>JANVCC010000101.1:444942-1072041 GCA_025345505.1 Todiramphus chloris collaris | reverse complement strand
TTGTATTGGCTGTGACTCACATAAATTCGTGAATCTAACTTATAACATAAATACATGTGATTTTATACGTGCTTCCACTGAAGCTATTATGTCAGTATTGTTTTCAGTTTGATGTGTTGATGTCCTTAAGCACCTAAGCAGAAGAACTACTCACATGCTTTACATTACATATACAAGTTGAATAAGTATTTTGTTGAGTCATTGACAGGTCCTGGATGAAGCTCGTGCTTAAGACCATCATTCCTACTGAAAAGTCCTAATGTCATCTCCAGAAGAGGGCAGTGCTGGCTTAAACTCAGAGGGACATGGACCCTCTGAAATTCTTGGCTTGTAAAGGGAAGTAAATTTCTTAAAGCAAAAACTCCCAGTCAGACTATTGCAAAGATGTGTAAAAACTACCACACTACACTGGAACAACCTGTAGCACAGTCTTGAGTGAGCCACCAAATTTTGAAACATTTATCAGCAACATTGATATTTTGTCTTGAGATTTGAGCAGAAGCTAGGTCTGTTTCTCAGAACCTTTCTGTATTTAGAAAGCTCTAGACAGGTTAGATGAATTGCTATTTCTAGGAAAAGGAAAGTGATTGATAATGGTTGTTATCTCTCATTTGATCTTGTAAAGCTCAATCTGCCTGTTCCTTTTATCAGAAGCTTAAAGGAAGGGCTTCATGCTCAGGGTGACCCAGATATTACTCCCCCTCCCCCCACCCCAGAGACATTAAGAAACATATGGGAAGGTCCTCTTGGTTCACATCCTGCTCTTACCTGGGTAGCTCATGTGTAAAACCAGCAAAGAAACTGCATGCATATAAAACTGACATTACTTAGAGAACTGAGGCCATGGGACTAAGAACTGCAAGAGGACTGTTCGTTTTCAAGCAACAGAAAGAGAAATGAGCTGTGGGAATCATACAGAAGTAGCCTCCACACAAGGGTAAATAACAGACTTTAAGGTCACCCTGCTCTTAGCAGATCCTCTGACTTCCCTGACAATCACCTCTCCTCATTAAGCAAAAGCAATGGGATTGTGAGGAACTGTATGTGCTCTGGGAAGAGGCAGCCAGAGGAAGGAGATACTCAGCCATGTACAAGGCTGGGATGATGGGTTCATACCCTGGATGGATCAGGCTGGTTTTGGTCTCCTTGGCTGTGAGTAATTCCCAAAAAAACACATGGTCCTGTGGGTAAAGCAAACTCAGAAAACACCTTAAGAAAATGGAGCCTTTCAAGCCTCAGCCAGAGCTGAAACTCATGGGAAAGAGAAAGAAAGATAGGAGGCTACTGCCAAGGATTTAAACAGAGCTTTGTTATGTATCAGCAAGAAATGGGTGCCAGCAAATCAGAGGGAATTCAGAAGATAGCTTTGTCTCTAACAAGCCCCATTCCTGACAGGCTTTGACTCTGATCATTTGACATTTTAAAGAGCTTTTATTTATTTCAGGTATGGGAGATTATGAAATGCAAGTACAGGAGCTAGAGGAGGCCTGCACACGAAATCAAAATGAGGCAGAGATGCTTTCAAACAAGAGGCAGGGAAACTGAAAACGTTGTGCACATTTTAATGCAAAGAACAGGAGCAGTTTTCAGGTTGTGCTTTTGCCTCAAGACCAAGCACAGGGAACAAATTTCTGGAGGAGCTGTGAAAAGACAGGAACTCAACTAAGCTGAGCTTAGGAAACATGGGAAAAGGCTTTACACTATGAACATGGTAGAAATAACAATATACTATTCAGAATAAAGCTGGAAAACAAAGGCCACACAAAGCTAATTGTTAGGGCACTGTGGGGGCCAGTGACTGCCTGGGTGCAGGAGCACTGGGAGCTCCCTTGAGTGGGCCATGGCAGGGCCTAGCAGCCAAGCCCTATCTCATCACCCCAGCCAGGAGCAGAACAGCCGGGGGGGAACCAGGACAGCCCCATGCACCTCCCCAGGGACAGGCCAAGGCTGAGCTGGGACATGGGCCTGCAGGCCCATGAGTGTGAGGGTCAGCCCCACGATGGGAAACAGAGTCGAACAGAGCAAAGCCTGGCAGAACCCTTAGAGCTTAGTGAAAACATGTAAAATTGGAGAAAATGAGAAGCCCATGAAACTACTACCCTCAGAGTTAACAAAAAGCATAACCTAAGACAAGAACCAGAACAGGAAAAAAAAAGTAAAATAAGTACAATGGCTCCTAAATGTATTGAAAGAGATAGTGATGTGTGTCCAGCATGGGTAAGGGAGTTGCTAGCATGGACAAAAGGGCTGCTGATACCCAGTGAAATGCTCTCCACAAAGCAACTGGAGAATACCAGGAGATTAACAGCAGTAGCAGAAGCTGCCCATTTAGAAAGAAAATGCACATTTACTAGTTTCAAATTTTGTCACATGCACAAGAAAATGGAGTGTCAGAATAACAGCCTGATCTGTGGTGTTGAAACTTTGAAGGGAATGAACTGGTTAAGAGAAAACAGTGGCCTGCCATTAAGATTGTGGTATTGGGGGAAATAAATGTTCTCTTTTAGCTCTGACATCAATGGGAAAACAAGAACAATCTTGTGCTGGTATTAGTATACTTTCAAATTTCAGCTTTGAGAAATAAGCAGGACTAGCAGAAAGTGAGCCTGCATCCAACATCACTGCTCATTTCTAACATCTGTGTTTTCGTAGTGAAAGTAAGTACTAGCAGGTACTGTGATCTTCCACACAGTACTCCTCTCCAGCTGATCTCAACACGAGCAAAAGCTATTCACAATTTGTAGTCTACCACTAAATAATTGAGCCCTAAGACAACAAACAAAACTTGGATTTTCTTTTTTTTCCCCACAGCTGCACTGCGGAGTTCTACAAAGTCTTGAGTTTTGCCCCTTACAAATACAAACCACTAGGTATCCAAAAGTCTTTTCTGTGTCCAAGATTGTTGCCTTCAAAAAGTTTTACAGTATCCAGTATTTCAGTACAACTCCTTGAAAGAGGATGTAGGTATTCCTCCACTACCTCAGGTTAACAGTGTTCAGGAGCAGGCCTGTGACTAACACTTGCAGGGTATTTTCCTTTGAAGGAAACTGGAACTTTCACATCCACAGAGTATGGATCAGTCACATCTACAGAAACATCTAGGTAAAGGAGAGGGAAATGAAATAAAAGAGATTTATAAAAGGATAGTAAAGAGATGTACTGTCTTGAATCTATCAATGAGATGATAATAGCACTGCCCCCATCTTATATTCCCCTGGTATCATTTATTTGGTTTGTAATTACACTTGTGTTTAACGTTATTTTTCCTCCTTCCTTTTTGTGGGGAAAATCCACTTAAACAACAAGGGAATCATTTGATTGTACATCAGTGAAAGAGTGCAATTATTCCATGAAAAAATGCTTTGAAATACACAAAAGGAATGTAATAAAAGAATTGCAATCTCTTGGATAATCTGTAACATTAATAGGCACAGTCACGCAGACCAAAGTGTGATTTTTTTTTAAAATGGCACCATGCATCAAGGTATCTGAGAGCCTAAATTATCACCTACAAAACACTTGCTTTCATGAAAATGATCTTTTACCTAACTTTTTTCTCTTTACCTTATCATATTCCTTCTTTATTTAAAAGCTACGCATTCCACTTGTTCTTTATACAGACAAACTAATGGAGTTAACAATTGAAGTCTCTGCACATGCAACACAGTTGATGTGTTATTTCTCTGATTTAATTCAACCAATTCGGGACAGTTTCTTAAAGAAAGAAAAAAAAAAAGATTTTTTTCAATCAGAATATTACAGTATTGGCATCATACTGTAAAAGTGAACTTCACCCAGATTCTGAGAGTTTCTGACAGAAGGACACTGCTACAAAACTACAGTCAAAAGCTACCTTTTCTAAATTAGGTCTTGGAAGATATTGCCTATGCTTTATCTGGACTTCTGACTTTCAAGAATTGGAGAGAGCTGGGTAGATGTGCTATGGATTTACTAATGAACCAGTCTAAATCCATTTATTCTGCTACTAAAGTAAGAAAACAACTAGTCATAATGCAATAGTCACAAGTAAGCAGGTTTTATCATTTCAAATTGGAGGCTGACTGACAGAGGAAATATGTTGCTGGATAATTCACAAGACTTTCAGAAGATTTATCATGTGACAGATCTTGATGGGAAAAAGCTGTGGGTGGGAAGGAATATAATGAATACAGTGAAGAAAGAGGAAATGTAGCACAGCGTTAGCCTGGATCATTCTCTTTGATTTCATTTTAGCAACAGTTGGACATAAAAATCCCAGTCAGAGCACACAGCTTTGTATAGTAACCAGTCAGCTATTAAGTGATAGTCTGTGATAATCTAACTTGCTTATGTAACAACAATTAAGTTGCTGTGCTAAATGACTGCTGCTCATCAAATGCCACAGTGCAGGTGCTATTCTGGTTTACATCCATTATGTGAAGAGCATGGCTTAATGCAGATGCTGGCTGCATTTACAAATTAGCAGCTGGGGATGATGTAAAGGCAGTAGTCGATAGCTGGACTGCTTTAGTAACAGAGGGTACACATAGACCAGATGACCCTTTTAAAAGCCCCTTTTTTCACTGAGGGAGGAAATCTCCATACAAGTGAAGATAAATGACTCACATGGGGCCAAGAAATCTCTGGTTACATCTTCCATCTTTTATGTCTGCAGAACTGCAATTACAGGCTCAGGTCTAGATTAGCAGAGTCTAACAGGCTCAATCCTGCAGAAGAATGCAAAGTCTTTTCACTCAGGGCCATTATGTAAATTTGTCTCTAGCTGGGGTTGAAATATTTAGTCATGAGATGAAAATTGTTCAGAAAACCTTGTAGCGCGAAACAAATTATGTTCAGACACTGGATATAAAATCACTTTAATCACATAATAATGGACAGCATGGTGCAGATAAGCAGCGTTCCTCTCTGCTTAAAGGCTGTCAGCATCTTAAAAAACTGGCTCCTTTTGAAAGTCTGTTTTGGTGAGATGCTGATGGAAGCCTACCAGTAGCAGGCGGTACATGCAGCTCAGTACTGACATGCATGGATTTGCTCAAGTGGCTAAGGTGTTGACAGTCTGTTTGTAGCTACAGAATGGGACTGTAGTTCCAGTTCCAAGCCCAAAGCAATGTGTTTGGGCAGGGGGTTTTGGATCCTCGATCCAACACTACATTGGAGTATAGCTGAGTGTTCTGGCAAAAGGCTGGAATGGTTATTAGAAAGAACACAGGCCACCAACACAGGTGCTATGTGTAAAAAGGGACTTTCTAATTCATGTGTGCCTATAGAAAATAAATATGCTCATGTCCCCCTGCCACATTTTCCTACTGTGACATCGGAGGGATCAAGGCTTGTAATTAAGACACCAGAGAAAGGAAGGGTTGACTTCATTTGTGCAAATTAATTTGAAAGGAATTAAATTTGCTGGTTCCTGTGTGATCTACTGTAGGAGATCCTGCTGTGGCAGGAGGGTTGGCCTAGAAGATCTTCAGAGGTCCCTTCTAGACTCTACCATTCTGTGATTCTGTGATGTCCCTTGCACCTATGCCACCAGCACCCAGCACTACAAGGAACAGAGCAACCAAAATCATAAAGGCAGTTGAGGGAACCTCAAAGCTGCAGAAAAAGTTTGCCACTAATTTTTGCTGTGGGCTTTCATTCTCCTCACTGAATTCCTCTTCCACAGCCCTTTAAGGAAAGCATCTGACATGTGGTTAGTGTTGAAAATATATCAGCATTAGCTTGCATGTCAGGCATACTCACTGCTTGCTAGACAGAAGTCAGATCTTGTGACTGGGGGAACCCCTAGAGACAGCACATATAACTGCTGTAGAGCAGAAGCATGAGACAGGACATACAGAAAGCATGAGGTTCTGCTGGAAACCTCCTCTACAATGTGGCAGTGGAATCCATGACCACTATTGCTGCGTTTAAAACTGGGCTATCTCAATCACTTATAAAACACAGAAGATGCCAATATAAGCTCTGATGAAAGAAGTTCCTACAGCTGACAGCAGGTAATATTTCTCAGGGAGGCATCACCCTATGCTCACCCTGCTCCTTACAATCTTTTCCTGAGAGTCTGCCACTAGCCACTGCCAGAGTTAGGAACACTGACCCACTTGGATTTTTCCTGATGTTACAACAAAACAGTGTTAGTCTCCCCTGCCCTCCCCACACACTGTCTGAGGAAGTATGTTCCTTCTGAGAAGAGTGACTTTGCATTTAACTCATGTGACAATAAGCTTCACAAAACTGGGACAGCAACTGTGACAGCACTATACCATTCCTGACAGATGGGGGGGTTTTATTTTTTTTTTATCCTGGATTATTGCTGCTACAGTATGCCAGGAAGAGTAAAACAGATTAAAAGACAATTTATATGACACAAAAGTAAACCAGTGCAAAGTCAAGGCTTCCCCTGTAGTCATATTTTTTATAGTTAAACATATTGGAGTACAGCAACTCACCCCACAGCATTGGTTTCGGATCACGAGTACAAAGAGGCAGAGAAGGACCCTCATAACTCTGCAATTAATTTCTTCCACCATTGGCTCATGTTCAATAAAAAAAACTAAATGCCACAATGTTAGAAGACTTGATCTGACAGTGCAGATGAGAGGATATTAAAGTCCACACATAGCAACATGCTGAGGTAACAGTTATGCCCAACACATCAGCATCATACATCATAACTACCCCAAGGGTGAAAACCACTAGAGCAGAAAAGATATCACAAGGGACCTGAAATTATGTTTCTTGAGGTTATCTATAACGCCATAGTCAGTATCCCTGGACTGACAAAAACAATAAAGGTTGATAGGCTACCCCACTCTACTCAATCATAAAAAAAAAAGAGGAAAAGCATGAGCTACACATATAGATTTATGTCCCAAGCTAAGAGGTGACTTCAGGAAGACTACGTGGACAGCAGGCCCAGCAATGAGAAAATGACTGACCTACAAAGATACCACTTTAGTTATTCAGTATCTTTTCCTCCATCCCAAATGAGAGTCATTTGCATTTTCCCAAGTAGCTGTGTTCATTCTATGGTTATAGTCATATTTTTCTTGTTAACTACATCTCATAGCTGATTTTAAATAATTTCTAGTAGGTTGGAAGAGCAAATATAAACAGGGAAGCATTTTCAGAGTCTAAATAGCTGCTCCACCTGCAACTCTCAGCTGGAATTTGTGACAATAAAAAGTCTGCATCAGTCAGACCCAACATCCAACCTTTTATATTATTGAGTTTATCCTTGTCTATTGCTGTGCCAGAAACTGCTTATATATGAGTCCTGTTATATTATTTACAAGATGTCAAAAAGATACACAAAGCTTTACATACAAATAAAGAAGAAAGTCCCTGCCTTTCAGATTTTAATCTAACCTTGAAGAGACAGTGCCAGTGGTCCCAGTTTTCACATAGTCAGCATCAACATGTTTACAGACTGAAGGTATACAGTTGTGAAGAACCCAGAAGTTATTTTACTATCGTATAAGGCCTAATGTGATCAAATTTGCATTTCCACATGCACATTTTCAGATATCAGGCTACAAACTGCACCTAATAACCCATATAAATAATGGAACTTCTTTACAAAGAGTATCTCTGTCCTTGACTCATTTTTTAAAAATCTTTGACAGATGTTTTATAGCTTTTCAGTTGAGAGAAGTTATTTGTATTGGTCTATAGGATTACCTTTTTTCATATTTAGCTATCAGTATGAGTCTGTTCTTCAGTGGTTATGATTTCTAACAATGCTCACTAATCATGCCATGAAAGATAAAATGACTTTTTGAATTCACATGGATTAACCTGTGGTGCTCAACACAAAGCCAGGTTTCTGTACAGCCTTAAATTGCTCTTAAGCAGTCTCTAAATGCCACTGGATTAATGTGATCAGGAACAGGATCTGAGGCTGAGGAATTCTGAGGGAAGTATAGCACAGGTTAAGAAATCAAGTATCATTGATGTACAAGAAAGATGTTCAGATATCAGTTACCAAAATTATTTGAGACAGTGGAAGCCCTGTGTTACAAGAGGACACTAAAATTGCCTTGTTTGGCCTAGAAAAGGAGAAAACGGAAAAAAAGGTTGGCAGGTGTTAGAGCTGGTTTTCATGAACACATGAAATATTCTGAGCATGAGATAGGGAAAAGAGCTATTCAAGCCAAAGAGAGAGAAGATAAAGGCAAGTAATGAACAAACTTAGCCTGCAAGTTAGGCCAGGTGATGCAATTTTATTTGTGACTAGCCTTCTAATGGGAGACAGGAGAAAGAGAGCAAGAAGATCTAACTACTTTTAAATGGAGATTGATTAGTCTGTGGAAGAGACAGTACAATGAGTTTACACCCCAAAAGCAGGACTTACGGTCCATGGCAAGAGGCATTTTTCTGTGACCCTACTCAGTTTAAGCTACAGGGACTGGGATGGAATTTGGGCATTGTGTTATGACACAGAGTTGCAATCAAAAACCATGCCTGAGACAGAAATGATGGCTTGTAATCTAGCATGCACTTGGCCATGAACAATGAGGTAATGGAGTGTCCGGGATGTAGAAGAATGCCGCTATGAAGGTCAACTTACAAAGGCAGGCTCATGGGAATTGGGTGACCCTTAGATGAGGGGATTGAGTGCTTCCTCAGCAGTACTGCAGACTACACTAAATTAGATGGGACTGTCAATCTGCTAGAGGGTAGGGAGGCTCTACAGAGGGGTCTGGACAGGTTGCATCAATGGGCCAAGTCCAACTGTATGAAGTTTAACAAGGCCAAGTGCTGGGTCCTGCACTTCGGTCCAACAGACAATGCTACAGGCTTGGGGAAAAGTGTCCAAAGCTTTCCAAAGCTGCCTGGCAGAAAAGGACCTTAGAGTGCTGGTCAACACACCTCTGAATATGAGCCAGCAATGCACCCAGGTGTCCAAGAAGGCCAACAACATCCTGGTCTGTATCAGAAATAGTGTGGCCTTGAGGAAAAGGGAAGTGATCATGCTCCTGTACTCAGCACTGGTGTGGCCCCATCTTGAGTACTGTGTTCAGTTCTGGGCCCCTCACCACAAGAAAGTCATTGAGGTGCTGGAGTGAATTCAGAGAAGGGCAACCAAGTTGGTGAAGGGTCTGCAGGACAATTCCTATGAGGAGAGGCTGAGGGAATTGGGATTGTTTAGTTTGGAGAAGAGGCAGCTGAGGGGAAACCTCCACAACTCCACAACTACCTGAAAGGAGGTTGTAGTGAGGTGGGTGCAGCCTCTGCTCTCAAGTAAATAATGACTGGACTAGAGGAAATGGCCTGAAGTTGAAGTTGCACCAGGGGAGGTTTAGATTAGATATTAGGAAGAATTTCTTTTCTGAAAGAGTAGTCATGTGCTGGAACAGGCTGCCCAGGGAGGTGGTGGAGGCACCATCCCTGAAAGTATTTAAAAACCATGTAGATGAGGCACTTCAGGACATGCTCTAGTGGGATGGTGATGTGGTTTTTTGTTTTGGTTTGGTTGTTGCTGTTGTTATTGATGGTTGAACACAGTGATCTCAGAGGTCTTTTCCAAGCATGACAACTCTGTGATTCTGTGATGCTACTCAACTACTTTGCTAGGGGATGGTTAAAATGCACCAGTACCCTTTAGGTAACAGAAGAGGGACCACAAGATCCTTGTGGCTTGTAAACCCTAGGGGAAACAGACACAGGCGGCAGGCCAGGGCACAATTCAGTGGAAGATTCACAATTCTGCAATGAGATGGGGCTCATATTGCAGTCAGGGTGAGGTCCTGGACTGGATTGAAAAGAAGATCCAGGAATCAGTATTTGTTGGATCAGCAAAAATAGTAATAATGAAATAAAGAGCTACTTATACTTACTCTCTACATATAGTGATGCAGCAATGGTGATGGTCATGTCATCTGGCTCTTGTCTGAAGGAGAAACGACACATAGACTACAGCACCCTCCACTGTGGCAGTGATGCTTAGCAGATCTGTAGCTGTAAATATGGATTCACAGCACATGAAGAAGGAGAGACGCAAGGCAGACACTCTCCACCTAACTCACTGGAGAAGCCAAGATTAGAACTTCCCACATAATATGGGAATTTCAGCAGACTTCCCCTACCCATTTTTCACTTCTTGGTTTCACTTCAGCAGAAAAGGTTTGGCTAAGCCACTCCTGCATTAGCATTATGATCATTCACAGGCTGTTGTTAACAGAAGCAAGTTTCTGCTAACTAAATATTTATCACTCTTGAGAAGCTGCTGGGTGGCTTTCTACTAGATAGTTACAATGCGAAGGGAGGAAACAGGCTTTCCTCCCCTTCATTACAAAATTATACACCCCACTGCAGTTGTAGTTCCTTCTATGGGGCTGGGGATATTAGGCAAAAATAGCTGCCCAGAAGAAAGAAAATTCTTCAAAGGCACACCTGGTAAGAAATAGGCACTTGTCTAGGTTTAAAGAGTATGGACAACTTTTAGTTGTTTAAACACAGAGATACATACATATCCAAATAGGGGTCACAAACAAAAATGTCATATCCCTAAAGTATTCTGACGAGGTCTTGAGAGGATTTGTTTGGGTGTAGGCAAGATGTCAAAGAAAGTGGTCTCCTGACATGAAACATGTTCTGATGTGTCAGGAAAGCTGTAAGGTCACACAAAAGCAGTGAAGAAAGCATCCAGATATGGCTTTGGTGGAAGCAGAACTCAGCAAAAGACCTGCAGGGAACACAGCATGCTGCTGGTTTACTGTGAGAAGCAGATAGCAGATCATGGCCTTGAATATCTATCCTACCAAGCCCAAAGTACCCCGAACCCACCAACCAACCACAAGAATGGAAAACATTTTTTTTTTAATTGATATTCCTCAGACACCTCTGAATTTCCCTGATGGGAGAGCAACAATCTTGCAAAACAAATTACAGTAAATTTCACTTGTACAAAAACAAGTGTCAGCAAGACTCTGGCTGTGTTTTTGGACTTCCCATATTCATTGTATGAAAACATGTAAGAAAACAATCACAGCTGTATTTTCTTAAATACTTTTAGACAGACTGTTGTTTTGGGGAGAGTTGGAGGAACACCATGATTCAGTACTGGTAATGTCATGGCATATAAATATAATTCTCACCGAGAACATAACAATTGCTTTGTTTTGATGTGCACAGCTGAGCAAGAAGTCGTCACCAAAATAAACCTGATTCAAACATGCCAGATATGTTTTTGTTTCTTTTCATTTTGTTTTTGGGTCATATCCACTGGTAGTATAAGACAGTATAATTGCACTGAATTCTATGTCATTCAATCTGCAGAAAACAGATGGATATAAATATCCATTTTTAAAATATCAGTTCATTTATCTTTTTAGCTTTTTTTTTTTAATTCTGCCTAAATATTTTTCAGTGTTCATTATTTTGTTTACAGTCATGTGATGAAAATCATGAGAAGCAGATAAGCACAACTCTACTTCTTTGTGGGAGAGAATATGAGTTTTTACTTGCATATTTGAATAAAAGCTCTGCTTGAAAAGACAGAGAGTGACAGAAACTTGTTATCATAGAGGACAAGGTATTTTTGAGGTGTAAAGTCAAATGCATTTAATTATCAGGGACCAACAGGGCATTTGGATAGAAACCTCCTAGTGTTAATGGAACCCTTGGAAAAACCCATTTTCCATTCCTTCTCCCAAGAACTGCATTATCCCCACTGAAGTAATGATAGTTTAGCAGTTCATGGACACATATTATCACATGGGAGAGAAGATATTCCCTGTCAGGCAATGCTTCCTCATAATTCTTTTCCTAGTTTCATTAAGCAAATACTGCAAATCACTGCTTCTGTTGTAAATTCTCTCCTATTGCTTACTCCCCTTCCCTATTTTCACACATTAACAGTGACACAATGCTTTCAGAATTTTCCTCTCCCACTCTGGGGTGCTTATCTTAGGATAAGCACTGATGGTATTGGCATATGAGCAATGACTTACCACAAAACTGCTCAGAGAAGGATATTGTCACCATAGTGGAAAAGGATACTCAGGGTATTCAGATGGTACTCAGAGACTGGTATTCTCTTCACTACTAATGAAGATACACTTTAAAAGCTGACTTTTGCTATCCTCAATAAAATGTTAGAGAAAACAAAGCTCCTGCAGTTTTCACTTCTAAGCAAATTAGAAGTTCACCCCACAGTTATGGCATAAAATGCTGATCTTACATTGCTATCACAGGATAAGAAATACAGGCATCTTCGTTCAACTAGGGTTTTACATACTTATCCACTGAGAAAAGTCCACCCTTTTAGCTACAAACCTAATATAAAAGTTTGCACTCTCAGTATCTAAACTGTCTACTCTCATTGAGACATGAAACAAAGCACAGTACCAGACAGATTGAATGCTATGATTTCTGGTCAGTCATGCTGAAAAAAGTTATAATGTCTTCCTACCAGGTTAAATAAAGGTCTAATTCAATATATGACCTATGCCCACACACAAGCTCACCCGTGGTTTATGAGTGTGGTTTTGGACACAAACAGCACATGTTCATCTGCCATTTCTGTTGCACACCTGTGAGTCTATGTCGATCACCAGTAGCAGTGGTCAATGAGCTATGCACATTGTAAATACGCCTCAGGTCCCTTCACCTCCCTTCACAGAAAAATAACTTCATCCTAATCACAGTTGGCTCAGGTTGTATTTTCAAGTCCTTGTTTAGACTGCAGAAAACTCTTTCCTTTTATTTTTAAATGAAAGTTTAATTCTTATGCAATCAAACTCCAAGACCAAACTTTAAAGAACAATACTGCTAATCTAAAGGCATAATATAAACCACTGGAGACAGCAAATCCATCACAATGGAATCAAGGTTTAGCTAACTTTGGATTATCTTCTGACAAGGGATTTCTTTATTATTCTCATAAAAGTGACTTCTAAATTAATGAGAAATACCCTGAGTGTTTATCCTATTGAGCTCTTCCTGCTGCCTGATGAAAAAAAATTAAAATTCATTGTTTAATTAATTGTTTGGCCATGTCCCTTTTGCAAAGAAATATCTTCCTGCAAGTGGCTTTTGCCATCACAGATTTAAACAAAATCAGCACTCACATTTCTTTTGATTTAATAGGAGATTACAAGCTAAATACCATTTTAATATTACATGCTAAACAAACACAGAAAGAAAAGCTCATCCAGGGGAAAATGGCAATTCAGGAAGATCTGGTCTTATTTGTCTCCTGCTGTTACCAAGGACAAAACTTGAGACTTAGAATGGCAGGCCTGTCAACACCATGGGATATAGGTCTCATTAAAAGGAAATATTATTTTTAAAATATAACATGTCTTAGCAGAATTCCAAATGGATCTACTATAATGCACAGTCCATCCACATGTAAACAGAAATGGCCAAAGGCAGAATGACATGAAATAACACAACTGAGCTTTTCTAGGATTTATTTTTCTTTCTGTAGATAAATATTGATAAAAGTATCCCGAGAACATTGCAACTGCATCCCCAGTAAAGGAGAGTGACTGAAATTGATGTAACAACTTTTTGCATTGTTGTATTTCCTGGCTCAGGTGCACCTTGAGAAAAGTCCTTCCTGAGCGTGCTTAGAAGCTGTTCTGAAGCCATCAAACTGATAAATAACAGCAGTGCCAAGTCTTGACTACAGACAAAGAGGATATGACAAGAGATTTCTCTTATTGCAGTGGTTTTTAGGTGACAAGCCTTGTGGAACAAATACATTCGAGGGACATTTGCAAGAGGCAAAACAATTCAACCAAGTAGTGAATTTGGATGACAATAAAACCTGTCAGCATCCAAAAATACGACATTGTCTGTGAAATGAAGCTATCAGCCTCATTCTTATGTTGCTCCTCTTTACAAGTATGAACTCTGCCTCTCTTCTGAAAGGCAGCAGGGAAGCTCCTGGAAGAGCAGAGCATGCAGTAGAACACAAACCATCTCCTCACTCAATTGAAAATTTCAATATAGTTGTTTTCTTTCCCTAATCTTACATAAAAAAGCAAGTACTTTCTGCTCCCCATGTGTGCCCTGCCTCACACCCCAGATGAAGCAGAGACCACACAGCATATGGGACAGAGTAGAAACTGCTCCATCAGAGGCAACCATCTACCTTAAGATCACTGTGTTTTTTCCTACCCCTTCACATCTCTTCCCACTGATCATTCATAACTCCAAGTTTCTCCTGTGATATACATCCAGCTCTGCAGCACAGGAGCTTTCTGACCAGGATCCACTGCAGTACTAGGCTGTCAAGACTACGTAATACTGCTAAGGGATGTCTCAGGACTTTCCATATTACTACTCCCTGCTTAGAGAAGGATATGTGGGCACTAGACTATGCCAATTTTTATTACCTCTTCCTGACAGAAACACTGCAAGACCAAGGTACCTCCAGTTCTGAGGATGACAATCCAGATTTTGAGACTCTCTCACCATTACAGCAGCCTGCTCCTGCTGTCCCAATTCCCAACCCTAAAGGGGGTCCACTTCACCTTTAGTCAGAAAGCCCTGAGCATTTCTCCCTTCTCAGAGCTCAAGGCTGAGCAGCCAGCGTTATACTTTTCTTCAAGCTCAGAGGAAGCACTGATCATGCTGGCGGATGATGAATAGTGGATACCTGCAGTGGGTGAACAGAGATGCTAAGTTTTAACACCCTCATATTTCTGAAAAGTCAAGTGATACCATTCATAAGAAGCCAGGAGTTCCAGAGGCAGAGCTGTGTTTTGACCTGACATCTCTGAGCATTGACTCTCACCCTCCTGCTCCCAGATTTAGGTAACACACCATTATTACTCCCATTTCTTCCACATGAAAATCCATATTCACCACATCTCTTAGGGAACAGAGTAATGATCCTTACCAGTCAACTTCAGAAAGTCAAGATGTGCTCTGCTCCCATATTCTAAGGATCTCCACCTCTTCCCCTACCTCTGTCCCTGGTTTACTCACCAAGATGCAACCCATAGAGGAAGTCTCAGCAACAGCAACTCTCACCTGAATAATGGGGTGGGGGAAAACAAATCAGGTTACTCAGAAAAATCTCTTTCCTTTGTTTTCTGAAATCTATCATGAAAAACAAAAATAATTTTTAAAAAAATCAATATTGAGTTTCCATTGAAAATAGAAAGCTGTTTATTTGAAACACTTTCTCTTGGACTGGTGAAAGAATATTTTTCTACAAGTAATAAGGTCTATATACTTTATATACACTTTAAAAGGAATATATAACTAACATGTTTAAAATAAACTTATTTTATCAAAGACTTTTTAATATCAGTAAAATACTATTTCAAAGGTAGCTGTTCATTGTTAAACTTGAGCCTATATCCATGACTATTTCTGTTCCTTAAAACATAATAATGTTTTAATGCATTAAGATAAAATATGCAGATTTACTTGTTTTTGAAAGTTTTTTCTCTAGAAATATATATTTCTTCTATGCTTCCAGTATGGCTGTATACCATTTCTGACCCTTAAGATCATGCAGACTCTTATTTTCAGAATAGAAACACAATATTAATTCTAATTTCAACATTTTGTTTTTCTGCTTCATCTAGAGATATATTGAGAGAGCAAAAATGCAAAACACACTTTAGTATGCAGATCAGCTTCATCTGCAGCCCAATGTATTAACTTCATTTTTATGCATTCATTTTATTTGTTGTTTCAAACTTTGTTATATAAGTATAAAATCCATGTGCTAACTTAATTATAGACAACATCTTCCTCATTCCTAAAACATAAAATAAAAATCTTGGTTCCCAGAGACAGAGGGAAGGAAACGGCATGGGAGAGTTAGGGTGAGGGGGAGTGGCAACTGCTTTTCTGAGAGAATGAAGTGGCAAAAGACTTCTCAGGAGGTTGGACAGAAAGGGAGGAAGAATGGAAAAATGGGGCTGCATGGAGTGTCAAACTGCTATTGATAATTTTAGAGGCTGGAAGAAGGGAGGGAAAAAGGAAAGAGTCAACACAGCTGCTTTCCCCTGATGCCACCATGGCACAGGTCCTTGATCAGAAAGGATAGCAACAGCAAGCCCAGCACTGCACTGGGCCATCCAGTGGCAACCAGCTGTGGATTGCCCAAGCACCATGTACTGCTCAGAGAGACAGTCTTCATCTCCTCTGGTGCGGGGCATGAGCAGAGCATTCTTACTGGACCATCATGCCTCATACAGCAGTCAGCACAAGCACCACAAACTGTTTTCCAAACTTATCTCTCCAATAGCCATGGGAGAGAATCAGGCCCCAAGGCTCCTCTTTGGTGACTCACGAGCACTGAGGTCAAGATGTCCAAGAGTGCTGGTCATCTGAATCATTCCAAGCAGTTTTGGCCTAAGCTGCTGTAACAGGGACAGCATTAAGTTAGGACCCACTGTGTCCAGTTCTGGGCTCCTCAGTCCAAAAGAAATATGGGCGTATGGAACAGAGTCCAGTCAAGGGCCACTGAGGTGCTGAAGGGACTGGTGCACCTATCCTGTAAGGAAAGTCAGAGCTGGAGCTGTTTAGCCTGGAGAAGAACAGGGTCAGGGGGCTCTCATAAAAGTGTGTAAGTATCAGAAGGGAGGGTTCAAAGAGGATGGAGCCAGGCTCTTCTCAGTGGTGCCCAGTGACAGGACCGGAGACAATGGGCACAAACTGAAACACAGGCGGTTCTCTCTGAACATCAGGAAACACTGTTTCAATGTGGCGGTGATGGAGCACTGGCACAAGTTGCCTAGAGAAGTTGTGAGGGCTCCAACCTTGCAGATATTCAAAATCCATCTGCACATGGTCCTGGGGGACTGGCTGTAGGTGGCCCTATCTGAGCAGGGGATGTGGGCCAAGATGACCTCCAGAGGTCCCTCCCAGACTCAGCCATGTTGTAATACTGTGATACTGCCCTTGACTGTCTGTAATACAGAGATAAGAGGCTGCATCTGCATTGCACATTACACAGAAGCCATGTCTCAGCTGGGGCACATGGGACCTTGCTGGATCTGCACCTTGCCTTCATATCCAGAGAAGCTTCCCTGTGCCTGCATTTCTCTTACAAGGAAGCCCTGGAGGACTTGCAACATTCTTGACAAACCTTCAGCCCGCGTCAGTGGAAGAGAAGATAAAATTCACTGATTAGTGTCATCAAAGCCAATTGTCCCATTTCTGAATGCTACGACAGCATTGAAAGAACTGACAAACACAGGTGCTTCATGTCAGCCATGCTTAAGCCACCTAACAAATTAGCTCCTTCTGCTGAAAAACCAAGCCCCCACAGCTGACATGCCCAATCTTCCAGCCAACATTTCATTACTTTTAAAATATACCATCCAGTTCATAATAATGAATGAAATAGGCTTTCAAAATGGATGTAGCTGAGGAAAGGAATTGTTCATATGTTAAATACGTACAAGAATTTCGGTCCCTCTAAGTCAGAAGTAATACTAGCAAGACAGTACAGAAAATCCTTTGAATATTTTTGTATCTTAGTGTGCTGGAAATGTTGGTCAAAAGCAGTGTTTCTCCAAGAAAATTTATATTAAGATCTGAAAAAGAAAAGAAAAAAAAATGTTATCTGTCTTTTTGTAGGTGTTTTTTTAATTTACTTTTTCATCCATACAAAATGGAATTACACATTCCTTTTTCTTTACATTAACACAGTCTAAAATGTACTAAAAATATGAAAGGGAGTATGGCATTGTAAAAATAAGACTTTTTCAATGCAAAAAAAAGCAACAAAGGAAGTTGGTACCCACTCAGGGATCAAAGAGGTCAAAGGCTTGCCATTTGAGGAATTTTTATTGTTTGTACACACATGTATTCCTTTGGCTAGGGCGTACACTTACATGGTATTCTTGCTTCCTCTCTCTGTGCTCAATGCCTAATAATAAAAATAGAATTAGAGGTAAATGTAATTTTTATGCTTGTTCCTGATCTTTGGCAAAATGCTATCTGGATAAAGTTTCAGCGCTTAAAATAGTTTCACACACTTCGCAGTAAGTCTAAGATATATTTCAAAAGTAGTTATATTCAAATGTTATTTAATTACAGAATACTTCCTATCTAGACACCATACCAATAGCCTGTGGTCCATCTTTTACCTTACAGTGAAAACCTCAAAGTTCAGATATTAGATATTCTCAAACTGGACCCTTCCTGTGGCAGCAGGCTTAGAAGGCAGCTTCAGACCACACACTAGTATTTCTACTGGCTGCTTTGAGCAGAGAGAAAGAGGGAGTTACACACCATGCCTGCAGATAATGGGTCATGTTGGCTCTTTGTACTTTGCCCTTTACATTGGACTTGCTACACTTTCAGATGGGAAAAAATTAGTTGTCAGTGCGTCATTGTTTTTAAAATCGAATGACACATGCTGCAGTCTCCCAAGCCACCAATAAGCAGAGCAGAGCAGAGACCAGCATTTCATTACCATTGTCGGAATTACAATGAGTGACAGACTGAAAATCATTAAGTATTTCAGCAGGATTGCAGGAGAGCTCTGATTAATATTTAATCACCTATGTTTGCAGAAGCAACATTCTTATTTGCTTTAAAAATACTTCTGATTACAGTGTGGTCCAGTGTTCATAAAGCAAAATATAGCCATGTTGCATTTCTGAATAATCCTATGTCTTGTTTTTGTTTGAAAGATTTTTCATAACTGTATGAAAGTATTTCAGCAAATCACTCTGTAATAGGACTGGAACTGCTGGATTAAGTTAATTCTCCATTTTCAATGCCTACCTACTGAAACAATTTACTTCAGGACTTATCTCTTAATGGAATACTGTGGAAATTGAAAGTATTCTGATTGCAACTATTGGCTGCAGGTGCAGGAATAGCAGGAGACCACACTCAGTCCATGAGTTTCTTCTGTTTCTGCCTCTTATAGTCGCAAAACACACTAATTGTAAAAAAAAAAAAAAAAAAAAATCCTCCTACAATCTTAAATTATGTCTCTGTCTGAAAAAAAATAAAAATTTGATGTGCAGGTATGGAAAGGTATTTAAAGCAGAGTTACTTCCATGGTTTGGGTATGAGTTCCTGGAATTCAAACAAGCTGAAGTGAACCCTTCTCAGAAGTGTAAATGGACTGAGCCCTAATGTGCTAAATTTTAGACCTGAAGTATTGGTCTGGCAAAAAATACATTAGCTGCTGAGGGAAGACTGGAGCACAGCTTAGAATGAGCAGGGCTCTTCCTCACTAGTACCCATGCAGTAAATCTCTTATGGTATCAACTGTATCCGAAACCTTGGGAGTTTTTCCTGGCGAGTTATAGGAGTTACAGAAAGTGACCTTAATGAAGAATCACAGTGACAAATTTTCACCATCAGGGCCAAGATGGTTGCACTTCTAGTCACTGTCAAAACACAAAAAGCAATGAAATTACTTCCTCAAATCAGTGCTGAGATTAGCTGTATTATGGATAAAAACCTGGAAATTAAAATGCACAGACATCCCAGTGCCAAGTCAGGTCAATGTCAGGTGAGATATGTATGCATCTGAGAAAGGATGATTTTATAGTGTTGCAAGTGCATATATTTATTCTGTAATTGGGAAGGACTCAGAGTTCAGTGGCCACAGATGAACTGCAAAAAGGTAACACATTTAAACCCCAGTTGCTTATGGTGAGACATATTTTTAAACAAACCTTGAAGATGTCATTTCTGATGTGGGGCTACAAGGGGCTCCCTCAAAAATTAATGGAATTACATATGCATGCTCTGAAGAAACATTGTGCAGTTGATGTGTGGGAATAGACTTGGTATAAAACCAAATACCTTGTGTATCAATAACAAGGTGTTAATTTCCATCAGCTGAATTTTGGACTGAAGGTCTGCAAAGTAACTTCACAAAAAGGTTTGAAAGATGAACTTCCTTAATAAAAAGGTGTGTTTACTTATGATGGCTTTTATCTGCTTTGGTTTCCTGCTACTAGCAAATGTCAGATGATTTTTCAAAGTACTCTCTAAATTCATGCCTCCAGGAACCTTAAGATGATTCCACATATCTTAAAGCACTATGCATTACTACTAAAGCAGCAGCTCAAACTATAAACAAAGCTCAAACAATTTTGAAAATATCATTATCTTAAAGCTATCATTACAGCACAGGAGAGAATGTTTGTACTGAACATCATGCCAGGTTTTTATAATAAAACAGTTAAATGGCTACTGGTTAGTATAAACCAGAATACTATGGATCAGCTTTTGATGGAAATACAAAGCAGAATGAGTTTTTTTATTGGGAAACATTCCATGAATAAGTTCAACATAGTAATTTCTTGTGATAAAGGAGATGTCAGTCTGTAATTCACAAGGCACATGAGTTCTGTGAGCATTAAAACCTTAGCCAGTTTAAAAGTGCATATATTAATGTCTGGTCCCTTCGTCAGACAAAATAAAATATTTTGCCTTTGACTTAAAGCCTTCAAGATTGGATTGTAGGGGGGAAATACAGTCCTCAGGCAATGAAAGCCTCGCATTCAGTGAGCTGGTACACTTCTGAAGTATGAATATCAGGATTTCTGAGCAAAGAGTAATCAAAGCCATACTAGAGATGCATCTGCACATTGACTGGAGCCTAAGAAGAGGTCACTCCTCAGACACAGTGCAAACTCCACTTTAACTGCAAGACTCTGCTTTGCTCAAGTATCGTATTCAAACTTTGTTTTGAAAAGTGGTTCATAAGGACTGTTCACACATGACTAACAAGGATTGCTGCCTTCATGGGCCCTTGAAATGTAATCACTTGAAACTATGAAATAGCTTCTGCTGAGAAAAATGAATTTGCCTGAAGGGCAATGATTTTTCACACCTATCAACATCCCAAGTCAGCCTGTGCCTAAACCCTTCAGAAGTATCTATCATATCCCCAATCTACTGAGTGACCAAAAGAGATAGGTACAAAATTTGGTGAGAGCATGTGAGCTCAAATACTTTTTGCCTTTATCCTCAGGAAAGTTAGGAAGCAGCCACTCAAACAAAATCAAAGGTGCTATTCCAACTGACCCTTTCCCAATCATATAAGCCTGTGCAAAAAGAAGATTTAGAATTTACAGACTATGTGTAGATGTGTATAATAGTGAAACTGTCTTTAATGGACCTACAGAAAATTAGCTATGAGTTTTAGCTTCTAGAAACAGCTATGTCTTTATGACCTCAGAGAGAGGTTTTACATCATGGAAAATTATTCTTGCTCTATTACCTGCATTGACCTGCAGGGACTGAGAGAGCTGGTACAGAGCCAGTTCAGACTGCCACTGAACTGGGAGGCACCTTCTGCATGTTCAATTCAGAAAACAAATCAGGAAGAAGGAGCATTGCACAGAAAAAAAAAAAAATTCTGCTGCCCCCCAAAGATAGATTCCTATCCAGAGCATGCTTTAAACTCTATATTGAAGGAGGATGAGCAACGAATAACCAAGATACAAATCCATATTTAGCCAACAGGGACATAAAGGACAGTCTGCTTACCCAGGACTTTCTGGCATGACTTTCACACAGTATCCCAACCTCTGTGAATAAGAGCAGGGAATTTCCAAGTCTGCTGTGATCTCTTGGAGGAAAAAAATACAAGGTGTTTAGTTACTCTTGCATGAGGCCCATATGGGGAGGTTAGCTTCAGTAATCTCAGTATTTCTAATGCCTGTGGGTTTTAAACAATATTGTTTGAAAAAGAAACTCATCAAGCAGTCATCTACTCACAAACTGTCCTGAAAGTCTGAGGACACATGGCCAAGGCCTTCATATCATAGGATGGCTCTACTGTTCTGAAATAGAAAAGTTAGTTTACTTTTGTAACAGTACGAAGCACTAACTGTAAACACAACATTTCTATGATTAATAGCATTTCAGATAATAGTGTAGACTAAATTAGATCATACTGAGAAAGAAAAGAGGAACTCTGTGTTTGTTCCTGTGTTTCTTCATTTAAATGTTAGAGGTATTTTTAGACAGTTAAAATGATGGTGAGGAAAAAGACTGCAGAGTACCAGCCTCAAGTATGTTGCAGTCTTACTGGAGAAAGTAAAATCTGAGCTTGAAATAAAAACAAGCTTCAGTCTTAGCTGAAGTGCAGCTACTTTCCTTTCATTGCCAATTTTGAAAACACTAAAGCATTTCCCTCTCTGCTCCCCAGAGTGGTCTACCTGAGGTAATTGTGTTCATGTTGAAATCGAGTTCCAGTTGGGAGAATCCTACAAGCTACAAAAAGTCTCTGACATCATTGTATTATTTTAAAAACTTTTTCTCTATGATTTAGCTATGAAATACCAAGTCTACTATGATTTGTTTTTCTCTGCAACTTTTCAGTAAATCACTCCTGTTCAACAATAGCTACTTAGTAGGATATAAACTGAGTCAATCCTGTACAAACCCCCTTTTTTTCCTAGTGGTTTTCCAAAGCCACTGAGTGCAGTATCTCACTAGAACTGAATGAATTGTTATCCCCTAAAAGTTTCAGTGGAAGGGAAAATAAATAATTCTCCTGATTTTTGTAACACTGATGACTTAAAAGAAAACAGTATGTTTTGATGTTTAGTAGGTATTATGAACCAGATTTAAACTGTGTTATAATGAAGCAAAATTTCCTTTGGGCTTAAACTGTCTCTGTATTAAGACACACACAGATTACCTCCTTCTCCCCAGTATATCAGAAGTCTGTCAGGTGAAACATATAAGCCCTGTTAGACCGGTCGCTGATGCTCCCCAAGAAAGGAGATGGAAGTGGCATGACTCAAGCAGTACAGTGCTGTAATGTCACAGATAACTACCTTCTGTGAAAAAGGCACACAAAATTGCAGAAAATGTTTATATCCCACATATAAAAACTGTCTTAAAAGAGATGCTATCAGACTGTAAAACCAAGAGCCAAAATAGCCCATGACAGAAGTGCTTGTGCATTCTCCTTCTGGGCCTCTTCAGGTTGGTGCCATTGTGCTTGCAGCACTGTTCTACTCTGAGTGAGGCCAGCTCCATCTGGGTGGCTCAGAGGTCCCTGCCTGCTCCTCCCTACAATTCCGGCTCAAGGCTTCGACCCAGGCCACTCATGTCTTCCTGCATCTCCTGGTGTGTGCAATTACTGTGGAAGCAATGGCTGCACAGCAAGGCTACTTTTACATAGCTCCTTCTTTATATAGACTGATTTGGGAGCTCTTCACTTTGGCACCAGGTCCAGTCCAGCAGGTAAGTAAAAGCGGTTGTATGAAATGCCTTGATCCCCCCACATCAGCTGTCCTGTGCTCTGACTTCATTCCTCACGTCTTTATTTTTATGCTCGTATCCTCTTCCCACTTACCTCCCATTGCCAAAATGCCTGTTTGCCCTCCAGCCAAGACTTCTACAACATCCTGATCCAAAAACCCTTGTACACAGATTCCTCCACATCTTCCTCTGGAAGTATGAAATTACTGGATTTCATTTTGGGGTATCCAGGTAACCAAGACACCTTTGTCCATTCAATTAACTTCCTGGGTACCAGAGAAAGAGTAGCACCATCCCACACCCACCTACAAGGAAAGCTTCCCAGACTCCACTCTAAATGTCAAAACCAAAGAAGAGCTAAGTGTAATACCTATTTTGTGTTCCACTTACACTTTCAGCCACTGTTGGCATCTTTTTACCTTATAGCCAGAATTTCAAATCTTTTTTCCCAGTCCTCACTCCTCATAAACAAGTAAATAATAACAATGGGTTTTTTTCACTTTAAGAAAAACTGTAATATAGAAATTAGTTTGTACTGTATAGAATGTGATTTTGTGACATAAATGATCATGTTACACTTATTAACTACAGTACAATGAAGCCTAAACTTTAGTGCTCAAGGCCTAGGAGTTTAGAATTTAGGTGAGAGCAATTGTATGAGCCATGATAAAGACCACACTTAGTTAAGCACTGTTTAACACACTGCCTATGTCTGCATGGCAGGAATGATGGCATTGTGTGCAAAACCTGTGATAACACCCACATCTGAAACAAAAATCCTACATTTAAATAAGACAGTGATGAAAGTTATACACTGCATGACAAAGCAGCATCTGCAATCTCAGTCTTAAACTCTGAGAGGATGGGAGGGGGACCTGAATGCTAAAGGAACAAGGATATTATTTATCACTTTTATATCCTGTATTCATGACACAGAAAAGATACTGCATCTGAACAAATACAACTCCAAATACTCCAAACACTTTTTTACGATTGAAATGAGTGAGCATACTACATTCACAGAGCTGAAGGCCACAAAAAGCAGTAATCAATCAATCCAGGATGACTTTCTGTATTTTAAAAGTGATTAACACTCATCTACCTTGTTTCATACTGGAACCAGTATCTTATACTTGAAGTATACTTTCCAGAGGAGTGACATGAACATCAGTGAGGATGTGGGGGAAAAAATCTATGAGGCTTTTGTTATGTTGTTACACAGAGCTTCTAGTTCAAAATCTGTGCTTTATTTGCTGTCCCAGCTAGTGTAATTTTAGCTTCCAGCTATAAGATCATGTCACACGTTTGTCTAGACTTCATTACTCTCTCTCCCTGAGGGGATTTCTGCACTGTAAACCTGTCACCTCTTGATTCTCGTTGCTGATAAAATAAACTGAGATACTTAAGTCATGTTTCAACACCCTCGCACTTCCTTTATGTCTCCTCTTTAGTTTTCCAAAATGCTTTTGAAATGGCAGACACCAGAAGACTCTGTAACAATGTCACTGTAGCCAGACATGGCATAGGTCACAATCTAATTCAGTGTATTAGTCACAAGTATTAACGGTATTTCACCATTCCTAAAGTAAAAACAACCCCTGCTTCATTTATATCCTCCTGTTATAAACGAGACCAGAATTGTCTTTAAATCAAAAAGGTAAAGGTTTATTAGTGATGGGGAATGAGCAAGCAGCGCTGGGTGCGCGGGGAGTCTGCGCTCCACCAGCACACACACAAGATGTCAAGCAAGCAGGCATTTATTACACCAAATCATGCATATCCAACAGCGTTAACTACATACTCATTATATGGGGTTGGATTATTATAATCAGGTCCAGGAACTCATTATCATAGGTCTCCTCCCTTTGGCACTTGCACACTGCTGTCTGGTGGTCATGGGCCGGGGTCTTCAGGAGGAAGGCCCCTCAGTGTACTTTTCACCTTTTGTCTCAAAATGCAGAGTTGCAATGAGTCAGAAATCATAGGGCTGGTGTGACCTGGCTTATCTGTGGGAGGGTCTCCTGTATTCCTCCCTATCTTGGAGTTAGTTTCCCTTATCTACAAAGACCAAGACTACAAAAGACAGGCTACAGGATTTATGAGAACCTTGGTAACTCTCAAGGCTGTGTAAGACAGGCTACAGCTTACAATTATGTAAGGCAAAACACAGCTTATAACTACGTAAGACAAAGCACAGTTTACAGCTATGTAAAACAAAACACAGCTTACAGCTCTGTAGAAAAGAACCACATTTTACAGCTATGTAAAACAAGCTACAGTTTACAAGGCTACTAAACTAAGATTTATGATGACATTTACAACTCAGGCCTCGGCCAGGCCTGTATCCGGTGGGAGCAGGGATGATGTCCTGGAGGGCTGAGTCCCCAGCAGGGCAGAATACATTTGGTACCTTTCCATACCTGATTTGGTGCTTTTATTAGAGCAAACCAGCTTAAGCGATTGGTTTACCTGTTCCCTTTTAACAGCAACCCCCTGTTGCCACATCTTATTGACACGAATCATCCAATTTTCTTCATTACACTCCTTTTCTCTCCTTCCTCACCTGTTTGTTTTTGTTAGCCACTTCCACTACTCTCTTACTTTTTTCTGTAAGAGAAAAAACTCTGTTCTTTACCAGCCAAGTGTATTACTCTGGACTTATATTCATAACAGTGAACTGTATTGGGTGCTAGAGAAGCTCATGAGCTTTTCTGATCACAGTTCTGAGGACAGTTTTCTTCTAGATCTCAAATTTAAACTTGTTTTGCTGAATATTACACTGAAAAAGGCCATTTTTATGTCAGAAGCTGAGGTATTCTGTATGACAACAGTAACTACTGTATGTAATAAAGCATTTGATGTCTGACATCTATTGAGATTCATTATGTTTCAAAATAACATCTTAGTCCTCAAAGTAGTATTTTGCATCTCTATAGATTTTGATATTGACATTAGCAGTAGGCAATGGGTTCGACTGAGGTCTGGATTGTATGAATGCAGAATATAACTGTAAATGAAAGCTGAGTAAATCTGTAAAAACAGGCAGCACACCGGGGTCATTTTTTCACATTAATATGTGGAAGACAAAAATCAGACTAATCTTTGGTTATTTCTGTTTGGCAGTGTGTGTCAAAAATAGTCACACATCTGGACTTGGAATATTGGTCTGAATGAATGACAAAGAATTTAGATAATAATGTGAAAGTTATGAGTTGAATTCTGCCATTAAAGACTGAATTTTCACATTAATTTTGATTATTTGAATAATGCACAGTCTGGAACCTCTTGAATCAGCAAAATTAGAGAGTCAGTACTCTCATGGTTTACATTTCCAGTGTCCAGATCATCCCTGGACTTGATGATCTATAGGCTGGACTTGATGATCTCAGAGGTCTTTTCCGGCCTCAGTAATTCTATGATCCCTCTAATACTGGAATACCACTTCCATTCTGGTGGAGGAGGAGGGCAGTGTGAAAGTTGTCTGTAGCAAATTCTCCTTTCAAATATCTCTCTCATGAGCCTAAAAAGTAAAGTGGTACACACTCCGTAATGCATGTAGCAGAATGAAACAAAGACATAAGATCAGTGAGAAGAGAGACAGTGAGAAACAGCTGACCCCTCTCCAGACTAAAAGCTCCTTGCCATTTTCTACTGACTTTCCTAAGCAGGACAAAACAATTCAGATATATAAGCTCATTTATAAAGTCATCCTCCAGATCAGCCTCAGACAAACAGTGTGAAGCAAAAGCACTTTTCTGTTTGATGAATCACATTGTGGGTTTTGAATAGGGAATGCAAACGAACTTATTGCTGAGGGAGAGCAATGAGCAGGAGCCTGAAGTGTTGACAAATGGAGAAGTAGGTATGAAAAATTAAGTTGATTGCGAGCCTAGTGAACGGTCAGCAGGATGAGAACAAACAAAAGTGAGAGATCACTCAGCAAAGAAATGCCATTATTTTCTACAAAGAGCCAAGATTAATATCTGAAGAGATACTTCTACTTCTCCCTGACAACCACAAACTAAGTGGGCTTAAATCATTAAGTTCCAGAAAGCTGTATCTAGGGCCAATAATACTATGGGGAGAGGGTGCTACTGCCACCATTTTGGGCTAGACAAAGTGAAGAAGCGTTTGCTCTAATGGGCAGACATCTCAAGGACTTGGAGGCTCAGCAGTTTCTGCATATAGGATCAGTTTAATGCATCCCAGTCAGAGCACCAAAACAATGAGGCTTTGCTGATGCTGACAGACAGAAACAATCAGTCAGAGATAAAGGAATAAACATGAATAAAGCACACCTCTCATTTCCACGAAGAAAGCTATTTTTAGATGCGGAATTCAACATAAGTGTCATACAGCCAGATTTCAGTAGATGAGTGCATGTACAACTGTGTGCACAAAGGTAAGCCACTCTAGGGAATTCCCCCCTAACTTCACTAAGAGCAGAAATGGACACTAAAGGCTAATTCTGTGGCCTGAATTCTTCCAATTCTCTGAGCAGCTGCATTGATTTGACCTGTGCAGTACAGTGCTCCTGCACATGAGAAGTGACATCAACATCCAGCCCCAAGGATTTTGTGAATCCACCTGACTCTGAAAGAACTAGATTATAAACATTTTCTGATCTCTGACCATAGGACTAATCCTCGTAAAGCTGTCAGTGCAGAAGACTGACAGGCAGCTCTTGAAAGGTCATAAAATCAATGCACAGAAAGTCAGCTTGTGGAAAAGCTAATAGGAAAGTAACTGCCCTTTGGCTCAAAACAGGAGAGAAAGGTACACATCCCTGATGTTTTCTAGGTGTCAGCTTCTCTGCTGCTTTGAAAGGCCAGAGAAGTGTCTTTATTTTTCTATATTCAGCTTATTTTTGCAATCAGTCCAATCTGCAGACACCACAATAAGACAGTTCTCAAATCTGGAGGCAAACACTATCTCTCCTGCATGACTTACAGGTAAGGAATGTGAGAGGTTTTACCTGATACTCAAGCTTTCTGGATGGGCTGTAATCATAGCTCCTCTGTACAAACTGCAAAAAGAGCAGAGCTGGGGTGCCTGTGGCTGAAAACAATCCATGCAGCTCCAGCTGGCAGGGCCGAAACCATACAGGCTGCAAGCACAATCTGAATAAACCCTGTGGTACAGCAGTGCTTTGGAGAAGACCAGTGTTCTTTCATTCCCACCCCACGGCTGTGGATGCTTTCAGGACTCTGACCAAACCCTTCCAAGAAACAAACACACCTACATAGCACTTTTCCAATTCACAATCTCTGTTCTGAGAAATGTTGGTGGAAGGAAGCCCATCCTCCATTTTATGGGTGTTTTTCAGCCTGGACCTGGACTGGTTTACATGGTAACCAAAACTCCATGGGAAGGATTACCCTGGAAATTATGTATTTTCTTCTCCTGTGTGAGGTGGCAACCATAAGCATAGAAAAATTAACTGTCACACTGCAGGTGAGGAGAAAAAAGTGAAAGAGACACAGAGAGGATTATGAAAGATACAACATATAAATTGCTACACCATAAGAAATCACATCAATTCAGTTTAGGTTACATGCACATGTATGTATTGCAAGGGGCATTTACTCCAGTGTCTCTTCCCAGAAACCTCATTGCCACCAAGCTCCACAGCCTAATTTCTTTTACCTGGTGTTAAGGGTTAGGTCTGAGCTGGATGCTACACAAATGGCAGATGCTCTCTATTAACCCCTATTGTAGTTTAGAGACCGTCACGTGCTGCTTCACAGACCACCCCAACCCTCATGGGAATGAGAAAGAGTCAGAAAAGGTACAAAAACCCCACAGGTTGAGATATGGAGTTTTTAATACAACAGCACAACAAAATATGTAACAAAAAGAGTAACAGTATTAAATAACAATGAAATATATACACAAAGAAACAAGAGCTAAAGAACTGACACCCACTGTGCTTCACCGACCCCTCCCAAGATGTGCTCTTCACCTGGGATTTCCTCACCCTTGTCTTTACAATTATGTCACCATCACCACTGATGCTGTGGAGCTGGCACTGGGGGAAGTCCCAGACTGAACTCAGCAGTAGACAAGAAACTGATTCAGGAGCTTGATTCTGGAACTTGATTCAGGAACACATGGATCAGGATAGAAGGCAGAATGGACAGAGATCTCCTCAGACACCAGCCAGTGAAGAAGAACTTGACCTTCATGATACCTCAATTTTGTAACAAATATGACCTATATGGGCTGGAATCCCTCATTGTCAGTTTAGGGTCACCTGTCCTGTCTGCTCCTCCCTGCAGGTACGGCCTTTCACTTTTCTGCACCCCCCCAATGTGGTACACAATACCCAGCAGTGGCCTTGGTCTGCACACCCATCCTTGGTACTAACTTTAAACATCAGGCGTTATCACTGATAGAAGCAGACACTGCCTGTGAAAACATGCCATTAACCACAGACTTAACTGAAAATTAAAATCTGTTTAAAATTAGTTCTGTTCTTACTCAAACCTGGTAGGAGCCCAGCATAAGGTCTCCAACAGAATATTTTGAGCATTTTCAGGATCCAGATCTAAATTATGCAACTTATCTAAGTATACAAATTATTCCTCTGCAGTGTTTCCAGTGCTCTTGCGTGGTTATGGGCTGTAAGTGTGAAAATGTAGTGCTCTAGAAGCAGGTGTACTTTGGAGAATCTTGAGAGAAAAAAAGACCAAGAAGTGTTACAGCAAAAAGGAAGGTTCCTTTTTGTTCAATAGAACAAACACAAATGGGCAAGAGTCTCAATTGCATTCAGATGGCAGTGAAAACATGCTGGAAACCACCCCAATTGTTTTATTAACTGAGTAATGAGTTCAGGAATGTTCACTCATGTTTTCTTCACTCAAAAACTTAGTCCAAGGAATAGGAGCAAAAGCAACCATCTTAAGAGTGCAGTGATAACAAATGCCTCTTTGAATTAAAATTTTTAAAAATTAAATCAATCTGCACAAAGAAACCAGATCTAGATCCATATGATCTCCATTGATCCATAGTTCACCATCCTTTTGGTTTTCACATACCTCTGAATAATTTCCTGGTGACTGCTGAGCAAAAAGGTATGGCTGAGAATACAGTGGGGCACTCAGAGACAATACATGGTCTACTATAATACTCATCCAGCTTTGTTGTGAAGCGTTCCTACAGATTTTCACATGCATATATTGCATCAGTGTATAATATAGACTGATTTGCATAGGACATTCACATCAAATTATTTCTGAGATTAAAGTGATAAGGAGATGGTCTTTCAATATTAGAATACTAGTATCTAGTAATTTGGAGTCACATCCTATGAGAAGGTATATCCGTATGCATGCAAGCATCAAAGAGTGAAAGAGCAGAGAGAAAATGGTCCTTGCAAAATTGAAAAGCACCATGTTGAGGAGAGTTGCACTGAAGATTAACACCTTATTACTTATTTTAGATGGAAAATTTTTGCAAGATTTTCCTTATCAGCTTTTTATAACCCTACATATTCTATGCTCCAGAGGCTTCTCAGGAATGTCCTGTGAAATTTTACTGTAAAATATCATTAGAAATAAACACACACACATATATATATGCACACATGCAGATGCAGATACATACACATGGACATTTATAGAATATGCATCAGCTTGCACTGTTTGTGATGTGAAGCATCATCTGACTGTGCCGTTTTGTTTTGTTTTTTTTTAAATTTCACACAAACACTTTCAAGAAATAACTTACTAAAAAACTCACCCAATTCTGACATGATACCTCCACCATACTTGCTGTTTGACTGAAACCATACAGGCATACAAGAGGAACAGTTTACTAACATTGATACCTATATTTACCAGAGTAAAGGACAAATCCATGTTTGTCTCAAATTTTTAGTTTCAATTGCTTTTGAACTTAACAACCATTAAATAATTCCCCCCAAAATGAAAGGGTTTTTTAATTACATTAATGTGCAGTTTTGATTTTGATACATACAATTTAATCTTGTAGGTGTTTTCATAGAAACCATATTCTGAAAACTCTGTCTGCATTAAGTAATGCATGGCAATGTTTTAAACAAGTTTTAACCAGTTTATTTTTAATTCAGCCATGTATTCTCATGTGATCAAGGTCAGAGCCTTCATTTAAAAACAAGACCTGAGCATACTTTTAAAAAGGTATTTTAAGACTGTTGCTGCACAAAGTCTGCAGGAGGTGTAATCTGGAGGGTTGGTAGTTGTTTTTTTTCCTTTAAACCTGCAGAAGTAGCCTATCATCTATCTCAAAAAACACAGCATTACAGAACTTAAAGGTAACAGGAATTGTCAGAGCATCTAGCTTGATTCCATCTTATTTCCCAGTGTCATCTCAATATCCTGATGTTATGGGTACATGTGACTCCTCCAAAAGCCAAATTATAGGACACCTGTGGAAAGCAAGAAACAGGTATCATCTCCACTCCTCAGTGTCTGAGCCTGTTTGGCAGATGTGTGCAGGTAACCCCAGCAGCTGGCCCAGCAGCTGGCCCTCTCTAACTATAAAAAGATGGAACACCAACACCCATCTGACCCTGGAGACAAATTTTCTTGCTGCCCTCAGCTTTCTTGATTAATATGTCACGAAGCATATGAGCAGGGCACAGTCATCAGGCACCTCAGAGGATGCTCAGCTCCATGTTCTCCCTACAAGCACTGAAAAATGCCATGTGCTTATCAGTGAGGTCAAAAAGCAGTGCTACTATCAGCTTCCTTACTGTGTTCAGGTGCCTGTGTATGCTAATGAAGTCACCTTCAGGCCTCCAAACAGATCAGCTGAGGAAGTTGAAATCCTCACCCTCCTCTCAGAACTGGCTCTTGACATAAATGAAGTAATCATTTTTTTAGGGCAGCAGATTGTCAACGACAACAAAATCTACAGCGCAATTTCCTACTTTGCTTCTACTGGACTCCTGGTAAACCAAGCTAGCCACTGGGGAGGAAGAGGACAAGGACAATTGTCTCCACTCTGCTTTTTCTTTGGCCATAGCATGCTCAATGTTCCAGCCCTGCACCTTTTTCCTAAACACACTGCCAGCAGCCATAGGACTTCCCAGTTCTGGGAGGAAAAATAAACAAGAGTCTCCCTTGTACGTCATTGCAGAAGGCCACGACAAGGCACAGGGACCCACACCTGAAGGAAAGCCAAGCATCAGGAGGGGAGGTTGGAATAAGACCAGACACCAAAACGACCCCTGGGGAAGAGCACATCAAGGACAGTAGCCAAAGCAGAGCTAGCAGGTGAGCTGTGGGACAGGACAAGACTAATGGGGACTGAACAAGGAGTAGGTGTAATTTCACACACAGAGGAGGACAAAGTTGGAGCAGTTACACTGGTAGCTGCTGCTCCAGCAAAAGAAGCCAAAACAGGAAGGGGTTTGGTCCTGGTGGGGTGCCACTGCTCTTCTGCGCATCTCTTCAACGCAGCCTTGGGACTGGGTGTCTGCCTGCAGGCTGCCTTCAGCAACTCCACGCCAACAGGGATTCGTATGGATATAATAGCACACAACTGTTTTGTTTTCAACAAGGTCCCTTTTCAATACATCCCAGGGGAACCTCGCCTTGTTTCAGGCTACGTTTTGCTTATTCTAGCTCTTTCAAGAGAGGGAATTCCTAACTAAGCCATTGTAAATTTGTTTACTTACCTAGGTACATTAGTACTTCAAACTCAGACAAAAAAAAATAATAGGTTTAAGTATAGCCTTAATAGCTGAACTCCACCCAAGTGCTTTTATTTTACTGTGCTGCTCAGACCTTATTCATACCTTGGACTTGGTGTAGACTCCTCTCTTATCAATATTTGAATACACACAGAAAAAAAAAGAAAAAGCAAACAAAACAAACCTAAATGGAGACAAGAATGTCAGGGTGTAAGTAGAGGAGAACAATTGGCACAGTGTGCTAATCTGCAGTTGAGTAATACTCACTCACGCTGAGAGCTGTACTTACCATTCTGGCACTTGAAACACCTCTCCTTACAAGGCATCTTACTCTGCAAGAATAGAGGTGGCAGAACTGGGCCTTCATGATTTATTCACCCTCCTCATAGAGCTTCTACAGAAAGCTGCACAAACTGCATTGTTCCCCCAACATAGGTGTCACTGAGACTGCTCAAAAGTGATACATTGGTGCAATTAATGTGCTCAATTAATTAGGCTGAGGACACAGCTGAGCTGAACAGTAGCTTGGGAGCTGTTTGCATGCCACAGAGAATTGTCCTGGCTTTCTAACCAGGGCAGCAATAGATTAAAACATTGGTTTTTTACTTGTGTATTTTCATTTCCCTGCATATATCCTAAATTACAGCCATATACATTTTTATTCTCCCCCCAAATACAGGTAGGATGCAGAGCTGGGTCACTGACTCTGAAGGAGGTATCTCCTTTTTTGAAGTCTGGGACTTCTGGTTTGTCATGGACACATCAGACTTGAAGACACCACCGAATATTCAGATGCCTCATCAGCAAAAGCTGTATATATGGCTGATGAAAGGCTCAAATTAATTTGTATGAGTTAGGAGACTTAATATTCTGTGGTACAAGATAACATCGGAATGAAAAACTGCATATTCATTGTCAGTGTATTTGTTCTATTAATACATTTTTCAGATGCGCAAGGGAACACAAGCAACACCTTTCTACTCGGTAAGGTTTCCCAAAGGATTAGTTTACCCCATTGCATTTTGCAGTTAGTCCCTGACTTGACAGACTTCCAACTGTTCCTCTACAACTTTCAGCTCATGACAGGTGATAGAAGCACATAGAGTAAAAAATGGATCAGCATACTGCTGGCAATGATCTATGTTGCCTAAACCCAGCTCAGGGTGTGTATTCACCTAATACTGACAGCAAAGCAAATGAGCTAGCTAGTACTATGCCTTCCAGTTAGGACTTTACAAGCTCATTAGCAGCCAGTCTTTTGACCTGTTTGCATCATTCCACCTTCCCTGGTGCTGTGGAGATCCTTATGGTAAATCTTCAATGCAGACCCCATGGCCTAAAATACCAACTAAACATCACAGCCTTACTGCTACTACCGTGCCTATTCTAAGGAGCAGAGGGAACACACTTTAACACACCTGCAAGAGAAATGAGTAACAGAGTCCTAGCTGGAGAAATTGTTACACTATCATTACCGAGCCCAGCAAAAGAAGAAAGCAAAGCAACAAACATCATCAAGGTTAGGAAGTCTGTAGTCAAGCATTAAACGCACAAAGCAATATACTCACCTGGGTGAAGCTTAAAAATGCCACAGATAACAAACAGTAGGCAGCAAATCAGTCCTTTGGATAGCAGAAGAAACTTTCGAAAAACAGTCATTAGTTTGGCTACGATGAACAATTCCTCTGTGGCGAAGGCCACAACCAGCTTCACTGCTTGACAGATTCATTGCCTAAGAGGTCATGAGGAACACTGCAATAATTTAACCTGTCTTCCTGTATAAGACTTCAGCTATCAGTTATCTTTTATAATGCCTTCAGCTGGCAGTAAAGCAGAGGGTTTGATGAGGCATCTTTCATACCTATGTGTGCAGCTGTTGCCTCACTCCACTTCTCATGGGGAGCCTCCTCCCACCTTCCCACACAGACAACAGAAAGCCCAGCAGCAGAATGGCTACAACTGTCCCTATTTTGGTTTGCTTTTGTACTGAGAAAATTATGAAAACATCACACCAAAAAGCAGCATCAGCAGAGCAAAACTTCCATGCATACTCTCCCTAAACACCCCATTCAACGACTGATACACAAATAGCTGAGCAGGTTACAGCTGGCCAGATGCCGATTCACATTATAGGGTGCCATATATGACTCCCACATTGTAGATGCAGCCTGTGATTACAGCTCTGTAGCCTAGGGCAGACACAAGTGCAGGATTCAGTAGAACCTGGATCTCCTAATGATTATCTGACTCCCAGATAAGCCTAGGTCAGTCTTTTTATTTCTTTCTCCCTTCTCATTCTTCATCTTTTTGAAGCAGTAACTGCTGAAACAGTTTCTGCTCAGATGTGCAGGGAGTGCTTAGCACTCTAACATTCTCATTAGCTTGATAATATAAGAAAGGCTTTTGCTCCCTGAAGCGATGTATCAAGTCTTTGAACAATCTCCTTTGTATGAGACTCACACCAATAAAAACACCAAATTCCCTTTTTTCAGCTTTACTCAGAAGCTCTATTTGGCATTACTGAATTTAAAGACACTGGAAATGTCCATTATATCAATCTGTTGATGGCATAGGGGAAGAAAAAGCATTGTTATTTGAGAATGTTTCCATCTAGCCTAGGAATTAACAGCTGTACTGGAGCCTGAGATTTCTTCATCCATTAGAATGGGATCTACTGAATATCTGTATTTCATGACACATTGTAAGTCTCCCTCAGGCCTTTTGTCCCCTAAACACTTGAATTTTTCATTGGTGAAATTGCCTCTTTCACTCTCCAGCTGTTCTGTTTGCCTAAGAGCTTTACTGGCTCTCAATAAATTATTTCCTCTCTCCTCCATAGATCACATCTCCCTTACTCTCCCAGTATTCCAACTAAGCACCATAACTAAGGTAAATTTAGGACAATTGCCATTATGCCTCTATCTACTTTCGAGGGAGGCAACTCTTACCACAGGTTTCAGGAAGGTGCGCTTCTCATGGTTTTTTTCTCAGTTTAACGCTTTGCCTGACAAACCTAATGTATACTTGTCTTGGTTTGAAAGACAGGTGTCTGCCAAGGAAGGCAGGCGCCATCCTTGGAATGGAAATGCAACCCCCTCCCCTCCGAATTTTTATAATTTTGAAATTAAGGGTCTTTCAGGCAAAGATGATGAGGAGGAATAACCGTTCTTTACTAAATATATATATATATATCTCAAGGCTAACAAACAATAGTAACTATGGCAGTAACAACAGAGCCAGGAACCCAGTGACAACCTCTCTCAGTGTAGTGGGTCTGGCTGAGCTGCTTTTCCCCATCCAGCCCTCATGCTGCAGCACTGGGAGCTGGAGGGTGTTGATAACACACCCGTGTTATGACTGCCAGTGCTCACACGGCACCAGAGGATGGGGGGCAGGATGGGGGAGAAGATACAGCCAACCTGAGCTGACCAGTGGGATATTCCATACCATGTGACATCAGCTCAACTATAAAGGGAGAGGGCAGGAGGAGGATGGGGGGGCATTCTGCTTTGTCCTCCAAGCGGCTGCTGCGTGTTCCTGGAGCCCTGCTTCCTGGACTCAGCCCAACATCGCCTGCGGATGGGAAGTAGAGAATAACATCTTATCTATCATAACCCACACCCCTTTGCTTTGCATCTCATTCTCTCCCCGCGTGCTGTGCTGAAGGGGGTTGGGGGGAGTGATAGAAGGGCTTGGTGAGCACCTGGTGCCGTGCCAGGGTCAACCCACCACAGTTCCTTTTTGGCGCCGAACATGGGGCACGAGCAGCTGCTTGCTTGCTTGCTTGCCTGCTTGCTTTAGATATTAGTAGCAAACTCCTGTGCAGGCGACAGAGTTTGTGTGCACTACTTATCTGGTGTTTTGCTAAAATGTTTACTGAAACAACATCTCTTTGCTTTGCTTTTGCACTGATAGCTTCAATGTGCTGGGGAAGCTTCTGTCTCGGGAGGATAAAGGGACTCGGGAGCACCCTGGCACAAATAGTAATGATGTGTTTCATGCTGGCATCGATGGCTTTGCTGTGTTGGGGGGGCTACCTTGGGGAGAAAATGATTGAATCTCTCTCTCTCTTTCTACCGGAAATTGATGTAGATGATTTATTTGTGCATGCTCCCGAGGTCCTCGTCCACCCTTAGGTGAGCTTCTGGATACTACTAATCAATATCGTTGGCCTAATCCGGGTTGTGTGTAGTCTGGTCCCAGTTTGGCCTGAGAGGAGACAAGTTTCAGGCGGGGTGGCACCAAAATGTGCCCTGAGACGGCCTGTCCCTGGGTGGCAAGGGGTCTGTCAGGATTTGGGCAGGTTCCTAGGATGGTTGTCACCTCCAATAGCCTGGGACTTTACTCCTGAACAGGCAAGCAACCCTGGCAAGCTGACACAGCATCTAATAGAAGGGTGCCTTGTCTACCCCGATGAGAACCAGCAGCTCTTAGCACTGTACTGGGGCCTGGCCTGTGCCTATCGAGCCACAGTTGAGTACTCTCAGAGGACTGTGGTTGAGGCAGGGACCCAAACTGCATCCGAAGACACCCGAGTTGAGACAGGGACTGCAACAACTGCCAAAGTTGCCCCAGTAGTGAAAAAGAAGCAGTGAACGAGGAGAACAGGCCCCTACCCTCGGTTAGTGAGGTATATGGAAGAGGAGGAAGAACACGACCAGCAAGCTGGACCCTCAACAGGAAGACGGGAGGAGGGGAGGAGGCAGAAACCACCCGGTCCCTGACTTCGTCAGAACTTAAAGACCTGAGGAAGGATTACAGCCACCAGATAGGGGAATGCATTGTTACCTGGCTGCTTCGATGCTGGGATACTGGGGCTGATACCCAACAGCTGGAACGTAAGGAAGCCCAACAGCCCGGCAGCAATTTGCAGTCCCTGGAGATGGCTCCTTTCAAGTGTCAAAGCAAGATATCCATTCAAGGAAGACTTAATGAATGCCACCTCCTCATAAAAATTGGTCCACTGCTGATGAAGGTATCCAGTACCTGAGGGAACTAGCAGTACTGGAAGCCATCTATGGGGATTTAGATAATGATGAGCATCCTAAAGATCCAGAGGATGTTCAGTGTACAAGGGCCATGTGGAGGAAAGTGATTAAGAATGCACCAGCATCATATTCTGACAGCTTGGCAGCAATGTATTATCCACAAATGGATAATCCAGCTGTGGAAACTGTTTCTTCCTGGCTTCAGAACTTCAAATAGAGTCTTGGTACCTCCACGTCCCTAAGGGCTAGTGCCTTGGGTATCAGGAGTCCCCCAAGGAATCAGCCAGTCAGAGGGAAAGGGAGCCTGAGGCGTATGCCACGTGGTACACTCTGGTTCTTCCTGCGTGACCAGGGGGAGGACATGAGGAAGTGGGATGGTGAACCAACCTTTAAGCCGGAAGCCCATGTAAAGGAATTGAGAGGGAAGACAGCCGTTAAAAAAGGGCCATCCAAGAAGACCATTAATGCAGTCAGTGTTGAAGCACAAGAAGGCAATCGACGATCTCACAGATATGGGAAGAATAAAATCAACTCCATCGAGCCTGATGAGGGGACTTCTGGTTTGACACAGCAAGGGTCAGACAGTGAATATTCAGACCAGGAGCAGGAATAGAGAAGCCCTGCCTCTAGCCAGGTGGAGGAAAGGGACAATCGTATTTACTGGACTGTGTGGATCCGATGGCCTGGCATGTCAGACCCACAGAGGTACAAGGCCTTAGTCGATACAGGAGCGCAGTGCACAGTAATGCCATCAAAATACAGAGGAGCAGAGCCCATAACTATTTCTGGGGTGACAGGGGGATCCCAGCAGCTGACAGTATTGGAGGCTGAAGTGAGCCTGACTGGTAAGGAGTGGTATAAACACCCCATTGTGACTGGCCCAGAGGCCCCGTGCATCCTTGGCATAGATTATCTCAGGAGAGGCTATTTCAAGGATCCAAAAGGATACCGGTGGGCTTTTGGTGTTGCTGCCTTGGAGGCGGAGGGAAGTGAACAGTTGTCCACCTTGCCAGGTCTCTCAGAGAACCCTTCTATAGTGGGGCTGATGAAGGTTGCAGAGCAGCTGGTGCCAATGGCTATGACAACAGTGCATCAGCAGCAATATCGCACCAACAGAGATTCCCTGATCCCTATCCAGGAACTGATTCATCAGCTGGAGAGCCAGGGAGTGATCAACAAAACTCATTCACCCTTCAACAGCCCCATATGGCCTGTGCAAAAGTCAAATGGAGAATGGCGACTGACAGTGGACTATCGTGGTCTGAATGAAGTTACACAGATGCTGAGTGCTGCTGTGCCAGACATGCTAGAACTTCAGTATGAGCTGGAGTCCAAGGCAGCCAAGTGGTACGCCACGACTGACATCGCTAATGCGTTTTTCTCCATTCCCATAGCGCCAGACTGCAGGCCACAGTTTGCCTTCACCTGGAGGGGAGTCCAGTACACTTCATGCACTTCAGTCACAACAACCCCCAGCAACACTACAGGCTTGGGGAGGAGTGGCTGGAGAGCTGCCTGGCAGAAAAGGACCTGGGGGTGTTGGTCAATAGCCGGCTGAACATGAGCCAGCAGTGTGCCCAGGTGGCCAAGAAGGCCAATGGCATCCTGGCCTGGATCAGAAACGGTGTGACCAGTAGGAGTAGGGAGGTGATCGTACCCCTATACTCGGCACTTGTGAGACCGCACCTTGAGTATTGTGTCCAGTTTTGGTCACCACAGTACAGGAGGGACATCGAGGTGCTGGAGTGAGTGCAGAGGAGGGCAACAAAGCTGGTGAAAGGGCTGGAAAGCATGCCCTATGAGGAGCGGCTGAGGGAACTGGGTTTGTTTAGTCTAGAGAAGAGGAGGCTGAGAGGAGACCTTATTGCCCTCTACAACTACCTAAAAGGAGGTTGTAGAGAGGCTGGTGTTGGTCTCTTCTCTCAAATTAGTAATGATAGGACGAGGGGGAATGGACTAAAGTTGCGTCAGGGGAAGTTTAGATTAGATATTAGGAGGAAATTCTTCACTGAGAGGGTGGTTAGGCACTGGAACAGGCTGCCCAGGGAGGTGGTGGAGTCACCATCCCTGGAGGTGTTTAAAGAACGATTAGATGTGGAGCTTGAGGATATGGTGTAGTGGTTGAGAAATGCTAGGACAAAGGTTGGACTTGATGACCCTGGAGGTCCTTTCCAACCATAATGATTCTATGATTCTATGATTCTATACACTGCAGCCGGGAAGAATGGTCCTACCTGGAGCCTCTGGCAGAGGGCACTCGGGGAGACAAGAGGCCGACCTCTGGGTTTTTGGAATCGAGGATATAGGAGATCTGAGGCCAGCTATACTCCAATGAAAAAGGAGATACTGGCAGCATATGAAGGAGTTCGAGCTGCCTCAGAAGTGATCAGAACGGAAGCACAACTCCTCCTGGCACCCCGACTGCCAGTGCTGGGATGGATGTTCAAAGGGAGAGTCTCATCTACACACCATGCAACTGGTGCCACATGGAGCAAGTGGATTGCATTGATAACACAACGGGCTCGAACAGGGAAACCCAGTCGCCCAGGGATCCTGGAAGTGATCACGAACTGTCCAGAAGGCAAAGATTTTGGGATGTTGCCAGAGGTAGAGGTGAAACGTGCTGAGGAGGCCCCACCATACAACACATTATCAGATGATGAAAAGCAATATGCCCTGTTCACTGATGGGTCTTGTCGCATTGTGGGAAAACATCGACAGTGGAAGGCTGCTGTGTGGAGTCCCCTATGACAAGTCATTGGAGTTGCTGAAGGACACAGTGAATCCAGTCAGTTTGCAGAAGTGAAAGCCATCCAACTAGCCCTAGATATTGCCAAACGAGAAAAGTGGCCAGTGCTCTATCTCTGTACTGACTCCTGGATGGTGGCAAATGCCCTGTGGGGGTGGTTGCAGCAGCGGAAACGGAGCAACTGGCAGCGCAAAGGCAAACCCATCTGCGCCGCTGGGCTGTGGCAGGACATTGCTGCTCAGGTAGAGAACCTGGTGGTGAAGGTGCGCCACGTGGATTCCCACGTGCCCAGAAGCCGGGCCAGTGCAGAACATCAGAACAACTGAATCAGGGGGGGAGACAGAGATTAAATGATTTACTGGGAAGATATGTTCCAAGGGCAGTGCGCAACTAGCTCAACATCTGTTACATCTACCAAAGCAGGAGAGGAGCCTAAGGAGTGACTGATAATGGGGAGAGCCTCGAACCGAGTCCTTGTTCTCGAACCAGAAAACAACATAAACCAGCATAAACCAGCCTTGAGGTTTGAACTCGGGCCAGGGAGATAAAGAGCATGCGCAGAAAAGTGAGGTGAAAAGTTTACGACGAGGAAGACTCTTTACTTCATCTGAGGAAGGCTCTTACTTCATCCTGGGGACCCCTACCAATGACCACCAGACCACACTGTGCAAGCGCAATTAAGATGCAAATGACTTTTGGGTTTATTATAATATGAAGAGAGGCTGGGCGGGGCTAGGTAATGAATATGTATAGGCCTATTGTGAAACTTAATGAATATGGAACATGTAACCCAATATATACTAAGCTGAAAGCAGCTGAGGGCACGCATGACTTTGGAGAAATTATCCCCCATGCGTCCCAGCGCTGGAATAAACATACCTACTTTACTACTTATTCAGTAGTGGAGTTTTTCCATGTATCACAACCAGCTTGCAGACCAGGCTGCCAAGGTGGCAGTGGCTCAGGTGGATCTGGATTGGCAGCAAAAGGGGGAATTATTTATAGCGCAATGGGCCCATGACACCTCGGGTCATCAAGGAAGAGATGCAACCTATAGATGGGCTCAAGATTGAGGGGTGGATCTGACCATAGAGGCTATCACAGAGGTCATCCACAAATGTGAAACATGTGCTACAATCAAACAAGCCAAGAGGTTAAAGCCCCAGTGGTATGGAGAACGTTGGCTAAAATATAAATATGGAGAGGCCTGGCAGGTTGACTACATCACTCTCCCACAAACCTGCCAAGGTAAGCGCCAAGTACTTACAATGGTGGAAGCAACCACTGGGTGGCTGGAAACGTACCCGGTGCCCCATGCCACTGCCCGGAACACCATCCTGGGCCTTGAAAAGCAGATTTTGTGGCAGCATGGTATTCCAGAAAGAATTGAATCAGACAATGGAACTCATTTCCAAAATAGTCTCGTGAATGCCTGGGCCAAGGAGCACGGCATCGAGTGGGTGTATCACATCCCTTATCATGCACAAGCCTCTGGGAAGATTGAAAGGTACAATGGTGTCTTGGTTAGAAAGACAGGTGTCTGCCAAGGAAGGCAGGAGCCCCCCTTGGAAGGGAAAAATGCAACCCCCTCCCCTCCGAATGCTTATAATTTTTAAATTAAGGGGCTTTCAGGCAAAGATATGAGGAATAGGAATAACAGTTCTTTATTAAATATATATATAACAAGGCAAGCAAACAACAACAGCTATGGCAGTAACAGCAAACAGCACCAGGAACCCAGTGCCAACCTCTCGGGGCTCCCGGGGAGCAGGGAGGGTTCGATGGTCTCCCTGCCGCTCCAGAGCCAGCTCAGTCCCCACGTGGCAATGGCCGACGAAAAGCCTGTGTCAGGAACCCCGCTGGGCAGCCAATCCCGGTGTCCAGCAGGGTCCTCAGGAGACAGCAGGGGTAGAAGGAAAAGCAGGAAACGCAGCAGGGACGACCTCTCTCCAAGCTGATGCCGGATCCTCGAGAAGCAGCAGGGAGAGCAGGAGATGCAGTGGGGATGAGTTCTCTGCACCACGAGGGCAGCTTCTCCTCCTCGAATGCAGGGAGCAAAACAAGAGCCACAGGGGCTCCATCCAACCCCCTTTATTCGGCTGGCTGGACCCCTCCCCCTGTGGCCAGGTCCTTTTGTCTCTCTTAAGTACAGCAATTTACCTCCTTGACAAACAAGTATGGGAAAATTCTTTAAGAGAAGAAGGAAAACAGAGTAACTCCCCAAAACCCCAACAAATGGGCTGTTAAAAACCACATTAAAAGCATTAGGGGGTGGGACCTTTAAACAATGGGACAAACATCTAGCAAAGGCCACCTGGTTAGTTAACACCAGAGGATCTGTTAGCCGTCCTGGCCCTGCCCAACAAAACCCCTGCCTGTTGTGGGAGGAGATAAGGTCCCTGTAGTGCACACTGGGAGGTGGTTGGGGAAGGCAGTGTGGATAGCTCGACCCTTGGGAAAAGGCAAACCCATTCGTGGAATTGTCTTTGCTCAAGGACCTGGATATACCTGGTGGGTAATGCGGGAGGATGGTGAGACCCAGTGTGTACCTCAAGGAGATTTGACCTTGGCAGAAAGATAATCTGGAATGTGAGTTGTATGTTTCAGGAAATGATGCTGTAGGAAGGAGATGGAATAACAGAAAGTGAATTTGGAGAAGGACCAGATGAGTACGGCAAGGACCAAGATTTAGCCGGTGTTGGTGACCGACAATCAGACATACTGCTTCTGTCCAGAACATCCACCTTGACAGATGAGACCCAAGTTATCGAGTGAAGGAATGAGGAACTATCTGTTAAAGGACTGGGGATAGTAGTTGATGATAATGTATTGGTTGGGTTTAGAGATGGCTTAAGTATGTATTATGTGGGGCCTGAGCATGATGCAAATGGTATGGAATAAGGGGTGGAGATTGTAGTGGGTCTGGCTGAGCTGCTTTTCCCCACCCAGCCCTCCTGCTGCAGCACTGGGAGCTGGAGGGTGTTGATAACACACCCGTGTTATGACTGCCAGTGCTCACACGGCACCAGAGGATGGGGGGCAGGATGGGGGAGAAGATACAGCCAACCTGAGCTGACCAGTGGGATATTCCATACCATATGATGTCAGCTCAACTATAAAGGGAGAGGGCAGGAGGAGGATGGGGGGGCATTCTGCTTTGTCCTCCAAGCGGCTGCTGCGTGTTCCTGGAGCCCTGCTTCCTGGACTCAGCCCAACATCGCCTGTGGACGGGAAGTAGAAAATAACATCTTATCTATCATAACCCACACCCCTGTGCTTTGCGTCTCATTCTCTCCCTGCGTGCTGTGCTGAAGGGGGTTGGGGGGAGTGATAGAAGGGCTTGGTGAGCACCTGGTGCCATGCCGGGGTTAACCCACCACACTCGGCTGCAAGCGCTCTCCCCTTTGGTGCAGTTCCACTCTCTCCCCGCCGCTCCGGAGCCAGCTCAGGCCTCACGGGGCAATGGCCGACGGAAAGCCCGCTTCACAAACCCCCCTGGGCAGCCGATCCCGGTGCCCAGCAGGATCCTCGGGAGGCAGCAGGGGCAGAAGGAGAGCAGGAGATGCAGTGGGGATGAGTTCTCTGCACCACGAGGGCAGCTCCTCCTCACCTCGAATGCAGGGAGCAAAACCAGAGCCCTAGGGGCTCCACCCAACCCCCTTTATTCGGCTGGCTGGACCCCTCCCCCTGTGGCCAGGTCCTTTTGTCTCTCTTAAGTACAGCAATTTATCTCCTTGAGGAACAAGTATGGGAAAATTCTTTAAGAGAAGAAGGAAAACAGATTAACTCCCCAAAACCCCAACAATACTCTTAGTTCATCCCAGCTAAAACAACTGTATTTACTAAGCTGTCATAAATGATAGAGCACTTTATGGTTTTGCCTTGCTTTTGATATTAAAACTCAATCAAATGCATCATTTTCAGACATTTCCCTTCTTTGATGATGCTCCCATACAGCTCTTCCAACTGCTATTTGTCCCAACACAGTAAAATTCAGTGACCCAAGCTTAATTTCTTGAAGTCACTAAATGGAAAGTGGTATCATAAAAGCTGTGTCAAGGCACTGCTAATGAAGAGATTCAGCTTCTTGTGCCTGCAAAATTCCACTTGCCCTAGGCTATATACAGGCAACAAGTACCACCATAATTTATCACTCAAGACTAAAAATATATATATAAAATGGTAAAGGAAACTGCATTTCAAAAGAAAAGAAATTAAATGAAGTAAAAATAAAATCTAATTTCCCATGCACTGCTGTCTCACAGTTCACTGCAAGCTCAAGTTTTTCTTCTGCTTCAGTCAATTATGTGTGTCACAGAATGACAGAATCACAGAATTACTGAGGCTGGAAAGGACCTCTGAGATCATAAAGTCCAGCCTATGACCCAACACCACCACATGGGCTAGACCGTGGCACTGACTGCCACATCCAGCCTTTCTTTAAACACATCCAGGGACAGTGACTCTACCACCTCCCTGGGCAGTCCATTCCAATGACTGGTCACCCTTTCTGTCAGGAAGTGCTTCCTGATATCCAACCCAAACCTTCCCTGGCACAGCTTGAGGCCATGCCCTCTTGTCCTGTCACTAGTTGCCTGGGAGAAGAGCCCGACCCCAACATGACTACAACCTCCCTTCAGGTAGTTGTAGAGAGTGACAACGTCCCCACTGAGTCTCCTCTTCTCCAGGCTAAACAATGCCAGCTCCCTCAGCCTCTCCTCATAAGACTTTCCTTCTAGTCCCTTCACCAGCCTTGTTGGTCTCCTCTGGACTGTCAGTTAAGGAGGAAAAAGTATCTCTAGACCTACAGACAGGAGTGTAGGTGTGCATGTTCAGGAAGTGTGGGTTAGAAGAGCAGACAGCGATATGGGTTGAGAACTGACTGAACAATAGAGCTCAGAGGGTTGTGACCAGCGGTGTAGAGTCCAGCTGGCGACCTATAAGTACTGGTGTTCCCCAGGGGTCAGTTCTGGGTCCAGTCTTATTCAACAGCTTCATCAATGACCTGGATGAAGGGATAGAGTGTACCCTCAGCAAGTTTTCTGGTGATACTAAACTGGGAGGAGTGGGTGATAGACCAGAAGGTTGTGCTGCCATCCTGCAAGATCTGGACACGATGGAGAGCTGGGCAAAGGTGAGCCTCATGAAGTTCAACAAGGATAAGTGTAGAGTCCTACAACTGAGGAGGGATACCACCATGTACTGGTACAGGCTAGAGGTTGACCTGCTGGAAAGCAGCCCCATGGAGAGGGACCTTGGCATCCCGGTGGATAGTAAGTTATCCATGGAACAGCAATGTGCCCTTGTGGCCAGGAAGGCCAATGGTATCCTGGGGTGCATAAAGAAGAGTGTGGCCAGCAGGTGGAGGGAGGTTCTCCTCCCCCCCTACTCTGCACTAGTGAGACCACATTTGGAGTGCTGTGTTCAGTTCTGGTCTCCCCAGTTCAAGAGGGACAGGGAAATACTAGAGAGAGTCCAACGGAGAGCCACAAAGATGATGAAGGGACTGGAACAATCTCCCTTATGAGGAAAGGCTGAGAGCCCTGGGGCTGTTTAGCCTGGAGAAGAGAAGCCTGAGAGGGGATCTTATGAATGTTTACAAATAACTGAAGGGTGGGTGTCAAGTAGAAGGGGCCAGTCTCTTTTCAGTTGTGCCCTGTGATACATGAGAGGTAATGGTAGCAAGGTGAAACACAGGAAGTTCCACCTCAACATGAAGAAAAACTTCTTCACTGTGAGAGTGACAGAGCCCTGGAACAGGCTGCCCTTCTCTAGTGACTTTCAAGATCCACCTGGATCTGTTCCTGTGTGGCCTGCCCTAGGTGTTCCTGTGCTGGCAGAGGGGTTGGACTCCATGATCTCCAGAGGTCCCTTCCAACACCTACCATTCTATGGTTCTATGTTCATAAGCACGTGTGCACTCAGGTATCACAGAGCACTCACATGTCACAACAGCTCCCATCCCAAAGGACAGAGATTTGTACCCAAGTCAAAGCCAAAATTGTACCAAACTTGTAAAGTTGGCCAGGAAAAGTAGGGGAGTGCAACCCATTCATTTTTCTCCTTCTCTTCCACAAGCTTATAAAATCAGCTTTCTGATGGACCACCTGAAAGTCATCTCCACCCATCTCAAACTTGGCTGAGGATCTCAATCTTCCTTTATTACTGTGCAACTCTATTAAAGCTCTCAGTGGAACCAATGAGTGAATGTTCCAGACAATTTTACTTTTTGTATTAAAAAACAAAGACACACACTAGTCTATTGGAAATAATTTTAAAGAATTTTAATCATAGCAAATGTCTGAACAGTTCTCATAAAATCCGTGATTCCACATATACAAAGGACAAGACTCCAGAGATTTGCCTACAAAAATACCACGTATTAAAACAGGGCAGGGGGTGGTTAGAAATTCAGCAATATTTGAGACACCTTCTAGGACAGACAAAGCAAACAAAGAATGCTTCTCCAGACATTCAGATTTACTGACAACACTTTGATTTCACCTTTATAAAGTCAATATTTGGCAAGGTTTTGACATAGCAGCCCAGCAGTTCATGTATTTGTAGGGGCTGGTTAGCCCTTCACAAGCAAAGGAGGAGGAAGTAATCTAAAACCAGACTATATGTGTTCTTGCTTCTGAAACATGTCAAGGACTTCAGTTCACAGCCACTGAACAGTGTCAGCCTGCTTGTTTATCTAGAATATAATTAATTAAGGGAAGGGAGGGCACCTAGGGAGGCTGCCTGCAGGGGCAAGGGACCATGTAAAACAGAGTGTAAAACAAGGAGCCGAGATGGTGGTAGAGCTGTAGGAGGGCCAAGTACACACACACACCTGTGTGCCTGAGGCTAGACTTAACCTTCCAGCTTCTGGTGCAACTACTAATGCACCTGAAAGTGCAGAGGGGGAGGGAAGAGGAGATCAGCACTACCAGGCAGAGGAAGGCCTTTCTGCTTTTGATTCTTAATTTAAGAGACAAGCCTTCATTCAACTCTTGTTTTAATTTACATACTAAGTGCATGATGTGTACACAGATTTTTAAGGTTGGCACTGAGAGAACTAGCTCTCACTTCAAAGCTGTGCCATGGACAATTCAGCTGACATAAAGCTTGCTCTTTTTTTTTCCTTTGCCTTTTTGTTTTAACACCTGTCAAAGTTTATTTGCCTTCACCAAAAAAAACCCAAAACCCATATCCAAACATACAACCATTCCCACTCCTTCTCAATTTATTAATACGGAAACATTTGCTAATAGGGATAGTGCAAAGACAAGCCCTGAGGGCTGGGGTTTTCAGGTCTGTCTTAGGTTACAGCTCACTTGCAATGCCTTTGGAGCAATTAGGGATACTGTAGCTGAAGTAATCTAAACTGGTATCAACTGTGAGGAGTTTGAAATACACGTTGGGAAGCTGACAAGCAGCTCCCTCAGCGAGTATGTGCATTTGTGCACAGTCAGTCCTGGTCTCTCCACTTCATCCCTATGCCACACCACCACACTGGTCTCAAACCACAGGGTCTGGAGCAGGGAGAATGCCTCACCTCATTGCAAGGACTGCCACTGCTCCTTCTTCACTCTCCAACAACCACCAACTGCATCTGCTGGCTCCCAGGGCTTAAAAATACTTTTCTTCTCAGAGGTCCTCTGTTTAGTGTTCAAAACAGGAAGCTTATTTGGAGCATAGCTGAAATTCAGGGGCACCTCTGCTTTCTCCTGACAGAGTGTAAATAGATAGGGAACAGATGGTATAAATGTGGCCTGAACAAGAACAGCTTTACTCTTCTTTTTGTTTTTTTCCTAGTGCAGGTTTTTGTTTTTCCAAAACAATTATAAGCAAAACAAGGGTGGAGGAGGAGAAGGCAGAATGAGAAACACTTTTAGAGCCTACCACAAAAGAGCACCTAAGCAGCACACTAATCCCCAGAGCAGCAATAACTGCAGCGCCTTGCCACAGGTCAGCCTACTTTGGGACTACCTTTCTCACCTGAAGGTGAATAGCAGGGCAGGTTCTCCAGTTTGTGGGATACCAAGTGGATGGGAGAGCTTTACGTTTCTGATGATCTAGAAAGCTGCAGGAAGCTTACAGAAATGTTCTCACATTTCTTTTAAACCTTAAAAGTCATACCTACAGCAGAGGAACCTCAAGACCCCACACTCTAATGAGAGATGTAATGTTGAACCATTCCAGCATGGAGAGTATTTGCAATGTGTCCTTATGGGTCCATTGTTTCAACAGAAATTTGTGGTGGGACCTGTGCCAGGACATGTCCTTCCCTCAGGCCACTGAGCAAGCACACAGTAGGGTGGACTGTGCCAGGATGATTTAACCAAATTCCCATCTTCCTTTGGCAAACTGGTTACTGACCCAATCAAGGATTCAACAATCTCTTAAGGAGATGGATAATTTGCCTTCAAAATTGTTAAGTATCTCCTTATCAAAGGCTGCTTGCTTTAGATTTAGAAAATAACTGCCACTGTGTATAGGACACATGACAGAGATCCTCCGAGGCTGAGGCCACTAATGACTTTAAACGAGGCATGAGGCATAAGACCTGAGTTTGATCTTGGAGAACTGACAGTCACAACTAATTCCACATATAGTTCTCCATGTGCTTGACATCCAGAAAGTCCAGGCTCTGCACATTTCAGCAGGCATTTTAAACTTAATAGGCAGCACGTGACATGACATTTTTTGGTGCTATTGCAGTTTTCAGCTGTTAGGAGGTTTATGAGGTATTAGAAAATAGAAGCACATATATGCATTTTGAAACTCAGCAGACCTAATCCAAACCATGAATATGGATCTTCCTCCTTATCTCCCTTGCCCACTAAATGACGAGGAATCACAAAACTGATGTCAGATACTCCGAACAAAAAAAAAAACCCAACAAAAAAACCCAAAACAAACAACAAAACAGCTATTAATGAATTATCTTATCTTAAAAATCAGATTATGCAAATATTTTCTAGTCTCTAAATTGTTTTCTTTTGTTTTACTATTGCTTTTTTAAAAAAAACCCCAAAACTGGGGCTATACTAAAGAAGCAATAATCCAAAATGCTTATTTAGAAAGGACCTATGATAATAACAGCAGACAAAAAGGTATTGCAAATAAGACAAGTATGGAAGCCTGGAGATGTTCCTATTTCTGTCACCATTTTCATCACTGAAAATGCTGTAAAAATTTGCAGTCACTCCTATACAAAGGTAAATTTCTACTTGAAAATCTGCAGGGAAGCAAGCTGTCCAAACAACGGGCTGAAGAAGAGGAAACAGGAGATGGCACACTCATAAGGAAGAAGCACAAAGTGCTTTTTAAGCTTTATGTTACAAAGGACAACAGAAAGAATTCAAACCCGAAGATGTCAGGCATCAGCAATAACACAGACAGTATCTGGGGTAATAAAAAATATCCTTATTTATCCAGTACTCCTGACATTTCTCTCAATCCCAGAGGTCTGCTGGAGTTTCTGCAAGCTTGTTCTGGCTGGATGGCTGCCAGAAGACATTCAGTGTTGCAATTCTTTGTTTAGCACAAAACCGTGCTTCTTGCTGGTAACATTTTACAACTCTTATCACACTGTTCAATCCAGCTACAACTGTCCAAAGCTTGTCTTCCCTAAACCAAAGGGGGTTGGAAAAGAACAGAAAGAACACTAACTATCCATTGCAGTTAGAGAGTTTAGCAAATATCATTAAGCAGCCTGTAACAGCCTGTAGGTTTAGCAAATCCCTCAGTGCACAGCAGGAAAGCAGAGATTAGAATTAAATTTGTTTCTCCTGCGTTTTTTAAATCATCATCACTCTGGATTCTTAGGGTGGTTTCTGGTGTGGATTTGAGCTGAAAGCTTTTTTTTTTTTTTTTTTTTTTTTTTTTCACACCATGAGTTAAGGATTCTCAGCTACGTACAAAGCGTAATTAAAAACGGGAGTTACAGAAATACAGGTTTCTATATTCAAGTGTTTGAAAACAGCTGTGTTTGAGTATTATGGAGTGTCTCCTAGTCAATAGGCTTTCAAATTTCAAAGTAAAACCTTCCCCAAAGCAAAGCTTATTACTTCAAATGTTTTTTAAGAATTGTGCAGACTACCAAGCATGGAGAACCAAACACTTAAGTGTAAAGTCCACATCTATTCAAGAATTTAATCATGTGTGACCAAATCCCTTCATCTTCCTTATGATTTAATTATTTAGTGCTTCCTCAGTTAGCATATTTTCCTAAATCCCAAATGTTTCAATAAACAAATCTTTGAGAAACATCTGCAACTATTATTACAAATAATTTAAGCAAGAATTTATCCATTTGCTGTTCAATCCGCAAATGGCTGTGCTTGGGAACTGAGCTCCATTTTATGCTCGTATCCAGTCACGTGTCTCCCACAACATGCTGCTTTGAAAGTATTGTAAGATCCACCATCACTCTTTAATACTTCAAAGCGAGATCACATACTTTACAAAGTCAACCTGAATGTGAACCATCTCTCAGGGGATGATTTTTTCAAACCTTGAGGCAGATTTCTCTCAGGCAGATGCAAACCGCAGTGATTCAGACCTAGTCAGTGCATACAGGTACATATATGGCAATGCTTCCAGAACTGATCAACACAGTGACAATACACACACTTCTTTTCAGAATTCTCAAGATAGGCAAGTAAGTAGCATTCAGCATGAAACCACTCAGGTTTCTTATTTATATTATTTACTGTATCTTGAAAACCAAGCAAGAATGCTACAGACCTCTAATCTAATCCTACTATTTCTTTTGAGTGCTATAGCAGTACCAAATAGCCACTTGTTCTGTTTTCAGCTTCTCAGATCTAGTAAGTTCAATAAATGTTATTTAGCTGTTTGGCATTATCAACATCATCAACACCATTATTTGTCCTGGGAGATGGCCACCTGCTTTTATATGTTTGATCAACACACATGTGAATAAAACAAGTTTTTATTTTAAACAATGTGACACTTCTACACACACTGAGAATTCAAGGCTTTGCTTTCTTTTTTATACCATTTTCTTCCCACTGAATTCTTGTTCAGCTTGTGTCTGAGTCCTGGGCTTCAGTGATTATTCAGCACCCTAAAAAATTTCTACATACCCATCAAGTTTTTGTTAGGTGGAAAACTGCACTTTGGAAATAGGCAGCTTCCCAGCTCACAGGTGTTGAAGAGAAAAATATCTGGAGTTTCACTGCCATTCTCAAGATGCAATTTGACAGAAATTACATATGCAGACTACTGCAGAACATGTCCAGTAGAAGTTTTTGCACATATACATTTGAATTTCCAGGCTATTGCCTAATTGTTTGCTCCTTTCCAGGTGTCCTTCTCCTCCTGCACCCTTTCTCACTCTTTCAAACCAGTTCAGGTGAAGACTGTAGGTTGCCTTCAAACTTTCACGTGTGCTTTATGTAGCTCCATTTCAAAAGACCTTCACTTGAACTTACAGACCCTTGATAAAGTAAAAACCCAAGAATCTGGTTGTTTCCTTTTGGGTGGACATCCCAGCCTGGAAATACAGGGCAATAACATGGCATCTCACCGAGATGAGACATCACCTATGGAACAGCAAGTCCCATTCAACACCAGTATAAGTTGATTTGCAGAAGACATTTCAAAGGTGACAGCAACTCATCCCACATGAAATCCAGGTAGCAATACCTAGGCTTCATGCTACCAAGCTATCTCAGCACGTCATCCTCCCAGAACCATAAAGCATGTGATCTTCCTGAGATATAAGAGCCTGAGGCCTTTTTACTAGTCTTTGTGGCCTCTCTCTGCTACATGTGAGCATGTGCTGTGTGCATACCACCCCTGAGCAATGAAATGCATTCTTGTGCTCATATGTATAGGGGTTTCATGTGTGCCCACAAGTTCCCATTGCATCCCCATGCTTAGGTGCTTCAGGGTGATATAGATGAGAAGAATGAAATCAGACTTGTGTAGATCTGAAGGGGGATCTGTGAGATGGATAGGAGATCTGGCTGCAGATGTGACCTCATCCCTCAGAATAGCCTCTGATGTTGAGGAACATGCTTAGCACAAAAATTACAGGCATTATTTAGAACTAAAATTAAAATGTACTGAAGCATAAGGAAATATTTGGGAAAAAAAGCCTTTTTGAACATTTATTAAACATTAAATTTCACTAAACTTAGAAGGTAATTTTTTTCATTAAAAATGCTCAAAGCAATTTAAGAAATGTCTTTAAAATTGTTCAACTTGAGGATGAAGCAAGCAGCCTTGCTTGTTGACACAAGCATGCAAGAGGTAAAGTGACAAAGAACACAACAGCCCTAGCTGTCAGGCCTACAGACAGCGTACAGCACCAGAGAAGTCACTTAATGCTGTAAAACCATTGCAGTATTTCCAGACAATCTTGTCCTACAGAAGCTCTTGCACAAAAATCTTTTCCTTCAGGGCCAGCAGATCCTTCAATAGCATTTTAGAAGTGCCGCCTTCTCTCTCCCTCCCCCCTCCATCTGCCTGTAGAAAAAGTCTGGAAAAAACAAGTCTCAAGCTACGCTTTCTATACAACTAGGATAAGGAAGGTTTTCGACCTCAACATTTACTTGTTATGTGTTCACTTGACATGCAAGTGTCTCATGTCAGCAAGACATATTCCCTGGGGGCAGTTTAGTTGTGGATGGTGGGTACAGCCGCTTTCTGTGGCTGCTATGTGGCACTGCTGTGAAAATACCCAGGGAACATAGAGGCTTGGACTAGTTTATACAGTAGCAGCCCAGAGCCTGAAGCTTTTGATACCAGGATACTTACAGAAGGGTTCAAATCATGTATTAATTGTTTGCTTTTGATTTATCCCAGTTGTGAATGTAACAAAACCAGTGCAATGTCAGCCATTTCTACTTCAGAAATGCATTTGCAGTGTTAGAATGGTTGGCTGCCCAGGGCTCCAGCAATAACAACATGACTAGAAGGGGGGCTCAAGATGAAGGGGGAGCTGGCATGCCAGTCTGTACAATACTTAAATCAAGGCCAATAATCTGTCACTTCCAAAAGCAAAATGTGTACTTAAATTTTTTAAAGTCATCTAATTAAAATAGAAAAGAAAAAAAAAGTGTTGTGTGGCTCAGTAGTTGGCAGCTATAATTCTGTATTCCAAGGTAACTGAAAAAATGGAACTACCTTTTACTATTTACCACAAACCACCCTTAACACTGTGCCTTTAAAAACTGAGGGCCAAATTTCAGCCACCCCTTGTAAAATACAAAGCAATTCTTCCAAACTCCCTTCCATGCTCTTCATTTGATGGCAAAGTAAAAGAGGTACCGTAATTTACTTGTTATCTTTCTTTTCTTGCTTATGTTTTATTCAGACTGAGCTTCATTAATAAAGATGAAACTTTGGACTCAAGATTGCTGCCTGTTTACAAAACATCCAGGCTCCTTTACAGCTTGGTTAAGCATGAATAATCACTGAATATACAATTTCTTAAAAAACTCCTGTGTACCAAAATTGTGTATTTTGAATTTTTGAAATTCACTAAACAAAATTTCACAGAGTGAACGCTAAAGTCTGTTTGCCAGGAAAGCACAAGCCAAAATGGGAATTAGGACCCTTCAGGAAAGAAAAATTATGCTAGACCTCAACTCACACATCCCTTCCATTAAACAAACAAATACACATCCATACAGAGTAATTTGCTCTAAAAATGCAGGTGCTTGAGTAATTACCCACAAGTTTCAGCATGAATTTCGATTGCTCAGAGTGTACTGTGTCACAGTAAGTTTCCTTCTTTTTCTTGGTGGAACCGGGCATTGATTTGTTACTGGACATTAGAGAACAAAACCTAGTCCAGAACCTGATAATTTCAAAACAAGTCCAAATGTGTTTGGACAGAGAAAAACTACAAAGACAAGGCTGGGTTTTTGGTTTTGGTTTTTTTTTTTTTTTTTAAAGTTAGAGGTGTATATAATGCTATCAGTTTTTAATGACAGTATTGACAAAGAAATGGGACAGACTGCACTGCATTTTTAAAGTAGTATGACTAGCAACATAGAGAAACATTTTAACATGGTACATTACAACAAACTATTTAGTTCACTTCTACAAAAGTCAGCAAAAAATCTAGGTGATCCAACATGATATGGCAGCTGCAAATTTAAAATGATAGTCACAGTCTAAAGCCAGAACAAAAACATCTCCAGAACCCCTATTTATAAAAAGGAACAAACGTACACACTGTATGCACACACAGAGGCAAAAATCTTGAGGTTTTACTTATTGCTCTTACACAAGGCTGTGAGCAGGCAAATGTCTGGATCAGAAATTAGGTCAAACATGCACTTCAGCAGGCACAAAAGGTACAGGAAATTCATACTAATGAAACAATGTGCTGCATTACGTAATACAGGATGATACTCTGCTAATATAATACTAACGTCATTAATACCGGATAAACTCTAGGTCTGCCTGTTCCATAATGTGTTATGCAGTATTCCTTTTTGGAATCAGTATTTTAACTAATTTCTGATTTCTCTTTCACAGCACACCCTCCATGCAGGGACAAAGAGGGTAGTTTTCAAGACAGTCCTTCTTTGAAATGCCAGAGAAACCTTGGCCTCAAGAACTTCAGTCATGCAGGTATGGCTGGAAGGAGGTTAACGTTATCAGCACTGTATCTCCAGAACCTGCTCTTTGACTGCCTCACATCTTTGTGCAGTCATTGATAACTTGGATAAACAAATGCAGAAGTTGGTGCAAAAATGCATCAGCACTGTTCTTGGAGCATCTTCCAACTACGCTATACACTCCTGGTACACCCACCAATTGCTACAGGGGATAAGGCAGTAGAGGGTCAAGTCCTGTATCTGTTGACTTCCTCAAGAGTCTTATAAAGGCAAGATTTTTTTTGTGTGTGTGAACTTGCTTTCCTTTACACAATAAGCAGCACAGCACGGATGTCAGTAGAAATCTGGCTATGTACTGGCAACAAGAAACTAGTATGTTCAACAAGACATGTTTTGGAATACCTGCTGTTCCCTAATACAACCAAATTAAACGTGCTCCAGAGAGACTGTCCATGTAATTACAATATTTGTAAGCCAGGTTCAAGGCATACTGCATATGGGCCTTGAACAAAAAAGGCATTGAATGTGTTGTCCAAGGATTATTTTTTTCTTGACTGTACTATGCATACATATGACAGTAGATAAAAATCAGCACAATGGTTCCTCTCCATATGGGACACAATACTCATCATTACAAGTACTTTATATGCTATTCTTCAGCTAACTGGAATCGAGGAAGAAACTCGTGGCTTGGGAACAGGGAGGGGAAGAAATTCAGTATGAAGTTAGAGTTATGCTCCTGACAGAAATCCTAGCTCATAATGTTTATTGTGAAGCAGGAAGTGGCTTTTGTGACATAACCAGAAAAACACCGTCTAAAGGGCCAACTTGGTCATGGCATAGTCAAAATCATGTTCTCTGATGTTATAATATAGCATTGAGCAATCTCTAATTAATTATTAGAAAAAGCAGTAGGGAGACAAAAAGAGGTCACACTCAGGTAGGTTACGCTTTGTACTTGCAAAAAGTGCAAATCAGTATATTCTTCTGCCTTACTAAAGGTCTGTCATATGCCCCTTGATCCAAACCCTAAATCTCACACAAATTTCAGCTTTCAGCGTGCCAAATACCCAAATTCACACTGAGCTCTACTTTACTTACAAGCAGTACTACTAAAGCTAGTGGGACTGCTTAGAGCAAAGCACTACACTGCAGTAAACATTAAGGAATTTGGCTCTTTCAAAGAACTGAACTGCAGCTGACCTGGTTTTCATGACACTCACAGGTGGAGGGAGACAATTCCTCTGTTTTGGGGTTTTTTTTCCAAATATGTCCTTATGAACACCAACACTTATAAGACTGAAATATAGGAAAAGGCTATGTTACGCTCACCCAGACATTCTGACATGATGGCAGCCACAGTGGTTTAGGAGGGATAGCCCACCCAGTAGAAAGTTAGGTTGGCCTGGGTTCTCCTCCCAGATACATCATTGCCTCTTACTAGATGATTGCATATAAGGGGCCTTTGTCTCAGTTGGGATGGTGAGGCTTCCTTAGAGCTACTTCTCTATAACACAATCTATGGGTGCACAGTTGCATATCCTAGGAAAGAGGGAGATGAAATAAGTATAAATTCTTTAAAAACAATTCAGAAAAGCCAACATCTAGAAAAAGAAAAACATTTTGCTATCATATCCTTGCAGAAGGAGTCCTAGGACTTCTCATGACCCGTTTCTTCACTAATAGCTATGAAGGCCAAGTCATTGGGAAGCCCTGCTGCCAGACTGAAGGTAAAACTGAATGCATGCTAAACACTGGACATACTAAGTCATCGTTTGTCTGAAGCCAGTTAGGAAGAAGTGTTTCAACTGCATTTTTGAGTATTCCTCCTAGTTCACTTTGCTTCCCTTCTTGGAAGCTCCTTCAATTAAAAGATTCAGGGAAATGCCACTTCCCTGTAGCTCAAAAAAATGGGGAAAAACAGAGAGGCAAAAAACACATACCATGGAACAAAACGATTGCTTGTAAAATATTTTCTTTTAAAAACTATTGTAAAACTCCCTAAGTCAGTTTAATGTGCCATTTAAAACATATAAAATGCCTCACTGGCTAAATGATTTCTTGGTTTTGCAGGTCTCCTTCCCTCCCCCCATTAAAAAAAATAATGCATGTGTGGACAGGTACTGAACACCTTGTACAGAGCTATACACCAATTCTTTAATTCTACATGGAGCAGTTTTGATTTTAATCTACTGTGTTTAGAGAAGAGCTCAATCCACATACTTTACAGTATAACCGGCTACATAGATGTCTTCAATCTCATAACACGATAAAAAAAGAAAAGAAAAAAAACACTGCAAGTTGCAGTCCCTTTGATAAATGATCATGGTGACACATGCAGTCCTCCTCAGTGCCACTGCCACCAGACATGGGACATGGATTTTTTTCCCCACACACTGCTGAGAGGCCTGATGCCACAATGCCGGGGGCTGCAGCTGGGACAGTTCACCGCTGCCCTTGTGCGCAGCATTCTGCAGTCATTGGGCAAAGCTGCAGTGAATTGTCCCACTCAATACCACCATCACCACTGACCCAACCCCGTCCCCTGAGGAAAGAATACCCTCCTCCCCATCTCAGCCACAGGAGATCACTGTGAAGCGCTTGGAAATGCATGACATGTTGTGGAGGACAATGCCCAGGAGAAAGACCAGGACGCAGGCCACTAGGATCACAGTGCAAACCCCTGACCAGGTGGAGCTTTTCACAACACCTCTCCGGTCTGGCTCCTCTGCTCCCGCCTCAGCAGGAAGGCCACCCTGCAGTGGCTGCTGCTCCGCTGGGACTGTCACCACTGCCAGAGACTTCTGCTGGCCACCAGGCAGGAGGCGGCAGCCAATGTCTCCTGGCAGTAGCGCTCTCTCCTTTGAGAGGGGCAAGGGCAGCATGTAGCACCCATTGCTAGGCAGTTTGATGAAGACAGGGGTGTGCTCTGAGGTGTGAGGGATTGCAATGACAGCAATCACCTCAGGGTCATCAGGCAACTGTGACACAGAGTACCCCGGTGGCAGCTTGGTAATCCCACGGCACCAGGGGCAACGCAGGTCCTTCTGGCTGGTCCTCATCTGCTGCAAGCACACTGAGCAGCAGGTGTGCTTGCAGTCCAGCAGCTTGGGCCGCCGACGGGGGCTGTAGTAGTTGAAGCAAATCTGGCACTCAAGCAGAGAGTCCTGGGACAGAGTCTCCATGGTGGCCAGGGTAGGGGGCACAGTGGACCTTGTGAGGAGCCTCACCCTGGTGGCCTACAGCAAGAGGCAGCACCCGCCTCTCTGCCACTTCTCTTCCAGGCAGCGCCTGTCTTCCCGCCGCTGCTTCTTCTCAGGGCAGCGCCCCGCGGCGTCTATGGGGAGTGCAGGAAAACCTCCAGCCTCAACCTTTCAGTACCTGAGACAAACAGAAAAATGCAAAGAACAGTTACTTACAGGAACCAGTGGGAACAAAAGAGCCCAGGGAAACTAGCTCTGACCACATAATCTGAAGGGAGAAACGAATCTGCAACCCATACCAAATTTCCCACCAGCAGACCATTGGGTTTTTTTCAGGTCAGCTGTCACTAGGTTTCGGGTTCCCCGCCCCCCGCCCCCCCCCCCCCCCCCCCCCAGCTATAATATCCCTACCAACCTTCCAGTCTGCCACTCAGAGTTATATGTATATCCGTAACTGGGGAGCTGTAGTTCACTAACCAGGTCCTTCAGCATCTACACCCTGCCATATTTTCAGGACTTTTCAGCCCTTCCTGCACCTTAACAATTATTCTCATTTAATCCTTTAAACCCCTGAGGATTTTTAGCTATTTGGCTCAACTGCTAAGTCTGCATGAAGGGTGAGGGAAAGTAAAAATATGTTTAAGCAGATGCATTTCCACAGGCTCCTGAACTTATGCCTGTGCATGAATAAGCAACCAGGTAACTATACTGAAACACTCATATTTGCACACAATGAAACAGAATGGCATAATTTCCAGTAAAATTAACTGTCTGCCTGGCTACACAAGCAGCTTGTTGAATATGGCCCTCTGAAACACAAATCTTCTAACGGATGAAAACCTCACCCAAGATAAAAGGCTCTGATTAGACCCAGGACCGCCAAAAGCCACAGAGAACAATCTGTTAATGTGCTGAATTAAAGGAAAATTGTTACTAACCTTATTCATTATGCTCTATTCATTAGAAAGGGATTCTTTGCATTTCCCCACTTATTTCTTATAGCTATGCAAAACCAGGCAGCTGTGTTTACTTTCAGAGCGAGTTGTTTAGCTTTATTTTATTTTGGTCACTCCAACACATGATAAATATGAAGGGGTGGCACATCTATAACCTTTTATATTGCCTTCCTTACTGTATTTGAGGAAATAATCAGCATGAACTTGCATCCGGAGAATACAATAAAGAAAACCCAAAATATTCGCATGGTGACCTTTTACCTTCTCTTATTGCAATGTTACTCCCAAAATAGAGTTTTGAGACCACAGCTGTTGGAGAACTTTTTCCTTTCCATACATTTATTTCTTGCTCTTCCCTCTGGATCATAGCACCTAGGCTGCAACATGCTAATCAATGGGTGATGTCAGTAAAACAGAAATCATGTAGTTCAAGAAGAGAAGGCAGGAATAGACCTCTGGCTTGTGACAGTCCTCTGGACCACACTGCTTCTGGCAGTTATTCGTTATTTGAATAGGGAATGCAATATGCATATCATCTCTTCAGATGCTAACGACCAATATCACCCACACTGGCAGAAGTGGCCTTTATGATGATTTTGTAACAGCAGTGGATTTTGGCTCACAAGGCACTTCAACAAATGTGCAGTGGCATTCCAACTCAGGAGGGAGCAGGGGCTATAGTTATGAAGGCAGGAGCTTGTAAAATGCAGGCAGTGGCTGCTGGAGGAAATGGCATGTGCCAGCCGTCCAAATGGCACTTCTGGAATGCTTTGCCTGAACACAGCACAGAGGCCCCAGAGGCTTGAGATCCCTGCCAACATGAAGCCAGCACGGGTGCATGCGGCATCCACTCTTCACTGGTGCCATATCACCCATGGTGTTAATGGATACTCCATGTTTACAGGAAGTCTAACACTGACACAGAAAGGGCTATGCATTCACCACCCATGTTTAGGCTGCACCAAGGGAAAGTAGAATAAAATGGATTAGATATATTGTCTCTTTACTGTTACTATTTCTACATCCCTACAGTACAGGCAGGCACAAAGGAAGACTGTCAGAAAGGGTCATTAAAAGACTAGCAAGCAACAGAGAGAAAAATGGAAGAGAGCTATCCACAACACTAGGCAATTCCTTCCTGAAAAGCATTAAGAGACAACAGCCAGATTAGTAGTTATAGGAACTTGGGAAGGAATCACTGAAGCCATCACAACCAGTTTCAGCCACAAGAAATCTAGCAGGTTTGTATCTATCACAGAAGTATCCATACAAAAACCGTTATTGTTATGCACTGCTCAAGTCAAATTTGAGCCCAGGCATTACAAGATGCAACTCTGTCTGTACCTGTAAATCTATCAAAAAAACCCAGGTATAACAATACTGCAGTAATATTATGAGAAAAAGCCCCAAGGCCTGGAAATTCGTAAGCTAACATTTATGTTTTAAAAACAAAGTGGAAGTACTCATTCTGTGGATGTAAATTACTATTTCTGCATTGAAACTCTGACCTCCACATTTTAGATGTCAGTGAACTGACTGGTGAAGTTCTCTGACCTCATTTAGTTATCATCTACAACTATCTCTTTCCGCTTACAATGCTAAAGGTAAACCAGTTTCTATTGATGTGAATGTGATTGAGAACAAAATAATTTTCCTGGGCACGTAACCTTATCCAGGAGTCATATACGCATGCAGTATCAAGTCCCTAACCCAGGTACATCCTTACAGTAGAAGATCAGTGCTAAGAGAGAATGAGATATTTGGAACTGGAGAATAAGAGTCAGGCAACCAGCTTCCCTTCCTTCCCCCACCCCCCCAAAAAAAGAACAACTACAAACATTTACAATAACAAGGTTTCATCGTGCATATATCTATACCAAATCATAACATTTCTTACTTTTCCAGAATGTCTCAAATAATGATCAGAGGTGTTTTTTGACAGATCAGTGGTAACCACTGTTAAGCAGAGAGGTTAGTATGCTTCCATCAGAATATGTCTAAAGACAAGTTAAAGAGTAGCCAGTCATCTGACCCCTTAGCTAACACTGTCTTGTTCCAAGTTGGACATGTAGCTTCATTTATTCCACTTTATTCCCAACTGCACTGAAAGACCTACAATCCTCCTGCACTCTGCCACAGCTCAGTTTGGGGATAAAAGAAAGTCAAGCAATCATCTACAGTCAGAATTAAACTGAACACATGACAACCCAGAGATAGTCAGGCTGCACATGACATCAAGCAACAGTCAAAAACATTGTTTTGTCTTTATTTGCTCTCATCACCCAGAGACACCCCAGGGGGGAAAAGGGACTGTTGACAGGAAAACAGGGTGGAAAAAAAAAAAAAAAAATCAGAAAAGACTGTCAGGGATAGCTCTATTTCTCTGCAAGAAAGACAACGTATATGTAAGTGTGGATAGGGGCACGTACGTAGAAGAGAATACTGAGGCCTGTAACACTGAAACCATACGCACAGACAGTGGCAACTGCAACTATGAGTACTGACTCTGCCTGCCACAAACCTGACAGCAACTGGAAGTTCTTCAGGGCCAAGATCTAGCTAGTATAACAAAAACAAAACCTAACTGGGTATGAAAATCCACAAGCTTCAAAACTCAAGTGTCAAAGGAGTAGCAGGAGCAAAGGAAGAGAGAAGAGACAGGCCTTGCAGAGAAGCATCAGGAGACCTCTTTGCCTCCCCCGCACACTGTTTCCTTCGCTGTGGGTCTGCCCAGCATCCACGGGGATGCCACTGCCCGGTGAGATGAGAATTCACAGGTGTTACGGAGATCCAGGGAGGAGCCAGAAAAGCTGATGACTCCTGCAGACAGGGATCAAAGTGCAGACAGGGATCAAAGTACAGCCAGGTGGCTGACAGCACAGCATAAAGGTCTTCCTTTCAGATTTGTGCTGCCCTCTACAAAACCCAAGAGTTATTATGAGTTGAGAAATTATCATGTGACTCAAGCACTAAAGGTCTGAAGAATAAACCAGGTATTTCAGCTGTTTGTCAGTCATGCTATCTGTTCTGCTGGTACCTTGTCAGAGAGTAAAGCAGAGCCCCAAGCTCTCTTTTTTAGGGCGAGCAGGAGGCCAGGAATACCAAGGCATCAGCTTCCTAATACCCGAAAGGAGAAGGGTGAAGGGTCATTTTTTACTCTCCTGCAATTCATAGCTTCCCTGCACAACACAGGGAGGTGCTGCAGAAGGTGAACCAATGAAGGTTGCTGCAGCTAGTATGCCACAGCTACAGAAAGCAAGAGGAAGGAGAAAGAACAGGCTTGCTGCAGAGAAAACCCTGCAGAAACCCTAATTATAAAGTGGTCCCCAGCTGGCCAAGTCAGAAAAGACAGCTATTTTTGGAACCCAGCACAAATACAGACATTGAACATCCATGACGTGAGCTGGACAAGTCAGAGAAACGAGTAATGGCAAATCCTTGTCTACTGTTGTAGTATTTTATTTTTATGTAAGGACAGCCCCGGTGATACTAAGCAATGGAAACCACAGTCTTGAAGAGGTGCTGCCTCCACTGGAGAGATGAGAACTAACTTCACACATACTTCTTAACTTATTAGGGCCCAAAATTGTATTAACTCAATAGACCCAAAAACATACTTTAATGATGCCTGTGGAACCGAATACAATACAGAGATGATTAAGCATCATACCACATTTTTTAAGACTGACTTCAGGTCATGCTGATGTAGTTAGCTGATCACTGAAAGAAAGCCTCAAAAAGTTTATACCGGCTTATGCACGTCTTTAGGCATGCTCTACTTGCTGTACAGCAAGGTTAATAACAGACTTTCAGCAAGGCAGCATATTGACAATACTTCACTTTTCACAAGGAAGGTTCATTATGTAAACTCCCCAAACACATTAAGAATTCTTTTCACAGTATTACTGAGTATGTATGATTTATGATGGAAGAAAGATCCATTCAGTTCAGGTGCCCTTAGGCTGAAAAGGAGATGAGTGTGAGAGTGGAATACTGCTCTCAATAGGGGAGCTAATTGCAAGAATCATCTGCTCACAGATAAGAAAGGAAATATATGCTCAAGTTGCTTCAAACTGAGTGAAGAGGAAGGAATGTATTTAATATTTGGAAGTGCTTCTGCTACAAATTGTATATTTTCAACAAATTCTTGTTTGAACAAAACACATTGGGGATGTTGCAATACCCAGGACATACTACCTGATTTGCCCTGAATATCCTACACCAAATGATCCTATTTATTTTTAGGTGGTTCTGTAGCACTAATTACCATAGTAACTGAAAATAGCACAACGATTAATTAATTTAATCATCCATCACAACACCCTTGTTAAGGGAGAAATATTATCATCATTGTATCTTTTCATCATCTAAAAAAAGAAGTATTGAGAGATGAAGAAGTTGGTCCAAGCTCACCCAGACTGCCTCAAAGCTCTAGTTTTTGCCTCATGTGTCACCAGAAGAGGTGACAGATTCTGGACAGATTCTTTCTTGCAACAGAGCACCAACAAATCTCAAAACAAAAACAAAACAAACCAAACAAACAAACAAACAAAAACAAACAAAAAAACACCCAAAAAAAACCCAACACCCCCCCCCCCCCCCCCCAAAAAAAAAAAATCCAAACCCCAAACATTTCTTCACATCTATTCCAGGTGGCAGCATCTCCATGGTATGACTGAAGTTTTGTGGGGGGCTTTCAAGGAACGTATCAGTTTTTCCAGAGACCATGATAATAACGAGAGCCTGTGATCCAGAAGTTATAGTATCTCCACAGACACAGTTCAACCACTGTGTAAATTACAACTGAGAGACTATGTGCATTTTGAGAGACATAAAGCTAACAATAGGATGACAAAGTTAATCTGTTCTTCCCTCCAGAATTACCTGTTTTCCAGACAACTACCTCTAAGCCAGGCAGCCTACACCCACCATCCTTTCCATTTAGTTATTTACAATTGCACACAAATATTGCAGAATAAAAGCATTTTAATTTGGACAAATCATTAGCCAGTGCAGGCTGGCACTGCTCCTTTAGCTTTAGTCTAGCCCTTGCCAAGATGGGAATCAGGTGCATAAAGGTGCATATCCCAGGTGCATAAAGTCACAAAAAATAAACCTGAGTAAAACTGTGATATATGAGCCTACATCATCCTATGAACCAGTGCCAGAGGATCCATGCTGATGGAGAGACAATCTGCTCTGGATGATCTCAACAGCACATATCAAATGGGACAGCATTTGTCCTGCCTTTCTGAGAGCTGAGCAATCAGTGGTGGACCACAAAAAAAGGAGACTAGTTGCAGGGTATCATCCTACAGCATTTAGAAATTGTCACCAGCCATCCCTAGCAACATGAGACAAAGGCAGAAAGGTCACCAACGGGAAATATAACTAGATGTAGAAGTTCATGGTTTTGGAGTAAAAAAAAAAAAAATTAAAAAAAGATCAGGTGAAATCATCAACCTTTGCTGTTTATAGAAAACAGAGAAAGATTCACATGCAGGTCATTGTTCCATTTCCTGTCACCAGCTGTGCTGCTCCCTCCTTTTATCTGCAAACTTTGACACATCCACATTCCCTGACTCCAAAGACCTTATTTTGATAAATATGACCTGGATAAGCTGCACTTTGTTCCAACAGCAAACACTACTAATAACCTGCATTGTGCCAGGTCAGCAAACAATTTCTTACTGATGAGTCAAAGCAGTACAGCTACACTCAGACAGTTTCACATGAGGTGCTTTACCAAGTGAGAAACGCTATCTGAAATCAAAATATTCCACAGAAGTGTTCCCATTTCAGACTGGCAGAGACAGAAACTTGACAGCTTTTCTGCCCATCCAGACCCTTGGCAGCCCTCCATGCACAGGCCCTCCTGAAGCCCAGGCCATGGGAGCCTGATCTGGTCTTCATCAGACCAGCTCTGACGTATCTGCAGATTTTTGACAAAGTCTCTTGCCAAGCTACCTCAGACCTACAGTTTCCTAAATCTCCCAGGTTTCCTCAGCCTGGCAGAGCACAAGGCACCCCCAGATGCAGCTCTGCTGGAAAGAGTCTGAAGGTACTCTTCACCATTTCATTAAGTCCCAGTGTTTCCCTTCCTGCTTGAGGGGTGTGCTGACAGGATAAGAGACCTGACTGTGTTCCTAAGACATCACAATCTGAACATTTCCCAGCACAGGATATTAAAAGTTTCCTCTCATTTTGCAAATAAACAAAGCATCCCAAGGGAGGTGCTCAGACAGCCCACCCTGAGCAGACACTTGCACGGCCATTAGCACTTCTTCAGTTTTTTGACTGCTCTTAATTATGCCTGACTCATTCCTAAACCCCAGGGTGAGAGGAATTAAAAGCCTTTTTTCCGCACTACCAGGTGAGAGACCCATTTCCCATTTAAACTGACATCAAGAAGAATGAGAGTGGAAGCAGTGGTGTAAAAAAAACCTTCCTCTCAGTCCCTCAGTAAAAGCACCACCAGTAGTTATTTATGACCAGGACATAAGGAACAGGTGGTTAACAAAGACAGATTTCCCTAACTTAAATTGAGGTCACAAGTTAAGTCACTAAGGCAAGAATCGCACAACTTTAGCCTATGGAGCAATGGGCATTAAACTCCCTCTCAGTAACAGCTTTTAAATGCAATGCAACATCTTCCTAAGAGAAAATGTTTGTCAAGATTTCGAAGATAAAATTTATGGCAAAATGACAGAATTCTGTGGCATTCAAAATGTTGAGTGAGAAGTGCATGAAGCACCTGATCACTTAAAGACAAATTTTGGTCTCCCAGTAGAGCTTTATGGTTCATCTGCTATTGATATCATTTGCCTGACACCCGAAGAGAAACTTAATTGCAGCCCTGAGGATTTAGTATTAGACTTACAAAATATACAATAAAAAAAAAGTAATCTTAAATAAAGCTCAAATGGAGAAGTTTCTCACTGATACAGGTCAGTGGGTGATTGAGTGGGAAACAGCTTGGATTACTGTATTAAGATATCAGTCTATAATTACAAGAAAGAGTGCTACAGCTCTCTGACGTCATTGAGTGGATTTTGATAAAACTAGATTGCAATCTGCCTATGGGCCCAAAAAGAGCAGGAGAGAAAGGAATCAATACTCACATGTTCATACATTGCCTATACAGCGCAATACCTGAAAACTCCATTTCCAACTTACCTCAGGGAACAGAAGCCCTCTAAATGAGAGCTTTAATTGTTGCAACTCTACTCTGTGATCCCACCTCATAGAGCCCATCTGCTTAACAAGCTCTTCATTCACCTGGCTCGGCTTCCTGAGGACTTGATTCTGCAACCCACATCACTGAAGAGCTACCTTCACACAGCTGCTCTCAAGGGCTGAGATGGTTTGGGGTTTGTTTTGTTTGGGTGTGGTAAGGGCTTGTTTCTGTTTTGCTTCAGAAAAAGTGAAGGAAAAAAAAAGTGCAATAGACCTAGGGGAATCAAAACAATACATCATTTTACATTGAAATAGATGGGATTAATAAATTGAAGATATTTCATTAGAAAACACACAACAATAAGTAAGGAAATTATCTTCTTTTATAGACCATTATCATGGTTTAAGGTCAGGGCAGCCCCTTAGACCTATAACAGATGTTCTCTGTTAACGCCCCTCCCTCCCCAAAGGGGAAGAGAAAGGGAATAAGGGAGAGAGACTTAGCCATTAGAAAACTAGAACAGCTTTAATAAAAATAATCATAAAAATGAATATATACAAAACCAGTATCAAACACACCCCCCCACTGGTAATTACATCGCCATCACCACTGATGCTGTGGAGCAGGCACTGAGAGAGTCCCAGACTGGGCCCCACAACAGATGGGAGCTGTGTTCAGGAGCTGGATTCTGATACCAGATTCAGGAACAAACAGATTGGGATTGAAGGCAGAATGAGCAGAGTCCTCTCCTTGGATGTTCCGAGGAAAAAAAAACCAGAAGAGGACCTGAGCAAAGCCAACAAAGTGGTCCAAGAGAGCAAAAATGAGGGAAGACACCCTTATGATCCCTCAGCTTTATACTGAATATGACGTGTACGGGCTGGAATCTCTCGCTGGTCAGTTTAGGGTCACCTGTCCTGTCCGCTCCTCCCTGCAGGTGCAGCCTTTCACTTTCTGCACCCCCCAACATGGTACACAAGATCCAGCAGTGGCCTTGGTCTGCACACCCATCCTTGGTAGTAACTCTAACCATGGGGTGTTATCACTGCTGGAAGCAGACACTGTCTGTGAGAACAGGCTGCTAACTTCAGACAGTGCAGTTAGAAGAACTGAGCTGAAAAGTAAAATTACTGAACAGAATTAGTTCTGTTCTCACTCAAACCAGGACAACCATAAAGAAGTAGAACAAGGTTCAAAGGGAGCTTTTTTCATCTTCTTACCTGTCTCCTGAAATCTGCTAAGAGGGCAGCACAAGAGAGTAGAAGCTGCTGTTTATTAAGAGAAAAGGTGTAACAGATGTCCTAACACAGAAGAATGACTTCCAAGAGCTTATCTTCACAAGAGGGTGGAGGATAGACAGCTAATATGCCTCCTCAAGGTCAACTGCTACATCGTTTTCCAATACAGAAAAATTGTGATCTTCATGCATTTTTGGTCTCCGATAAGCACTACAGCTACTCCAGGTCACGGCACTGGTCATTCTGGTTTGCAGACTACACCAGAAAGAACTGGAAACAATTTAAAAGCTCCTTTCTTATTGGAAAATAATCTTTCACCCTGTAACACACTGTCAGTTACTAATATTAATACCACCCTCAATTGCTGAATTTTGGGAGTAGTCCAACTCTCAATGCAAGTATGGATCACAAGCAGAGTCAGACAAAACCTGAACTTCATACATATGGATTATCTCCTGTTTTGTGATTTACCTGTCTTACACCAGTAAAATCCTCCAAAAGAGATTTAGCAGGCTACATTGGGTACATAATTTCTTCCAATATTTTTCCAAACCACATGTTTCTACCCGTGACTATAAACACTCCACAAGCTCCAGTTCAGACAAGTTATGAAGCCTGACATTAGGCAGGGAAGTTAATGAGATGACACATGCTCTTGAGGTCAGTTTTACATTTGCATACTTAACACACTGTCCATCAACACAAGCAGTTCATAACCTGGTGTGAGCAGCTGTAGGCAGGTCAAGGTCATCTCTAAGTGCAGATGCTTTAATTTGCCCTGCACCACCCTGAGGACATGCAACCCGAGGAAAACACAATACAACCTTCCCCAAAACAGCTGCAACTAAACCAAGTGGCTGCACATCAGCCAACCCAACAAGCTCCACATCAAAGCCCCAGCCCTGTCCAGGAAAATTGCAGACTAGTGGTGAGACAAACTGAGACCATGAAAGGCTTTCAGCTCTCCTTCATGCCCATGAACGTGGGCATGCCCAAGAGAGAAAGGAGAAGACACCCATGGATGGACTTCTAGGATAAAGCCTAGAACAGAGAGGATGTGCTTCTGTTCTATCCCTCATACGAACCAGCGCCATTTGCAGACAGAAGTAGTCTTGCAGATAAGCAATGCAGTGTTCTTGAAGGCGACAATGAGATTAGAAACTCAGGTTAGCACCACGGCAACCTTCTCCAGCAGGCCGAGAAATTACAGTTCTGGGATACTGAGCTCAAAGCAGCAGAGCTAATAGCTTCTCTGTTCTGGCAGCCATGCTGGGATGGGTACCATCAGTTGTCTACTCAAATGCTCAGGCACAGTAAGATAAACTATTCACAGAATCACCAAATGTCTTTGGTTGGAAGAGACCTTCAAGATCATCTAGCCCAACATTTGACCCAGCACTGCAAGCTCACCTCTAAACCATGTCCCTAACCACCAGGTTGACAAGCCATTCAAATGCCTCCAGGGATGGCAACTCCACCACTGCCCTAGGCAGATCATTACAGTGTTTGATAACCCTTTGAGTGAAGAAGTGTTTCCTAATATCCAGCTCCAGCCTAAACCTCTCCTGGCACACCTTACATCCATTCCCTCCGGTCCTGTCACATGTCACCAGGGACAAGAGGCTGTGCCCCTCCTCACTCCAGCCTCCTTTCAGGTAGATGTAGAGAGCAATAAGGTCTCCCCTCTTATTCTTGCCCATATTACATGAAATCTACTGTTGTTTCCCTTCAGAGACAGCATTCAATCCTAAGAGACACTCAACTTCTGTATTTTCAAGTTTAGAAGACCTGACAAGCTTTGTCAGGTTGTATTTCATTTCTTACAATGAGTTTCAAAGTTTGGACCAGCCATCACCCATCATACTTCTGCCAGTCAAAGTCTGGCTGCTTTTGAAACATCCTAGTGTGAAAAAACCCTCCATTTGGCAGCACTTAAGTAACACTATACAGCATTTTTGCTGTATGAAGGAGTGCAAATACTTCCAAAGGACTGCCTCACACTGCATTAGAGCAAACAGAGAAGACTGAGAGGGGACTTACAAATATATAAAGGGCATGTTATAAGAGGATGGGGCCAGACTCTTTTCAGTGGTGCCTAGAGACAGAATAAGGGGCAACAGGCACAAACTGTAACACAGGACGTTCCACCTGAACAGAAGGAAAAAATTCTATACCGTGAGGGTGATGAAGCCCTGAACAGGCTGTCCAGAGAGGTTGTGGTATCTCCTCCTCTAAAGAAATTCAAAGCTGCCTGGGCACATTCCTGTGCAGGCTGCTCTGGGTGAGCCTGCTTTGGCAGGAGGGTTGGACAAGATTATCTCCAGATGTCCCTTTTAACCATTACCATTCTGTGAAAATAATCAAAATGAAGTAAACAGCTTTACCTCTTCATTTTGGGCCTAGTTTTGCAGTCCTTGTAACAGCAGAACAAACTTAGAAAATATAACTAGCATAATGCTGACAATGCTCAAGACTTCTTCACAATCCTAACAGTTTACAGTCACAGTGAGTCCTAGGCTCATAGGATTATGGACAATTAATTCAGTCCTCAGTACAAAGAAAGCTGTTAGCTCCTGTTTCCTGAAGAAAAGCCTGAAAACATGAACTTCGAAGCTCCAAATCCCAGTAAGGTAGAACCCCTAAACTTCGGTCTTTGTCTTGCATACCAGTCTCATGATTTCTGCATGTGACTTAGAGCTAACTAAAGAATAGTAGTTCTGAGGTGAACAAATTCATTGGCAGTTTCAGATCAAATTAAGCAAATACTTTCTCCTTAAGGCAAAAATGGTCATTTCCATTAAAATGTCAGCTCATTTCAACTTTCATTTCAATTTGACTATTTTCTTTCAGAAGAAATTCATAAAAAGGTAATGCAAAGGGCAAACAAAGCTTTTTGTACTGGTTCTGGAACAATTTTTCATCTGATATGTTCAGCCACTGAGCAAGCCAGAAGTATCTCTTGCATTGTTCTACTGTGGAACACTTAAGTCTAGCAATACATCATGACCTCTTTTTCTTTCCCAGTTTAGCAAAAGCAAATAAGACAAATACATTCCAACTATCAGCTGTAGTTTCATAGCAACATGTTTTCAAAGACTGCTATTCAGGTTTTTTTTTGACTGTTGTCTTAAAACAAACAAACAAAAAAATAACAATGTAGAGCATTTTCAACAGACAAGTCATGCTTCATGATGCCTGAAAAACACTATGTGGTTGATAGGATTGCTGGTTTTCACAGGTGTTTCTTGCTAACAGTTTAAAGGATCTAACTTTGAAAGGGCAGGTGGTTCAGGACTTTTTTTAAAAAGTCATACTTATCTCAATGTCCTCAAGAGTACATCCCAAAATCATTAATTGCTTTTGAAGACTTACATCAGATAAGCCTCATCACTTACTTCCAACATGTGTTTCACTCTGAACACTGTGTTCATTTTTGGGCCCCTCACTACAAGAAAGACATCAAGGTGCTGCAGCATGTGTAAAGAAGGGCAACGAAGCTCGTGAAGGGTCTAGAGAACAAGTTTTATGAAGAGCAGCTGAGGGAACTGGAGTTGTTTAGCCCAAGGAAAAGGAAGCTCAGTAGAGACCTCATCACTCTCAAAACCTCCTGAAAGGAGGTTTTAATGGGGCGGGAGTCAGTCTCTTCTCCCAGGTAACAAGTGACAGGAGAAGAGGAAATGACATCAAATTGCAACCCAGGAAGTTAAGTTTAGATATTGGGAAAAATCTCTTCACTGAAAGGATTGTTAAGCATTGGAACAGGCTGCCCAGGGAAGTGCTGGAGTCACCATCCCTGGAAGGATTTAAAAGATGTGTAGATGAGATGCTTAGGGACATGGTTTAGACGTGGGCTTGGCAGATGTTATGTTATTGGTTGGACTCTATGATCTTAAAGGTCTTTTCCAACCTAAACCATTCTATGATTCAATTCCATGTAGCATCACACAGAATAGCAATTAGAAACCTTAGGGACTGCTAAAATAAAGAGGAAAAGGCCAAAAGACTGCATTGCCATCCTAGAAAGTGTTACATTGGAAGAGATTATCTAAGAACACACAGTGAGCATGTACACAGCTTTACGCATCTACGCAGGATTTCACCAGATTCCACCCAGTTGAAGTCTTCATTACATTGTTGTTATAATATTACATCTGTGTGCCTGACAGTGGTGCACTGAACACTGGAAACATCAATGCACAGAAGCAAAACGATGCCAAAGGAACCACACTGACTTATACCCATCAAGGATTTGGCCCACAGACAAAAAAAAAACCACCAACATGTTACAAACCTGATCCAAAAGATACCTCTTTTCTACTGCCAAAACAATTTCTTCACTGGAATGAAAAAAAAAAATAATTCAGCTCTGGATCCAGATTTGCATTGTGCCACAAACTACAACATCTCATGCTTTCCAGCTAAAAGGTCTTCAGAATTATTTAATTCACTGACATCACTGTTACTTTTTCAGAGTTTTTTTTGCATTTTCCTAACTTTTGCTTGTGACTTCACTGACAGGAGTCCTTCACTTGAATGATTACTGCTTTCATTTTTTTGCCAACCACAGAAATGACAAAAATATTTTACTAAATAAAGACATAAAGAAAAAAAACTTTATATTTTGCAAAATAACAGCATGGATTGGAAAAAATAATTTTTTAATTTTTAAACCACTTTGTACATTGTACTCTGTATTTTTTACACAGTGAAGGCTCTGCCAATTTCTGTCCCACTGACTTTGCTGAACACCTCCCAGGGTGAGGTGTTTGACAATAAACAGGGGCCTTAAGTGCTATGACAATTAAAAAAATTATTTAATAATCAGTGCAAATAATTGGTACTATTATTATTACTAACATCCATGCTCTTTGGTCTGTACTCTCATCTTCTAGAGCAGCTGCTTCTAGAAAAGAGAGAGCAAAGAGAGCCATTGCCAGCAGGTGGCACTCCAGAATACGAAGCATTAAGCACCAGGGCCAGCAGGACCAAGAATGGCAGTTCTACTTAGCTGTCCCACTAGTTTGCTTTCACCCCTCAGGAGTTTTGATCTGGTGCGGTTTAGGATGAGCATCTCCGCTTTCTTGCACCAAACAGCAGGGACAAATTCTGCCAGTCCCAGCTCTTAGCATCATAAGATTATACTGGTGCTGGGTGTGGTGCACCTTGTACATCTGTTTCTGAGAGAGTAGGGTACCAGCACACCCCAAGCACTGACTCATCACTTGCTCCCTGACTAAGGGGAGAGCTCCTGCAGGACAGGTAGAGTTGCTTTCTCACATTGTGCATGGAGAGGTGGCAGCATCTTAATGCCCTCCACCACTCTCCTACACTCCTCCTAACAAGCAGCAAGCTGAGTATAGCTGAAATAACACTGGCTTTTATTGCATTAAGACAGCACCAACAACAAACAAATATTCTCTAACAGTTAGGAAACCACTCTCCCTTCTGTTTATTTTTAGTTATGCCCTGCACATACATAACAGCTCCAATGTTCACCTGCATGGTTAGGAAGCTTTACTACAGATGGTTCCTCGAGGTGCAGTGAAGACTCCCACCCTCCTCTGAGCCTTCTGCCTTGCCCCAACACTTATGCTCCTCCCACAGTGATGTCCATCAAAAAATCACTTCTTCCAATCAAACACTGACTGTCAGGAAACGCCCTGCCTGGTAGTCAGCCAGAAGTAATAAATCCACCTCAAAGAGCTGTAGCTCACCTGGGCCTTGCAATTCCTTGTTTTGCTCTTGCTGAAAAACCTCCCAATATGTCAGTCTTCAAAATGAGGCTCTCTAAAGCACTGTGCAACTTGGGGAACATAGGAGGAGGTACCCTTAAACCTGGGAAGATTGTGCTATTCTCTTGGAAAATTAAATTTCAAAGAAAAACTGTGGAAGCCAGTTGTTTCATCCAATATTCTAGACATCAAGAATAGCAATCAACATTTAGAGAGGCAATGAATTGGCTCAGCTGACAAAGATGCACTAGACACATCATTCTCCCCTAGAAAAGCTTAAAATTTAAAACACTGAAGGTCATAAAACTGGATAGGAAAAAAGCCTGCATTTTTATCAGATGTCTTTATGTCTTTTATACCTAAAAGCTATATAAATATGGAAAATAACCAGCCCTCTTGCAAAAAGGTTAAGCATCCTGCTTAAACTCTCCTTAAAGGCAAACCTGTACCACAAGATCCATCTGCTCATGTGGAAACAACAGAAAAGATCTGTCAGAAAGTTACTTCCTTTCCTCTCCTGTATATGTCAGTGGATCACAGGCATTTCCCCACTCCCCCATCAAAATTGGCCCCAAATATAAATAGACACAAAACTGGAAAAGTTTACAGTCATGCCTGGATCAGCAACACATAAACCAAATAAAATCAGGCAAAGTAATGTGCCCTTCTTGCAGGAGGGAGTCCACACTCAATGCCACTGATATCCATTGTGGTTCATTTATATCTAGAATGCCAAACTCCTCAGAAGCAATAAATGCATACCAAAATAAAATAAAATAAAAATCACACACTGAAAGAGGCATGATTCAGCTCAAGGTTTACATTCTATAGAATCACAGAATGGTTTAGGTTGGATGATACCTTTAAGATCACAGAGTCCAACCAATAACCTAACACTGCCAAGCCCACCTCTAAACCATGTCCCTAAGCACCTCATCTACACATCTTTTAAATCCTTCCAGGGATGGTGACTCCAGCACTTCCCTGGGCAGCCTGTTCCAATGCTTAACAATCCTTTCAGTGAAGAGATTTTTCCTAATGTCCAACCTAAACCTCTCCGGGCACAATTTCTTCTCCCATCACTGGTTACTTGGGAGAAGAGACTGACCACCATCTAAGAGTGATAAGGTCACCCCTGAGATTCCTTTCCTCCAGGCTAAACAAACCCCGTTCCCTCAGCTGCTCCTCATAAAACTTGTTTCCTAGATTCTACTACATGCACTGCACAGGAGTTTGCTCAATACATGTTTTTAGAGCAAGTATCATTGAATACACAAAGATGGGCTGATGGCATGGAAAGAAGAATGGGGAAAATATTCTTGCTTACTCTGCCTTCCTAGCTGCTATCCCAATGTGGATTTGGTTCATAAAATATTCACATGTAGAAAAGCAAGTCATGAAACATAACTGTAACCCATACCAATCTTAACACTAAGCAGCAATGAAGCGTGTAACTGTCTGGTGATTATCATGAGACATCAGAAATATTTCCAAGCTAGCAAGTTGTGCAGTTGCTGCTGTAAGAACTTATTTGGATCTCCTGTTTCCATGGGTCCCCCTGCAGGGATGCTCTCCTTGATATTCCACCCACCTGATTGGGAAACAGAACTAAGGAGTGCCCAGTCTTCGGTATTCTCCTCACTACTGGGTACAACAAACTGCTTTCTCTAATGAGCACTCTCTCTTGATAGAGGAGATTGTAATTACAGTGGTTTTTCAGGAGCTCTAATGTTCCCAAGCAGCAAAATGTAGGCATGTGCATTTTAAGTGGGTTCAGAAAGGCACACAAAATTCTCCATCACTGACTAGTCAATAGATACGAAAAGGATCAATCCCTTTATAAGTTCTGAATTTAAATTTAGAAGAAATCCGGGTGAGGTAGGGGACCGAAGAGAGAAGGAACATTATAATGAAAGCTTTTTGCTTTAAAGATAATCATTCTATCCACCTATATTCTTTTTCTAGCTTGATTTTCACAAATGAGCTCAGATTTCACAAGAAGACTTTCAGGGTCCCCAAAATAAGAGTACAGGTGCAAAACACTGGTGCTTAAATGACAATAAGAATACAGGCATAAAACCTTTTTAAGGAGAGAAAAAAAAAAATCATTAAGTATTTTCATTCCCTTATGTCTGATTGCATGACCCCTCTAAAGAAAGCAGTACAGGTCACTGAAATGCACAGGTCTTTGCTTTTGGAGAAATGCTATTGCATATTGTTTAAAATTACACAAAAAAGATGAGCACTAGTGCTAGAAAATTAGACCTTTAAAGGAGTGAACTGAAAAATTCCAACACAGCATGATATCCTGATATAAAATAGCACATGTATAGGTTACGGCCACATCTGTGTCTCTCCATTTGAAAAAGCAACGGTTTCATAATCTTATTAAAGGACAAAGTTGTAGATCCTTATCACTTCATTAAATTGCCAGTGCATGATCTTTAATTTTTTTGTTCTTGTTTCATAGTCACCCATTAACATAAAAAAAGATTTTCTCCAATAGACCACACAGAGCAAGGAGAAACACAGGAATGTAACCCTGCAACACTGGAAATATTTAGTCATGTTCTTCAAAATATAAAGGATTTTTTTTCTGTAGCTCCTCCAAGGGCTACAACACTAAAGTTCCTGTAGTCATGAGGTCATGTTTCCGTTGCCCTTCACCAAACACCATCATTCATTTTTGGGTCATGCAAACTCTGAACAAGGGGACATAATGAAGAGGGCAAACATGTCACAAAATTTTAACTTTTCTTGAAATAACTCCTCTTTACCAGGGTGAGACCAGGCAGCCCTCTAGTTCTCACCTTTTTGTGTCAGGGATGCAGCCACATCAGAAGATAGAAGACCTGGACTGTAAATCAGGACTCCACGAGGAAAGTCTGTGTGGAGTTTTTTTCCCCTAAATTACTTTTGAACATGGGTATAATATCCTCTTAAAATGCACATTTTCTTACCAAAATCCTTTCTACTGTCTTACCTTGCCCTTTTGCAAGGATGTTCAGGAACAGCGGTATGACAGCATGAATTAATTTATGTATTAAAATAATTATAAGTTTATCTTTTAAAAAAAATCACAAGAACTTTGCAAGTGGATAAACAATTTCTTCAAAGCCTCACTTCTTTACAGCTGTGAAAACTAGCCTGGGTCCAGTCTTGACAATATTTCTTTGTGCCAGTGACCCCTCTATATGAGGCAATGCCACTGAGCTGGGCAAAACCTCTTTCACAGTAACTGTTCTCAAGAGCAGATTTGGACCAGACTTGCCCAGAAATCCATCCTTCCAATGGTGAACAGGTCATCCCACAAGCAGTCCTGCTTCCCCCAGATGCCAGTGTATGTGACATGCTCTGTTTGAGATGAAAGCCTCACTCTTCACAACCTTTAGATAAAGAAAAGCGAGGCTAAATTTCAAAACATTCAGCAAAAGCTTTCAAAAAAGGCAATTGCTGTATTTCTAAGACCACCTCAAAATCATCCTGACATGCCCTAGATTTCTTGATCTATTTTAAAATTCCCTTTCAACTGCTATTACTTGTGTTTTCTGTGGAAGCTGTACAAACAGGGAGAGCCACAAGTTAAAAGAGGTTGTAAACTGAAAGGTAGAACCCATCATGAAACTGAGAGAATAAAAAGAATAAGATCCTGTACATTTGAAGACTTGCAGGAGGGTCAAGGCGTTTTTCTGAAGGGGGATTGCTAATTAGCCAACCATAACAGTAGCAACAACGTCCTTGTAGCAATATCCCACTGCTTATAAAAAGTGCATTTAGGAGGAATACAACTTCACTGAACTCTCACCAATTTGCTATTACTCATCAGCTTGTTTTGTAGACATGCTTAAACTTTGTACACTGACACATTTCCTACTCCACAGACTATGTATCAGTCTGTTCAATCAACACAACTCCAGTATTTCTGTTGATTCCTATTTTAAGAAGGGAGTCTTCCACAGAAAGTAAAATCGGAAGTCTGATGAGTACTTTATTCTCATTCCCAGTCCAGCTCCATTCCACACTTAGAAATATTTATGCCAAACCAGCAAGAGAAGTCTCCTCAAGCAAATCAAAACACCACCACCTATTTGCTGTACTTTGAACTCACAAGAAATTCCAGTATCCTACTGTTACACTTATTACTGCAAGGCAAGCCTCTTAAAAATAAAATAAAGAAAAAAGAAAGGCATTTTGCAAATTAAGCCAAGATGCTGATTTAAAATAAAATTAAAGAAAAGTGAGTTTTAATGGAAATTTGGGATTTCAAATGAACATCTTAATAGTGAAGTGAAATGAACAGCTATGTCACCTATACTAAGGGAAGTGTCTTTCTTCTAAACACTGGAAATTTGGCAAACCATTTTTAGAACTGTAATGCTGCTTATAGCAACTTGAAGGACTTGCTTATGGAATGACCCATGTTCCCATTCTCCAACACCAGGTAGATTACATCTCCCATAACCACAGTAGCAACTCAATGTGAAAAGAATAGATGGAAGCCAGCCATAAATCCAAGCCCAGAGGGAAGAACGGGAAAAGAAAGTATGCTAATTACAGTTCCCATGGGAGATGGCGCTAGCTTCTCTAAACCTAACTCTACAGTCCCATTTTTCAGGGAAAGGAGCTTCGGGGTTCTTTTTGCCCCTCCATAAAATACACCACTGAACTTTGTCAAAATTAGGATGCAGGAAAAAATTCCAGAAGGCAATGCAGGATGAATCTTCAAACCTTCAACTGAAGAGGCAAACAGCTTCACTCTTTTAATCTTCAGAAGCTAACGAGGAAGGATTTTTCCACTCCAGGAACATTCTTGAGGCAACATATCCCTGACTCCATCCTTCACCACACAATTCTTCCTATGTTTACTTTAAAAGAAAACTACTACAGAGGACTAGACCTTTAAAACCTTATTCATCAAGACCGCTCAAACTTTAGCTAGGCTTCTGTCACCAGAATGACAGAAAGACCTCGATCTATAGTCTTCACAGTGGTGCCACAGTGCGAAATGAAATGGAATTAGAGGGGCTCACGACTTCGGGATGCTTCTTCATGCTGCTAACACCTCATCCTCAGAATACAAAGGGTATTGGGCTTAAAAATGGTGCAAAAAAGTCAAAACACAGTACACCATTAAGTGTGAGGGGAAGCAATTGCTTTTGTAATACCCAGATCCCTGTGCAAGACACTGCAATGAAGGAAAAAAAAAAGGGGGGGGGGGGGGGGGATTCAGAGACCTAGGTGCAAACAATATAGCCTGATGAAAAAACTCATTCTTTCAACACAGTTCAATCTAGAGTATCAGCAGTGCTGATTAGCTGGTCTCTTCAATGGCCCCTTGTTCTTCTCCTTACTCTGAAGAAAAACTATTCTGAGCTGCAGTACAACTAAAGGAGCAATGTATGTGTTGAGCATGGGTCTATCACAGGGCTAGCTCACCCACCTAAAGGGATGGCTTATGAAATGCAGCAATCTCTCCAAGAGGTGACTAGTATTTACTTTTCTCAAGGCACAACGTCAGGCAGAAGAAAAAGTTTGAATTAACACTTTTGCTGATAGTCCCCCACCAGTCTCAACAGTGGCTGCCTCAAAGGCCTCTGGGGAAGATAACTAAGAAAGTAAGTCTGTTGACTGCAATCTTAAATTCTGAGCAAAGATTACACCACCATCAGTAAAAAAATTAGGGAGTACTACACAAGAAAAAGTTTAAAGATGCGAAGTTGCAATACTGGATCTGTGATCTGAAATTAGAAAGCATGTCTGTTAAAAGTTATGCACTGGAGACAAGTATCTGAAGTATTAATCCTGCCATTATTGGACATCTCAGCTTTACCTGCATCAGGAAGATCTAAGGTGGCCTAAACTGAGCTTCAAACAAGACTTCCATCCAAACTAATCTGCACACAAGAGGGTCAGGACTTCACAAGGCACATGCCTGTGGCAGATTCAGTGAAGCCAAACAAGAACGTGCGTATGCTCAGAGTGGAAGGAAGCTTTCATTCACTAAGGGTGAATCCAACAAAATGATAATATTCTTTTTCCTTCTCCAAGATGAAATTTTTACATACCAGCAATTTCAGTAGTTCAGCAGAGCTCCAGCAGTGCCTTCTGCTGACCCATTCCATTTTGAAGTGCGTAATTCAATATTCAGGTCAGAAAGGAAAAGCAAGTATGAGGAAAAGGCATAGACCTGCATTCCTATCCCTGTGCCAATGAATGTTTAATTCTTTTAGATTAAAAATTCATTTGGAGAAGGACTAGAATCCAGGCAGTCTAATGGGTTTACTTAAATGGAGAAAAAGATCCATGATCAAATGCCACTGGACAAAGGTGTGAGCTCAGTCTTAGCTTCCTTTAAGTTGAGTTTCAGACCTAACTCAGAGAGAGCAACTGCTAGCTCCTCCCCTGCTTACATCTCAGCAGAAGGTACCTAACTCCAGAAAGGAATAAAAAGTAGTTCATCATGTTTTCCTGGAACAGCAAGAGAGATTCCAGCTCAGAAGACCTCCTCTTGATTCACCCTTGATGTAACCAGATCATGTGTCCTTATTTGGGGTGCCAGCTTATGCAAATTCCACTCTTGGGCCAACTTTTTTCCCCAACATTGAACAAGAAGCCTTGTTTTCTGCATCCCATAGAATACAGTGTCTGGAAAGTAGATACCACAATATTTATGGCCTTTTATGGATCTACTCTGTTGAAAAAGTTCTTGGGTTGCTTTGGTGTTTCAAAAACTTTGAGCTGTGTGATTGATGTTGCAAATGACAGCAAACCCAACCAGAGCTAAACACTGAACATCAAGTGCTGCATGCTCTCATCCACAGCTCCTCCACAAATGAAAGAAGATGAGGGGGTACAGGGGTTCAAACACTCAGTCACATCTAGAGAGTCATCCGCTATAAAGAAAAAATGGGCCTAGTCAGAGGCTTTTCACAAGCAGAAGAAAAAAAGTCAGCATGTAAACAATTTGTAGCAAACAATTCACATGCAGGTAGTTTTTGATTTAATACTTCTCAAAAATGGGGCGACCTAGCAAATTTTCTTGCCAGTGAAAGTAAGCTCTCCAAATAATCACACTGCCGTACAAAGGTTAAAAGAATGAGTGGAAGGAGGCTACACCTCATGTACAAACAGGAAGCCACCACCCGGGCTGTCCCTCCGGCTGGCTGTGGAGCGGAAGCCAGAACAGGACTCGCCTGTCCAGTCAGGCACCGCAAAGGCAACCAACATCAGATCATCCAGCAGGCAGGATGCTGGAAAGGTCTATGGGAAAAACCTTCCCCACAAATGGCCACCTTCCACGAGACATTGGGGTATGGCTTTTAAAATGAAAGCAAGTGTGACCATGCCTTCATCTCAACCACAAACAGGTGTCTGTTTACAGTGGACAGAACAAAAAGTCATTTTCCAAACAACCTGCTCAATTATTTTTTTTGTTCAGTTTTATGTTTCCTCATTCAGTCACTGGCATCAGCATTTCCTTCAGCAAAAGCAACATTTAAAGGATGACATCCCAGGCAGCTTTGCCTGTGTGACATGGGAGTAGACAGGAGGAGCAATTCCTTTACTTTGTAGAAGCAGATCAACTCCCACTGAATACTGAATTCAGAATCTAACCCTTTTTCACCAGTCACTTGAAAGTTAAATAATTATCCCATTTCAAGAAACTTAGCAATTATATTTTGCATTCCCCCCCCCAAGCAAATGTTGTTGTGACAATATTAATCTTGTCCATGATGACTATTACCTGCTGTATAAATATTGATGATCCAAGTAATTGCTGTTCTGTACAAATGATTCTTACAGATATAAATTTCTCTGGCTGCAGTAGGCTGCTGACAAAGGGCTTTTCTCCTTCTGCATGTCAATGAAACACTACCAGAGGTGCCACTGAAAGTTAAGTCCTAGGGAAAAAAAAAAGCAAGCAGCGAGGAAAAAGAGCATTTAGAGGAGGGGAATGAAGTGATATTTGTCTGGACTAGGAAGACTGAATAGTCCCAAAGAACAACAAATCAGCTAATCCTGCAGTTTAAATTTACCTTAGGCTGTGCCAACACCACACAGCTCAACGGCAAAGAATTGCTCTGCACTCAATGCTGGCCACCACTGCTAAGCTAGGCATGCCATGTTCTTGGGACATGTCGTGTACAACATGCATGTTGTACCCACCTAGGGGTAACTTTTTCTGGATCAAAACCTAACCAGAAAAAGAAGCCAGTCTTGTACTGGAGGAAAAACACCAAGCTGAACATTATACTGGAACAGACTCCCAATGCCACCCTGTAACCTTTGCCAGCACACAGCCAACATGTCACACAAAAGCAAAACTGGTCTTGAGGCACCCAATGCCCATTCATAAATACTAGAGGCATACAATACAACATCACTTATAATTCCTTTTGCTGATTAAATGCATTTGCCCAGCAGACTTTGTGACCAGTCAAGTAGTCCTCTGTCTTCCTGCATGCAGCAAAACCACCCCATTGCATGTTTTGTCTAATGACTTCATATTGCCCCCATGGTCTGGCAGTAAAAAGACACAGTTTTGATAGACAGAGCCCTTGCACAGGCACACAGCCTCAAACTTCCACACTTGAATTTTGCCTCTGGACTTTAAACAGACAAGAGTTTGAGAGAGATGAAGGCTTCTCCTTATCGGACACAAACTTTCTACAATATCAAACCTGAGAGTCTGAACCTCAATCAAATTACCCTCTGGAATTATGGGTCAAGAGATTAACGTTTTTTTCAGTCATGTAAAGTTTGTCAAGATTGATACTGAGAGAGTTTCTTTGGAGAAACAGACCTTTCTCTAAGGTCTCCACCCATCATTTACAGTATCTGGAAAGGAACACTGGACAAAGACCTCTTTTTAATAAATTAAAAAAAAATCTTTCTAGTTTACATATCTTACAGAAATTAATGGGGGAACTAAAAATCTGCATGATTTACATCGGTGCTAGTGAAGATGAGGAAGGGTACAAAGAGGATGCAGAAAGCAGCAGGAGAAAAGACACACAGCTCTCTACAGGAACTGGAGGCCAGGGGAGGAACAAGAGTTGGGTAGGGACAGAGAGTGAGCAGGAAGCAAGGGCAAATACAGATAACATGTGAGCAACATTTGGAGTGCCTGGAGGTGGAGGGGGAGGAACTGAATGCTTGTAGCAAGCAAAACAAACGTCTGGAAGTCTTACTTTCTCTGTTGCCTTGTTGAAACAACTACAAAAGTCATTATATGTAATCACAGCAGCCACATATTTCATATACATATTGTGTGCACATGAACGGTCTCAGTGAAAGTAATTACTACACACTGATGCAAGATCTTCTCCCTCAAGACACTGAGCGTTAAGCTGTCCACTTGTTCAGTGTGGCCCTCATCAGATAATTAATTCCCCTCTTATACTCTACAGCTTCTTTTCTTCCTTCCTTTATAACTTCTACTATACTAAACTTTAGGGCTTAGTATGTTACAATATCTAATGACAACTGCTGCACATCTCTGAGTCTAGAATGGAACTTGCTTCCAGCAGCAAATTAAACATTGTACTTCTACCAGTATCTCTGGGCATGCTTAACTAATACTAAGCCACATAACACAGCCTAATTAGTCCAACAGGTCCTTTAAACAAAATCCACATGACCTCACTGTCAGTTCTTATACTGAGTCATTTTGGAGACCAGTTGAAACACAGCCCTGCATAGTTCTCTAACAGTGACAGCACACTCTGCATTGACTGAAGCAGACTGGATCCTAACTACAATAACCTGGTAACTCCCACCCTCTCTGCTCTGACTTCCCCCCCCCCCCCCCCCCCCACTTCTGTTTTCAAGACAAGACACAATCTGGTGGCCTCCAAGTATCTAACCTGCATGGCCTCCTACATTTCCCAGATGTACTTTGTTTGCATGAAGATTAGGTAAAACAGAATGCCCTACTGCTAATGCAAATTACTTTGCATACAAACACAAAATGCAGGTGGCCAAGCCACTAACTACCCAATTCACAGGCACAGACCTAGTGCTCTCAAGCTTTTACATGCATATTAATTTGAATGGAGTGAAAGGTGCCCATAACTTTGAAGGTCCTGCCTGTGAAAAGATCTTTAAAAAAACATTAGTCAAATCTTGAGTTCATGTTCCTGTGTCACTAAAAATTAAGTTACCCTTAAATAATACTCCATTTTCTAGGTAATTATTAATCCTGTGTTTCACTCTGAAATAACAATCACGTTACTTTGCTAAAGCTATACCTGTCTGAGGTTTTTTCCTGCATAGCAATGTCAGTCTGCAATGTAAAGAAATACAACTTCCATCCAGCACAGCTGCATTGCCAAATTTCCGTACAGAGGATGCAAAACTGCAGTATTACCAGCTCAGTGTGTTTTTATCAAGAGAGTAGCTAGTTTCATTGCATTTGTGATAATGCTTTGTTGGGTTTGTATCCTGCTAAAGTATCTCTCATGGAGATGTGAAAATGCAATTTCACTATGAAAATAAATGCAGTGGTGTTAATAATTTCTTGCACGGTGCACACAGCCATATGTTTTCATTGCTTCCAAACATCCATGACACTCTTAAGACCTAAGAAGCCAACAATGCATGGACTGCAGGACCCTTCTTCTGTAGCTTTTCCCGATTTGCATCAGCTTTCCTGGGGAAAGCAAGGGTTGCAAGATGGTGTTTGTGCCTCCCAGATGCCAAGCACCCTTTCATAACAGGTAAGGGCAGGAGGATGCTACATTTGCTCTCTCTACTGGTGCGAGATCTGTACGCTGGCTATGCAGTAGCAAGAAAGGCACAGTGAAAGAGGGATTCCTGAACTGTCATGAAGGAATGGTTAAGTCATGTGCATGCATCCACAAAGTGGCACAGACACTTGTACAGATGTGGGAGGTGCAGCACACCTACTAGTCCTTCCCCTTTGCTAGAACAAAAATGTTTTGCATCAGCTTTTCTCAAGAAGAGATTTTGCAAACATTGAGAGTTTTGTGCTTTACCAAGCCCAAAAAATCCAGCCAAGAAACTGAGGAAAGTGTATGAGCACTATTCTAATCAAATTATTTACATTATGTACTTCTGAAACAAAATACCAGGTACCAAATATATCACCTGGTAATTCAAAGTAACCTAATAAGCAGTTTTAGAGTCCATGCAATCTCCTGAAATTGCTACTCCTACAAACCTTTTTCTTCCAGCCTTTTGGTTGCAGACGGTAAGGGTGTCAGCAGTCTACCTTAGAACAGCAGACAACAAAGTGTGAATATTTACAAAAAAAAAAAATATAATACAATTCACAAACTGGCATGCTTACCAAAGAAACATGTTTAGCAGTTTCCTTTGATGTAGCACTAAAGAACTGTAACTTGTATTTCTTCTGTTTGAGTTTTGCAGTGGCCTATGATGTTTTCATCTTCAGCTAATGCCTAGGTGACTCCCAAGAATATTGAAGCTCCAGAGAGTCTAAGTCCATGCACCCTGACACAAGAAAATGACCACTTCCTAGGTGCACTACAATCAAATCACAGTCCTCCTTTCACATTAAGCCGATCTTCAAAAACTTTTTAAATATATTAAAGTAAGGCCAAGAATGAATGTGGGGGAGTCCTGAGGAGGAATAGTAGTGTGCTCAATCCTCTTAGTAATCATGTACAAACATGGAAGGTTTTTTTTCTTTTGCAGCAAAGCTCAGCTGATTTAAAGAATTCCCCGCAGTGGTCACCAACGTAGAAAAGAGGAAAAGCTGATGCCATGTGCTGCTTCTTTTGGGCAGTTCAGTACTTTCAGCCCTCTGGCTTGTAGGTTTCTGCCTTCTTGCAGGGCTCCAAATGGACAACGCTGATGACATTTACTGGAGGTCACAAAACACTGCCAGGAATCAGATGCAGACAGGAAAGATGCACTAAAGAAGTACAAGCAGCAAAATTCCAAACAAACTAACTGCTCCTTTATATACTACTATTTTTTTGTTTCTTGCCTGCAATCAGAAAAGTAGCAAGAAAAGAAAATGTTAAGGTAGTCATAGAGGTAGTTACTTAATCCACAATCTCCCAATAGCTTTTAAAAGTACTGTGAAGGATTTTCCCCTCTTAGAAGAGACACATTTATTGCACACAGAAGCGCAGAATTTCTTTTGTGTGTGTGACATTAATGAAACACCCAAAAATGGTTTCATTCACCTGGATGACTGCATGTATTTCTCATGTTCTCTCCACTGAATAAGCAAGTCATGCTGAAATAGAACAGGATCTGAACATCACCCTCCTTGATTAGATTTGCAAAAGGGGAAGCTGATCCATCAAGAGTATGCAGTGTATCACATCAGTGACTTCAGACCATCTGAAAGAAGTCACTGGTTTTCACTCAGACCCGTGTGTCATAAAAAAAAAATGAAGAGAGGCTCCTAAACTGCGATGCAGAGCCAGCTAAGCAGCAGGCAGGTCAGGCTGCTCCAAGAAGTGTACAGCACACTTCAGAGCTATGAGTTGCCACCATCTGTGGTATTAACTAATTTAAAAAAAAAAAAAAAAAGGCTACTGAGCTAACAGAAAAATAATCAGACATGGCTATCCAATACCCTAGACTAGTTTCAAATCAATGCAACTGTGCCCGTAGTTAGAAAAGCATAAGCAAGGGCAAGAAGGGGGAGAATCAAGCCTATACTTACATACCACCAGAACACAAAGTGGAACAACTTGCAAAGTTATTTTAATTTGATAAATGCATGTTTTTCACACAGCAAATTTATATAAATCACTGATTTTCACTACTCCTTTTTTGCAAGTCAAAAATATCCACGTATTATGGGTTTTCCTTTATATATACATGTGTGAGTGTCCTTACAAAACCTTTTCTCCAACCTTTTACTCTTCTTATTTTGCTACCAAGAGAGAAATAGAAGAAATAGAGTGACAGAAGGAAGCAGAGAAGAGGGAACCTTCTGTAATTAGCTTTTACATTAAAAATTGGGCAGAATAGGTTGTTTTTTTTTTCTAGTTTAGGAAAAAGCATTTTCCATTTGAAATCATTCTGTCAGGCGAGCACGCGATAAATACTGAGAGTAAATAGCTTGGGACCATTTTGCAGCTTTCCTTCTACACTGCCAGCATGGAAGGCAAAAAACAAAGAGTATTAATGGAGGTTTGAGTAGCCGACACATACCTCCCCACACCCGCCACCCCCTTTCTGTTTGATCCCAATCTTCCACAGGTTTCTAATGAAAACCACAAACACCATCTACTAATCATCTCATCCATAATGCAATTAACCATCTTGGCCTCTCATCAAGGGTCTCTCCAGCTTAAACAATGTGCCCTTAGATTGCACAACCCCGGGTGCAAAAGCTTCCACATCCTTCTCAAACAATGTCAGCATGACACCACTACACAAGTCACATTTCTCAGCAGCAAGCAGCAGCCTGCTAAGCCCAACCATATACTGGGACCCTAGGCAATTCCTCAGCTACCAAATAGCTCATAAGCACTTCTGTGCCTAGCTATGCGCACACAAAACTACCAGATACTGCAAATGCAAGGATCTCACAGAGGTGGCATTGTTCAGATATGGCAACATACCTTCAGGCCTCCTAAAATGAAACGCTGAATAAGCAACACAGCAGAACGGCTGGATGGATTAGCACTTAAAAAATAGAAACAGGACCTCATTTTATTCCCCCTAGGGCCATCCCTCCCTGCTCTACAGACACAGCAGCAATGCTGTTCTCCAGGACTGTCCCTGGATGGACCCAAGGCTCTGACTTGCAGCCCTGTCCCTGGATGGACCTCAGGCTCACAATCATGCTGCCATGTCCCCAGCCCATCTCTGTCCCCACTTGCTGCTGGATGGAGGAGGAGGCAAGAGAAAAGGCTGATGCTTTCTCATGGTAATTATTTTCCTGCTATCATAACTTTCCCCTTTTCTTTGCAGACTGCCTAAGTATACTACTGCTTAGAGGAAAGCATTTCACCACCATGGTTATCAAGACTGCAATACCTATGGCACAAAGACACACCACTCACGCAAGCCAGCCTACCCCACATTACCTACCAACCTACATTACTGAATGACATTTGGCAAAGTCATCAAATAGAAAACAAAATTCTGTCTCATGAAGAGCCTACAAGCACACTTCACTACATACTTGCTGGACCTTCCCTGCTACTGCAAGGTTCAGAAGTTAGACACATGAGTCAAAGAGAGCTGTACCAGTGATGACAGTTCAGCTGTGGACACAAGGGCAAAAGCAGCCCCAGTGGGTGCAGCATACACGCAGACTCAATCCCTGCTCATGAATGACACACGCCCGCTCCTGATGTTCAGTGCAGACACTCCTTGGGACCAGAAAGGCACTCCTCCTACCAGTGACAAGAGCAGTAACAGGGCAAACCAGAAGGAAGAGTATAAACTGAAGTGCAAGAACCCTTTCACTGTAAGGCAGGTAAGTCATCCATTTAAAAGTGGTACTTGCAGACTGGGCAGGGGGGTTTCTTCCGCTGAAAAAGAATATTCCCTATTAGAGGCAAGCAGGTGTCAGTTCCAGAAGGCTGGCACACAGGTTGGAGGAAACAGAGACCTATGCCGCTGGTCACCACAAGCAAATGGCTCCAGCATCCTCACTCTTCTCCACAGGGATGAAGAGCACACAGGGGAAATATAAATCCAGAATGTGGGTACCCGTTGCAGGCTTGGGCACCTCAACACCACAGGTGCTTTCAATAGACCCTTTTTTTCTCTAGCTGCATCAGGACCTTTCAGATATGACTTACTGTCTAGACAGAGCATGCTATCACATGGTATAACTGAAGAAGACTGAGAGCACTGGAGTGTGGAAAACAGATTGGCCTGAGCTTTTTCTTCTCCTTTAAAAACCATACATTGTGAAGTCTACATCCACATTCCCACAAAAATGCTTGATCTGTCCTGCACATCAGAAGCTGACTGCTTGAAAAAAAAAAAAAAACAGAATGCAATTAAAACACGGATTCTGTTAAGTTTTACTTTCCTCTGCAATTTTATAATCGTCTCATCCATCAATTTTGAAAGAATATTAATACTGGCATCAACTGGCTCTCCACCTCCTCTGCTGAGACAGCTTTTTTGAAGCCCTGCCCCTGCCTTTCAGCATCTGACCACAGATGCTGTGAGGAAGAAGAGAGTGGGAGGCAAACCAGGGGTGGAGAGAGGCTAGCATAGCACCCCCAGCACAGAGGCCACCCCCCAGCACAGAGGCGTCGCTTCTTTCAGAGGAGCTGCAGCGCTGTACCAGCACCTAAAGATCTGCCCTAACATGCTTACTTCAAAACACATGTATTTTAAAAAAAAATTTAAAAAAAAGCTTGTGTCAGTGATTAGCTGAAGCCTACCCGTACTCAGACCAGGTCCTCAGCATGCAGACTCCCCACCACCTTCCAGGCTGGAGATGGATAGGCCACTATCCTGTGCTGCTGGGGGTTTTATTTGCAAAACCCCCTTTTTTTCCCCGCCTCTGAAATGCGTGTAGATATCTCCACTGATACAAGCCATTTCTTTCAGCTGCCTTTCACAGACTAGCCAATGTTCTCGGCCCCCAAGCACTTTCAGGCCAGAGCCAAAAAACACTCCAAAATTTTAGTAGTCTCTCCTTTTCGAATACATGAAGTTCATTGGCCAAATACTAGCTGTTGGACTTGCACACAGTGCTAATGCAGGGAGAATTGGTTGGTGACAGTTTTTAGCATCTGGACTATTATTTTCTAAAAGTGTACAATTTATTGAGTCATCTGAAACTTTTTAAGACACTCTGTTCTGTCATTACTTTATGAATCTAGTTTGACATGGTTTCTATCTATCATGGCCATGATTTATATCACAAACTCCCACAACCACAAGTCTGATTTTAAAAATCATTCTCATCCTGACTGTTTCATTGCAGGTCAGCCCGGCCTGTTCCAAGATGAGATTTTGTTGGCAAATATTTTCATTGCTGGTGTCATCCACTTTTACTCATCTAGGTTAATGAAGAAAAAAATAAAAAATCCCAAATTACCTAAAGAAAGCCAAACATTACACTCATTTGTGCATAATCACAAATTTCTGCTTCATCCTCTCTTACTGCAGCACGAGGTTTATACTAACCACCCTCCTCTCCTCTGAACAAAGTTGTAGGAAGAAACTTTGTAAATTGGTCAGAAGACTGACATGCAGGCCAAAAGCATCTAATGGCTTGCTGGGGCTGAAGACTTCACTTCCCTGGGAAGCAGCTGAGTTGCACCAACTTGCATTTCAGCTGGAAGCCCAGCCTCTAGAACTTGCACACTCTTGCATGCACGAACATGTTTCTATTCATTCCCAGAAAACAAAAAGCCACAAGCGGCCAGTCTTCCTCACTCTTCTATGAGCTGATGTAATTTCAATCTCATATGCAACTCTATAAAATGGCACACCCACCTAGGCTTAATTTTATAAGGCAAGTGAGATCAAGAAAGATTGCATATAATGAAACACTGAGAAGCAGGGCAGAATGTAGCATATTCTGTAGGTGCAAACTTATTTTTATAGAGCAGGCCTAAAACCGCCATTTACCCCTAGACAGATCGCAGTGGATGCCCACAGTAATGGCTCTGGACTAAAAGCGAGGAAGACGAATCCCCTAAAATGCTTCCTTTAAAGGTACTGGGCTGGCCTTTACCTACAGTTTGAACAAACAAAAATTACAGATTGGATCTTGATTGGAATAAAGACTTCACAGAACCCTACCCTGAGTATCTAGATCTGGGACCTCTGAAAATTATAAGTGGTACTGGTAGTAAAATAAGATGGGCATAAGCTAGAGTGATGGTACCAGGAAGCAAAAACAGAAGCAAGTGGTATTTGTTAGGGATGCACAGGAACAGAAAGGAAGGAGGGGGAACTGGAGAGGGAGAGTTTAAGGGGGTGAGAAACTAGTCTGCCACAGAGGGAAGAGCAGAACAGACACAGACAAACCAGACAGGATTTGGGAAGCACCAGAGCTCTGCTCAGTCTATCCTTAAAGGGATCTGAAGGTGTCCTGGCTCTGGGCTGTGAAATCCCCAACACAGCAGCAGATGACCTGCTGACCATGTCACCCACTCACAACTACCACCATCCACAGCCAAACGGTGCTCTTCAGCAGGTCGTGATCTCAGGGGTAAGAAACTAATGCTACAGCCCAAAGGTCTACACCCTCTGGATGAACTGAGCTGCTGCTGACTCATGGGACAGGAATAATTTGTATTTATGTCCCCCTTTGACCTTTGCATGGTTTTAAAAACCCATCTATGTTAAATTTTTAATACAAAGACTGCAAACTTGAGCACTGCAAAATTAAGAGGTATCATAATGAAGACTGCCCACACAAGCTTCACGCAGCTCCTGTATACATCTGCATTGATTCTGTCTCCATTCAATGATCACAAATCATTTGAGCCCTGGAAATCAACTGCTTTGGGAAAAAGACAAGGTTGTGTGACAAAAGCCACAACTGCCTCTCAAACCCTGCCTCACTCAAATGAAGATCAGGAATATTAGAGAATGAGGCAACACAAGAAGAAAAAGAGACAACCACCTTGCTTGAGGAAGTTGGACGTACCACCTGCAGGCAGGAATTACTTCTTTCTCAGCTCCACAGTCTGTAAAATGCTCAGTAAGTCCCTGAAATCAGGCCACCCCTAACAGGGCAGCTCTCACACCTTGCAAAGCCAAGACATCTAGGGCTAACCTGCAAGAATGACAAGACTTACAGCTGAGGTTAATCATCTTGTGTTTTAAATTAAATGCACATTAAATGCTACATCATGCCAGGTATTCTGGGGTGAGTGAAAAGGAGGCAACCAAAATTGAAGGAGTTTCAATTATTTGAGCACTCCTCAACTAAGAAAATGAAGACAGTACCTGAGATGTTGCAGGAATAAGAACTCCCCCACCTGCAAAGGCCTCAGGAAGGAATTAGCAGCACTGCTCAGTTCAAGGTTTGGGTTGGGTGTAAAATAAATAGATGTGAAGACACACACAAAGTAAACGTGTGGAAGAGAAAATTAATTATGCAGTAATAACTATCCACTGAAAAAAGTGAAAAGATGATGCAATTCTAGAATTAAAGATTGTATTATAATGCAGATGCAAAGGGGAGCTATGCAACATTAGTCCTGGTACTTCCTTGCTTTTGTCTGCCTGATTTTGAAACCTCATTGTTACGTTAATGTCATTATTTTGTAAGTAATTTAAATGCAATATAATTATAAGCTCCTGTGTTTCTAACTTTTCATCATTAATAATGTGTGGAACAACTAGAAGACTGTGCACCCAGTGTGACTGATGCCTCCAGCAGATGGCTGTGAATGACTCTTTTTCTTTCACCTTTATCCAAAATAAAGAGCAAGCAGGAGAGAGGAGGACTTTCTCTTTAATCTTCAATTCTATGCACAAACATTGAGAGATTTTGGGGTTCTTTCAAAGGAGGAAACCAAGACCAATATCTATCAATTGCTCTGAAATAAATTCTAATGAATCACATTTAAAGAGCAGAGGCACTGAGCAGCTGATGTGACCCAAGGTCAGAAGGAACGCTCCCAAGGTCTGGATCCCAAATGACACCACTGGCAGCCTTCCACTCTAGCTGCTGAATCCCTCCTACCTCCCACATTAAAACTTCAGTATAATTATTGCCGTTAACTGCAGGTCAGGGAAGAAGCCAATCACCTCCAGGCTGCGTTTGCTGGTGAATACATTCAATGAGCAACTTCTGAGAGTGTGTCATAGAAAACACAACTGCAAGCAAATGTTGTATGTGTTCATTCTGGAGGATAATTGTTATATTAGATTTTTTAAGTAAATTACCCTGTGTGCCTCAGACTTCAGGCGAATTGCCAACCCATTTCTCAAGAGTCAGGGGAGTGTGGCTTACCCTGCTTCATGAGGGAAAGCAGCTGCAATAGCAACAACCTAACTTGTTTTATTTGTGGATGATATTAGCTGGCAAGAGGCAATGTGTCTGACAGCATGCTCGTTATGTAGGCTTCATGCTTTTTAAAAAAAACTTACTTGTCTTTGTATGCCCCCATTTGTAAACATGCACACAGCTTTCTTTTAAATGGTATTTTTACCTCGTATTGTTACCTATGGGTACTGGCAGCTACTACAAGTTTTACATGCTTTTTTGTTCCTACCAAAACAAGTTTTGCTTCCATCTTCCCCTATCCTCAGACAGTAGAATCTGCACATCCCAGAGCTATCAAGTCCCTGAGGTGCATCCTGTCAGAGCCTGCAGTGTCCCAGGCACCAGGGCCACAACAGCTTCTCTCTAGTGCACGTCTTTTGGGAAAGCTCCACTGTAGAAAAGACTATAATGGTGATGGAAGCATTGCAGTCCTTCCCTCTTGGTATGCAACCTGCTTAATTTGATTTAAAACCTAACAGAGAAAGCACTACACCATCATTATGTGTATATAGTTAGCACAATACAGTTAAAAATAGGCAGAAATGTCAGAGCAGAAACATTTTACCCCATGACTGGCTGTTTCAGGACAGCCAGCACCATCAGAGAAGGGATGTGCATGGGATGTTTGGTCTGAGTCCAAGAGCCCATTCTTAGCTACCACACTGCTGGTGGTATGAGTTGGTGCCCATGGAAGAGAAAGGAAAGGAAGCAAGAGAAACACTCCTTCACTAAGTGCTGCATTTATAATAGTATAGAGACTTATGTTCAGATAGCAGAGGTGCCCAGCCCCATCTCCAGCTGGCAGGGTTTGGGGGGCGGGGGGGAAGCATGGGGTGGAACAGCATTCCCCTTTGCCTGTTGACATGGCTTGGTGCTCCACATCCTCCATCACCCATTATGGAGAGCCAGCTGCACAGTTCTCATCCTGACAGATACCCCTGATCTTAGCTGCATCACAGACTGTTTGAAAAGGAGTGACATACGGGTGTTTTGAAATTCCTCTTGGCCCTCTTGTGTATCGTGTATTATTTTGATATTAGAAAGTGACATCTCTGAAGAGCCACTCTCTATACCACTGGACAACAGGTGTGTATTGTCTGAAGACCAGCAGCAACAGAGAGGGTAGAAAAACATGCACTGGCTGAGGAATTGCATGGGCTTCCCACATATACTCAACACCCTGATGCTCCTATTTCTCATGCTGCTGCCTGAACAAATGCCCATCTTTTCTGTCAGCCCAGGTCTGGAAGAAATGTATTCACTGCACACAACACAGCTATATGGAAAAGCTGTCTAGCACAGGCACAGCCTGGGTGAAAGTAAGCCTGCTTTTCCTTGTACAGTTTTATCCAGATTTCTGAGGCAGACCACCCAAGACACCCATATCAGACCAGCTGCATCTACACTAAGAATCTTAGCGATAGAGAAGTGTGTCCCTGACATTTCACAGCACAGCATCAGCCCAAGTACTCACCTGCCTATAGTAACCATGAGGAGGGGGCTGCATGGGAATCACAGACTATTCACTCATGGAAGTCATTTGGGGAGAAGTGTATGGTGCTGAATGTCATCTTTTCATTACTGTCAAATGATCAAATTCAGCAGGATGACACCAGTGAACACCTAGATAATCACACTGCTATTACACACATGCAAGTTTACACACCCCCTTCCCCTGCACAACGCCTGCCCAGGCTGCATGTTCCTATCTTCTCTGATGCTCACCTCCATTCATCCCAGTGTCCTGTTGCTCAAGAAAAGCAGGCTCAAGTCAAAGAAGCTATGGCTATCAGCCTGCCAGCCTTCCTAAATCTCAAATGGCTTTAGCTTAACAAAAGGGTAGCTGCACTGTGAGGAGGTGTAACAAACAGGCCCTGTCTGCTGCAAATCTGTATCCTCTGCCCTCCTGCCCCTCCATCAGCAGCCACTGCAGCTCCTTCCAATGTTACCCACACTAACCCCTGGCCTGGAAACCATGCACACCTCGTGAAATGGCCAGTGCTAGGAGGTGCTGCATGTTTGATCACCACACATACAATGCCTGGCCAGGCAGCTGCTACCAGGGAGAATGGAGAACAGCTGGAAACAGTCTCCTTTTCTTCAGAGCGAGAGCACTGCTTCAAATATTTCCCAGCCAACCACTAATCTTCACAAAAAACAAGTGGGAAATTAATGATCCTCAAGACTGCCAGTCATTGGTGCAATCTGGTTGAAACTGTCCATATGTAAAGGGTAGGAGACAGACAGCTTGCATTTCCTGGGGAAACTAAGTTAAACTGAAATAAAACAAAACCAGATCAAAACTACAGTGTGTTTGATTAGTGGCATTTCCACATCAAGCTACATCCCAGTAAACGACACCTAGCTCAATCGAGCCTGCAAGCTGCACAGCATACACTGCAGTTAAAACTCTGTAACTACACAGCTTTTATGCATCTGGAGCAGGAAGGGGCAAATTAGAAACTCATTTACATCAGAAGGTTACTCTGAAGAGATAATTTCTGCAGCAGGAAGACAGGGAGGGCAAGGTTATTTGCATCTGAAAGGGGTGAAATGCCTTGTTAGGGCTGAAGGATTATTACTCAGTTCGAAGTGTGGAAGCTGCTAGGGCTCCTCTCTCCTTCACAAGCCCTAACCCTGGGGTGATCTCATCCCAGAGATTTCAGCATCTCTCTTCATGCCATCCCTAGCATCCTTCAGCCCACGATGTTGACACTTGGCCACCTGCTCAATGAGGGTGCCGTTGATGCAGGGGTCAACTCTATTGTAGTTGGACCAGCAAATGCTGGCCTCAGACAGGCAGGAACATGGGAAGATGCTGCACCGTTAGCTTGTGGTGATGAGATGGCAGGTTTGTACCATGCTACAGAGCTACATGGGTTCCAAGAGCTCCTCTGCTGCCTTCATAGAACCTAGCACAGCAGCAGAAAACATATTTGTGTAGAAAATAGCATCAGCAAAGCAAGCAGGCAACTCTGGAGGACAGACTCAGAAACAGCTGTGGAATTTCTCTGGAAGAGCTGCTTACTGTAAAGTGGAGGAAAGTCAAGCCTCCCGTCTCACTTCCAGCCCACCCAGTCACCAGATAGAGGAGAGGAAAAGCATGAGAACAGTAGAGAATTTAAGGCATGCCAGGATCTCAGGCTCTGGGAATTAGTTTCCCACATTCTCCACAAAAAAAGAAAGCACTCATGACCAAAATATACTTCCTCGAACTCAGATTGCACACCACTTACCCAGCTGAACACTCAAGCCAGTGGAATTACTTGCCTGAATAACTGCTACTTGATGGACATAGGGCAGGGGTGCAGAACTGGCTGACAAATAAATATACAGAAGGCAATGTTAGATGACCTCTTTAAAAGGCCAGTGCACTAGGCCAGGTCTCAAAGTCAACGGCCATGTGGTCAAAACCACAAATCACCAGATCTTTGGTAGAGTCAAGCCAACAGATCAGGGCATCATCTAGATCACATGCATCCCTCTAGACCTACATCCTCCAGGCACCAGCAACTCATTGGGGTTACAGTCTGAAAAATACTTCACTGACTTAGAAAACTAAATTCTGCTCAAAAGGATGGCTTGAGCATTTAAGAGTATAAACTTCATTAGCTTCCAGCAAGACTTCAGGTCTCAAGTGCAAACTAATCCTCCATAAAACTCCAGCAAAGAAGCACCACTGTTCCTACTCTGTTGCTATTGGTCCTAACTAAGGTCATCTCTTTCGTACTGCATCCAAACACAATATGGTATTTGTTCTTAACACCATGCAAGTAGAAAAGATGTGCAGTTCACACCCTGGAAAGCTTACAAGAGGCAGCCCTGAGCTTAAAACCTTTGCATGCAAGCTTCCCTGTAAGTATCCCTCCAATTTCACTAGGACAACACACATAACTAAAGTTAAAACCGTGCTGAAAACTCCCTCTGACTCTGGCTGATGAAGCTCCTGCTCCAGCTGATGGAAGGGTCAAGGTAAGAACCCTGAACTGGAGCCAAGAACAGGTATAACAAAAACATACCCAGTTATTTTGGCACAGCTGGAGGCTGAAGTGAGTCATTTGCGGACGGGTGACCAGCAATTAGAAGAATCTACCTGCCCGTTCCCTGCACGCTCTGCTAAGTCATAGTATACCCTTGGATGAGTGGCTTGTTCTGTGTTATTACATTTCATGTATAATTTAAGCACGCTATATTAAGGCTGAAATTATATTTATTGTCCTGGTGGCATCCTAACCTGGATATTCCACAGCATTGTCCAGGGTTCCCAAAGAGACTTCATAACATGGAAATAAAGCTTCCATCAGGTGTGGCCCAACCAACTTACTTCCCCCCAGTCAAGCAGCAGAAAACAAATATCGTATCTTTTCCAGTTGTCTTCACATACCTGGCAAGCTGTCCAAACCCTCTGACAGATCTTATGGGTTTGAACTAGAAGTTGGGGTTTTTCTAACTACACTACCAACAAAAGCGTGTGTGGCAGGAATTTTCCACAGAGCCCCAACCCAACAGCCACGGACACATCAGTGCCACCAACAGCACAGCACAAGGCTCTCCCAGCTCGACAGCTTTGGCCATGGATACTTTTATGTTTCACTTTTCATGCAATTAACAAGCTGAAATCTAGCCACCCACCATTCCATAGCCAAGAATAGCATTTCCAGCAGAAGGTTTTTTTCACAAATTGCTATTATTATCATCCCATGAGCTCTGCATTAGTTCAGACTCAGTGGGCATTTCAAAAAGACCTGTGACCCCAGCCTGGGTACAGAAAGGCTGAAACCAGGACGTTTATATACAGAAATTGGAAGGTTACAAATATTTTCCAATGGCCTCAGTTAGACCCAAGACATAAGCAAATACGGATCAAAAGATCTCTGAAACTTACTCCAAGAAAAAAAAAAAAAAAAAAAATCCACAACAAAACCACAAACAAACAAAAAACCACAACCACACAAACCAACAAATGCCACCAGATCGGGGAGGAGTTTCAGCGAGGAAATATGAACGGACGGATTACTATGCTTATAGTTCAATTAATGGGAGCTTACAAAAAGCCTGCTTGCCTTTTTGTTTTTCTATTTAGACATCTATTACAAGAATACCCCCCTAATGCCTCCCAGCTAACAGCCTGGTGCACACATCTTAAGCGTATCCACATCTCCGCAGAGGGAGAAGCTGCCTCCGAAGAAGTGCCTCCACCGGACGGCAGGTCGGAACAAAGTGATGGATGTCGGCAGGGTTCGGAAATGACATTTTTTTGCAGCTCGACGTCAGCCGGGAGGCAGCATCTAACGCCGTAACAAACTCTGAATGCTGCCATTCTGCAGAGTGGGGGTCCTACCTGGACAAGAGAATGCACCCCTCTCGACTCGTTAAAAAATTTAAAGCCGTTTTCTAAAAACTCACCGAGATACCCAGAACTTAATGACAGCACCCGAGTTACCGCCTATCTTCTCAGCTAACGGACAGCGTAGGAGAGGAGAAATCAACCAAAAGAAAGCAAACCAACAACAAAACCAAACCGCAACGCAAAACCAACACACAACCTCCAACAGGAACAAAGGATCCCCCACCAAAACCCCGTCTGTAAGTTAACTGGGTGTACTTGCTCACGAAGGTCAAGGATAACCCTCCTCCGCTTAAAACACCCGCTGCTGCGATGCAGCCGCGAGCCTGCTGTGTTTCAAAGTAACCTTCGCGCCCCGCCGCCCTCCCGAGACGCGGCGGGAGGACAGCCCCGCGCACGTTGCGGCGGATCACCTGGACCTCGCATAGCGCCTGGCTTCGTCCTCCCCGCAGAGGGAAGGGTGCCAAGGGGGCAGCGCCGAGTATCGGAGCCGGGAAGCAGCGGCGGAGCTCAGCTCTGCCCGCAGCGAGCCGTGCGCGGCGGGGCCAGGCAGGGCAGGCGGTTACGAAACCCGCGTCTCCCCCTCGGGCGGGCGGGAAGGAGGGAGGCGTGGCAGGGGGCATCCGCGCCCGCGGCGGCCCCACTCCCCACCGCCGTGCTGGGAAGGGGCGGAGGGAGAGGCGGCCCCCGCCGCTGGATCTGCCGCACACGAGCATCGCCCCTGAGGGGGCAGGCCTGGAATGGGCGCCCACTGACCTTGCCGGCATCCGCCGCCGTGCCTGCCCACGGGGTGGCAGTCCCGTGCCCGCCGCCCTCTCCCAGGAAGCCGGCACCGCCCCCCCGTTCCCCCCGTCCCCCCCCCTCCCTTCAGCTCGGCTGGGGTGCGGGGCCGAGGCGACGGGGAGCACCGGAGTCGTCCTGGACCCCGGCGCGCCCCACCCCACCGCGGGCCGGCCGTGACTCCATCGTGGCCGCGGAGGGCGAGTGGGAGCGCAGCTGCCCTGCGGAGAGCGGCGGGGCCGGAACCAGGACCCCCCGCCGCGCCGGGCGGGGAGAGGCGGCAGCCCAGGACGAGAGTGAGGAGGCCCCGCTCGGCCCCGCAGCAGCGAGAGCAACGGCAGCCGCGGGCACCCCTTGCCCTGCCCAGCCCCGCCGGCGGGGAAGGGGAAAATGCAGCGCTTGGGGGGCTCCTCAGTGCTTTGGAAGGGCTCTGCGGTTGTAAGATGCAGCTTGTTCTGCCCCTCCGGCCGGGGTGGGGGATAATTGCACCTGAGCACGTCCCCCTTGGTGCAGCTGGCAGAGCAGCACATGTGCACACCAACCAACACCTGCCTCCACACACACACCTGCCTCCACGAGCTACAGGTGGTTGTTAAAGACCCCCAGGAAGACAAGTTCTCAGGTTGAAGTAACTGTTGTCTTGAGCCCTGAAGACCTTCAATCCCAGCTGGAGTCTTAGAGCTGTTTACGGGTGCACATTACATGCACATGTACTGCTGTACCTGTAGCATGTTGTCTTGTCACAGCAGACCCAGGGCTGGGCTAGGGAATAAGGGCTCCGTTTTATTCATTGCCTGTGCCTGCTACAGAGCACGGGACCACAGACTTGTTTCTGCGCTGCCTGCAGAGACAATTCTTTTTACATCATCATTAAAAGAAAAAATGCGTATGTACTAGTGTCTCACATAGCATCAGTAATGGCAATAGCAAGAACTACAAATGACACAGACAGACAAGCATCTGTTTGTCATTGCCTCATCTTTCTGCAGAGCCAAAGCTGTTTCGGGGCATACAGTTACTCAGGTGCTGGTTTGGGTTAGAACAGCCCTCTCCTCCCCAGGCTCTGCAGCTCCACACTGAAAAAGCATTTCCTGTGGAGGAGTAAGACCTCTATAATCAGCAAAATAAATAATTTTCACAAGTCTGCTTGGTGTCCTTTGTTTCCTTCTCCCCACTCTACTCTGCAATAGGGCTATTTGCAGAGCAGAGTTGCCAGCAAGCTGGGCTTACCTCTGGGGAGAGTCTATAGTGCATTCAGTAGTACAACTCCAGGTTCTGACATAAATATTTAAAACACAGTTACCACTTTCAGAATGAATGTTGAAAGAAGATTTTTGCATCCCACTGCTTCTTGATTCAAACCTTCCTAATCAAATAATTGAGGCAAGACTTGCTTCTCCCAAGGCTTCCCTCAGCTGGGCAGGTGGACAGGGGCTGCCTGCCATCTCTCTGCTGTCAGGAACAGGCCATGGCCCCATGGCACTTGCTGTGACCGATACCTTCCCACACCAGCCACTCAAGGTTCTCCAGGTTTTGTTCAGAAAAAGCCTCTGAGATGCCAGGGATGGGAGTTCCACAGTTGTTTTTACAATTTAGAGATCCTTACAATAAATTCATACTGGGTGTTTGTGTAGCATCCTCTTTTTGAGGAGAGATGCCAAGTTTGGAAGGCACAACTCCTTACACACCTCTGTGTACCAAGTCCCCACCCTTCACTAGATCAGTTCCACCTTTTGTCCTTAGAAAACAAGTGGCAACTAATGCCCACAAACAGCACTACAGTACGTGATCTCCATGGACACAAGAGAGAAATATTCATTACAAAGTGGAAACAAACATCCCTCCAACCAAGTGCCAGCCAGTGCAGTTGCAAATCATGTCCACCAGAGAGGCCAAGGATTTACACAGATGTAGAGAAAGATTACTTGCTTGCTGAGTGGTGCTGAAGAGCATTGGCATGGTGGCTTTAATGATATTGCTACTGTTGCTGCTGTGGTCTTATCATTACAGCAGAGTTTAGACAGGTCGACTGAGACCAAGAAACTACCATGCACCCCCATCCGGGTTAAGTGGACATCAAAGAACTGAGTATTTTTGCTCCTACATGAAAATACAGGGTCCTGATCCTGGAAGAGCTAGAGCACACACTTAGATTTTATCATCTGACTCCCTCTACTGAATAGATTGAAGTTAAGCTTTGCTTGCAGCTCCTGGCAGCAGCGCTACCAGATAGATGCAGCAGACAAGGGGAAGGGAAAAGGAAGTGTAATTGCTCCCAGGAGGATTTGTGCATTGCTGCCATCCTTCCCCAGACTGCACTTGTTTTAAGAAGAGTCTTTAAGTCTCCAGGGAAGAAATCTTGAAAAGTTCCCAGCAATAGGCTTGAAATAAAGGAAGGGAAGTAGATTTCAGCTTCAGATTGCTCCACACATTTTATTTTGATAAAACCCTTTTCACCAGGACACAGAATCAAAAAAAAGCATCGTGTTCTTTGGCAGTGCCTTTTTCAGCACTTACCTGATAAAAACAGTGTAAAAAGGCTCATCCAGCACCAGAGGTGTAGAAGGACAGCCCTGCACTCTGCCCTGCAAAGGCAGCTGTGCTCTGCTGCCTTTTGCTATTCTTTCACCAGTTTGGTTTGATTAAGAAACCTTTGGGGTTTTTTTCCATCTGGATCTTTCTAAGAATTTTTAAAAGCATACATATATATACATAACAACCAATTAGAGCAAACTGCTGTTGGACACATTCACTCAAGCACTGACCATACTGGGGAGATGAGGTTCCCCATCATTCACAGGGATAACAGGAGAAATCCCTACAAGTGCTGGGATAGCATTTGGCTATCATAACAAAGGTAACTAACTCATTGTTCCTCCATTATGATCACATAAGTGTATGATCACTTTTTGTCCTTAGGTTGGGCACAGATATTTGACCAAAAAAATTCTCACATGATAGCTTGTAAATGCTCAGCTATTAACTATAACCTTAGAAATGATCACATAAGACCTCAGTGTCAAACTTTTCAGCTCTGGGAGTCAGTCACCAAATAATCATAAAACCAAATTGGAACTAGTGAGCATTTAAAAAATAATCGGCACATAGGAGATCCATTCCTTTCTGTTTCTGAGACCATAGTGGGATTTAAATCACATTCACAAGGTTTACTCTGTTATTAAGAGGCCTAGGAACTTTTTTAGCCTAGTTTCCTAGAGAAAAAACAAAAGTTTATATCATCATGCTGTCTGTGTATCTTCCTGTCTTCCTGTTTTCCTTCAACTGGTTTTAAAACCATTGGCCAAGATGTCAGAGGAGGAGAAATCAGGGACATAAATAAAGAAATCGTTAATGAGGCAGAAGAAAGAAACTTCTTTGACCCTCATCAGGCAAGAGGCAGGGAGAGCTCAACGCTTCTCTATTCTGTCCAGCAGCCAGAGAGCACATGTGAGTGAGACAGCAGTGCCTAACCAATCTTCATAATATCCCCTGCTCACATAACATCTTTCAGTGGAAAAATCTGAAGACTTCTGTGGTCTCAGGCCTCTGGGACTAATGGAAAAAAATTACATTAACCATTAAAAATGCTACGGAATCCAGGCCTGTCAAACCTCACACCTGGCACAGAAGTTTCATGGAAGAGTGTTGCCTAAAACTGCATGGCAAAACTACAGCCCATAGAGATTAAAAAGGCATCTATTAGTGGAAACAGGTTCAAGCCCCAGTGATCATGGATAATTATTATACTTCATATTGATACCCTGTGATAAAATTACAATGAACATTTTAGTTTATCGAAATCTGACAGGCTCTAGCACATTCCCTTATTCTCTTCCAAAAAAACACTGGTTTATTTCATGGTTTAAAATATTCATCAGAGTGAGTATTTTTACAGATTGCTAAACTGAAATTAGGCACGTAAAAGGCCACATATTTGCAATAACTCAGTTTAATAAATTGCTTTAAACTCCCAGTCTCTTTCTCTCAAAAAAAACCCAAACCAACAAATCTCTAGTTAGGAGAGCTTTTACCCCTGTGCTAACACTTTAGGCTTCAAGCAGGAAAGATGGTCAATGTGCTTACCATATCAGAGCAATAAATTCTGTATTCACCTGTATGCCATTGAACCCACTTTTTGTCCTTAGGTTGGGCACAGATATTTGACCCACAAAATTCTCACATGATAGCTTGTAAATGCTCAGCTATTAACTATAACCTTAAAAATGAATGTGCATTGACATCTTTAGGCAGAAAATGTAGGGAAGTTCCTCCTCAGTATTGATGATCTGCCTTTACAACCAAAGGCAAGATGTCCCAGGAGGTGATTCAGAGCAGGAATTCAGTTTGGATAATGTGAGTCACCTTCTGCCTGAGCTAATCTTCCTCCACAGACAAGACAGGGGAAAAAGCTTCCTGCCTTGAAATTTAGTGCCCAAAGATAAGCAGAGCAAATAGCCCCCTGAGGGTCCTGATTCAGGAGAACAGTTGGGTGTGCTGGCACATTCCTTTGCCTCCTTCAAAGTGGTGGCCCAGGCTAAGGGAGCCACCTCGGAGGAGCCACAAACCCTGTGTCCCAGGGTCCCACCTACAACACTGTCTCACTGCCAGCCACCAGGCAGTTTATGCGGATGTGCCTGAGATGCACCAACCTGGCACACCAGCCACCAATCCATCTCAAAACAGCATGGCTGAGGTGGCAAGTGACATCTGGAGATCCTGTCCAACCCCATGCTCAAAGCAGGGTCAGCAACAGCAGGGCACTCAGGGCTCTCTCCTGATGGGTTTTAAATGTTTAATTCCAGTCCAGAGTGCTGGATAAACATATCAGGGGTGCTGCTGCTGCAGCGGTTACTCTCTGTACAGTCCTGGATATTGTCTCTGCTGCTGCAGTTGTCAAGAAATGAAAGAGGGAAAAAATTGTTTATGAGCTCTGGCAATTACCTGCAGAGCTGCACTTTTATCTTCCGTTACTCCATCACAAGGTGATGTTTAGAAAAATACACTGATAGGAATCAAATCTTGATCCTTTGTTTTTTACTGTATATCAGCACAGAGTGATACTTTGTCTTTTCAATAATGAATAGTTCACTGTATATTAAATGAAACAGTAATCTATGCAGAAAATATTCTGATCGGTAAATTTAAATTACCTAAACGTTATTATTTAAAACACCCAAAGTTCTGTTATCCAAAGCAAGAGTGAATTTGGTTTTGGGCATTAATGATATTGAAAGTCCATTAGTTAGACAGTCCTTCATTTATCCATGTTAATTCACTTTCCTGTTCTGAAGTAGCTAAGGTTTAAGAGAATTACAGTTCTTATATACAAACACAACACAAATAAATGACATGGAGATATTTCATCATAATTTACTGAGTGCAACAACTACTTCATTCACTGTTCAGGACTTGAATACTAGAGAATCATGATGGCCCTTTGGTACCAGCTCACTACAGAATAGCTACAGAAAGTCCTATTGCTGACAGAAAGCTCTGTGAAGAAGAAAACTGAGGTTGCAAATGCAAGCATTTGAAATCAGAAAACACTGAAATTAAGTCTGACTCTGCAATATCCTCCTGACATAATCATACACTTCAATTACATGAATACATGCTGCTTTTCACAGCATCCTGGGCTTCCTTTTGGTTGCACAGGATCTCGGCAGCACAAACTCATCACACTTCTCCCCACTGTTGACTTCTGCTGTCACCTGCCCCTGTGCTACCACCCCAGTTCCATATCCTAGGCTGCCTGTGCCCTCACCCCTGCTAAATCCATTTGGATGGCCTTACATCTTCCACAAAAAGCTGTTCTGGAAAAAAAATCCTAGAAAGAGCTGAACAGCCAGAAACGTCCTTCCAGAACCAGACTGAAGTAGTCACCTAGCACAGAAAATGTTAGCCTAAAAGGTTTTAACAAGTTAACAGTATATGGAAAAAAAAAACCCCAAACCAAAAAACAAACAAAACAAAACAAAAAAAACCCCACAAAGTAGTGCAACTCAAGTCTGATATTAATTAAAGTGAACTGAGTAGGAGAAAGGTTATTTTCTCTAGGCTAACACAAGTACCACATTTATTATTACCCTTATGGTACTATGAGTCCACAGTTCACATTACAGGCCTTGAAATGATGAAATCACGCTGTGTAAACACTCTAAACATAATTCTTTAGGACCAAACAACCCAGCCAGTTCAGGGTGTTTCAAACCCCTTGATTGGTGTTATAAAACCTGTGGTTAGTACAGACAGAACACCCAGCCTGTATCCAACAATGAAAGTCCAGTGATCACCAAGACAGGTCCTACCATGTACTTTAGCAGAGAAAATAAGGCATGAAAGTCTCTATGTTTATGCAGACTTGTTTGCTTGACTTGTTTATACTACACATTTGTAAACCACTGGCTGGTCTTGCCAGCTCTTATCTGCTCAAGAAGCTACACCAAAGCATTCTCTGCTGCGTAACTTTATTCACAGAGTTAAGTGTTAACAGGATTCGGACCAAGGGCTGGAATTTCAGTGTCAGATCTGAAGCACGCATGAAAAAACAAGCACGCTGGGATGTTTATGTGTTCAGCGTTAGCATGGCAGCGAATGGGCTTCATCCTGACAGATCCTTTCATAATTTACATAATTTATAATTAGCACTACAGCTGCAGATTCACCACCATTTAAAATGAATTAAGTGACAAAGCTCTTCAGTAAATTCCATGGATTTCCTGGGATAAACAGGATGGCTAGTTAAGTACATGAATATGAAGTAAATATATGTTTTTATTTGGGCTTGCGAAAATGTGAGCACCCTGTCTATGCCTCAGCAGAGAGGATGGCAATTGCTGGTGGCTGGGAAGTACATCAAAAACAATGCTGTCCCTCCGAGACATGATCGGACTGTCCTGGTTGAAACTATCCTCGCACAGCAGTTTTTAATTCAGGGCCTCATCATGCAGTTCTTGCACCCCTTGAAGAAGCTTGTGGGATTTCAGTGGTGTCTAATTTGAAGACTATTCATGCAAGCAGATGTTTTCAGGACAGACACACCAAGGCAAGACTATTCAAACCTATGTCAGTGTATACAGAGTCCAGTGGACTGCAGCTACTGATGTAGGTCCTTATGGGCTTTCCACATCTTGCCCTGCTGAAAACAAGATGATACTGAGAACATTTTGAACCTCACTGGCTAGAAAGCCATTGCGGCTGCAGTGGTCCAGGCACCCTTGCTGGTAGGGGTTCTACCACTGGGGTCCCCACTAATACAGCAGAGACATATCCATTCTATTGTGGCATTGAGAGAGCTCTAAAACATTCTTCTCTTTTCCTAACATCGCTCAGCCCATGATTTTCCAAACAGTCTGCTTGTGGTCTAAGAGGAAATAAGTTTCTTATTAAGCTGAAAGATCCATCTCATTAATACTTGTTCTGCTAGAGCACCACTTAAATGCATTCATGTTTTCTAGCACAGCATCACTTACGGAATCATAGAATCATATTGTTGCTTTGGTTGGAAAAGACCTTTAAGATCACAGGAGTACAACCATTAATCTATCACTGCCAATCCCACCACTAAACTATGTCCCTAAACACCTCATCTGCATGTCTTAAATGCCTCCCCTGGTGGAACTTGAGGCCATTTCCTCTTATCACTTGTTACCTGGGAGAAAAGAACGACCCCAACCCCACTAAAACCTCCTTTCAGGTACTTGTACAGAGTGATAAGGTCTCCCCTGAGCCTCCTTTTCTCCAGGTTAAACAACCCCAGTTTCCTCAGCTGCTCCTCATCTAGATCTCTCTAGATCCCTCACCAGCTTCTTTGCACTTCTTTGCATACACGCCAGCACCATAATGTCTTTCTTGTAGTGAGGGGCCCAAATCTGAACACAGTATTCAAGATGCAGTCTCATCAGTGCCAAGTACAGGGGCATAATCACTTCCCTAGTCCTGCTGGCCACACTACTGCTGATACATCACATTTAGGATTGCTGCTGGAAAATATGTACAGAGGTTCCCAATTCAGACCCCAGGACTCTGAGACTTGCTGAACCGTGTGTCTAATGTGAAGTGACAGCTCTTATACATACCTCTGATTTTAAAAGAGTTATTTAAAACACAGAATCACAGAAAGTTAAGGGTTGGAAGGGACCTCAAAAGATCATCAAGTCCAACCCCCTGCCAGAGCTGGACTACGTACAGCAGGTCACATAAGAACATGTCCAGGCAGGCTTTAAATGTCTCCAGAGAAGGAAACTCCACAACCCCTCTGGGCAGCCTGTTCCAGAGCTCAGTGACCCTCACAGTGAAAAAACCCTTAGCCACATCTCCCTTAAAGGTGCACTACCCTCCTTAGAGATCTGACTGAAGAGCAGGAAGATGTGGCTGAAGGGCAAAACATTGCCCAAGCCTCATTCCTGAAGTCAGATAGGACTAGCACCTTTAAATGACTAGGAAACTTCTGAAAAATGTCCTGTGTCACTGTCTAGACTGATAAAAATTACCTTTTAGACACCTTTTTAGGCTTGGAAAATGCCTCCCCTTACTCAGGGGAAGAAAGAAAAGGATTAAAGTCCTTATCATGTCTTTCCTAACTTCCCAAATTTCTCACTGATTAAACTGCTCAGAAAATCAAATTCTCTGAAGAGGCCAAAGGGTGGCGGTGAGTCTCAGGGGTGTGAGCCTTGTTGGGTCACACTAAGTCCCATTAAAATGAGTGGAGGAGTCTCCATTGATTACAGTAGGACTTAGATGGTCCCACGAAGAAGTTGCTAAATATCTGTTGAGTCTGACCAGCCCATGTTGAGATGTCCTAGCCCATCTGTCTGCAAGGAGCATGCAGGCACTATGCACACCAATGATAACGAGAGGTGTGTAGAAGGGAGTAGCTTATGTCTCTCCTCTCTGCAAGGAAGGTTAGCCTGATTCTCAGTTATTTCATCCCAATTTCAGCATTAATAATGGATCAACCTGAAAAAGGAGTTCATGGGAGCCTACATGAGGGTTGTAACGAAACTGCCAGGTTTCAGCCAGGGAGGCTGGGAGAAAGCTGCCCAGGGCAGAAGGGGATCTTGTTTAAAGTTGAAGTGCTCAGGACTGTTTTCCATATTCATCATCCTGAAAGAGAAGTCCTTGGCTGCCCTTCATGGAGGGAGGGGAGTGCATGGCAATTGGACCCTCAGCAGTTGCCAGGGAGAAATGAGAATCCAGAATGAACGTGAATAATTAAAATACATTTTGCTGCTCCAAATATTACACAGTTTTCTTCACGTTCTTTCTCTTAACATTTTAATTCCCTTCCTTTTCTGTTTCTCTGCCACCCTCTGTCTATCATTTTCTGTGTTTCTTTTATTTAGTTATTTATTGAAAAGCAGCATCCTTTTCCCTCTCATTTTCTTTCCCATGGTGTCTTGACTTGTTCTCCCCATATTCTGTACTACCTTGTCCCTTTGTTAGTTTTTCCATGGGTGGTTGTCTCCCTGTCTCTCTCCTTTTGAATGCTACACTGCTATTTTCACCTTGTCTGCATGTTTTCCCCCTCCCTTGATTAAATTTCTAATTTCTCTCTTTCAGTCTTCTTTTAAAACCATTCCAACATAGCCCCGCAATACTTTGCACACCTCCAAGCCTATTTTATTTTAATCTTTTCTTCACAAATGTTTTCTTCTATCATTACCTTCCCAACTTTTAACAAGAAAAGCCTTTGACTCCAAACCATTGCTTATGCTCAAATGACAGAAGTGCAACCACCCTGTTCTGGAAGTCCCTCTCCAGCTGCGTGCCACTGACTCAGGGGAAGTAACCCAGCTAAAGAGACATGGATCCATGCAGAAAAAGGGCCTCTGTGGGAGAAATGACAGCGACATACCTCCATGCTTAGATCACATGTGCCCACCCCTTACAGTGAAGAAGGATATTACTGGGTAAATTAAAACTATAGCAGTCAACACACACTAGGAAATTTGTGGATAAAAGACCACGAGTTTGGCTCAAAGCTGCGGACTCTGTCTCTTTCAAATTGCATGATGCTGGTGCCTAAAGGAAAACACGGCAAATGAACAAGAAGAAAATATTTACAGGTAGAGCTTTCCAAAGCAGGATTTACCTGTGCAGCAGAGCTCAGTCACATCTTAAAAGTCAGAAGGGTTTTGCTTTTTTCCAAATGTGGTTTTACACTGATTTCTGTGTTGCTAGTGACAGATGACAGAAGACAGATTTTCTACTCCATGTGATAGACTATAGAAGGAGAGAAAAATCCAGTGGTCTACAGGCTCTGAATTTAGGATCAGCATCTTTTGAGAAAATGCCTAAACATAATTACGAAAGAGAGACCAACTTCACCAAATCCTTCCCTGTTTGGGATTTCACCTTTCCTAACCATCACAGCTGTCTTAAGCAAAGTGGGCTGCTCTCCACAGGAGACTTATTGACCCAGGTAGTTTCGATCTTACTCACTGTGGCTTTACTGAAGTCCTATCAAGCAGCATTGTTCTCTAGAATTTTTTTTTTTTTCTTTTCACCTCTTGCCCCATAATTCCTTCTCTGCTGCTACAAAACATATTTGGCCTCAGCTCTCCTAACCACCTTCCTCCTCTTTGACATGTTACACAGCACCCTGCTCCAGCCAGATCCAGCCCCAACTGGCATGCTCTACCCTTTATTTTATAAGGGGAACTTCTCTGATGTGCAACAGTGGCTCTAGGATACTGCCAGCTGGCTTTGTGGGAAACACTCAAATGAATGAGGAGGACCAAGCTGTAAATCTGAGGTGAGGAAGGAACCCATCTCTGGTCCTTTGCTTGTGCTGCTCTCAGTGTAGCCAATCCTGGGCCTTACATGGGATTATTTTTGAGCTGTGAAAACAGCTGAAGTTGCTGCTTGCCAGAGCCTAATATTTCTCCTACTTGTCCAGACATCCCATATACCAAGAAAGTACCAATGGCACCATGACAAACCTCTCCCTGAAACTGATGTCATGTTGTCATCTCTGCAGCACCCTCACAGCCTCACCAGCAGGTTGGTTCTTGTTGACGCTGTTTTAAGGCATGAGAGGGTACAGTGGAGTTGCCACAGCATGAAAAATAAAATTAAAAATAGTGACTATATAAAGAACAAGATTATTTTGTCTGTGAGGTGTGGTCTTTTTCTGCTGAGTACATGTAGTGCAGTATCTCATTTCATTTGGACACTTGTAGCTTGTTAGGTGAGAAAAGTGTACTATGGCACAGGGCTCTCCAGGTGGACCCACCACTGTTTCCTACAGGTCTCTCACACAACCACTCCTGGGATGTCAGGGGATGTTTTATTGAGTGGTATCAGAGGGAGAGTCTCAGTTTATGGCCCTGGTGATAAGAGACATGGCTGCAACTCCTTTACACATAGGTTTCTATATACTTACCAAGATCGGTAAACTGTGGCAGTCTCTCCCCAGTGATGCACCAGAAGACATTGCTCAGGATGTGGAAGATGACAAATCCCTGTTTATGTGCCGATGGCTCAACTACCCTTATCCCAAGTGTGCCTCTTTCAGGAAACATCCAGCAGTGTAGTCACACTGGCCAGAGACTGAATTGCTTCTAAATCTTCATCATTACTGCTGCAGTACTGTAGCAGCCGCAGATGATTGTATTTGAACAACAACAAAAAAAACCCACTAAACAAAAAAGTATTTCATTGTGCACTCATCACCTTGTCTTCTCCAGGTTATGTCCCAGCAGTCTGGCAAGGTTTCCCTGTGACCACAAGAAGGACAAGTTTCACTCACTAACCAGTCCTCAGCATCTCTTGTAGCCCATTCCCTCTGGGCAACCATGTGATATCCTGGGATGTGGCTGGGATGTTCCTTCTAGGAGCTCAGAGCAACCATGGTCTTTGTCTCTCCATCCTCTCCCTCCTCTCCCTCCTCTGTGAGACAGGATTCACTCCTGCTCTTTTGTCTCCTTACTTGGGTGTCATTTGACCATAATCCTGTTCTTTGTCTTTCTGCTCTCAACTCTTTATGGCCTAAGTCTTTGTTCAGTCCCTTGCTCTAGCTCATCCTTTGTTTGCCCAGGCTGAGTCCCCAAGTTGCTGCAAGCAGATACTATGTGATGGTGACAACCTGCTAAACTGAGGATTTTCTCTGGCCTTAGAAGTGGGGAGCAATGCAGCAAAGACAAACACTCATTTCTGTACTCTGCTTTGCCCCATTTCTCACCTTTCTTCCTACCTGGGAGCTTCCCAACCACAGCAGCTGGCTGTGGGCCAGAATGGGTGAAGAAGCTAAGCCCACCTACCTTGGAGGGTAGCTAGCATAGCAGAAATGTCAGCAGTTAACACTCCCATTTCCACCAAAATTTGAATTGGAAAACCAAACAAAACCGAACAACAAAACATCACCACAATGTTGTATTCTGCACATAAACAAAGGGTATGTTAAGAAATTGCTTCCCTAAAAATCAGGTTTAAATGCCTATGTTTTTGAGGGAACAGTTTGGTACCAGCATCAGCTTGCACTGGTAGAACTGCAGGCCAATGCATGTTCATCACTCTAATTCTATACAGCTGCATTATTTTCACGGTTTATGGTGGCACCATCTCATTTATGAAGTACACACAGCAGTTACACATATGGCTGTATTATTTTCAGCACTTCAAGTGCAATTAGTAATTTCACCAAGCTTACACTGTCAAAACTACAGCACCAATATAAATCGTATTGCAGCTGTCCAACATTTAGAGAGCCCTATGTATGTTTATGCATTAAGTACATATAGGAGTTTGTGTGCTTTAATTTGGGTCACTGTTTCTACAATGTTACCAGAAACATCAGATGAAAGCCCTGTCACCAAGCTGTTTGCAGTGACCATGCCTCCAGCTCTTCACTTATACCTGGGATGATCATAGCACTGCCGTGGGCTAAAGAAATGCTGCTTCTTCCGTGCCCAGAACTATCATGAGACAAAACACCAATCTGAGCAACCAGATCTCCTGTTCACAGACCAGGGGATGAAAGTAGTCTTCGGAGACTTCTCTGTCCGTAATGCTTCTTTTGAGTCATATTCCAGTACTGTAAATGACTCTCCCACTTAAGGACCAGTTTCCTAGGGAAAGAGGAACACTGCTAAGTGGGCAGGCTGTGCAGAAGTGGAAAAGTAATACAAATTTCATGGGCAGTTGTGCTTGCCAAAAAAAGTGCCAGTTTGCATGTCACTGATTTATTCCTACTGCAGTAGTCATTAGGGAGGGTAAAACCACAGTGATAACGAGAGGAATTATCTAGCATTGAGGGAACAGATCCAAAACTCCACTGTAGTCAACTTCAGTGCCAACTTTCACCAGCATTTGCATGCTAGCAAATTTAACAAAAAGTGACTGCTATTCAAAGCTATAAGAAAAAGCAGTTGCCCTTGGTTCCTCCTCACTGTCCAGAGCACTTCTGAAACCCTGACATTTCATGCAGGTGTTGAGGAGTAGGAAACTGTGAAAATCAACTTTTCAGTGCTCCAGTTTCACAACATGCAACCCAGAGAGAATTGCAGCTACCTTCTGGTGCACTCAAAACCTTATTTATAGTCTTCTAAGTTTTCTTCAGCTGCTGAATGGAAGGTACTGGTGGGGCATAAAGCACAGTGAGGTCTCGCTCAGCTCTCACGGCTGGTTCTGGGGCCATGAGAAGATGAAGTGGCCTCCATGCTCCAAGTTCAAATTAACATATTCTTCTAGTAGTCCTATCTTCCTTCTTGCTCTACAAAAGAATGCATCTATCCTTATCAACACCCCTCTATCCTTGGCCAAATATAAATATGGTAAGATACTAAGAACAGGAAATTAAGGCCTGTTGCAGGACTCTGCTGCCTTTGGGCACATTTCCTTCACATCCTGACAGAGCCTGGCACAGAGTCAGCCTCTGACACATATGGGAAAGTATACTTTTTTTGCTCTGCTTTTTTGGCAGTTGTTGTTAGCTTGGCTTGTTTTCCTCTGCAATGATGTTGACAAACACATTCCTCACTGTACTTGGACAGTAGCATTTCAGACAGACCATTTGGGAAATTTATGTTTCAATATTTTCAGACAGCACTGCACCACTAGGGCAACAGGCTGAGCAGGAATTTGTATTTAATACCTTCCAGGACACACTAGCCCCTTTTTTTAATAAATTCAGGTGAAAATTTCCAGTACAGGGCTAAATCCTTTCCACCTTGCCCATGTTCCTCCAGCCATGTGGTCTCTGCATAGGGCTGACATGTCACTCTCTTAGCCCTGATTTCATCTTCCCTTTGCCTGTCTTCTCTGGCCCTTCATAAAAACTTGTTCCAGCCTTTGTTTCTGTGGTGTTTTAACATTTGTCTTACCTTGGCAAGAGCAATTGTCTCATGCCAATTTGATTTTTTTTTAAATTAATGTGTTTTGACTTGAGACAGAGTAGGAACATTGCCCCACACAGACATTGCTCCTGAAAGTTCATGTCCCCTGTTTCACAGTAAAAAGAAAGGTATTAAAACCTTGCACTACACTATGGTATGTGGTTCTTCTAGGTTTAAATTGGTGGTTCCTTCCTATTCTGCTTATTGACTCATTTCCTTAAAAATCTAATTTGAGCCTGTTATTGAGTTGTAACCACATACAATGCATCAGTACTGTCTATAATAACCATCAATCCAGGTGGAAGAGAGGTGACAGCGAAAGAGGAATGACTTTCACTGCTTTCACAAGAGAGTACAAATTATTATTCTCTGATGGAAGACAAAAAGAAACAACCGTAGATAGGACAGACATGGACCTAACAACATATTTCTTCCAGGGGAAATCTTACCTGTCACTCCAGTGTCCAAGAATATCTCATAAACCCCACAGAAATAATCACCAGGATTCATGGAGTTTTCATCAATTCTCTCTTGTAGTTGAATGTGTTTAAAGATCCCTTATAAAAGAATGGAAGCTGAGACTGCTTTTTTTAGGACTCTGGGAAATGAGAAAACAGCCACTTTTCTCCTCTACCTTAACAAATTTCAGGTGGTTTCTGATGTTCATCCTGTCTGGATCCCACTGGACATGTTACTTAAATGGAGTTCCTCTACTTTTTTTTTTTTTGTGGCTGGCTACTTAGTGTTGGGCTTTGCCCAAGCCTCCAGTGACATAAGCACAATTTTCTGTCTGCAAGTACACCCATTTAGATATCTAACTATATGATCTGCAAGAAGCTGCTGTGGCTCTGGTTTTATACCCATACTCAAGCATAGATGTAACATAAAACTTCAGGCACCCTACTTGATACTCACATTTAATTGCACCTGAGCTATCAAAATGCAGCCTTTGATCATGGGTGAGTTTCAAGCCCTTGCTTGCAATTAAGGAAGATGTTACAGGAAGCATCAGGCTGGGAAGCATCAGGCTGCATTTGGAGTGGGAGTAAAGGAAGTCAAAGAACACAGGTGCTATAGCAGGAAAAAACATCTGGTCTCCACCCTTCCAACTTCAATCAACTGTGGATATGCTCTGCCATGAAATAATGCTGGTTCAGTGTAGCCTACAGTCAGATGCAGTGTGTTATAGGATACCACCTCATTCAGTATCAGACTCATCCAAACACCCATCAGATGAAGCCCCTCCCTGAGATGCAATTTATTAGAATCATTTCACAATTACAATGTCAATTTAGAGTAAAGCAAGCTTTTCCTATCCCTAGTTCTTGCAGCCTTTCACTACAATCAAAAGTCCCAGAAGTAGAGGTTGTGCCTGGCTGCATGCTGCTCATGGGTCCCTGCAGAGTAATCAAGCTGCCTCGGGCAGGAGGCTCCTTCCCCTTGCCCTGCCTGACCCACTGCCACCTTCCCAAAGCCAGAGAAAGACAGCCTCAAAAGTAAGCCTCCTCACCCTACTGACAGAAAAGTTTCCTACTTTTTTGTCTCCCTTGTGGGGATGGCCAAGCCATCACACCCTGCCTACCTGAACCATAATTCATTCTGGACCGCTACCAAGTGATTACTACAGCAGCCAGCCCAGGTCACCTCAGCCTCACGAGGCTTCTCTGGGGCTTGTTTACACATGCTGGTGCTGCACTGGGTTAGACATAGATGGATCCTGGCCACTTGTGTATGAAATGTCCCAAAGTGATGCCGGCTGCCCTGCAGAACCTGGGAAGTTCCCTCTGTCTGCAAATCATCCAGCCAAGCCAAAGCCCACCGGCTTCAGCAAGAAGAGTACTGCGTCCTCGGTAGCCAATTTAAAAAAAGAAGCAGCAACAAAATAAAGTAAGCATGGAGCTTTCTGTGCCAGCAGAGGCCAGAGAGATTGCTGGAGGAGTTGCCTCAAGGAGCTCTGCACAAACAGATCAATCATGGTACTTTATACCTACAGCCAAATCTTCTGGGTTTCCCTGTCCCAACCTCAATTCACTTTAATAGCAGATGGGCTGGTATAAATGAGAAGAGGATTTGGCCTTTGCTGTCAATTGCATTTTTCACGTACAAGGTATTTTATGGCCACTAAGTAATGAGCTCACACTAAGGCATGTGAGGAAAGTGATGTGTTAAGCTGTCTCTTCAGAGAAGCCAAAAAAACCTAAATTACTTGCTCGAGGCCAAAAACTGTTGAGGCCAGAGTATTTATGAGTTCTGGGCTCATAACACTTTGTCCCAGTGACAGAGTCTCAGCTCATTCTCATAGCATTTTTACCCACAAATTCTGCATGAAGAGACAGCATTTCCATTGTTCCTTCTCCCTGTTTTCTGTGCATGGTTTCTTCCAGAATGGTCTGAACCTAGGGCTTCAGGTCCAAATAATTGGTAGGAGAAAGCCTTAAAAAAAGGCAAAACCCCATTATTATATCTTTAAAAGTCATAGCTTGTTGAAGAGATTGATAAAAAGCCCAACAATAAGAAAACTATTTATTATTATTATTCTTGCTGGAAGAGACAGCATTATCTGAGAGTCTCGGTAAGACAATCAGGTAAATACACATAGCAGTTTTGTCTAGCCTACACTGTACTACAAAAAGATACAGCTCACTGTCCCTTCTGTTTAGTGAGAAAGGAATGTCCTCCTGCTTTGTTTTTTGAGAGAGGAAAACAAAACAAAATTCTTGATACTTTTTATTATTACTGTTTGACCTGGTTCACTTATACCACAGGAAATTGAGGGAGACACTATGGATGCTGAAAAGCTGCTAGCAGAGGGATTTTCTCAGGTTCTCACAATATTTGGTGAGAATCCCGCCTTTCTCATGCATGTTATGAAAAACAGTAGGATGGTTTTTGTAAGCTAGACTAACACGTGTTTTGCTAAGTGCTGTTTATGGTACATTGGAAAAATATTTTGAAATGGGTGTTGTAGGACTTTAGCCAATCACCCTATGAGATGGGTGCTAGAGTATATAAAACAGGGTTATAAATTAATAAAGATGCTTCTTTTGCCTGCTCTTGCTGAATTTGTGTGTTGCTGCATCTCTCCGCTCCCGGTATTAACAACAAGACATGACTAAGGAACTTAAGTTTGTGCCACACCCAACTATGAATTTACTAGTTAGGTAAAGGACTGTTTCTCCCATTCTCTCCCAACCCTGCAGCCCTTGTCTGTCTGGTCCCTGCCTCACACTGGCAATAAGCATGTTCCCAGACCAAGTGAACACCACGGGGTTTATCATCTCCCCCAAAACTGGTGCGATGGCCCAGCTGACTGTCTCTCCTGCAAAAACCCCAAAGCACAAAATACACATCAAGTCAAAGGCATAGTATGTGCCATACTAAAACACACCCAGACTTGAGTGTCTTCCTGAGTCATGTGGGTCCACGTGACTTCTGGGATCCAGGGGCCCCGTCCTGGGCTATGTATTACACAAGTCACACGGCAGACAAGGAGCAAAGTGCCAGCAGCAGTCAACAACAGCATCATTAGCTTATAAACCTTGATAAATTGAGATGAACAGCTTTTTATGGCAGGTAAAGCATGTAAGAGTAGCCATCTATGTGTTTTGAGGTGATAAATGGTATCTCTGATACCAGTATTATGGCTTTCAGAGGGTAACCTGCATCAACTGAGAATAAATGTGCCTTTCTGCTGCAGCAGGTTTAGTTCTCTGGGAAGACAGCCTACTCATGTCTGCCAGTCGGGCTGACCCAGTGCCCCCTTCCCTCCTTCCAGCTGGCCCTTTGAACACTGGTAATCAGGATGATAGCAGTAATTCACCTCTACATGAGATCCAAGAGCAGGAAAGTTACAGGTAACACTGTCATTACCTAAAATGCCCTGCTAACAGCAGTACTGCCTTGTAGGAGGGGAGCAGCAGAGTGAGGTGGCATAAAGAGGAGCAGAGAGGGACGTCTGGGGAGAGGAGTGGTTGTAGGGTGGTATTCCTGTTGGACAGTGCTTGGCCACACCTGGTTGTGAGCCAGTGGGCTGCCAGAACGGGTGCCGCTTTCAGGGACAACCAGCATCCTAACTGAACAGCTTTCCAGGAAGCTAGCACATGGGGAAAAATTCCAAGGGTGGGGCAGTAAGAAAGGGTTTCCTTTTAATAGTGATCCCGAGAAACTCTTCCCCTTTGGGGAGTGTGGGATAAGGTGCTCTCAGGAGCCACTGTGTGCTAGCAAAATACTTTGGTGATACAGAATTTCCCAGAGTGGATTTTGTTAAAGAGCCTTGAACTCTTGAACTTGTTGTCATAAAGGAGAAATGTTACCTAAAAGTCTCACACTTTATACATCAAAGAGATGTCCGGGGATTTTGTTTCTTAAATTGCTCTGAATTTAATTGAGATAGAAATTTTCATAAAAGAGTACCAATTTAAAATCCACTTTGGAGTTGTTGCGTGAAGAAGCTAGGATACAAAGAGAGGCATAAATAAAAGCTCCACTGGAAAAAAGGGGGAAAGAAAAGATATATACAGAATATTTTTTCCTGAGGACAATTGTTTTCCCTTTTGAGATCCTTCATGAACTACTCTGATGTTCATCTGACACCTCACATGGTTGTTCTCAGAAAATTAAACACCATACTCACAATTTTTTCTTTGTATGAACATAAGGCATATCTGTAAATCTAAACTGTCTTTATATTTCTTCCATTTCCTACAATTATCTAAATAAAATGCACATATCTGTAAGCTAAATTGGCACATCATTAATTCAGGTTTTATTTGACTGTCATTAGGAATGACCGTATGTCATGTACGTAAAGCCAAGAGTTTTGAGATGTACAGTATGAGAGATTCATTAGATCCTGAGCATCTGATCTGACCCATCTTCAAATGAAAGACCAGCTTTTCAAAGGGAGGATCCTCAGCACTTCCTAAAATTGCTCAAGTCTCCTTTACAGTGTTTTAGACTGAGACCATCAATGCAGAGCTACCCACAGCTGTATAAAATCATAGTATATGTGTCCAGCTAAAGGATTATTTTTTTTCAAATATCAGAACACACACACTTGAACAACCACAAGAAAAATACAGAAAAAAAACCAAACCCCAAAAAAACCCCCCCAGGCTTGACTGAATGGGATGAAAGAGACACCAAAGAGACAAACTTGGTTGGAAATACAAACATTATATAAAAACAAATGTGTACACAAATATACATAAAAGCAAAAATACCCCATATGCTTGTGGTTCTTTTCTCAAACCTATGAAGCAAATACTATAAAGGAAAATATTTTAAAATTTGACTTTTTGTCCTAGGGCCTGGAAGTAAAACTAGTGAGTAGAAAAGGAAGCCAAATTTCATTGAATAACCCCCCAAATGAATTAAAAGCAAACATGCAAAAGGTAAAGCAAATACATACATGTCAATTCAACTCTTTTACATCTTCTTCATTCACAGTGTCATGTCATTACTATATGAAAAAGATTTATCAGCCAGTGATGCCTGCTCAAAAATAATGTGCATTGTGCTGTTTCCATCATGGCTGCTCACAGCTGTTTCCTGACAGAATGGCTTTGAGTTGCTTCCCATCCCCAGCACAAAAAGATACAGTGTTATTACTGTCAGCACGCACCAAGCTACATACAACTGCTTGAAACTGTCCCCAGGTGTCTGGCAAGATACAAAAGCTACTTTCAACTGGCTTTAAACTAGTTGCTCTGAGGTCCCACTACAGCAGCCATTAGTCTCCTGGTTCCTCCTCAATCCCATAAGCAAGCAGGTTGTTTATTAGTAACCACGGAGGGTCACCTTGTTCCAATAACCTGAGTGGGAAATCTGGAGAGCAGACCTTTGAAAGGTATATGGGCTTGTATACAGCAAAGGTGCCCCTCAGACTTTATGAAAGGATATTACGTACACATGCATCACACATGCTAAACTACTGCAGGTTTAATTCCTACATTTATATCTCTACATGAGAACTAATGTAGACTGAAGAGATGGATTGCAGAGGCATGTGATAAAGCATGTCTGCACCCATGCAATTTTCCCACACTCCTTTTTCACAGTCTTTAACTTTCATCTCTCCCCTGAAAAACCCTCCTTCTAACACACCCAGAACTCCATCAGTAACAAAGTAGAAGGGTCAGCCCCGTGGATAAATGCAAGGGTGAGAATCAAGATCTGAATTTGAAACTTGGATCCAGAAACACCTCTGGTAAATATATGAGTAACAATTCTTTCAATTCCAGTATTGTTTGGCAGCCAAGAGGGTGCACTGTTTTCTGTCAGGAAACTAATCCACGGAGCCCTCTTCTGGGACAGGATTTCTTCTATCCCAAACAGTGATAAATACCCAGTCCTTCTCTTGTGCAGCTGCCCTACCTCTTTCTCTGCCTAGGCTTTTTGAAATAGAAACTCTTAGTTTAGGATGACATTAGAGGTGGTTCTATAACAGTACCAAACCAAGGAACCAAATCCTTCCCCATACACATTAGGCAAGTTTTCTGGTACTTGCATGACACTTAATTCATCTCAGAAATAGTGACGAGTATGTTCCTGAACACAATTAGCTCTTCAAAGCATGGTTGAATAATGCAGCATGTACTCTCTGGGAGTCCTAGATACATCTGGAAGTCCTTTGTAGCCTGGAATTGGCTTAAGAGAGGAATTAGACTTAATTTGGAAAGCTAGATTTAGTCCAACAACCTAAATACAACTTCTTTGTCCAAAGCTGCAGCTTTAGTTGACTTGAAACACATTATTATAGAAGACAGCAGTGACAAACTCAACAGCCATTTCCTGCCTCACTCCACCCCCTGAAAAGCAGAAATCAGGCTTAAGCTGAACCTTGACAATCATGGCACACTATTAACACAGGCAATTATGGATAATCACAGCAATTTGTAGTAAAATATTATCAAGGGTAATGGAAGGGGTAATTGCTACCTTTCATTTAAGAAGGTCTAAGATCATAGCAAGCTATGACCAAGGACAGCACTGCAATGATTCCCAGCTCCTCTTCTTATGTGATGGTGCTCCTTAGAAGACCCCACAGCTACAGTTCAGGAAGAGAAACAGAGGTGTGTCAATGCACTTTCCTGCAAGCAGCTTTCAGGGCAAGACTCGAAACACAGCTGCAATAAAACGTACCAGAAAATTTGCTGCTGTTTAAGCACTGTGAACCTGAGTGGACTGAGGTGCCCAAGCACACTCTAAAAAAATTCCAGCTTGGTGCTTTGCAAGAGAAGCCAACGCATCCAACAGACCACTGTGCCCTGTACCACAGCAGACACCAAAGCTTTCTACAGACCTGACCCTGCGGCCTGCAGGGCAGAGATGCATCTGGGGATCATGCCTGTGGGCTTTTAGCAAGCCCCTGGTTCTGGATGGGGACATGGCATCTCTTCAGCTGGCCTTGACCCCTAGTGCTGATCTTTGGTCTTTGCTAATGTCACAGTTTAGGGTCAGGGCAGCCTGCTAGGCCTATAACAGACACACTCTGTTAACCCACCTCCTTCCCCAAAGGGGAAGAGAACAGGAATAAGGGAGAGAGACTTACTGATTGGAAAAGGACACTAGAACAGCTTCACTTAAAATGAAAATAATAAACATAAAAATGTAATACATACAATTATACACAAAACCAGTACTGAATCTACCCCTCTGATGGCAGCTGTATCACCATGACCACTGATGCTGTGGAGCAGGCACCAGGAGAGTTCCAGACTGGGCCCAGCAGCAGACAGGCACTTTGTTTGGAGCTGGATTCTAGTACTGGATTCAGGAACACACAGATCAGGGTTGAAGGCAGAATGGACAGCCTTCCTCAGATGCCATCCATTGAAGAAGCAAGGAAAAAGTCAAAAGAAGAGCTGAGCAGATTGACCCTCGTGATCCCTCAGCTTTATACCAAATATGACATATATAGGCTGGAATCCCTCGTTGGTCAGTTTGGGGCCACCTGCCCTGTCCGCTCCTCCCTGCAGGTGCAGCCTTTCACCTTCTGCACCCCCCAATGTGGTACACAAGATCCAGCAGTGGCCTTGGTCTGCACACCCATCCTTGGTAGTAACTCTAACCATGGGGGGTTATCACTGCTGGAAGCAGACACTGCCTGTGAGAACAGGCTGCTAATTTCAGAAAATGCAGTTAGAAGAACTGAGAAGTAAAATCGCTGAACAGAATTAGTTCTGTTCTCACTTAAACCAGGACAGTTAAGCAGGAAACCATACAGCGCCACTCAATCCCCCAGAAGTATGATGCTGTTCAGCCACAAGAGCCGAGTACAGAAAGTTGTGTGAATCTAACGAATCCTCACTTCAAACCTAACGCATATTTGCAAAGTCAAAAGGCTAGTGCAGCGAGGTTGTTTGGCCATCTGCCTTCCCTGCTGTAGGACAACTCTTTAGATGGCTTTTGAGAAACGTGGGAGAAAGATGCTTTTCCAGCTGACCTGCTGCCTTCAGAGGTTTCTGTTTTACTTCAGTCTCAGACTGATTTCCCACATTCCACATTACAATTTATACAAGTGAGTGGTGGCTTGTGTTTGGGGTGACATAGATCAGCAAGCAGCAGTTTCCATGCCGAGGAACAGCTCATAAGCACAGGTGCTTCTCTCCTCTGCGAAGAAAATGCTTCTGTAACCTGGTGCACAGGCCCTTAGTTAACTGGGTCCCATTGCCTTGGGCATTATTCAGTGAGGAGGCCCTCTGAAGCCATTTAAACTAGCACAAAGGGTAGGCAAAGAACATTCAGCATGGCCCCATTTTGTGGGGTGCAGCAGTGGAAGCTAGCACGAACAGCAGAGAAACTCACCTTGTTTGCCTCATTTTAATAAGTACAAGTAAAGGAAAGGAGTCTCAGCAATGCACAGGAAAGAAAGAAGTTCAGTCTTGCTCCAAAAGTAAAGCAAAGAGTAAATTTATTGCTCTTTCACATGTCTTAACTATTCTTACTGATCCTCAAATCTGGATCCTCACTCAATTCCCAGCATATGTAGCTTTTTTCCTGCCATGCAGTCCCACCAAAACATTTGCAGACACAAGTTAAAGTATTTTTACCTGTATATTGCTATAGAAGAAACAGGATTCGGGTCAGTAGTGACTATGCGTTGCTAAGTATGGGGTAAATTCCCAGGGCTTTTTATTGGATTTCTCTACCTGGTACTAGGCAAATCACCTGGGGGGATGAAAATTGCTGCAAAGTCCAAGAGGAGCAAAAGCTTCACAACAAATAGCTGGCCCAGATCCAGCCAGCAAACAGCCAGGCTGTTGTTCCTCAAGTAAAGACAGGTGGAATCTGTAAGACAGGTCCCAGCAGTGCAAGCAAGTTCAGGGCTATTAGCCAGCAGATCGCTGCAGCATACACCAGAGTGGGAAGGAAGCATCACACAGTCTGAGGAGCAGGTGGCATATCAGGGAGGAAGAGCATATCCAAAAGGGGTGAAGAGACAATCTCCATCTGATCAACACACAGAAAAAAAACATCTGTTAGATAAAGTGGCACAAAGGCGTATGCAAGTACTCGACTACATGGTCCCATCTGCCATGCATGTATGTAAATGGTCACAACATAATCTGACTGAAAACAAGGTCTGAAAAACCATTAAAACGACAACAATAGAAACCGCCATCTTTTAAAATTTATCCTGTGCTGTCAATTGGCTCTACAGCTAGAGAAGAAGCACCGAAGAAGGATTTTGATGGAAATTCTTGGGGGAAATTTTCTGCAACGTTTCTTGTGACTTACATGTTGCCTGATTGTCTTTTGAAGGACACTTTGTGAGGAAAGAGGGAGGAACCATCCTACAATGCATCAGCAAGGATGAGGAGGACCATGAAACCTGACCAGGATGCACATTTTGAGATGTACAGTCATACAGAGAGTGGAAAGCAGCCTTATATTTATTACCCTGAACAACGGAGGCATTCTGCCCACATTGCAAATTATCACTAGCAATTACAGCCTACAGTGGCTGTGATGGAAGGTGCTTCTCCAATGGGATCCCTTTTCATGCTGCTGCTTTAAGGTTGATTCAGAAATCCTCACCTTCACCTGCAGGACACCCTAGGAACTACTACAAGATACAAGTTTATCAGTTCTAGAATCAAGCAGTTTGAGAACAGACCCCTAAGTTGTACTGTGAGATATCAAAACACTTTTGACAGACAATCCTTTTTGACAGGGTGTTTCCTGTAAGGATGAAGAATCAAAGCTAAATTCTTAGAGACTAATAGCAGTTTTGTGGAACATGAAAGAAATATCCCGGGCCTGGGCAAGGAGGGAAGCACTGGTTTTCTTCTGAGCTTTCTCTACAAACATTGCTGAGCATTAGCAGCATGACAGGCGTAACTTAAAACGTGCTGGATGAGTAGACCAAACACATGGAAGAGCTATTTACATTAGGCTAATGGCAAGTTTATGCTTTCAATCTGTGTAACATTTCTATGGACTTAAATCCCAGTGAGCAGCCCTCTCCCTCTGGACAGCCCCTGACGTTGTCTTATCTACCTGGGGGGGAAGCAATCCCTCCCTTAACCACAGCATCTCTGTGAAAATGAGGATTAATAAGATTTGTAAAATATTCTGTGATCTCTAGAGGAAGCATACAGTGTAACTCTACACTGGAAAATTGCCAGCAAATAAACACAGCTTTTCTATCCAACTCAAAGCCTCAGGCCTGTATATCGAGTTTGCATATGCAATACAAAGGGTCACAAAATCAGGCACACCAAGCTCAATTGCTTTTTTATCCTTCAGCCCAAAGAGCCCCAGGGTGCATGTCACCCAGGGTTTTATAGCTCCCAGCATGGTGGCTGGGAAGAAGAGTAGAGTCTGCTCCCACGCTCCACTTAAATCTGCTGGAAATCTCCACTGTCTAAACCAGGCAGAGCTTTAGCCTCATCTGTGGCTCATGTTGCCCTTCCCTTGGCCACCCAGAGATATCTCCAGACTGAAGACCAGCTGCCAGAAAGGGCAACTAGAGCTGCAGCACAGCAGCCTCGACTGGGACTTCTGCCCTCCATCCTTACACCTTTTCTGCCTCACTGCAGCCAGGAAAATGGGCAGCAGCAAAGCAGAAGAGGGATGACCTTCCACAAACAGCACGTGGAAGAAATTCCATACCAGCTCTTTGTAGAGGAACAATTTTAGCTGCTGTTTGTAGAAGAAGCTTAGCACAAGGAGATGGGAGCTTCTACCTACTGCCACTGCAATGCAAATTGTAACAATGAGCAGCAAACAGAAGCTGTGGAGTTTCCTACCACCTACAGGAAACCTCAAGTATTAGAGAAGTTTATGTTTCTATGTGAGTATGTGTGTCCATATGAACACATGTATGTAGTCTAATGGTGTAATTCAGGTATTCCTAGGGAAGCATACAGTGACACGCTCCATTGGCCCTGCATGCTTCCTAACAAAGAACAAATTAATCCCTACTTAGACCTCACACAAGAAAGCAGGACTGAGTAACATGGCAGCTCTGCCTAGCAGAGCTCCTGCAGAAAGTTCAGAAAACCCCAGCAAGTCAAAGGCTTGCTAATCAAACCAGAACTCCTCTGAAAACTCTGAGTTCAGTGCCTGCAGCATGAAGCCACCCACAGAGATGAGCAATTATTTTCCATTGGTGAATTTTTGCAGAACCCATCCCCTGATAACAAAGGATGCCAGCAGGAACAGTGCTTTGCTAATTTGTTAACATCTTTGGAGAGGTTTGGAGAACAAGTTAAGACCTCATATAAGCACAGTTCAAGCTAAGGAGACTGTGAGACTCACAGCCTATTGGTGTGAGGAACACAAGGTCTAAACCTGACCTAGATCTTCATTAATTCAAATCACATTTCCACCAGTGGTGCTGAAGTCAAGTGTACCTCTTCCAACTGCACCTGGATCAAGTTAGTATTACACTTTAGTATGTTGTTGTGTTTTCACAACATCTGCTAAGAAGCAGATGCAATGAGGTGAGGTCACGTGGGAACAAAGTAAATTCAGTCTCAAAGCCTTTAAAAGACAAAAAGAAATAAAAGAGAGGCAAGACTTCCTTGAAGAAGAGATGATGTATGGATATTGCAGTGTCAGGCTACGTAAACACAGCTGCAAATCTCCATGCAGAGTCAAGTTGCTTTATGGGGTGTTTATTATACATCTAGATGGATATCTCTTCATATACTTACAGAAAACAAATATCCACATAAAACACCCTTCTGTGAGTGCTACATGGGTCTCTACATCACAAAGACATTGTTACAAGTGGGATAAGGGAAATGCCTAATATAATATTACAAAGCATTCACATCTGAGTGATGACTACAGGCTGGCCATCTCAATGAAATCAATGCCATTTATGTTTGTGTGTGTTACAGTCTAATGTTAACCCAGAACCCCACAGTAGCAACATCAAAGCATCTGCGACAGTCCTGCAAGCATTGCCACTGGAGTCTTTATGCAGAAGCCTGAGGCCATCGATCATCTGCCAACATGCCAGTCAATGCTCAGGAAAGACAATTACCAAAGCAGACAGTAGCACTACAGTTTCATTAGACATACAATAGAAATTAGCTGTAAAAAAAACGTGGAGATAAAACTAAAATCAGATGTCTTGGCAAGGGATCTGTCTGGTTTATCAAAACATTTATGGACACAATACCTCAGCTTGCTTTCCTGCACGCAGTCACCAGGGAAAGAAACATGGCCAGGAGACACATTAACCACTGCTTTTCATGGCCTGATTGGGCACTGGGTTCTGCACCATTTTAGCAAGCTCCATACAGATTGCACACAACTTGCAACCAGCAGCTTAGCAGTTGTACCATCTCTCAAACATGTAGTAGTCCAAGTTCACATCTCCCCATGCCCTCCCTCCCAGTAAGGCTAGCAATTTTTGGTTTGCTGTATTTATTTTCAACCATATCAGCACCCTAATCTCCAGCTACATCATCCTTTGTGCAAAAACAAAGAAGAGGGCAGGAACAAGTAGCCAAGGAAGAGGTGTATCTCCTTTACAGTGTCTCTTCATGAAACTATGGTTGTGAGCTTTTCAACCAAGCTTGCTTTTCATTTTTCCCTGTACCCTGCATCACTCCTATGAATTCCAGTAACACCTGTATGTACCTTCTTTTCTCTCCAACTTCCATTTGGTTTGGTTTCTTTCAGGAGGGCTGTATACCAGTCAGCAGAGGCTAATCCAGAACAAAAAAAAAAAAAAAAAAGCAACTGAGCTGTCAAGAGTTGCAGATGGGGATCACCATGCTGACCACAGCCAAAAGAGTGACCAAGGACTTCTCTACTTTAGAAATTACATGTGCTAAGTAAAGGGGATGTTTTTAAAAGTTCTCTTGCTACCCATTTGGCCCCATGGAACACAAACAGTAGGATGTGTCGGATTGAAGACAATGCTGTCTGGACCACTAGTGAAAACCGTTGTGTAGCTGGTCAACCACTGGTGCTGACCCAGCAACACAGAAATGCTTCAGCCCTGACCAGCTTCTTATTGTACTACATGCTGCAGAAAACCATCTATCAGAGCGCATTTCTCAAATACAGGCATAGATGAAGAATTTGGAAAAATAAAAGGGAAATTAGGGTAGGTGGCTGAAATAGAAAGCTGTCTGAGAAGAATAATCATAATGACCTATTGCAGGAAACCTAAACATCAAAGTAGTTATGTAAGTATCCAGTATCTTTTACATAACTATCAGTGGTGATGGCATCTGTGGGTAACCCTTATTCTTTCTCAATTTGCTTTCTGTATTAAAAAAATCAGTTGCTCATCACACAGCTCTTCCTCAGTGGTAAATAACCAGACATGACAACAATCTTGACTCTTCTTGAACTAAAGCCAGGCCCACACTTAACATTTCCAGCATAGTTCCAGCAAGCAGCTCCAATTATGATTTAAAACCAGAAGTTGTGAGATGCAGTAACAGGATTTTGCAGTCCTTATATATTTTGTTTAGGGCACGCTTACAAAAACTTTCTCATTGTAAGGAGCACTTTGCCAGCATTTTACCAGCAAAGAGCTTCTGATGGAGATGCCTAGCTCTAGCAGAAGTACTCCAGTTCTCCCAGCCCAAACAAACATTCTCAGATGGGATAGAAGTTATCTTGCTTATTTACTTTTCCTCTGGGCAGGCTCAGTGTCCAACAAGCCAGAAACTCCTTCAAAGACAATACAAGACAACAGTCTGCATCATGGACATCTCAGACACTCTCATGCCATCCCACATCTCCACACACCACAGGAAGAGTGGGAAAGGACAAACAATCCTTTCCCAAGAAAAATGAGTGGTGAAAGGAGATGTAAGCCGCTTTCTTCTGCTCTTGTCTCTCTCCATGTCCTTCCTGTAAGGGCAGCTCTAGGAAGCATGGTAGAAGCTGCAGGTTGTGGGAGGAGGAGAAGCAGCATTTCTCACAGTTGAGTTTTTGCTAGTATGGGCTGAGGTTCAAGATCTCACAACCTCCAGCTCAAGGCTAAGTTCAGCTGCATTTGAGGTCTGATGAAATGCTTTGCATAGTTCTAATATCCATTTTTATTTCAGCTGAGTTTTTCTCCAAGGCAGGAGGCAATTCCTCTGCCTGACTGAAGAAAAGGCCTTTAATACGTAGCTAATGTATTAGAGGGGATTTGCTTTATTTCCATAAATACCAGGTCCAATCTGCAGGCATAATGAATACAGAGAAAAAAATAGTGCAATCCATCTAATGAACACAGAGGTTCTCTTCTTTTCATTGCGTCCAGCTGATCAGGATCCTGAACTTCAGGATTTTTTCATTCATAGTTAAAACTTTCGTGTTAAAAAAGATTTTTCTGATAGTAGATGGCTCTTTAGGAAACAAAAGTGTAGCGAGATCTAGGGCTAGAAACTCAGCTTAGAAACAATTTACAGTTTCTTTCATTCATCACAAAACATTGAGAGCAATTATCTGCTAGAACAATCTACCACTGAAATGGGGGGGGAATCTTAATTTCTGGATCCATTTAATTAAAACTACACGTTCCTCTACAAGGTACACTGTAGCTCAAATAGAAATTAAAGGACTGAAGTAGCAATTACTCGTCAAAATTCTATGATATGCATTATACAGGTCAGGCTGGATGATCTAGTCTCTTCTGGCCTTAAATCCTATAAATTATGAATCTAGGGTGCTCTCCTCAGGGGGTTTCAAAACACTTTGCCAACACCAGGACATAATCCACTCTCATATTGTGAGCCAGCCACAGCATCACCTCAGCATCCCAAAAGCTGTATTATCTGGGGCTTATGGCCATCTCAAAAGAGATGAGCTTTACCCATTAGGGAATTAAATATTTCAGAAGAACAGCTACTAGACTTTCTATGTGGAAAATATCCCTTTTAAAAAGTTAGAGCAGGTCAGAGAGGTGTTATGATCCTCCCTGGTCCAAGGGCCCACAATCCTGCAGACCTCTCTTCCATGCAGAAACACCATGCTACCTTAACACCGGTGTGACCCTAGCAGAGGCAGGGTGACCTCAGCTAACAATATGGTTATGAAATCATCTCTGAGGTTTTTTTTCCTCACTGAAAAAACAAACAACCTGGCCATCTGCCCTACCTTTCTGTACTACAGGCAAAAGACCTGTCTTGGACTCTTCCAGCTTAGGTACTTCTAAATGAGCAATGTGGCGAGGCAGCACATGCTCATGTGGACACAGTAACACCAGTATTAAAACACGCATTGTCATAGTGGGGAAATAAATAATTGAAAGGCAACTTTCAGCTGTGCAGGGTTGGCTTATCTTTGTTGCAGACCAGCATGGCTGTGGGTTGGACTTGGCTTTAAGAAAATCTCGCTCAATCTTTAGGAGATTTATCTTCCCTGCCACAGTAATGTACCAGACTGGCTCCTCCAGAAGGAGATGCCCCACTTTTGTGCAGCAGAGAGTCTGAGCTAGCCAACCAACCTGGCTCTGGTTCCCTCAGCAACCTCCCACTGCCAGCAGAGTGAGATGCCCCAGGGACCAGGGCTAGCCCATGTCCAGCAGCTTGGCAGGTCCGGCTGGACACAGCCAGAGACACTGGGGTACCGGTGCACCACACTCCCTGGCACAGTGGATCTCCAGGGATGTAGCATGGGGTGCTGAGCCACAATTCAGAGACTTCCCCAAAGCATCCAGCTCCCACCTGAACCACACAACACTACTATGGGGGGGGGGGGGGGGGATAATTCACCTCCAACAATGAACCAGAGCCAGAAAGCTCAAAGACCTTCAACGAGATAGTGTTAGCATACCTGAACCCAAATGGTTTCAAGCACAGGGGCAAGAATTGCTTCAGAGGTCTTTTCTGTCTGGCATACTTTCAGATAAAGGAAGGCTGATTGCTCCTGTGTAAACTGTAATAGTGAAACAAGCATGTCAACATCAAGGCTTGGGACAGTTGCAACCACACAAATGTCTAAGAGAATCTAATCACTATCAGAACTGCTGAGGCAAGGTGAGAGAGCAGAGAGTAGAAAGTGACCTCCGATAGCAACATCCCAGGTCCCTGCTCTAACAGAGCATGACCAGGCTGCTACTCATGTCCAAGTGACTTGTGTAAAGCCCCTTGAGGCATCCCTCTGTTGCAATCATCAAACCACAGAACTCTTACATATAAAGCAAACAGAGAATGAGGCCCAATGCTTTTCTGTAAAAGCCTTATCCAAACCTGATGAAGACTTTGCCATCAGCTTCAATACTTTTCCAATCAAGCCTATAACAAGTGTTTTCTAATATGCCAGTGCATTGTTCTTCATGCCATTTCTCTCCCTTAGCAGTCTGGTGGCTTTACTGTTCAGCTTTATTTTGACCTAAGGTAGCATTTTCAGCAGGCACAAAACATGTGAGCAAACCAACAATTTAACAGGCTGCTGATTTGCTGCTGCTCTTGTTTAATAGATCAGAGGGAGCAGCCTTATTTTCATAAAGCACTGCTACAAAAAAAACCACAGCCAATGAGAAAAATTCAGGAAGCATCAAAGAATTTAGCTTTAGGTCTGCTATGAACCTTTCTGTAGTCAAATGAAAAAAGGGTGACAAAGGTCTTTGCTTCCTTGCTGAGCCTTCTTATCTGCTTTTGCCAAGGATTCCTTCCTTCTGGAAAGGACTGGGTCTCATTTATTAGCCTTAGTGCAGTCTGCCACAGATATGCTACAGGAAGTATGAAAGTATGATACAGGTGGGAGCTCTAAGCACTACAGCATTGTCTGGGATAGTTTAATGGCTCCAAATCATTGTGCTAGGGTTCTTCAAGACATGCTAGTAAAACACACACTGAAACAAATATTTGTCTTTAAATGAGGAAGAAAACGCCTCTGAGTTCACCAAAAGCATGTGTTTTGTCTCAGTTCCCTTTGTGCAAAGACAGGGGTCGCAACTAATATTAGTTCAGAGCAATATGCTCAGCTATGCATTGCAAAAGGCACAGCTACCATAATAATGAAGGTCTATAAATATCTTAAAACAAAAACACATGGACAGACACATGTAGCTAAAAGACTTCACACTTGAGTGGGCATAACCATAAAATACCAAAATAATTCAATTCATCCCTCACAAGTCTTGCAAACAATTGCGTCAAGTTTCCCTATTTCATCCCTTCACATTTTATAAGAATTATGACCATTCAATACACCCAGTTTTTAAAAGCAGAAGTCTGCAGCTCCTTCACTTTTTTGATGCAGAAAGTAAAGAAAGTGAAAGAAACAAGAGTGAAGCTCAAGCACAGCTGGGTCTGCAATATACCACCAGTTTTCCTCCATACAGCTCCCTTTAAGTCAAACCAGCTGATTAGCTCCGAGATGCCCACCTCTGTAAAAACTGCTTTTTCTATAGCCAACAAAAATGCAATTGCTTTTGTGGTTGCCTGAACCAGAACAGTGCTTCTGGGATTTTTTCATGCACTCTCCCTGTGTAGAAGAGTCAACATAATAGTGCAACATGACAAGATGTTGAGCCACAGTGCTGAGACAACTTGCACGCTTTGCATTTTTCCTATTAGAGATGCATCAGTAATTCTGGAAGGGGAGAGAAGGAGAGTGAAGAACAGTCACATCCAGTCTCAAAAGCCTTTGTGTTTTCATGTTTGTATCAAGACAGAGCATTACAAGACAGTGATGATTTGTAGCATTCAAGTGTCATAATAAATTTGGCCCTTTATTAAAACTGTTTTGCCAGAAAAAACAAACAACAGAACAGAAGATTACAAACTGCATAGCTTCCTCAACTGCAAACCTCATGCTAAGAGGAGCAATAGGTAAACAACTACAAGCAAAACCTTGAGATCTTTGAGATTCTCCCAGGTTGCAGTATCAAAAACTGTGAGTTCCATCTTTTCTTAACACCACAATGAAGAAATGATGAATTATTAAAGTTTTGAATGCATTTTCAAATTTTCACCTTTATTCTGATCTTAGAGCTGATTTTAGGCTGATCTGTTCAAGCTTTTTTTGTATTTAAATGTATTTAAAAACTCAAATAGGTGGATATCCATAGAGCTGATGTTTTTTATAAATGCATGAAAAAACTACTGTACCAAAACATGCTTCCCTACCAGGTAGCCATTTAAGTTAGATTTTAGAAGACTGATCCATGATGTTGAAAAAGGCAACAATTTACTACTAGTGTTATCATCCAGCAAGTGGATCAAGGAAGGCTAGCTACTCTTTGATCAAAAGAGAGGGCAAGAAAATTCCCCTCTCTAAACATTTTGCAGGATGAACATTTTAATCTTCTACACCAGGCTTTCAGGAAAAAAAGGAGTTTTGTACTTTATCTCTGCACCCTTCGAAATCAAGTATCTTCTCAGTGCCAATGCAGTGACCAGCAGCAGCCAGAAATGGGCCTCATTTGCTGCCATCTTCCCTCCCACAGCAGGCTGCCAGTTGGATGTCCCCAGTCAGGACTCCCAGAACTGCTTTGGCTCTCTCCAACCCCAGTACACTGTGTATCAAGGGTCCTTTGAGCTGACTCAAGCATCCATGGTGCCTATCCTGAGCGACAAAGCACCAAAACCATACTTATCACTCACCTGCCCAGCCTCACTCCCTTGCAGCAGAGCCACCACTGCCCTCTGTCTTGTTTGCACCTCACAGGGGAGCAGGGACTCCAGAGAGGCTTTGCAGCCCATCCTATACCATAACCCTGATCTCACAGGGAGCTCTGTGTCTTCTCACAGCTCTTTGAACTCTCTTAATCTGTAGTGACTGAGAAAGGAGTTGTCCATTGCTAGAACCCCCAGCCCAGGATGGGCCTGTCTCCATGCTCCAGCATGCACAGATGTGTTCAGTCATAAGAAGGCAGTTAATTTTCAACCTTTATCATTGTAAATACATTGTGAGATTATGGGGAAGGGGGGTGGTATGATTTCTAATGGAAATTGGCTTAATTATAAATTAGAAACATTAAAACAGGATCACCCTCACTAAAGAAAGTATTAACATGTACCCACTACAACAGCTACTGCTCTGCTGTTTCAACAGTTAACTTAAAACCACAAGGCTGATAAGAGCTCACTCTCCCTGCTCTTGTTCTCAAGAAGATATTCGGATTGTCTTTCCTCCACACTCCCCATGCTGCTAAAATGTCACTAGGTTGCATCATAATATTACTAACCGATGAGCTGTACTGTAAATGTGTGCTCTTAAAGGTCCCCAAAACCTACCCGTTTGTTAGGTGATCATCTATGCCTGGGCCCTGGCAGAGCTTGTTAGCTTTACCGTTTAGTTGGCTTTCTGACTGAGATTTTTAATCCTGTGAATTAAGGGTTACATCATGCTTTATCATCTATGAATCAAACCTTGGCTGCAAATTATGAACATCATTCCTACTTGAGAAGAGCAAACATACCTATGCATGAAACGTTAGCCTGAAATTTGCAGACATGCTGAGCAAGTGACAGAGTATTTTTCAATAAAAATAAAATTAACTGGAAGCTTGGTTTTTTGGAATACAGCTCACTGAAGAGTTACCCTCTGTTGAGACTGTTTCCTGCACCAATCAACATTTCAGCACAGAAACTTTCCTTCAAAATTAGGTTTTTTCCTCTCATAAAAATTTAAATATAGAAAATAGGTAAAGGACAGCTACTTTTTCAGCCAGAAATCACTTCTCAGCAAAACATTTCCATTGCCTTTTAATTAAAAGGTTTTTTTCCAAAATACCTTTTTAAAGAGCATAAAGTAAAATCTGAAAAGGCTGGGCTTCTGAGGAAGGGTGAGACATGGGTGTTACGTTTTCTTTTTTTCGTATCTATATATAAGAACAAAGTCAATAAAGAGAATTTCTCAGAGAAAAATTCTTTACATTTTTTACCAGCTCCACTGCCATCTCTTTCTAATTCAAAGTAGATAAAAACAAGAGTCTCCATGCCCTTCAAACTCCTTAAAAATATTTTTGAAAAAAGATATTCAATTAGCCCAAATTGCTACTTTTATTCAAGTGTTTGGAGCCCAGATGTGCTCTCAGTTGTTTCAACAAGTTTTCTGAGATGTTCTGTCAAGTTCAAGTAGTATTTTTGCCACTTGTTTTCACTGAAAGTAGGGCTGGGAATAAGGGAGATGTACATCAGGCATTTCCCATCTAATACAAGCAACAAAGTTTGGAGCATTAACTCTCTGCAGCCTCAGTGATTCACAGGGTCACATCTGTGGGACCCCCTGGACAAATTCTGTGGACACCTTTGGGGGTGTGAAAGGCAGGGAAATAGAGACAGTGTGTACACACACACATCTGTATGTAAAGCCCAAGGAGAAACAAGCTTGTCAAATACAGCAAGCTCCTTCCTTCTTGAGAAAACCCATTAACCCATGACCTCTTTTTCATGGCAGCAAAATGCCACGTCTTGGCAGGGGATCACTGAGCCCTGAACACCACAGGGCTGGAGAACCCTCTCCTCAAAGCCACCAGCCAGGCATTGGAGCTCCACTTCTGTGGGCTTGCATCTGCCAAAGATACTGGTGGAGGGCAGGGCGGGAAGAAACCAAATCAAACCAAACCAAACCCCACCCCCCAAAAAAAAGAAACACGGCTGCAAAGCAGCAACATGCAATGGGGATGAGATTTGCTCTTCATCAGCTATGGGAATCCCAGCATCTCTTCTGTAGCTGGTTTGGGTGGAATCCCAAAAGTCTAATAAAATGGGAGCCAAGCATCACACCCCGTTGGGAGCTGCATCCTCAGATCACCCTCTGTTTGCTTTTATGCATTTAGACTGTATGCAAAGTTTGTGGTGAGCTATCAATTATAAATCATAAAAGGAGTTTGTACCGTTAACATTTCTCATAATATATCATTCATAGACCTACACCATAGTGTTTTCCTAAGCAAAAGCATGCAGCCTGAAGCCAGGAATGAGGTAATTACTTGTACAATAGAAATGTAAATTTAGTAACCTGAAAGGGGGGGTGGGGCAGAGGACAGGCAGAAGTGATGCAAGTCCTTACAGAATGAGGTCCCAGGAATAAGTCATAGGCACCAAGAGGCAATCAGATGGGAAGAAGAGAAGGAACGTGGAAACCAGAATATTTTTATAGCCTTTAAAATCAGAGGAAGAGGTAGCAGAATATGGCAGCCCCAGGAGCAACAACTACTAACAAAGTACCCCCAAAAGCCAGCTGGGTTGCAGAAATAGCAAAAAAACCCCAAACTTAAAAGCTAACTATAATATTAAAAAATCTTAACTTTATTCTAGTATTATGATACTAGAATATCCCAGTCCTAAGTAAACATCATTCATCCTTCAGTCTTACCTACTGAAAATACTGACTGGTGAGTAACAAAACAATCAGGGTTTCCAGTCTTACCTTGGTAGAATCAGAGGACTAGTGTGCTTTTACAACAAAAAACAGATGAAAAAAAAAATATTCCTGGAGTATCACAAAAGCAGCAGCACAGACCTCTGTAGCTGTTAGGGCAGAGAGAAACAAATCTTCAACAGCAGCTGGGCATAGGAGCCCCTCTGATGTGCAACAAGAGAGCAGGAAGGACCCTGAGGTTAATGGGTATCCAGCAGAGATATACTAGTAGCTTTGAAAACCTTTTTGCCTTGCTATACGAGCCATATACCAAACTTCCCACACAGCAAGGGCCCAGGACAGGAGAAGGATGAGAAATACTGAAGCCACCAGGAGAGCTCCCAACAATCCCACTTCTTCAGCTCAGGAGGCATACCCTCATCCCCAAGCTGCTTCCCATCATCCTTCAACCTCTCTGTCTAAACAAGCCACCTGAATCCCATAGCCTGGAGGCACCCCATTTGAGTGGCTCACAACCCAGAAGCACAGCAGCTGTATTTTGTCAGACCTGGTTAAAATCCCCACTCCTACATGCAGCAGAGCACTGACAGTGAGCACTGAGGGCTGCTTTGGTGGAACCCTGAGAATAGAGCTGTGGTCCTCATACCATCATGGAACAGCTTGTTCTTGTCACCATCTCAAAGTACGTGGAGGAATGGAGGCTTATCATGAGTAGTCAACATAGATTCCGTAAGGGGAAATCATGCTTGACTACTCGGCCTTTTATGATCGCACAAGTAGTTGGATAGATGAGGGGAGGGCAGTGGATGTGGTATTTCTTGACTTCAGCAAGGCTTTTGATACTGTCTCCCATGATATCCTCACAGCCAAGCTTAAGAAGGGTGGATTGGGTGATTGTGCAGTGAGGTGGATTGGGAACTGGCTGAAGGACAGAGCCCAGAGAGTTGTGGTCAGTGGAGCAGAGTCTAGATGGAGGCCTGTGACTAGTGGTGTCACCCAAGGGTCAGTGCTGGGTCCAATACTGTTCAATATATTCATCAATGATCTGGACGAAGGGATAGAGTGTACCCTCAGCAAGTTTGCTGATGATACAAAACTGGGAGGAGTGGCTGACACTCCAGAAAGCTGTGCTGCCATCCAGCGTGACCTGGAGAGCTGGGCACGGAGAAATTTAATGCAATTTAACAAAAGCAAGTTCTGCATCTGAGGAAGAACAACCCCATGGATCAGTATAGGCTGGGGGCTGATCTGTTGGAAAGCAGCTCTGGGGAAAAAGACCTAGGGGTCCTGGTGGACAAGAGGATGACCATGAGCCAACAATGCGCCCTCATGGCCAAGAAGGCCAATGGCATCCTGGGATGCATTGAGAAGAGTGTGGTCAGCAGGTCAAGGGAGGTTCTCCTCCCCCTCTACTCTGCACTGGTGAGGCCCCACCTGGAATACTGTGTCCAGTTTTGGGCACCCCAGTTCAAGAAGGACAGAGAGCTACTGGAGAGAGTCCAGCGCAGGGCCACCAAGATTATTAAGGGAGTGGAGCATCTCCCTTCTGAGGAGAGTCTGAGAGAGCTGGGTCTCTTTAGCCTGGAGAAGAGGAGACTGAGGGGGGACCTCATTAATGGGGGACCTCATTAATGTCTATAAATATTTTAAGGGTGAGTGTAAGGAGGATGGAGCCAGACTCTTCTCAACGTCATCCAGTGTTAGGACAAGAGGCAATGGGAGTAAGTTGGAGCACAAGAGGTTTAGGGTAAACACAAGGAAAAACTTTTTCACTGGGAGGGTGACAGAGCACTGGAACAGGCTGCCCAGGGGGGTTACGGAGTCTCCTTCTCTGGAGATGTTCAAAACCTGCCTGGATATGTTCCTGTGTGACTTGCTCTAGGTGATCCTGCTCTGGCAGGGGGGTTGGATTAGATGGTCTTTCTAGGTCCCTTCTAACCCCTAACATTCTATGATTCTGATTCTATGATCAAGTCACCCCAAAACAGTGACTTCTCCCAGTTAAAGCTTATCAGCTGGCAAAAATCAGCCCATCATAGGTACAGCTATAAGGAATTTACATCCAGTGAGGCTCTGGTCTGTAGAATGAATCCTGGTTTGCTTTATAACTCCAAAGACAAATCTTTGATATATACTAAGGTTTGGGATGGGGGGTGAGGTCATGACAACATCACCCTGAAATGTTAAACGCATGGCAGCAGCAGCGTTTTACCTTGTGACTTTTTTTCTACTACATCACAAAGTTTGAAATACAAACAGCTGCTTTCACTGACTACATCAGTGCTGCTGGGCAGGGCTGCCTAATCCTTGGGTAGCAGTGTTTATAAATACACAGACAGGTTAGATCAGATTTTCTCAGAAGCTTGTTCAGGACAGTTAGCTTTCACAGGCATGCATATTGTTATCTACTGCCAGCTTTTGAAAGCCAGCCACAATTTTCAAAGAGTCAGTCCTGAGGAGGGGGTCGAGGCTGCAAAGGAGAGATGCCTTCATTACAAACCTGACATGGGGGAACCTGGGACTGGACTAACACCATCCAACACTGTATCCCTCACTGTTAGGTAGAGCTGGGCTATTTCTGATGGGCAGAGACAATCCTGCTGCAGAGCCCTGGGCTCTTCCTGATGGGCACAGAACCCTTGGGACAGAACTTCCCCCTGGTTTTGCCCTGGGTGGGGAGTGTTACAGTAAAGGATACAGAGCTGACCTCTTCCCAGCACCCTGGCAGATGGGGTCTTCCCATTGCAACACCTTACACAAAAATGCCAGTGGGGGAGGACAGAGAGACAGGGCATACATATTTGAATGCGGGTTGCTCACCTTACCCTGCAAGCCAGGGTCCTTAACACCAAAGAGCAGCAGTGCTTCCAGTTGGACCTCCTGGCACTGTAGTTCCTGGCCCTCAGGGGTATTTATCCCAGCAGTACGGTCACCTCCATGGAGGGCTACTAACCTTAGCTACAGGAAAGCATCTTGCAAAGGAAGGATTTACCTGCCACAGAAACAATATAATGAAGATGCAGTGTCAGTAGAGCTTAAATATAGGTGGATGACTAATTAGAGCATAGTTTTAGATGGCCTGTGCCAGAAAGCATTAACCCAAACTTTCTCTGACAGGACACAGAAAATTTTTCAGTTTTACTGTCTTTCAGTTGATCATTACAAAGGTGTTTCACTGCAAAGAGATAACAGCAAATGCAGCGCTGCAGGCCCAGGGAGAAATTAATCCATCAGAAGTGAAGTTCCACAAAAGGAGCAGATTAAAGAGTGTTTTGAAGAACATGGTGCAAAGCCTGATGCCTGACGCTGTATCTGTGCTTACCCCCTGTGCTGTTCTCACACCCATCATAACAGTTGTTGTAGCCATGAGCTGCCACTCCTGTCAAAAGACATTTCATGGCAGTTTGGCTGTGGGCATTTGATGGATGTGTCAGAAGAGCCCAGAGGAGTGGGACGGAGGTGACATTATTGCTGCGGTGGAAGAAAAAGTGCAGATGATGAAAATTGTGACTATGTCAACAGTGGAGGAAAGGCTTTTTCCTCCTTGTGTTTCTATTCCTTTAAAAAGGAAAGCAAACCCAAATGTACTGGCAAAAAGTATTTTTTATGCACTGAAACATGCATCTAGTGTGAAACTGTTTGAGCTTGCTGGCTCTGATAGTGTTAAACTCAAGATATCCCTCAGCTTTGGGCAAAAGAGCCTTTTCCACATTTTCTTTTGTGTCTTTAGAGTGATCCCACTTTATGGGTGATGCCAGCCCAGATGAAAAAAAAAAAAAGGCGATTACAGCTGCACCTGCATTCAGGGAGAGCTGGTGCACACAGCTCTTAAGGGAGAGGCTGAGCTCCAGCTGCAGGCCCAGCACAGCAGGTGAGCCTCTCACATGCCTCAAGCCCATGAGGAATACAAGCTCCCTTTCTTTCCCAAACTCCATCAATCCTTAAAAAAAAACCAAAAAACAATCAAAGTTCTGCTCCTTGAGGAACCCTGCTGCCTTTAAGGGAGTCAGTAGTGAACAGTGGGACAGGCTTAGTTTTGGTGCATTTGGATGACAAGGTTCACAAGGCTGCATCCCCAGAGGTAGCATTTGCCAAAAAAAGGGTGATTTAAGAAGATGATTTCTACCATAGGGCACAAGTTGTCTTTAATCTCCCAACTGTCAAGGGCTGCAGTAAAGGAGAGGAAGAATGGGCAGAGAGAAGCCAGTTATTATCCCATCGCCTCTGGAGATGAGGCTTCCTCATCCCACTCTGCCTCTCTCTTGAAGCCATTTTCAGCTGAATTCAAAGGAGTCTCAGAGGTGCAAGTCTCAAAAATAACTGAATTTCTACAAGGCTAATGAGACATAGCAGCCTGAAAGTATGAAAAGTGCAGCCTAGGCTTCTGTTCATGGGATGCAACTTCAAACAATACAGGATATTGCTGGGGAGAGGAAACAATTTTTAGTTCTTTTCTGTGAGTGCTTTCCTTGAGAGGGTTCTGTGCTATAAATACAGACTCAACATCAGATTCTATGGCTGCAGTTAGAAGGTCTTTCAATGAGATTACCAGCAAAAAGATGTTAAGAGAACAAAAATTCCTTCACCTTTGCTTGTGAATCACAGCAAAAAAAGCAGAACAGATGCAAGCTCTTCTTTCACAGTCCATGTTACAGATTTCTTTAAAAAACCAAAACAACCTCACAAGGATCTCCATTAAAAGACAGGTGCAGTTCCTCTCACTTCTGTCATGACTTGCAGAGGTAATGCAATTTGTTTGCTTACAGGTCTCTGTGCAGAGCTGGTGTAATTGTTGTTCTTAAGCAGTGGGGCATTCTTGTGAAAAAAAAATCAATAAATATTTAATTCATAAAAGAGGTGATAAGCAAATTCATAAATGTAAGACAGGTGATGAGAAAAATATACAACTAAAAAAGATAAATTACTTTCTTACTCGTGAAGGCTTCTTATTAAACAATCAGTGGAAAAAGTGTCCCTGCTGGGCAAAGAGAATAAAATAAATTGTGGCCTTTATACTGCCAACACAGCATTTAAAAAAAGAAAAAGGGGGGGGGGGGGGGGAGGAGAAGAAAACAATGTTTATACATCATTAAGGTTGAGCATTTAAATCTACAGAAGCCAGCACAAACATGAAGGAAGATTCCTGCGGCAATGTTAATTGAGACTTATTGCAGTCTGTGTTATTGATGACTGCATACATTCAGTTGCGTGAACAAATTGCCAAAGCTGTATACAAGTGGAATGCAAATGATGCATGTGCAGCCATGTGGCAGCTTCTACACTGTGAGGCCCATCAGGTAACAAGTACAGCAGGTATGGCTTACGGGTCACCCAGAGATACACACAAACATATATATTACATATATAAGCACAAGGCAAAAGAAAACCCCAAAAAGCTAAACTACCAAATCTTCAAGACACATCTTCTAGTTACTTGTGTTTATTTACAGGGAAGTTAACAAAGACTGTGGCCAACAATGCATTCCTCTAGTGCATGCATAATTTAATTTGCTTCATCTGTTGTATCTGCAAAATGCTGAAACACAGCAAGAATGTAACACTCCTGAAAGTGGTAAAGTACTTCTATTTAGTCATTTCTATGGCCAGATGAAAACTCTGTGCTACTTCACGTCCCATATTGCCAATAACACTGCAGCTAAGCTAACATGCCCCAGTCCCTATGCCTGTTTTTCAAAGCACAATGTCCTGGGGACATATTCTTTAAATTGCTTAGGAACTTCAGAACACCACAAAACCAGCTGGCAAAGACCTCATCCATTCTGGCAAGCACATACTAATGCTATGCTGGAAAGGCTAGTGTCTGTCTCAGTTCTAGCAGGTATCATTAGACCAGATTGGCACCAGGAGATCAAAACCTACAAAATGGTGTTTAGCTGATGCTGAAGGTAGTTCTCATTTGCATTACTGCGGTTCCCAGACACCTCAATCAGGATCAGATACCCGCTGCACACAGTAAAAATGCAGCAATAGGAAATTGCCCCCCATGTCCAGGTACACTACTGTCCTTTCAGAAATTGGTTAAGTGTGGGTCATCCCCTCAAATGATTCCCATTTGACAGGGCAAGTACTGATGTGGGCTGCACCTCTTAGTAAATGCTATGGATTGCAGCGGGAATTTTGGTGTCATGACGTTTTCCTCAAAATTAAACCAAGTGAAAAAAAAGTGATCCCAGGTACTTCATCAAGTTGCCCAAGGTCACACAATACCCAGAACCAGGAACCCAGAGCTTCCAATTTTCCCCGTGTTTTCCATGACTAATCATCCTCCTCACACCTTTTTTTGCCTCTTATCAGGGGAAAAAACCCAAAACAAAACAAAAAAACCCAAAAAAAGGAATTGCTCAGGCAATTTTGATTTTCACTACTACTTTAGCTTCCAAGCACCTAAGCATAGGGTGAAACAGATAGGGGAGATGTTCTGCTTAGATGATTTAACTAATCTCATGCAAATGTACTCAGCCGTCTTCGTACCCATCATGCTTTTACCTCCATAATGGCCAAGCCAGCTGAATGTTGCTTTTTCCAAATATAATAGCATTTTTGTGCATTATTCCTTAAAGCTTTTTGTGTTCATACACTGAAAACCAGCTCCAGCTGAGGAATAAGTGAAGTCAGTATACTTAGTCTCTGTCCTGGTAATTACGCATACTCCTCCCATGTTAGCTGAAAACAATAGTAACAAGACAGGACATCATTAACGTGCCTGTTCTTCATCCCTTTTCTTAACTTCTGAATCTGGAGTAGAAAACTGCAGTTAAACATTTATCATTACATCTTTTCTGGCTTATATTAGAAACACTGCCTGCCTGCATCATCTTGCATTTGAAAAGCAGGAAGGATTTTGCAGGCCAGATAAAACGTAGAACTGGTTTAAACCAGAAAACAATAAATTTGCCTTTCCTGATATGAATTTATGTGATATACTGATTTCTGAATTTTAAGGGTCCAGGTGAAAAGAATAAACAAACAAAAAAGACTATATATATATAGTTTCCTTTAGTAACAGAAGCAAATCCAAACCATTCAATAATGGTAACAGAAGAGCTGTGAGCTCCTCTTCCACATCCCTCATCCCCTCTCAAGTTAATTTGATGGTGATAAAATCCACCCTGATGTACTTTCTTCCCAAAGAATCGGGATTGATAATGAAAATGAATGCTAGCAATTTTTTCCTCTTCACAGCTGAGCTGATGTTGCTCCTGCCTATACACGTGGGAGCTGACCAATATACAAAGAGTTTAGACTGAAGGTTGGGATTTCAAAACTGAGACCAAGGGAGATGGAGGATTTGGCTGGAGGATTGGGTTTGCAAATGAGAAGCTAGTCAGCTCATCACTTCAACCAGAACAATTACTTGGAAAAGCTGCAGGAATGTGACACTTGTAATAGCATACCAGAAAGCCACAACTTGCACGTAGGTCCAGTATATCACACCTGTCTTTTTTTAGAAAAAGAATTATAATAGACTGACAAAAAATGTAAGCGCTTGAATTTTGTAACAACCAGCCTTTAAATGATGCTCTTGAGAGAGTGTTTTGACTGTTAATCTATCTACAATTGACTTTTAGATCCACTGGCTTTGAGAAATTCTTGCTGATCTGGGGAGTTGTTGGCTTATATCCAAAGACCATGCATTACAGAAGCATAAGTTCTATTTTGATGCTTCGAATAAATATGTAGAAAACTCCAGGCTCCCTCTGACTACAAAAAAATGGCAACTTTAATAGTAGTTGTATGTCATGCTTCTTGATCATCATTCAGTGTCTTTCAAGTTAATTTCATTAGGAGGAGAAACTGAGGAGGGATTCAGGTATTTTTACGCAATCCTGTTGATTTTGCAAAAAGGGAAAAAAGAAATACAACAGCCTTGAAGATAGTCTGAAACAAATCAGAGATAATTTTTCATTTTCCAGCCTGCACTCAAACCTATAGAGAGACTTTTCTGCCATTCTCTCTGATTACATTTCCAACATTCTTCTATCTCCAGGACTTTGTAGATCCTTTTTTCCTGCTTCTGGAAAATACACACTCCAGTAACAGTACCTTATTGCTTAGATCTGAGTTTTGGCCCTAGGGAGAAAAAAAAAAAAAAAAAAAAAAAATTCTTTTCATGGTCCTTTTCTGTTTCTTGTTAATTTTTCAGAGCCTATGTTTTGGGCACTGAATGCATTTTTTTTTAAATTCCAAAACAGGAGTTTATAATCTTCCTGCATGTCTCCTGAATGAAAGACACCATCACACTGATACACTTCAATTAAGCTTCACCCAATGACCATGAACTTCAGACACATTTTAAGACAGGTTATATCAATACAGGTAAAATAAAGAAAAAAATATTAAAATTATGTCATCTAAAAGCTTTCTGAAAAGCAAAGAACATGCAACAATAGCATGTGCTGCTCTGTGGCGATGTAAAAGCCCAGAAGGATCGTTCTGAAGATTGCATGCTTAAGTGAATGCCTGAGGAACAAAGAGTAGCCACTGCTTTCAGGGATCTGCTGGAGAAAGAAGTGGTAACCTGAGGAGCGTATGTTTCTGACACTGATATAAGATCAAATATTCTCCTTTAGAAGGGATAGTGTGAGAAAGTGGGGGGCTTCACGTGTAGTTCTTGTTTGCTAATTTTCATGTGCCTGAGTGAAATTGTTCCCACATTCTTACACAGGGTCCAAAACCAGCTTCAGCAGAATGACCCTGATTTGGATCTTCAACTTTTGCTTAACACATATTGTTCAGTGCAGCTTTTTCTACCTCCAGATTTAAGAACTTCCAAATACACTGTAAGTAAGTGGCTTGTGATGAAGCAAAGTTAGTAACTGAATTTCTGGTGGGTAGCTTGAGCCCAGTGAAATATGAATACTGAAGAATGTGATAAACTGTGAATTGTTTGTTCATCAAACTTTGTACCAATTGCTTAAGCTGGTTTGCTCTAATAAAAGCACCAAGTCAGGTATGGAAAGGTACCAAATGTATTCTGCTATACTGGGGACTCGGCCCTCCAGGACATCATCCCTGCTCCCACCGGATACAGGCCTGGCCGAGGCCTGAGTTGTAAATGTCATCATAGATCCTAGCCTGGTAGCCTTGTAAACTGTAGCTTGTTTTACATAACTGTAAACTGTGTCTTGTCTTACATAGTTGTAAGTTATGTTTTGTCTCCCATAGCCTCGAAAGTTATCAAGGTTCTCCTAAATCCTGTAGCCTGTCTTGTGTAGTTTTGGTCTTTGTAGATAAGGGAACTAAGTCCCAGACAGGAAGATAGAAAACAGGAGACAGGAGAGCCTACCTGCAGATAAGCCAGATCACACCAACCCTCTGGTTCCTGACTCATCATTTTGAGACAAAAGGTGACAAGTGCCAAAGGGAGGAGACCCCTGATAATGAGTTCCTGGACCTGATTATAATAATCCAACCCCACAGAATGAATATGTAGTTAATGCTGTTGGATATGCATGATTTAGTGTAATAAATGCCTGCTTACTTGACATCTTGCTGTGCGTGCTGGTGGAGCGCAGACTCCCTGCGCACCCAGCGCTGCTTGCTCATTCCCCATCACTAATAAATTCTTATTTTTCTATTTAAAGACTATTTTGGTCTCATTTATAACAAGAAGAGTTTGAAGTTACTGGAAATAGGGTTTAGGATTTTTTTTTTGGACTAATTCCAGTGGCAATTAAGTCATTTAGTGAAAATACTTGGCCAAAGAAGAATAAGATTTTCATGGAACAATAAAATGTTTAATGTTTATGTTCCCAAAATTAAAACCAAATCAAAAGAGCACAAAACACAGTGAACAAAATGTTGTTCTAAAATGGGCAGAGTACATTAGTCTTTTGCTGGAATACCTCTATTTTTGCCCTTATCTGAGAAATGCTATGCAAGTGACAAATCCCTCTTTCTAAATAGGAGAAGGGGATTCTCCATCTGTGATGAACTCTGATCTGTTACAGTCCTACTTTACTGCTGCCGTCCTGATATAAGCATTATACGAGAAAGTTTTTCCCTTTTACAAGCTCTCTCAGAGAGACTCTGGTTCACCATGTCACTTAAGCATATATTTAATTGACATGCACAAGCAATTTATTGAGCTTAAGGGAGGACCTGACACTGCCCTACCACAGTCAGCAGACCCAGGCTGTTTGAAGTTAAGCACATGCTTAAGTGCTCTGCTGGATTTTTGCCCAAACTGTCAATCTTTTATAGTTAATCATTTATCACCCTGCTTATGTGCTGGTAGTTATGCTTCACTGTGCAAATATGTAAATTACTTTCATAAAGCTCTGCACACCAAGCACAGATAATGCTTCCTCAGCCCTTTACAGGAGTTCTCCAGTCCTGTGACATTTCAGATAGATCAAACACTTAGAACAACTTAAAAGCACTTAGAACTGGCAAGAAAGTTACTTCTCTGTTAATTAAACAGAATCATTACCATATTCCTCTTTTTTATAGTGAGGTGCATTCGCAGACTTGCAAAATAAACAAATGAATAATGCCATTTATCTCTGTCAAATATCACACATTTTGCTTTTAGGAGCACATCCATCAATCCACTATATGCACATGGTCACTCCAAAAGTAAGAAAGGGACCAAGTTGTCAAATGCATAATAAGCATATTTGCGTAACTGTGTCACAGGTTAAGTTCAAAACCTGCCTACGACAGTTAGCATTTGCAATGTATTACAAGGTAATTCTCCCAAACACAAATGACTCTTTTAAATTTTCTTTTTCTCCATGAGGTTAATTGATATGAACTAAAGAGGAATGTCACCTACACTTAACTGTGTCCTGTTACTTTGTATTCAGAGAGCTCACAGCTCCTGGGAGCTTTTTTTTTGTTCACAAAGAAATAAAATTGCTAAGAGGAGAGAAAACATAGTTACTGCTATTCAGTTCCAATACATTGCATTGGATGGTAGGCAGCAATGATGCCTCACTGAAATAGAGCCTTAAAATACAATTAGTTGCAGTTCTGTAGATTGCAGAGCCAGTTACTCTCTGCTCCTTTCCATGTGGAGCCTTCCCTGCGTCCACTAATGAAAAGGTCGCTTTTCCCCAAATACCATGTACTTTTTCAAGAAATGAATATCAGGAAGAGAAAATGACAGTCTGTTTCCTGGCTCTGTAAAGTAATTTTGGTAAAAATTTATTGTGTCAAGCAAACTGCCTGTGAGGGAAAAAAACCCTCAAAAAACAAAACAAAAAAACCAAAACAAAACAAAAAAGTGCAAGCTGTCAGCCACTTTTTCTAAGAGAAAACTTGAATACTTCTGAGATTGAGTCATATAGGAAAATGAATTAATGCCGACAGCTGGTCTCCCAGTCATCTCCACCCCAAGCTTTAAGTATAATTAAAAAAGAAATCCTAAACAAACAAGAGAAGCACACAAGCTCCTGCATGACAGACTACTAAACAGGACAAAACTCATCCCCTCAACCATCCTGGGCTCAGACACCAACTCTGTAAATGTTCCCAAGCTTCTGCCACAGAGCCAAGCTGGTGGGACAGGTCCTTGGCCTCCCAGGATGCGGGTGGAGAGACAAGAGTAGCAAGGACCTTCAAGGGGAACTGCTGAAAGCCACACTCAGGGAAGAAAACTTAGGCAGGGTTCACTGAATGGTTCTTTTGGGATTGGCAGGGAAATAAAGCTGCAGGAAATGGAAAAGCTTGGGACAACTTATTGGAAGGCTTGTGTTCAATTCAGGTCCCAGATGAAGACTTGGTGTTCACTAGGAGGTTTTCCTTCGCTATGCAATTTTAAAATGACACACACATTTAATTTCTACTTTTGGCCATAAACACTTGTCAACTGGCAAGTAACATAAAAGAAACTAAGTTCTTAGCATTTATAGAAAATGTAATGAACTACAGTTAGAGGAAATTCAGAAAGATACGGCTTGCATGAAAACATGCACAGCAGTGAAACAGATACTTTCCTTTCACAGCAGGTGGAATCTAACAAGCTTCCTACTCAAAGCCCATGATGGAAAATATCCACTAATGTCTAGAGATCTACTGAGACAAAGACACAAACATCCAAGCAGCTAAATATAGCTCTGGATAGCACTGCCTTGTACAGTAAGTTTTAGTGTCTCTTAACATGGAAATTGTTGCCAAAAAACCCCCCAATATTTTCAGACCCTGTCACTGCTTGCATGCTCACTGGGATTCACACCACCAAATTTCAACCCCTGTTGTAATTACTCGGCAGTTTTTGTCTTGCACTGTCTCACACGACAAGAAGGCAGAATGGTGTCCAGCACAAAAAGGCCACATCTACTGAGATATATTAATGTTACTCCACAGAAAATCAATATGAGAACTGCACTGAGAATTCCTCGGCCTTTAGCATTTCTGCAAGAGTGATAAGCTAAGTTTAATTAGAGGAGTTTAGGTCTGGGTCAGAGATTTCCACAACCCTAAATGTCAGTGGTTCAATTTTGCAGTGTTTGTTACGGGACACATGCCCTTTGGATCACCTTGTGGTTGTAGAACCTTGGGGTCAGACTTGGGCAGGTACTATTGGAGCAACACTGCAAACTTCCTCACCGGCACTGGAGCAGTTTTCCCAGCCCTGGAGCAGTGCCCACAGGGTGTGTGAAGCACTGCCCCACCAGGAGCCCAGCTCATAAACAGTGAGTGGGTGGCTGTTAGAGCCTGGGGAAGAATAGGAAACCCAACAAGAGCTTTCTGCTCTCCTGCATGTGGTGATATCCTGACTTGGTAGGATTTGGTAGGAAATACCACAGACACGGTCTCCACCTGTCAGAAGGTCAAGCTTCCGTCACCTTCTGCAGTAAATGTGGGAACCCAGACAGAAGGTTCCACAGAAACATGCAGCTGTCCAGGCCACAGGCTGCAGTGAATGCCTGAGCCTTTCACTTGCTGCGAGTGGAAGCCCTGAGAACTGCTGCATGCAGTGTGATCAATTTGATGATCTGCTCATGCGAGTGGCAGAGTTGCAGGACAAGGTGGAAAGCCTAAGGAGCATCAGGCCAAGGGTGACAGAGCTACAGGTTGACATGGAGAGGTTAAGGAATATCAGGTATGCTGAGGAAGAAATAGACTTGTGGAGCCAGGCTCTGCCAGCCTTGATACAGAAACAAAAAGAAACACTAAAAAGAACACAAGATCGGGTACCCCCGGTATCCTTCCCCTGATGGGATGAAGGCAGAAGCCTAAAAGAAAAGAGGGAGTGGAAGCAAGTTCATGGTCGATGCAGCAGATTAACTCCTGCCCCATCCACACCCTCCCATCCACTCCACAGGGGGCAATGGCAACAAGTTCCTGCCCACTGTGGCAGGTATGTTGCTCCAGTCACCTCCCCAGCCTCCCAGCTGCCCTTGCAGAACAGATTTGATGCCCTGCAAGCGCAGCCAATCAATGAAGGGGAACTTTCAGGCTTAGAGGTGTTCCCAATATTAAGGAAGCACAAGCCCAAGATTCAGACATCTTCTAAGGAAAAAAAAAAAAAGAGAAAAAAAAAAAAAGAGTCATTGTCATAGGTGACTCCCTTGTGAAGGGAACAGAGGGCTCAATATGCAGACCTGACCCACTTCTCTTAGAAGTGTGCTGCCTCCCCAGGGCCTGAGTTAAGGACATATAAAGAAAGCTTCCTACCATGGTACAGCCCACAGGTTGTTATCCACTACTAACTTTCCAGACAAGCAGAGACAAACTCGAGAGAAGAAAACTGAGCACTGTCAAGAAAGACTTCAGGGACTTGGGTCATCTAGTCAAGGGAGTGCGAACACAGGTAGTGTTCTCCTCTCCCTATTTGCAGGATCCAACCCTGAAAAACCAAGGACCCACCAAAATAATGGTGGGTCTTGGCTTTGAGCCTGGTGCCACCAGCAGAACTTTGGTTTTTCTGACCGTGGGTCAATTTACATGAGGCCTTGCCTGCTGGCAGCTGATGGGGTACATCTCTCCCAAAGGGGGAGAAGGATTCTTGCACAGGAGTTGGCTGGGCTCATTGTCAGAGCTTTAAACTAGATTTGAAGGGGGAAGAAGGAAAACCAGGCTCAAGGAAGACAAGCCTAGAATGTTTCTGGGATGGTATACCAGCTCCATTACTATCCCAGCAGTTGCAGGGGACAGTGCACTATGTGGTACCCACAGTGGTAACAGATGCTCTTCTACTAAGACTCTGAAGTGTCTGTATACCAATGCAAGAATCGTGGGAAATAAACAAGATGAACTAGAAATCTGGGTGTGGTTGCAGGGCTTTGATCTCACCGTGATTACAGAGATATGGTGGGATAGCTCGTATGACTGGAATGTGGTAATGAACGACTATGTACTTTTTAGGAAGGATAGACTGACAAGACAAGGTGGTGGAGTAGCTCTCTATGTGAGTAATCAACTAGAATGCATTAAGCTTAACCCAGGGGAAGATGATGAAAGAGCAGAAAACAGATGGGTAAGAGTTAAGGGACATGCAAACATGGGTGATACCGTTGTAGGTATCTACTACAGACCACCAAACCAGGAAGAAGCTGTTGATGAGACCTTCTACAGGCAGCTGGAAGTAGGTGACTTCAATCACTCTGGTATTAATTGGAAAGATGACGCATACGATGGACAGATGCAGTCCAAAAGGTTCCTGCAGTGCATTGATGAAAGAACCAATGAGGAGAGGTGTGACGCTTGACCTTTTATTAACAAACAGAGAAGGCCTGGCTGCAGATGTTCTAGTTGGGGGTAGTCTTGGCTGTAGCGACCATGAGATGTTAGAGTTTAATATCATTAGGGAAAGAAGCAGGATAATAAGTAAAACTTCTGCCCTGGACTTTAAGAGGGCTAACTTTGTCCTCTTCAAAAATCTACTTAGAAGTATCCTATGGGCTAGGGCTCTAGAAGGTAGGGGGGCCCAAAAGAGCTGGTTAATATTCAAACACTACTTCCTCCAAGCTCAAGATAAATGTATTCCCTTAAAAAAAACCAAACCAAAAAACAAACAAACAAAAAACTAAAACCAAAAACCCAAAACCAAAAAAAAGACCCACACCAAACAAACAGAGGAGGCAGGAGACCTTCATGGATACACAGGTTGGTCCTGAAAAAACTCAAATGGAAGAGCGAGGTTTACAATATGTGGAAAAAGGGTCTGGTTAATTGTGAGAATTACAGAAATGCTGACAGAGTATGCAGACCCTCAACAAGAAAGGGCAAGGCTTTCTTGGAACTCAGCCTCACCACAGAGGTGAAAGAAAACAAGAGGAGCTTTTTCAAATACATCAATTGGAAAAGGAAGAAGAGGGAAAAAGTGGGTTCACTGATAAATGAGGTGGGAGATATGGTACAGAGGAGGCAGGGATGGCAGTGCTGCTGAATACCAGTATTTACTCCCAAAACCAGCCCACAGGAACTCGTCACTGGAAGCAAGAGAGCAGAAATGGAGAGAGTCTAGTCAGTCAGGACACGGTTAGAGATCATTTGGATAAACTGAAAATGCACAAATCCATGATCCCTGATGGGGTGCATCCACATGTGCTGAACGAGATGGCTGACACTGTTGCTGAGCCACTCTCCATCATTTTTGAAAAATCATGGATGATGCCTGATGACTGGAAGAAAGCCAATGTCACTTCAGTCTTCAAAAGGGCAACAGGGAAGACCCAGGCAACTACAGACTGATCAGCCTCACATCCATCCCTGTAAAGGTGATGGAGCAGCTCATTCTGGAGGCCATCTCTAACCACATGGAAAAAAAGAAAATTATCAGGAGTAGCCAACATGGATTTACCAAAGGGAAATCCTGCTTGACTAATCTGATATCCTTCTATGAAGCCATGACCAAATGGGTAGATGGAGAGCAGCAGATATCATTTACCTTGACTTCAGTAAGGCTTTCAATACTGCCTCCCATAACATCCTCATAGAAAAACTCAAGAGATGTGGCATAGACAATTGGTCTGGGAGACGGACTGAAAACTGGCTCAACAGAGTTCAGAGGGTCGTGTTCAGCGGTGCAGAGTCAAGCTGGAGGCCTGTGGGGAAGTAATTTAGTTTGAATCATAAGTTTTGATATAATCTAAGCTTCATCATCTCTGAAGAAGCTTACTCCCTGGACACATATCAAAAGGCTGCTGTGTATAGCCCTGATAACATAATAGCAGAGAACAATTCCTAATGCTGAAGATTACAAGATCTTTGTATCAGGTCCTCTTCAGTACAGCTTCCCTTGCAATACACCAACTGATGGGCATTCCAAGTTTGTGCTTAGCTCTTCACGGGGCCAAGGCTCTCAAAACAAGAAGATATAAGCTTTGTAGAGGTTTTTACACTAAGAGTATAGTTTAAAAAAAAAAAGAAAAAAAAAAAGAAAAGAAAAGAAAAAGTGAAGCCGCAGGCATAAATAACATTGTTGGTATACCGGGCTTTTCCTGCCTGATGCTTACACTGTCTGGAGCCTCCTCAGCTCTAGGAGTCAAGAGTGTCTGCAACTCTACTGCAGGTGCAGGAAGGCAGGCAGGAGAGCTTGGGGCAATTCTGCCTTCATGCCCTTAGCAAAAAACATGGGATGGGTGATACCTGCACTGGCCTGACAGACTCTGCTGGCTCAAAGCATCCCTTTCTGTGGCATGAGTCCTGTCTAGGGCCCATGAAGAGGAATGATACTTGAAGACTAACAAATAGAGGAAAAGAAAGCTTAAACTTAGTCAAGTACAAATTTTTTTTCCCTACACTAGCTCCTAAGGTTGCAGAGGACTTTTTATTGCTGATAACGTTTCTGGAGAGGAACATGCATCTGTGGGAGGGAAGAGTCAACACTGTCACACACCCCATGGGGCTGTGTAAAGTAGCTGAGTGGGAGGATTTTTGACACCTCCCTGCGCTGGAGTAAACCCAAAAGTGCAGGCCAAGACTTTAGCAAGAGCCTCCCCTGGGGAGACACAGGAATAGCACAGCCAATCCTGCTTTTCTACCAGAGTTGCTCTCCAGTACTCCTGCAGTCGCGACTAGAAACTGGATTCACAAATGGCACAGAGACACAAGGGACTAGCAGGGGAAAGGGAAAGGGCAACTAAGGTTGCTACCGCTATGGCCCAACCAGAGCAAATGGCAAACAAGAACAGACCCCCGCACAGCAACACTGGAGAAAAAACAATGAATGTGTTAACAATTGTTCCCTCATGCTGATCATCCCCTTTCTGCTCTTACAGAATGGATGTGAAAATCAAAACCTACTCTGTTGAAAGAGACACTATGGAAACTATAAGCAGAATGAGTAATTGATGTAGGTTGTACTTAGGAGTTCCATTTCCACTTGCCTGCATATCAGAGTATATAGATTATTCTTACTACCATAGATGACCAGCACCAGACACAGTGGAGTGAGATGCCCCCTGTGGAAAGAAAGACATCAAGTTTGAGTTCCTGTGCAGCACTAAACCGTACATATCTCCAGTGTTTTCACTTAGTAGGTAGGACATCCACTTGGTCTTCTCACAGATGACAAGCAGTTTTGACATTCTAGCAGAAGATGTGCCTTCAGGGTGGCAGCCGTGTGGGTCCCACATTCCTACTTTTTCAGTCAATTTCTTCACATCACATCAACACCAGCTGTTCAGCTACTCACATCAGTGAAGTTGCTCTACAAACGTAGTTTTCCAAAGAAATCACTTCAGTAATGAAGCCTGAAATGCTCAATGGTACAGCTGCCTATAGCTTTATGTACTGAAATGACAGTGCTGTAGATAAGAGGTTTCAAGACATCAGTTAAGTCACACAAAGCTGATGACACAGTACCCAACAATGATATCGTACACTATAGATATTTGTAGACTGGGGCTAAGGTGGACATTGCTCTCCATAAAAGAGATTCACTGGATCTAAGGAGAACAAGTGTGGCAGATTCCCATGCTTACACACAGGTTTTGCTGTAGCCGCAAGTTTCCACCTGCTTATGGTTGCTCTTTGCCTTGGCTGTATGGTACAACTAACAGCAGCGGGTACATGGCCACCTTCTGGCATGCAAGTCTGTGCGTATAGTTTGTAACAAATGTGAAATATCTTCTGTGACTGAGGCCAACTGTGCTAGCACCATGCCCAGTCAGACCACTGGACCACTACCTAGTGGAAAAATGACACCCTTTCCAGTGCTCAGACACTCTTAACAGTCAGTCTGAAGCTGCACAGATGGCTGCAGGCCCATGATATGGCATTTTTCTAGCACTCAACAAGCAGATGGAGGTTTGTCACTGGTTTCTCCCAGCCAAACTTCCTGCAAAGGGATGCCTAGTTTACAGAGTGTTAAACAGACGTGTGACCATGGCCAAATGTCAGATGTCTGCAAAGAGTACTGGAGCAGCACTCATGACGAATGTCTAGTCTTGGCTGCCAGCATAACATACCATGTACAGCTCCCAGATAGGAAGGCCTGGCTGCAAGTTGGGAATGTGTCACAGGGATATTACATAGCACGATTTTTAGTGATGCCATCATACAATGGGGCAGAACGAAGAAAATGTTTCCTTTCACTTGCTTCCTTCACTGTGCAAAGTGATCTGCTTCAGAGGCCCATTTATTGACTGTATAGCTGAGAAAAGCTGTTTCAAAGGCAGGACACCTAGCTCAGTGCAGGCCTCCTGCTGAACAGGAGATACAATTCTTATTTAGGAGATATAATTTTTGTGCAAGTCTCACAAGAGATGACTTCAGGGAATGATGAAGCATTGAGGTGTAGGCGGGTACTGCAGTTTGTGCAATTTAATTAATTGTGGAATAATGGTGGGGAAGCTGATGCTTACTGCTGGAAGGGCTGCAAAGCTACAAGGCTATGTCAAAGTCCCATACAATGGATTTACAGTTACTGGGTACCCAGAAGCACCCACAACAGCTGAACCTCTAAGCACCCTGGCTCTTTGCTTTCACTTATAATCAACATACAGCTGGGGAAGTTGTGTCTGCCTTTGATTCATAGCACAAAAACTACCCTGGATGATGCTTGTAAGCAAGAGCAGAACACAAGTAGAAAGGAAAACAAGGAAATCAAGTAAAAAACCAAACTTCTGTATGGTATCACTCTATGCAAACCACCAACTCCAGCTGCAGTTTCATGACCTCTCATAAAGAGAGATCATGCTGATGTAATTCTGGGCTGCCACTGAAACAACCAGCCCTAACCTTGACCCGAGGAATGTGCTGTGGAGACCAGCTTCAGGGCAGGTAAGTCTGCCCAGGAGAAGGGAGTTACAGCAAAAAAAGGCTGAAGAAAAGCTCTTTTTGGGGGCATTCTGAAGGCCAGAAAGACCCCTAGCCTGTGTTGGGGGTCGGTCAGTTGGGGGGCTGGCTGCTGAGAAGTGCCTGGGAGGAGCCACCCCACCCACCACTAATCAGGCTACAAGAGGCTTCCTGGAGGGTTGCAGCCCAAGTAGCAGAGAGTGAGAAAACGGTGCTTGTGGGTGCTCAAGTGGTACTGCAGCTGCTTACAGCTTGTTAGGTAGCGTGCTGGGACTCTACTGGTTCACGAGGTAAGCTCACGTGTCAGAGGGATCCGAAGCGAACCCAGCAGAGGCACTCAGACCCACAGCGAGACAGCGGCACCAGCAAGCGCCGCTGACAAGTACCGAGGTTCCCCCCCCCCCCCCTCGGTTTTTGAGGTGGACTGGGGTTCCCTGGCCCAGGGAAGGCCCAGGCAGGGGAGAGAGACCCTCTCGCGAGTAAAAGAGAATTTGCTCCTGTATGCTCCCTGGCAAAATGGTTTCTACTAGGCTAAGGAAGGTCGCTCTCCTGTTGCCAAAGTGGATGTAGAAACACAGGCAGAGCTCCCTCGGAAAGATATGGGAGTTCAGATGTAGGGAATGCCACAGCCTGCTCCTGGTCTCAGAGGGCACCGCTCATCAGGGCTGCGTGCGGTGTGAGCAGGTGGATGATTTGCTTCACCACGTGGCCCTGATGGAAGATGAGGTTGCGAGACTTAGAGCTGAGGTAGAAAGGCTTAGAAGCATCAGAGAATCAGAAACTGAGATAGCCCGATGGAGCCAAGCTTTGTGCTCCACTCATACGACTGATGGCACCCATGATCAAGGGGACAATCTACCCTGTCCCTTTGAAAAAGAGGACAGAAACCTTAGCAAAGGTGGTGAGCGGAGACAGGTTCATGGTGATGGCAGAAGGCGGGCACCCCCCTTGCCTGCTTTGCCTCCTCCGGTGCCTCTGAGGAATAGATATGAGGCGCTCCGGGAAGACGCCCATTCTTCTTATTGTGACCAGCCTGAGGGTAGGGGTATGGGAGAAGGGAAGGCCTGGAGGCAGGTCCCACCTTGTGGAGGGGGACAGGTACTCCCTCCACCTCCACCTCCTCCTCCTCCCCCCAGATTGCCCACACTCAAGGGGTATGGATCTCTTGAATTTGACACTCCTACTGATGAGGATCCAACTGGTAATTCTCGCACAGCTTGTCCCCCAGCCTCACAACTTAAGACCTCCTCATGGAGGAAGAAGAGGAGAGTTGTTGTAGTGGGAGACTCTCTTCTGAGGGGAACAGAGGGCCCAATCTGTAGACCAGACCCATCCCACAGGGAAGTCTGCTGCCTCCCTGGAGCTCAGATTAGAGATGTTAAAAGGAGGCTGCAAGAACTGTTGCACCCCTCTGATTATTATCCCTCAATAGTTTTTCAGATAGGTAATGATGAGATTTCTGAGAGAAGTTTAAACGCAATCAAGAAGGACTTCAGGGCACTGGGGTGACTGGTTCAAGGTTCAGGAACACAGGTGGTGTTCTCCTCTATCCCTCAGGCAGTAGAGAAGGGCACAAAAAGAGGACGGAATACCTACATAATTAACCATTGTCTGAAAGACTGGTGCCACCGTCAGAATTTTGGTTTTTTTGATCATGGAGAAGTTTATTTGACACCTGACCTACTGGCACCAGATGGAATACAGCTGTCACAAAGGGGAAAAAGGATCCTCACACAAGAGTTAGCAGGTCTCATTGAAAGGGCTTTAAACTAGGATTGAAGGGGGAGGGGGATAAAGCCAGCCTCAGTGAAGATGGGCCTGTAGACAGCCTCCAGTCTGTTGTCCTACTTGGGGCGAGTGATTTTGATACTTGAGTTACATTGGACAACAGAAACATGTACACGACTAGTGGGGTGGTGGCTGCAGAAGTGATCAGGAAACCGGAATTGAAGAGGGAAGGGGATAAAACCTGCTCCTCCAGCAATGAGCCTGGGGGTGCAGGACGAAGGATGGGGGTGAAGTCAGTTGCAGAGATCGGGTGCCTCTGTGCCAATGCACACAGACTTGCTAGTGATGAGCCTGGGGACAGCCTTCAATCTGCTGTCCCACTTGAGGCAGATAGTACCGGTATGTGTGACCACAACCACACAGAGGTCTCTGACAGACTAGTAGCCACAGAGGTGGCCATAAATGGTTGTATAAAAAGATTAAAAACTATTAACTCTACCCCCTCTCTGAAATGCTTATATGTCAATGCATGGAGCATAGGGAATAAGCAGGAGGAGTTAGAGATATATGTGAGAATATACAACTATGATATAATTGCTATTACTGAGATGTGGTGGGACAGCTCCCACAACTGGAATGTTGTTTTGGAAGGTTATGTTCTATTCAGAAGAGATAGGCCAGCAAGGTGAGGTGGTGGTGTTGCTCTCTACATGCGAGAGCAACTAAAATGTATTAGGTTCTATCCAGGAAGGGAGGTAGAACAGGTTGAAAGCTTATGGGTAAAAGTCAAGGGACATGGAAAAGGGAATAAAATTGTTCTGGGTGTCTACTACAGGCCACCAAACCAAGAAGAAGGTGTTGACGAAGCCTTCTACAGTCAACTGGAAGTGGCCTCTAGAACACCCTCCCTGGTAGTCATGGGTGACTTCAATCACCCTGATATCTGTTGGAAAGCCCATACAGCCAGGCATACCCAGTCCAGAAAGCTCTTGCAGTGCACAGCCGACAACTTTCTGATGCAGGTCATGGATGAACCAACAAGGAGGGGTGCACTGTTGGATCTTGTATTAACTAATCAAGAAGGACTGGTTGGAGACATTACGGTTGGGAATAGCCTGGGTGATAGTGATCACGATATGATAGAGTTTAACATTAAACAAAGGGGAACTACAGCAGTAAGTAGGACTGCAACTCTGGACTTCTGCAGGGCTGACTTTGAACTCTTCAAAGATCTACTTGCTGGAATCCCATGGGCTAGTACTCTGGAGGGTAAAGGAGCCCAAGAGAGTTGGTTAATTTTTAAAAAACAGTTTCTTCAGGCCCAGGATAGATGTATTCCCTTAAGGAAAAAATTTGGAAGGCATACTAGGAGACTCACATGGATGAGCAGGGAGCTTTTGAAGATTTCAAGGAAGAAAGAACTATACAGTTCATGGAAAAAAGCACTGGTCGGTTGGGAAAATTATAGAGTAGTCAGGGCATGTAGGAAGGCAATAAGGAAGGCCAAAGCCCTCTTAGAGCTTTAAGTTGGTGAGTCAGGTAAAAGAGAATAAGAAAAGTTTCTTCAAATACATAAGTGCCAAGAGGAAGAACAAGGAAAGTGTGGGGCCACTGCTGAATGAGAAAGCAGTCTTAATAACCGAGGATGCAGAGAAGGCAGAGTTGCTCAACACCTTCTTTGCTTCAGTCTTTTCTTCTAAGACCAGCCCCTGTGAACTCCAGTCCCTGGTTGAAGGGGAGAAAGCCTGGGAGAAGGATGACTCTCCACTGGTCAATCAAGACTGGGTTAAGGACCAGTTACGTAAGTTGAATATGCATAAGTCCATGGGCCCTGATGAGATGCACCCAAGAGTGCTGAGCGAATTGGCTGATGTTACTGCCCTGCCACTCTCCATCATTTTTGCAAAATCATGGCAAACGGGAGAGGTGCCGGAGGACTGGAGGAAAGCCAATGTCACTCCAGTCTTCAAAAAGGGCAGGAAAGAGATTCCAGAAAACTACAGACCAGTCAGTCTTACCTCCATCCCTGGAAAGATAATGGACAGGCTCATTCTGGAGGTTATCTCTAGGCACATGGAAGATAAGAAGGTTATCAGAAGTAGTCAACATGGATTTACCAAGGGGAAGTCATGCTTGACTAATCTAATAGCCTTCTATGATATTGTGACTGGATGGGTAGATGCAGGGAGACCAGTGGATATAGTCTATCTTGACCTTAGCAAGGCTTTTGACACAGTCTCCCATAACATCCTTGTGGAGAAGCTTGGGAAGTATGGGATAGAAGAGCAGGTAGTAAAATGGATTAGTAACTGGTTGGACAATAGAGTCCAGAGAGTGGTGGTCAATGGTGCCAAATCCAGCTGGAGAGCTGTAACCAGTGGAGTCCCCCAGGGATCAGTGCTGGGTCCGATCCTGTTCAACATCTTTATCAATGACATTGATGACAGGACAGAGTGTCTGCTCAGCAAGTTTGCTGATGACACAAAACTGGGAGGATCGGCAGATACACCTGAAAGCTGTGCGGCCATCCAGCAAGACCTGGACAGGTTGGAGAACTGGGCAGGGCAGAACTAAATGAGGTTTAACAAGGATAAATGTAGAGTCCTGCATCTAGGTAAGAATAATAAATGACACCAGTACAGACTGGGAGGTGATCCGCTGGAGAGCAGTCTTGTGGAGAAAGACTTGGGAGTCCTGGTGGACAACAAGTTCTCCATGGAGCAGCAATGTGCCCTTGTGGCCAAAAAGGCCAATGGTATCCTGGGGTGTATCAAGAGGAGCGTGTCCAGCAGATCGAAGGAGGTTCTCCTCCCCCTCTACTCTGCACTGGTGAGACCTCACCTGGAATATTGTGTCCAGTTCTGGGCTCCCCAGTTCAAGAGAGACAGGGATCTGCTTGAGAGAGTCCAACGGAGGGCTACAAGGATGATTAAGGGACTGGAGCACATGCCTTATGAGGAGAGGCTGAGACACCTGGGGCTCTTTAGTCTGGAAAAGAGAAGACTGAGAGGGGATTTGATAAATGTTTATAAATATATGAGGGCTAAGTGTCAAGAGGAAAGGGACAGCCTCTTCTCACTTGTGCCTTGTGATAGGACTAGGGGGAATGGATATAAGCTGGAGCACAAGAGGTTCCACCTTAACATGAGGAGGAACTTCTTTACAGTAAGGGTCACAGAGCACTGGAACAGGCTGCCCAGAGAGGTTGTGGAGTCTCCTTCTCTGGAGATTTTCAAAACTTGCCTGGATGCGTTCCTGAGTGACCTGTGTTAGGGTAGATTATGTTGTAGGGTAGATTAGGTTGTAGGGTAGCTTATATGATCCTGCCCTGGCAGGGGGGTTGAACTTGGAAGATCTCCAAGGTTCCTTTCAACCCCTAACACTCTGTGATTCTGTGAATGCTATTTTACAGTTTTTTAATCAGGTTCCTTTTCAGTTGGATCAATTACCTGAGCTGTCACACTGCTCAGCACAGCCAAGTGCAGAAGGCAGCAGCAATTTGCACCCATGTTAGCTAAAAGCTGCTGTCTTACAGCAACAGTCTCGCAGTGCACCAGTCTTAACCTGCCTTGCCATATTCTCACATGCACACTGCCACAGCTGCCACAAAGCACAGCCAGTGTGAGATATTCAAAGGTGTATGCTACGCTGGCTACATACAAACCAGTGATCTGTCCAGAATGACCTCATTTACGCTTTAGTCTGCAAGATGCTTATGCGAGACATAAAATGAAACTAGGATGTTGTAGACTTCTAATGAAGCACACGTGAGATAAACAGCTGTCAGAGAAATTAAAATAAAATAAAAATCAAAACCAAACCAAAAGATGGCTGCTTATTTATTTTTTAAAAGAATTCTGCCATTGTTTTTATTTACAAGAAATATGTATAGTTGGAGATTAAAGATGAGGCTTTTTTAGCTCAACTGATGTCTAAATGTCAATCTCCAAATGCAAATTTCATTAATGAGATGGCATTTAATCTGTATCAGCAGAGCACTCTGATCCCTGGATGGGATTTTGGCACTCTAGGCCATTAACTTATATTTACGTTCCAGAAGTGAGAAGCAGCTGAGGGAACTGGGGTTGTTCGGCCTGGAGAAAATGAGGCTCAGGGAAGACCTTCTCACTCTCTACAACTACCTGAAAGGAGGTTGTAGGGAGGTAGGGTCAGTCTCTTCTCTCAAATAAGTATCAGGCAGGACAAGAGGAAACAGCTTCAAGTTGCATCAGGGGAGGTTTGGATTGGACATTAGGAAAAATTTCTTCACAGAAAGGGTTGTAAAGTCCTGGAACAGGTTGCCCAGGGAAGTGGTGGAGTCACCACGCCTGGAGATACTTAGAAAACATGTAGAGGTGGCACTTACGGACATGGTTTAGTGGTGGACTTGGCAGAGTTAGGTTTTATGGTTGGATTCAATGATCTCAAAGGTCTTTTCCAACCTAAATGATTCTATGTTCACTCCACTTGGGAGCTCAGGTCCCCACCATCTCGACAAGAGAGATTCAACACAGAAAGGGACTTCAAGGATTGCTCCCACTTACTGAGATCTCCATTTTGTCAAGAGAGCCACTGTGAGCTCACTCCAGCCAGACAAGTTTGTCCTTAGTGTGATGCCCGGGACCAGCTTAGCTAGGCAGTGTGGGTGAAAGCTGGGGCTTGCTGGCTGGGTGATGCTGCTCTGGTGCCTGTGACATCATTGAGGCCAGGCTGCAATGGGAGCTGTCCTTAGGGACATTGTCAGGCACCAGGTCCTTGCTGCTGTTTGACTTGGGTGATCAGGGAGTCCAGCAGGGTGGGGAAGGCTGAGCTGGATGGGGGATGGGGTAGATGCCCACAGGCTTTCTAACCCAGAGCACAGTACTGCCCCCAGTACTGGGCATCAAAACGACTTGGGCAGGATGGGGCTTATGCTGTCTCCAGTCAGGGCTGGCAGCCCCTTCAGACCTGGTGACAGCAGAGCCAAGACGCTCTCCTGTGAGAGCCTGTTGCTGGCATTGGTGCAGTGCTCACAAACCCTGCCCTTGTCCCTACCGCCTTTCTTACCCCCTCTCCTATCAGCTCCTGCCTCACTCTCCCCAGCCCCATGCTCCCCGTCCCCAGCCCTGCTGAGCCCCCTTTTCTCTCAGGCCCTGTCTGCGGCAATTGCTGCCTTTGTGGCTGTGCTAGCTGCCCAGGCTGGGCTGAAAAATGATCACCACATAGATGTGGCTATAGCCAAGAGGATGCAGCAGCAGGAGGAGTATCTGCTCGGCTGCTGCAGGAAACTGAGTGGAGCTGGAGTGGGGAAGAAGCCATGCTCCTTTCCGTGTTGCAGCACTGTCTGCTTCAGGTGGCTGACAGAACTTTGTGGTCTGCTGGCTTTCCAGGAAAACAAAGCTCCCCTCAGCTATCAAGCTGCAGAGATCAGGACAGCTCCAGCATGGAGCAGGATGATGATGAGGAGAAGGAAGACCTCAATGCCATACACAATGGTGTCAGGTCTTTGTGTCCACCTCACTGACAATGTGGCCTGCCCAACACACACAAGGTGGGGAGGGAGCTGGCAGGCGAGCACCTTGTTGTCTGCCAAGTGCTGTGCAAGAGGACATTGACGCCACAGATGGACGCAGTCACAGGGATGGATGGTACACATGAAACCTGGAGTGTCCGAAAGCACAGCATCACCTACTGCCTGCTTGCGTGCCTGCAGTCACCCCCCAGGCGCTCCTTCAGCCTGGGGCTGGACACCATGAGGCAGCTGCCAGCAACATGCCACAGGATCCCTATGGAACTGGAGTGCATGTGCTTGAGGGAGCAGCTGGTGGGGGATATGTCATGCTTTCTTCACCACCCTGATGACAAGCTGCCAAAAGACCAGAGCTCATACCTCCTATGCACCCTCTGCACACACTCCAACTTGGAGAAAATCACCTCTTGGGTCCAAGGCTTGGTTGAGATCAGCCTCACTGCTTTTGCCTCAGTCACACCACTGCCAGCTAATGATTCTGCCCTCCTCCCAGTCCTACCGGCTCCAGCTGATGAACCATCTCCAAGATGAACATCTGCACTGAGATGATTCTTGCAGTGCATCACGGCAGCTCAGGCACCTCCCTGATCCTTGCTTAGGCAAAGGTCACCTTAACCAGCCACACACCATGGCCAGAGAGCTGTGCTGCTGTCAAGATGCCACTTTTCAGACTCATGGCAAGGAACACCCAGCAATACAATTTCCACCTCAGAGGTCTGCAACTCTGCACCCATATCCTGGTGGTCACAGGGTTTGCCACCCACGTCTGTGATCCTGAGGACCTACTTCCCCCTTGCTCTGGTTAGGGCCTGGAGGACAATTTTGGACATCATGACAGAGAACCTACTCATCCCAGAGACTGCCTGGGGAGTCTAGGCTGCAGATCTGAACAAACTAGACACAGTGATGACACTGCTTAAGAGAAGATCGGCATAACCACAGCTTGGGGAATTTCTGCCAGTCCAGCTGAAGATGCAATTGCAACTGTGACTCGTGTTAACACCTTTAAGAGGATGGTACCACCCATTCTTTCTTTTCCAGTTTTCTGCTCTGTTTCCATTTGAAGGGGAAGATGCTCCTGTGTGTGTAAGCCAGATGCGAGGGAACAAAGGCAAGGGAGCCAGATCCTTCTCAGGAGTGACCACTAAGATGTCCACAAGCACAAAAGCCTAGAACAAGGGAGTCAATCCACCTTGCAGGATGGCAGAGCAAGGAGCAAACTATCCACGAGCCATGTCACTTCCTCTTGCACATATACAGGTTGAATTCCTTTGAGTGGCCTGCCTACCTACACTCACAGGCAGATAGAGCAGAAGTATGTCTAGTGCGTGGAAGATAATTTCCTGACAGAGTTGGTGAAGGAGCCAACGAGGGAAGACGCTCCACTGGACCTGTTCTTTGCAAACAGAGGACTTCTGGGTGATACGATGGATGGAGGACATCTTGGACATGGTGAGCCTGAAATGATAGTGAGTTTTCGGTTCTCGGAGAAGAAAGGATGGAGGTGAGCAGAACTGCCATCTTAGACTTCTGTAGGGCAGACTTTGGCCTGTTTAGGGGCCTGGCAGACACAGAGTTCCTTGGAAGGCCATCCTGAACAGCAAAGGTGTCCCGGAAGGCTGTACATTCTTCAAGGAGGAAATCTTAAAGACCTGGAAGTGCTGGGTTAATGGTTAGACTTGATGATCTGAAAGGTCTCTTCCAAGCAAAACGATTCTGTGTTTCTATGTTGTTTCAGAAGAAGCCTGAGGATGGGAACAAGGCAGGAACATTTATCACTGTATCACACAGAATGGTGCTTAGTCCTTCTGGGAAGTTCAAGTCTCTGTGTAGTTAGCAGCTGGGCTAGTCCATTCATCAGCATCATAAACATGGTCAATGACATCACCAACACATAGTGGCTAATGCTACAAGGAGGAGACAGATAAACAGTAAGAGAAAAATGCAAATTTGCAGTGTAAAAAACCCACACCCCGACATAAACAATACTTTGAGGGTTTTTTTTCATTTTAACTAGGCCTAAGTATAGGTCTAATATGTAATTTTGCTGTTCCTAGAAGACAGCTATTATAGCAGCACTAGTGTGTAAAAACTAAAGTCTGTGACAAAATAAAACAGAGGGGACAATAGAAAACACAACTGAGAATACAACAAGTGAGTAAGAAGTATTGGGTGTATTTTCCAATCAAGTAACTGAAGCCATTACAAAGCTTCCATTCCATGTGAACTGATAATGCAAAATTGAGGGAGAACTTGCCAGTAGGTAGACACTCCTTGGCAGTAAGACAACTCAGATATTTATGTCAGCTAAAGCGCAATTTTTCTAGAGAAAACACTATTCCAATGATGCATAGCATTCAGAAAAAAAAAAAAATCACTACTTTTTCACTCAACATTTCTAAAAATTGCAGATTTCTCTGCTATGGTAACACATAGTTTCAAAGAGATTAAACAAATGAGTTCAAGAATGGCTAATAAATACAGTAGGAAGATGAAGGTCTGGCTTAGGAAGTCTTTCAGTCACTAATGATCAAAAGGATAAAAGCAGAGAGCTTGCTCTCCACTTGCTCAAATTCTGGTACCTTATGTTCACTAGTGTTACAGGTGGACTATTTAGGGTCAGGCTGAGATGTGCCATTGGATATTCAGCATCCTGTGTTCAATTGTCTGAACTGAGTTGATGTTAATGTAAACCACTAGCCATTAAGAAATTGTAATTTTTTCAAATCCAGTGACATTTCAGGCTACAGTTGCAAATGAAACACTGCTACACCCGTGTCCAGCACACATCCAGCTGTTTCTTCCTTTCCTGGGACTACTGCAGATATTGGTGTTCTGACATGAGAGGTACCATGCCTCCTGATGCATCCATACCTACTATTTCAAAGCAGACAGCTCTTTAGGGCAAGTAGGGTTACTTCAGACTTGAATTCTGAGTTTAGTCACAAAAAGGATCGCAGGGAGAACTTGCCAGTTTAATGACCTGAAATTTCTGCCAGAGGACTCATTCAGTTTGAGAGTTTAGCCATGGAAGAGTAGTAAAGCTCGTAATGCTGACACTATCAATCCTCACAACTCCAGGACTGTGACAACCCTAGCACTAGCCTACTGCAATTTAGCTCTGTGAAGCGGAGAAGCACCATCTCTTAACAAAGCTGGACTGCTAACCAGTGTGAGAGAATAAATGTAACCCAGAAAGTTCACTGAGTGGCAGCTCTACCAAAGCCAGGATACCAGCAACCAAAATAGCTGAGGTCTGACCAAAGTTGATGGAGAACACTGAAAAGGTCTTGACTACTGCTACAAGATTTTTCTGCTTCTGTTGAGTCTCACTAAACCTTCTCACAAATATTCTGCTCAAAATACCTAGTTTTAAGAAACCAATTACAAAAATCCAACAACATAAATGGGCTCAGACATCAACAAGCATAATCCACCACAACAGCCTGCAGCTTGCACCTGTGTAAACTCCCACCTGTATGCAGTACAACTGAAAACATTCACTAATTTGAACAACACAAGGTTTAAAGAACCAGTAATGAGCCGTCTTTTCTACATGCCTTTCCCTGCAGCTTTAGCTAAGCAGGGCAGCATGACTATGAGAAACATATTCCTGCACTATTTCTGTCGGGAAGGTGTAAGACACAAGAGTATGAAGTCAGATGAGACAAAGCCTACTTTCACCTGGTCAGTGCATTTTGGACTTTGTAGTTCACAGCACATTTATGATAAAAAAGATAACACAAGAGCTGCCATTGGAAGTCCATCTGAGTGTGTTACTGGTTGGGTTTCAGTTCTCCAAGGGAAAGGATGTGTTGCCAACTGAAAACCAAACCCTTGTTATCTGCATGGTGTAATGCACTCTTGGGAAGTTTACAAGCATCACAGGTACAGAAGTTCGTGTGGTTAAGGGAAAAGCCATTCTGGTGAATAGCTGGATGGCTTAATGTCTCATGCATTACTGGTAACATCTCGGCTTTCCTTCTTATCTGGCACCAGAATTGTAGTTTTTCATGCAAGTAGAAACATCAGTTTCCTTCTAGTTTTCAAATAAAGCCCGAATGAGAAATCTGAAAATCAGAAGCCAAATGAAGACACTGCCTTTATTCCTATAGACACCCTGAAACTGTCACCAGAGGACTGGTGACTTGCTGCCATCATCACAGTCCTTACATGAGCATCTGAGTTCCTGTCTGCCCCAAAAGGAACTTTTCTATATGTGGGTGCTAATCAATGATTTGGAGAGGCATAGAGAGGGGCTTTCTCAAAGGAAAAAATTGTTTGCAAACTCTGCTTAGATATCTGTCAGTCTAAGGACTGGGTCCTCTGAACTTTTGTAAAGAAAAGTGCTGCACACACTCCTCCCTTGCTATACTGCAAAAGGACAAATAGTTGCACTCTTTTATTCAAATACCAGAGTAATTCAGAGTAAATATATATATATTATACCATAGAGCACAATTTAAAACAATTTCAGTCTATTTGTCACATAATTACATACAGACAGCATCTCTGGGGCTATCACTAACTAGTACTGCAGTGCCTGCAGGCAGCTCTGCTTGGTAAATAAGTTTTCCAGTTGGAGTAATGCGTAATTAAACAAACAAAGCAAGACTCAACAGCAGTACAAGAAAATAGAATAGTGGGCACACTGGGCAACTCTTATAAAGGATGAAAATGAGCAGGGACAGATAATGGTAGAGATAGAGGTAGCTGGTATAGGGGATCACAGATGATTTAAGGTAAGATAGCACTGTTCAATAGAAAACTGAGTGCCCTATTTATGGATCAAGGTCAATAGGCAAAGCTAGTGCTAGGAAATATTTCTATCAGGGAAGACAACACCTGTTTCAGTGACCAGGAACCAAAAGGAGAACATGAGAAGCACTACCATCTTCTGGATTGCTTTGAGACAGCGTTCGTCAGTGAGAAGTACTAATCAAAGACAAGCAGAATCAAAAATCAGCAAAAAAAAGGGGGTGTGGAGGGGTGAGAGGTGGTGGCAGGGGAGGTGAAATCAATCTTGCTCCAAAATGTGGCTTTGTCCCAAGACAGACTAAATCCTAAAATGGTTGGCCAGATTAGAAGCCGGGAAAACACTAAGATGGAGTAAGTTATCATAGCAATTAAAAAAACTAGAAACAAAACAAGTAAAACAAAAACAACTAGTGCAGGGACATGGAAGAGCACTATCCTGAGGACCTTATTTCTCCATGGTATGCTACTTTGATATGTGAGACTGTTCCTAAGCGCACACCGAGACTCCAGATTTAGATTCTGAATTTAAGTCTCTTTGCATTTCCAGACAGGATCTTACACTCTCTCTCTCTCCTGTTTCAGACAAATCACAAGGCACATCACTTCTAGCTCCTGTTTTGGAAGTGATTGGTTTTCCTCCTAGTTTTAAGACCTTTATTTTAAGAGTCGACCTAGAAGCCCCAGAATCCCGAACATGAAATCAATTTTGTCATCCTAAAAGCTAAAAAAACATCTCCTGTCCTTTCATCTATATCCCCTGAATTTTGAAACTGCAGAAGAACAGTTAAGATTGTATCTTTATCTTCCAGCACCTGTTATAAGAGGAAGGGAGTAGTACAGTTGAAAACTAAATAATAATGTCATATAAAGAAGCATTAGGGTTTATATTGATTATCTGAATATTCAGCTATTTAAAAATTGCATATACTGTATAGATATAGTAGGCTTTAAAGGCTGTATCTATCTATAGATAAACATACCTTTTAAGCCAGAGAAATTATTTTAGTGAAAAATCAAAAAGCTATTCCATTTGTATGTTGTCCAAAAATAAAATAATCTTTCAGAACACTGGTACATCAAAAATACTACAAAAATTGTATTATTACTTTCATGAAATGTAATGGTGTATTCTTCTAGTGCATATGATGAATACAATTTAGGGTGACCTCAGGATATAAAGGTAGAGGGTAAGGTTAGCAGACCTCAGAAGGTTGCATAAGCCACTGCTATGATCTCTGCATTCACTGTGAGATTAATAACCTATTATTATAACAAAACAATGAAAAGCACTCTCTGAAAAATAAGTTCACATTGATTTTGGCAGGACCATTAAGCAAAGGGGCTTTAAAAAATTGTAAGACGACAAATATTTATGGTAATTGATAATTTACTAAGAGCAGGGAATCAATGGTGCATTGATAATTTGATGACTGTGGTAATACAGGACACTATGTTGGACCTGTTGTTGTACAGAAATTCATTAATAATCTGGAAGAGTGGGAAAAGAGGAAATCTCTTTACATTCAAAGACAATGCTTAAATGGCATGGTGAATTCAACAAGGAGAATAATAATTATAATAAGAATAAATTGTTAAGGCAGATATGAGGCTTAGTAAAATGACATGTAGTGTGGTTAAGGCATAGTAGAATGAAATGTAAAAGCCAGGAGCTAGGGGTAAAGTTAAAGAGAACGGAAATGTGTCATAGAATTGTTAAGGCTGGAAAAGACTTCCAAGATCATGAAGTACAACCTTCTACCCAACACCTTCATGACCACTAGACAGTGTCCAGAAGTGCCAAATCCACCTGTTTTTAACACCTCCATGGATGGTGACTCCACCACTTCCCTGGGTAGCCTGTTCCAATGCTTAACTACTCTTTCAGTAAAGAAATTCTTCCTAGTATCTCATCTAAACTTCCCCTGGCACAACTTGTAGCCACTTCCTCTTGTCCTGTAATTAGTTACCAGGGAGAAGTTCCTCTACCACAACCACCTTTCAGGTGGATGTAGAGAGCAATAAGGTCTCCTCTCAGCCTCCTCTTCTTCAGGCTAAACAATCCCAGCTCCATCAGCCTCTTCTCGTAAGACATGCTCGCCAAACCCCTCACCGGCTTCATTGCCCTCCTTTGTACCCACTCAAGTACCTCGTCTTTCTTATGCTGTGGTGCCCAGAACTGAACACAGTACTCGAGGTACGGCCTCACCAGTGCCGAGTACAGGGGCACAATCACTTCTCTACTCCTGCTGTCCATGTCATTTCTGATACAGGCCAGGATGCCATTGGCCTTCTTGGCCTCCTGGGCACACTGCTGGCTTGTGTTCAGACGGCTGTCAACCAGCACTCCCAGGTCCTTTTCTGCCAGGCAGCTTTCCAGCCACTCTTCCCCAAGCCTGTAGCGTTGCCTGGGGTTGTTGCAACCGAAGTGTAGGACCTGGCATTTGGACTTATTAAATCTCATACAGTTGACTTTGGCCCATCGATTCAATGTGTACAGATCTCTCTGCAGAGCCTTCCTACCTTCAAGCAGACTGACACTCCCACTTAATTTTGTATCATCTGCAAACTTACTGAGGGTGCTCTCAATCTCCTCATCCAAATGATTGATAAAAATGTTAAACAGGACCAACCCCAGCACTGAGCCCTGGGGAATATAATTGTGACCAGTTGCCAACTGGATTTAACTTCATTTACCACAGCTCTCTGGGGTTGGCCATCCAGACAGTTTTTAACCCAGTGAATCACATACTTGTCTAAGCCATGAGCCTCCACCTTCTCCAGAAGAATGATGCAGGAGACAGTGTCATATGCTTTACTAAAGCCTGGGTACCAATGTCCACAGCCTTTCCCTAATCCACTAGGTGGGTCACCTGGTCATAGAAGGAAATCAGGTTGGTCAAACTGGACCTGCCCTTCATGAACCCACATTGGATGGTCCTGGATCCCCTGGTTGCCTTGCACTTTCCATGTGAGTGCACCCAAGATGAACTTCTCTATAATCTTCCCTGGTACTGAGGTATCCTCCTTACAGCTGACTGGCATCACACTGGCAAGCCTCCAGTCAAATGGGACCTCCGCTGTTAACCAGGACTGCTGATAAATGATGGGAGAGTGGCTTGGCAAGCTCCTCCACCAGCTCCCTCAGTACTCTCAGGTGGGTCTTATCTGACCCCATAGGCTTGTGGGTGTCTGGGTGGCATAGCAGATTGTTAACTGCTTCCTTCTGGATTATGAGGGGATTATTCAGATGTCCACCTCTGTCTTCCAGTTCAAGGAACTGAATACCCTGAGGATAACTGGTGTGACTATTAGAGACTGAGACAAAGGAGGCATTAAGTACCTCAGCCTTTTCATCATCCTTGGTGACAATATTCGCTTTTGCAACCAATAAGGGGTGAAGATTCTCCCTGGCTCTCCATTTGTTGTTTGAGACTTCTTCCAGTCACCTATAGAACACTTCATCAAACTCTTCATCCCAGTTGGGTGGTCTACAACAGACTCCCAAGAGGATATCTGCCCTGTTGGCCTTCCCCCTCATCCTTATCCATAAGCATTCAATGACATCATCACAGTCATTGAGCTCTAAACAATCAAAACACTCCCTGACATATAGAGCCATTCTTCCACCTCTCCTTCCCTGCCTATCCCTTCTGAAGAATTTATAGCCATCCATTGCAGCACTCCAGTCATGAAAGTCATCCCACCATGTTTCTGTAATGGTGACCATGTTATAGCTGTCCTGCTGCATAATAGCTTCCAGCTCCTCCAACTGAACTTTACTGTTCTGTAAACAAATTCTAATTCCAAAGAATGAGAGAGATCCACTAGGAAACAAAACATCACCATAAATATGCAGCAAAGGTCATCTTTTATCGCAAGGAATTTAAAATCGGCTCTTACATGTGAAAGTTCTGAGGACTGGTGATGGAAAACCCATATATTGCCTAATGAGGGCTTCCTACCGAACTTGCACAGTCTTAGTAAAAGAAAGGACATACAAAAGTTTGGAACCATGGTCATTAGAAAATCCATAGAAAGTTATCACCACAAAAATTAATGAGTACAGAAATATACATCAGAAGCTTTGCAAATGCAGCACATACACCACTGGACTCTGATAGGCTTTAGAGTGAAGCTTCACAGGGCAATTAAATTGCTGCTTTTCCACCTGTGATTTGAACTATGCAGTAACTAGTAATACACAACAAACACTGATAATTGTGTATGTGCGCGCGCACACACACTTCCTATCTGTGACAGAGAAAAAAAAAAATTTAAAAAAACCCAAAAAAAAAGAAGCTGAGTGCAGCTGTCCCTAAGGGTGCTCCTATTCTTTGTCCCATGAAATCCTACACAGGTTTTGTAGATCTATAAACAGTTAGGGAAAAAAAGAACTGTCATTTCCTTAACTGACTCAGCCTTCTCCAGAAAGTTTTGGCAGCATCTAAAATGTCAACTGAGATGGGATATTTTAAGACCTTGCTCTCAAAGCAACAACAGACCACACTGCAATGGGAATGCCACAGAGCTGTCACTGTAGTTGCAACAGGAGGACAGGAAAGAGCCATAGCAGTATCTCTTTCCCACTGGTTTTGGGAACTGTCCAAAACCCCATGAAGCTCATCTTCCCTTTCAGGAATAAACAACAAAAAAAAAAAATCTGCTGTTGCCTGCTAATTTTGCCCAGCTTGAAGATCACGCATTAGAAATCTGCTCAGAGGAGAAAGTTCAGGTGCCAAAAGATTGCTCATGCTAGATAAGAAAAGGACCATTTTCAGCTTACGCTCTATGGCTTCACCTCTTTTCTTACGCAACCTAGTAATTTATATCTTATGTGAATATATACATACACAAATAAAACATATATAAAAAGACTACAATAAAATAGCGTAGGTGGCAAAGTCAAGCATTCAAAAGTGATGACAAATTTAAGGCTGCCTGAGCGTTACGCATTTTCACTTTAAAAGTTAATCACAGGCTATACTTTTGAAAGGACATTTTCAGTGCTCAAAACACACACACGGAGAATAACGAGCTCCTCTAAACTCTTTGGAATAAGACAAACGTCCAGCTGAAATGGATCCAACAATCTATCATCATTGTAAATCTCTATACTAAAAAGACTGTATATCAAAGAGGACATTTCTGTGCACTTGAAACAATTTATATTTTTGTCTGCTAACTTCCAAATAGAAAGCTTCTTGCCCAGCAGAACAGAGATTTTCTGAGGTCTTTAATATCCTTTATTAATCTGCATAGGAATTGAAACCAAAGGATGAGGCTGATTTTCCATAAACTGACCACAGCAAAGAAGCATGATGCTAAAGCATCATTTCCACTATTTGTTCTAACTGCATTTCCTATTAGGAACCTTCAAAAGGTAGCTGCTACAAAGCAGGAATTGGAACCTTCAAAGAAAACAGGCAGAATACATGTGTGCATGTGTGTACACACGTGCATATGGTGGAGAGGATGTAGGGGCTCAGCAAAACACAGTAAATGTAGACTAAACAGTATACTAACAATGGGTTGCTATTCAACTTCTGTTTAAGTTACAGCATCAAGTGAACAGACTGGTTGGATTACAACACGTTCCCTACTAAGCTTACTACAGCGTATTATGTATTATCACAATTCAGGGAATGTAAATCTGAAATGTGCATTCATTGCACTTGTTATTCCCAGACTATTCACAAATAAGATTGCACAGTTGAAAACCTGCCCCATGATGTGTGCTGTGAAGGTTAGTATGACTCAAAGCAAAACAAATTCTCTCATTTTAGCTGTCATTTCTATGTTTAAATACTACAGATTTACTCTTGCCCAGCTAGGGGAAGGATGAATACATGGAACTTGGTAGCCACCAACATATTTGTACAAGGTTCATTAATTAACAGGGGATTGTATATGTAGGTTTAAGTAGATTCATGAAGATTATTAATTTTGATAAATTATCAAAAAGTGATCAGTACTGTTTTCCATTTAACTACTTATTAAAATACTTTGTGTAATTACTGCCCTTTAGAAGTCAATCAAAACCTACTGACTGCATTTCTTGCTATGCTAGATTCATCTCTTCATGATGCTCTGGAACAGATTTTTAAGATGTAAGTTTTCTCTTGGGAGATATATATGTGTATATATGTGTGCACACATATTTTAAGTGCAGGGAGCATCCTTGAAGCATTTGATTAAGGAAAGTAATTGGAAAAAAATGACAAGAGTTCTGAGTAGATAAATGATCCTACTGACCTATGAAACTTTTAAAAATGCAATGAATGCAAAAAAAATACTGTACCTTGTTCCAATATCCAGCCAGCTTCCATAATCTTTAACTAAAAAGAAAAAATGCTAGGAAATAAAACAAATTTGATTAGAATACCAACCCCACACAATTTGAAACACAAAATTAAACCCCATGTTTTTCAGGCTGTTTACTTCAAGTTCCTAATTCTTCAAGTAGGATGAGGGCAAAACCTTTACAGGAATGCTAATTTGGGCCAAAGAATAGTCTAGGAGCCAAAAATAGATTTAACATGGTATCAAACACAAACAAATGGACTAAGTGATGTCAGTCTGGGCTTACAAGAAACAGAAGATGACCAGCAGAGAATTTTTTCAATAAGAAAAGCCAGGACACCTTGTTGTTTGCAATAATGGGATCCCAAGTAACACCAAGTCCCAAAGAGAAGGCTATATATTGTTTTCATGGAATTCCACCACAAATTTCTTCGGGCAACTCTGTCAGTGATCCAGCTGTAAAACGGGAATAATGTTGGGAGAAGACTTGTCTGTTAGTGAATCTGCCAAATTCTAGCTGGTGATCTGCTTAAAGGTAGGAAGGCTCTATAGAGTGATCTGGACTAATGGGCTGAGGCCAGTGGCGTGAGGTTTAACAAGTGCCAGATCCTGCAGTTCAGACACAACAATCTCAGGCAATGCTACAGGCTTGGGGAAGAGTGGCTGGAAAGCTGCTCAGCAGAAAAGGACCTGGGGGCATTGGTCGACAGCCAGGTGACTATGAGCCAGAAGTGTGCCCAAGTGGCCAGGAAGGTCAATGGCATCCTGGCCTGTATCAGATATAGTGTGGCCTGCAGGACCAGGGAAATGATTGTCCCCCCCTGTACTTGGTGCTGGTGAAGCCACACCTCAAACACTGGGTTCAGTTTCTTCACAGAAAGGATTGTTAAGCAGTGGAACAGGCTGCCCAGGGAAGTGGTGGAGTCTCTTTTTCTGGAGGTCTTGAAAAGACATGTAGATTTGGTACTTAAGGGCATGGCTTAGTGATGACCTTGAAGTACTAGGTTTACTCTTGGACTTGATGATCTTGAAGGTCTCTTTGAACCAGAAAGATTCTATGATTGATCCAAGACCACAAACCAGTTCTTTTTTTTTTTTTTTCCTGACAACTTTCTCCTTTCTTGTTACAGACAACTCCTACATACCAAAACTCTTCAGTAATACTTTGGTTTGTACACCAAGTACATATTTGCTCCTTGTTTTTCAATAGTTAAATAAACAAGATAGAAGATTTGAATATACTGTGGCTTGCTACACACCAGTATATGCCTGGACTGTTGTTTTGTTCTAGTTCAACTGATTTTACTACTGAAATGCTGTATCATAGAATACCATGTTGGAAGGAACCTCAAAGGTCATCTAAGTCCAACCTTTCAAGGGGGGGGGGGGGGAGAAGTTAAACGAGATGGCTCAGCACCCTGTTAAGGTCAGTCTTAAAACTGTCCAATGTCAGGAAATCCACTACTTCCCCTGGGAGATTATTCCAATGTCTAATTGCTTTCATCATGAAAAAACTTTTTCTGGAGTCCAATCAGAATTACTGCTTGTCTTTTCCGTGTGACTCCTTATAAAAACGGAGTCTCCATCTTTTCGGTAGCCACCTTTTATGTACTGGTACATGGTAATAAGGTCTCCCCTAAGCCTTCTCTTCTCAAGGCTGAAAAAACCCCAGTTTTCTCAGCCTTTCCTTATATGGCAGGTTTTCCAGCCCTCTGAACATCCTTGTGGCCCTTCTCCGGACACTTTTCAGCCTGTCTGCATCTTTTTTGTATAGCAGGGACCAAAACTGAAAGCAGTACTCAAGGTGTGGTATGAGCAGCACTGAATAGAGTGGGATCACACAGAATCACTGTGGTTGGAAAAGACCCTTGGGATCATCATGTACAACCATTAGCCCTACTCTACAAGTTCACCCCTAGACCATGTCCCCCAACACCACATCCAAGAGATGTTTAAACACATCCAGGGATGGTGACTCAACCACCTCCCTGGGCAGCCCATTCCAATATTTCACTACCCTTTCCGTGAAGAATTTTTTCCTAATGGCAACTTCTTTATCTGCTGGTGATGCCCTTGTTGATACAGACAAGCATCCTGTTGGCTTTCTTTTCCACTGCAGCACACTGTTCATTCATGTTGAGCTTGCTGTCCACCAAGAGACGCCCAGGTCCCTTTCCATAGGCCTGCTCTCCAGACAGGTTATAGACTCATAGAATGGTAGGGGTTGGAAGGGACCTCTAGAGATCATCAAGTCCAACCCCCCTGCCAGTGCCGGAACACCTAGGGCAGGCCATGCAGGAAAAGATCCAGGAAGGTCTTGAAAGTCTCTAGAGAAGGAGACTCCACAACCTCTCTGGGCAGGCTGTTCCAGTGCCCCATCACTCTCATAGTGAAGTTTTTCCTTATGTTGAGGTAGAACTTCCTGTGTTTCACCTTCCTACCATTACCTCTCATCCTATCACAGGGCACAACTGAAAAGAGACTGGCCCCTTCTACTTGACACCCACCCTTCAGATATTTGTAAACATTCATAAGATCCCCTCTCAGTCTTTTCTTTTCCAGGCTAAACAGCCCCAGGGCTCTCAGCCGTTCCTCAGAAGAGAGATGTTCCAGTGCCTTCATCATCTTTGTAGCTCTCCGTTGGACTCTGTAGTATTTCTCTGTCCTTCTTGAACTGGGGAGGCCAGAACTGAACACAATACTCTAGATGTGGTCTCACTAGTGCAGAGTAGAGGGGGAGGAGAACCTCCCCTGGTCTGCTGGTCACAATTTTCTTTATGCACCCCAGAATGCATTCCCAGGTGCAAGACCCTACACTTGTCTGCATTGAACTTCATAAGGTTCCTACTAGGGCACTCCTCTAGCCTGTCCAGGTTTTCCTGGAGAGTGGCTTTCCCTTCTGGAGCGTCAACTTTCCCACTCATTTTGGTGTCATCTGCAAACTTCATCAGGTTGCTCTTGATCCCAACATCAAAGTCACTTATGAAGATATTAAAGAGTTTGGGACCAATATTGATCACTGGGGATCAAGTGTAAGTGTAGTTTTTTGGTATTTCAATCCTTTTCCCATGGAAATAATCAAAAATCAGATTAGTCACAAATTTATTTGAAACTACACAAAATCTCATCTCCATTTCTCATTCTACAGATAAATTAGTCATTATTTGGTTTCTTTACTCACTGTTTTTTCCTATCAGGCAATATTCACAGATAACACTGTGAACAAGAAAATCACATCAGGAATGCTTACACCAAAATGATGAAACTAAGTCATCATGTACAAAGTGAGAACACCATCTCTACCTGCTACATTGAAAAGGTTTCTGTTTACCCAGGGGCACCACTTGCTGGCTTGGAGACAGTTTGAGAGAGCAATGAAAATATACTTCTAATTTTTACAGATTATGTTGGGGTATTGTTCAGCTTTGGGTTGCTTTAGCTACCTTGGTTTGTAAACACAAGCTTACTGAAGATAACACTTTCTGACAGCTTATTACAAAGGGCTCAAAGTATCTTTTCAGATGTTTCTCATTTCCTGGATTACATTTCTTCTTTTCCTCCCTTATTCAAGGGAAGGTGGGGTGAGTAGAAGGCTCAAAATTCCTGAAAAATTAACTAAACCCTGCACACAGCTAAAACTGATATTCTAATTTTATTCCTTCCTAGGAATTTGTCAGAAAGCACATGAAAAACTCAGAATGATAACTTATTACTTCACTTCTGTCTCTTATTATGACACTATTGCTTCCTCAAGCATTTATTACATGGAAGTTAAAGGATGGTGGGCGGAGGAGTTTTATCTTTAAATTGTGCTAGGATATCAATCCAATTCATTGCCCCAGTTGCAAAAACTTTGAAGTCTGAAACAAATTCATATTTCTTTAGGTGGAATTAGGAGAACTCTGTACTTCTTGATATTATTTGAAGATATCAAGATATCAACTTACCAAAGCCATAATGTCTGAAATCACAAGAACAATGAGGAAAAGGCTGCAAAGAAAAAACAAAACAACCAAAAACCAAATCAAAACAAACAAACAAAAAAACCAAAACAAAAAAACCCAAGAAGACCATCAACCTTTATTTACGGCCACAGGTGTTACAAAGCTTATTAAAGTCCCCATAAAAAATTAAAATCGGATATGACTTCTTGCACTTGCCTTTGAATCACTCAGATACATTTCAATGTATTAGAGAACAGTTAAAATACATGAATAGGACATCTAGCATTTGTAATCCCACTATGCTTGAAAAAGACATTTCACATTAATAGTGTTTACAATTTTGCAACAGTGAAACCGCCAGCAAGAGCATCTTATAAACAGCACCTGCCCGTTCCTGATGCAAGGAGCTCATGTGCTTGGTTATGTCAAATAAAGCTGATTCAGAAGCTTCAAAATGGACTCAAGAGTGAGCAAAGCTAGCTGGCAGAGGCAGACAGATACCTGAGCTGATTGGTCCTATCCTGACAACCACCCTGCTGGGCAGGAGGCTGCTAAAGGAGATACTCGTCCCCCTTCTCTGGGTGCCTATAAGCTGCTCTGGGAATGCCCAGCATTTTGGTGGCATGCTCCCAAACTCAAGGACTCAGGGATTTCTCTGTCAGGTAGCACATTACTTCTGGAAATTGGGCTGTAGACAGTAAAAGGAACCGGACGGGAGCATACAGAGCTATTTTTAGCCCCCATTAACCTTACCTTCTTTTCATTAAACTATGTAATTCCTAATTTACATGAAGGCAATTGCTATAACTGGTTAAAACTAGTTTAAGTTAATGACACTGAAGTAATGTTGCAAACAGCTAACCCATTAACAAAAAAGTCTTCAATTAGAATAAAGTTAATTCATCAGTACAAACATCATAAATGGGAAAATGTCCAGCATTGAATAAACATATACTGGGGGGGACACCCATACCAAAGCCTCCTGATGAGGAAGTTTCTGATATTGCCTACATCAGCTGTGCTTCACTAGTAAATAAGGATGCAACCAACCAACTGTATCTCAGCTGCACTGAAAGCCTTCTCTCCAATTACCTAGGGTTCAGACAAGATGTTGCAATTTTGTAGAGCCTAGTGCCTAGGAGGCACTCAACTAGAGGGCTGTTTTCACTGGCAAGCTCCAAAAACATATTCTGACAAAACACTCCATATAAATATAAAAATAATAAAAATAAATCTTTAATCTGTAAATGGGGAATTTAGGAGCAATTTGTCCAAATCACAGAAATATAGTTTTTTGTCCTTCTGAATTGCAGGAAGCCTTTTACAACTAACAGCAACACTAATTTCAGGGCATGTTTATACACTGCAAAGACTAGATTGTCCCCTTTGATAATTTATCTATCAGGGTCAGCAAGAGCAATAAAGACTGCAGCACAGACTTCAGGACACGCTGACAACCAGAGTACAACCTCTCCAGGGATCCTGGGAATGTTTTGTGGTTTCTACCTTGTTCCCAGGCTGATGCTGTGGCACTGTCACTGCTATTGTTACCTGAGAGCGCAACTAAACGAAAGTAGCACAGATACCAGCCAGAGTTACAACCACAGCCTCAGAAAGTGGCACAGACATACTCATGCCTCCTTGTTTAAGAAGCTGGTATTCTCCCCTCTCACACATGCAGATGCACATTCCATAAAAGCTTGCAATATCACCAGAGCTGCCAAGGCAAGCATTCACAGTTTGGGAAATGCTGACCTTTATGATGCCTGAGCCCTAGAAATAGAAACTGCTATCTGATCCTCTGAGCAGCCCCAATTCCTCAACGCAGCCCTGCTCTGTTGTAAGCCAAAGTGAGGAGGATGAATATGCTCCTTGGGGGTCCAGGGACAGCCCAAGTACTCTGCACACACAGCTAAGGCAGAGAATGTAAAAGGGATGGTGAGCCTTACGCTGTCTCTCCAACAAGAAGTCAGATTCCAGGTTCCTCTGTTCCTTGTCAGTACCAGGTGGTGGTGTATAAGGAGATAACAGGCAGGGCACAGCCAGGATGAAAAAAAACAGGAAAGCAGAGGGCACCACACTGAGCAAAGGCAGATTCCTTCTGTTCAGCTGAGTAATATGCAGGACAAAGCCCCTGCAGTCCCCCTGCCACTGACAGCAGGACTTTTGGTCAACCCCACATAACATTTCACAAGGACAAACTCAAAATCATACGGCTGAAAAGGACCTCCCTCCATCTCATCACCATTTGTAATCTCACATGATGAGTAGAGGATTCAGATTGTGCACCGGGCCCATTGACAGGTGTAGGGAGGGCTAATGGTTAAAAAAAAAGAAATATTGAGACAGTGAAAAGCACAAGGATATTTCAAGCCTGGATACCACACTCTGTGATGCTGGGCACCCATCTCACATGCTCTCTGAACAGTCTATTTACTCCTACTGAAAAAAAATATGTAATACTGAACACACCTGAAAAGCACTGAACTGCAATGGAAGGGGATCCAAGACTTTTTTTTTTTTTCCTTTTTAAATGTTATTTGTGGTGCTACAAAGCTATAAATTGGATGTATTATAAATGGGTTACTTTAAAAATACTATAGGCACAAATGTAATACAAAACAAAAATCAGGCTTCAAATTCTACTCCTTTTTCTACACTGGGGGAAAAGTACTCCTTCTGTGTATTGTCCACTAAAAATATTAAATATGATTATTCCAGACAGGGCCAACACTTGCATTTATACTCATTTATCACTAAGAAAAGAATCCTGGAGTTTGCAAAAAATCACTGACTAAAACTGAAATCAAAAACAACAAATAAAAGTAACAAAGTAACAATGTAAGCTACTGTTGGAGAGTTGTTTTGTTTTGTTTTCCCTCCTGGTTTTTTTTGTTTTTTAAGTTGACATTGAGATTTCATGATTCCAAATTCTTGCAAAACAGCCCTTACTAATGCAAAAATACAGCACTTACTGTACCTCTTAGAAGAGAGTTGTGTTGTGACTTGAACAGCTTCAAAAGCACATGATACCAGAACAAATGGGATTACAACCTGTTTAAAATACAAGCCATATTTACATAATTGGTTTATAGCCATATTTACAAAATAACCTGGCAGGTTGCAAAACATTTTTATGTTTTTGGAATTATCCCAGAACGTGTATGTTACAAAAATAAAGTAGTGGCAAGACAAGGCAGATGCTCATTTTGCAGGAAGTATGGTGAATAAGTGAATAAAAAAACCCTTCCATGGTCATAGCTGAATGGCAGTGAAATAAGCCTTGAAGCAATATGGAAAACACTAGTTAAAACACTTTAATGATCCTTATTTCATTTATCCAGTTTAGCACTCATGATAAATACTTAAACTAGGCTAGAAGAATGAACTATTTGGATCCAATATCTCAAGTGACAGACTGCAGAGCTGCAAGCGTAACAGGACAGTCTCACCTCAACCACAAAAAAAATCTGAATATAGAATGTATTCAGTAAGGCAAGGATCACAGTGCCTCTCCAAAGTCCAAGTCAAGAAAATGTAAATAGTTCACTAAATTAAGAACAAAACAAACAAACAATTTAGAAACATGAATGTGGCCTTTTGCTCTTTCCACAGTTGACTAGTAATCCTTAAGTTACTAGTGTAAATGCATTGCTAAAAAGCATTGTTTCACATCCAGAAGGTTTGCGTTATGTCCTGCAGTATAATATGCAGTATACCTATAACTTAAGTATGCTTTCTCTGGGACAGAAGCAACAAAAAGGCAGAGGTAGGAAATACTGCTTATTTTAGCAATAACTCAAATTTCCATGTCTCCCTTCCTGTTTGCCTCTTTACCCCTTTGGCAGATCCTTTAAGCAAATATGATAAAAGAGCTCCCACACATTGCCTGCAAACAAGAGGTGCAATCCAATCTTTGATAGGATATTAAAAAATATGTAAAAGAATATTAATTGTAAAATAACAATCAGTAGAGCATTCAAAGCCTGTACTTGATGTAATGTAGATAGAGCTAATATATATATTCTCAACATTTCTGTAGATATTATACTATAGAAAAAGCTTTTTTTTTTTTAATTATTTAAGTCTTTTCAACAGTTAAAATTTCCATTTTAAGCAGCCAACTTACACTTGCATGCACTTTTGCTTCTCTCTTTTGGGAAACAGAAGGACCTGTCTCTAGAAACAACTACAAAGGTTGAAAGTTTCAAGTATAGTTAAGAAGGCTAGTGAAGCTCAAATGCATATATATTTTTTTCTGTAAATTGCAAAGTAACAACTGTGTGTGTAATATGCTATTTATTAAATAGTTCTTTCAGAGAATTTCACTAAGGTAAGATTACTAACCTTCAGCAAAAGCAAGCCTCCCATCATGAAGGGACTGAAAACAGTCAAGAAACAGTAGACAGAAGCAGGATCAAAACTAGAGAAACATGAAGATGACATTACAACATAGGTTTGAAATGGCATTTTCCATTAAAAAACTAGAGCATTTAGTTACCCCTGTAACGCACTGTGCATAATTATATTTTTAAGGAGGACTTCCAACTTCTTCAACTCTTGCTCAAATATTAAAGAAGCAGACACTGCCTTCTTCACTTTCTCTACAATTTTTCTCTACTTGTGTCTTTTGAGGTGCCATGAGCAGCCAAACTCTGCCCATGCTGCCAACAGCTTCCAATGAAAACTGAGACAACCTTGTAACCAACTAGCTCAGGCTCTTAGGAAACATGTTAGAAAGCAAAAACAAAATAAGTTATCATTACTCCATTGACTATTGCTTTAATTCTACTGATTTTGCTAAACAAACTTCTATTTAGGCAGGAATAATATTTTGTACCCTTTGTCTCAAATCTCTGAATAAAATTTACCTGTTAACAGAAGCTATGTTTCCAGTGCCAAAAAAGGCTGTCACTATGAAGAAAACCTAGATGCATTTAAGGAAAATACACCACAGAAATGCTTGCAGTAAACCAAAAAGAGCATTTTGCCCCCTTCATTCCAATTTACTTTCAAAATCCTGTTATGAAACTACAAAAAACTGACCTGCTATTACAACTTCACACTGCAGTAAGAAATCCAAACTATTGTCTATCTCTACCCAAGATTTCACACATGACTACATCAATTTTAAAAGACAAGCACCGCCTGGGTAAGATTTTAGAGCCTGTCTTCAGACCCCTGCCAGAAAACTGCACCTTGAGGTTTTTTTTCTGAGCCCTTACCTAACAGAATAGGAACATCCCTAGACCACAATCTCAGCTGTGCATTCAAATACACATGCTTTTGCAGAAAGTAATGACATAGGAATGTGTATTGCACACCAAAAGAGATGGCTTCATTGACCACTGAAGAGGTAGCTGGGTAGTTGGCAAAGAAATGGGATTAAAGGTTCCTGTACTATCCCTCCCACAGGTGTGTTGTCCAAAGTCTATTCATTGCAGCACAGGTTTTTTCCTTACTTGAGGGAGGGAAGACAACTCTGGAAGTATCTGCATAGCTGGAAACTTTGTCATAAACCCTACTCCACTTATAATATATTTTTCTATCTCCTGAGCATATTTGGGTCCATTATAGCTCACATCTCTTCAGTCAAAGAATGTTTTTTAACTGCTTTTTTTTTTTTTTCACCAGGAAGAGGGTTAGCCAATGATGATGGCTGCTGTTGCCAGAGCTCCCTCTGGTCCTTTCACTCCTGTTATAGCTCCTGCACTGGATTATTTAAATTTCTGCATAATCAATTTGCTACCAATTGTTCAGCAGAATTACTGGGATTCTGCATGCAATATTTTGGAAGGATTAGGTCAGCATAACTAAAGAAATTACACTTCCCAGGAGTATCACATCATTTCAAGTTTAGTAATGCATGAGTCTAACAGCACAGCACAGCTCTGCCAAGTTAAGCTCTACAAGAAAACCAGTTCTGAAATACAAAAGAAAAATATCAGTAGCACATAGGTCTAATCAAAACGCTAAGCATAAGCAATCTCAATCTTCTGGAAGATGAGTCTACAAGGTCCCTCAGCACATGCTGACTTTTAGGTGCTATAGGGGAACTACAGCATCTTTTGAGCAGGTATGTATCATACTTGGTCTCTGCAAAGAAGACCTGTGAATAAGTGTATTTTTTCTAGGAGCCAACCAAAATGCATTTGTTTCAGATTAAGATGAGATTAAATTAGTGCTACATTAAAGTGTTAAAGTAGTACTATGCTGGAATTTTAAAAAATACAATTGGATCCTTTGATTTTTGTTTTGGCTTATTTTTAGCACCTGACAGCCAGCAGTAGCTTTACTAAATGTTCACTTATTTTTTGTTAGAATAGCAAATTAAATTAATAAATTTATTGCAAGGTGTCTCTGCTGCTTTTCTGGAATACTCTGAAGTAAACACAAATGTTCTACACCTAGCTAATTGTTTTGCTGCTTTGCTTAGCACTGAACTGACTTCTTAACGAGGAATGTCACATTTCCTCTGCTGCAGGTACCCAATGTCCAATAGTGTTGTCCACATTCCAACAGTGTAGACTCTGCAATTGTGATACATCCTCTCAGATTTGCCTATTCTATGAACTATAAAGCCTGTTTTTGCAGGAACCAGTATTGAGACAACTCCCTCCGCAGCTCCAGCTATGATAAGCCACCTGTATTAGAAACCTGTATGTTCTAGACTGCCTCAATTTCTCTCACTTGTACATTCATCACCCTTAATGCAAAATACCTCTCACCTAACTGCAGTCCCATGACGGAAGAGAAAAATTACATTATCAAGTTTGTACAGTACAATAAGTCAGCTGTAATTCCAGTTACAGTAATGTAAAATAACTGCTATTCTAGTGAACAAACAGTTCTTCCCTCCCAATCCCATATAATTTCTAACAGCAGAAACCATGTGTGACATAAGTAATTCTAGGCCAGATTCTGGGAACACATTCCATCAAGAGTCTGCAGGAACTTTTTCTTCTCATCTCGAGTGCCTGGTCATGGCCAATGCCTGTCCCTAACATCTTCTTCTTAACACCTTGCCATAACTCTAAAAATGAGAAAGTGAGCATAACTTTGATATCACTTTTTCCTACTGATTTGAGAAGGTCGAATGAGTTCCTTCCAGCCAGAATATAGTAAACCAAAACCAAACTGAAAACAGGACTCCTTAGAAGAAAGTTTACCTCAACAATAATGGTCGTAAGAGAGACAACTTTTCAAAGAGGCCAAGAAGCCAGATTCCAAAACAGTGCAGCTCATACTTTTTACTGCTTTATAAGAAAGCATAGTACAAGTCTTTTGAGCAATACAAGTCAAATCATCTTCAACAGCTTCTGCTTCCACTGCCTACCAGGCTACAAATTTTGATTTCAGGGCCTTTTGAAACAAACCCGTCTTTTCCCAGCAATGGCAAAAGGATACAAAGAAGAAAGACCTGCGTACGTCATCGAGGTGAAGCTGTCGAAACTGAGTTATATCAGTAGCATATGCAAAGTTGAAACCGGCAAGCTGGAAAGATGGCAGAAAAAAATCAATACCAAGTATCAACTGAGGTACCTTCATAGAACAGTCATATTTTTACTGAAATTAATGAGAAATAAGCTTATTCCCCATCAGCTGTTATTAAAGTAATATTATGAGGAGGACTGCAAACCTTTCTCATACTTTCATTATACTTTAATGAATCCGCCAGAAAGATTGTACAAGTGAGATGATCAAATAAACAGTGGAGTTTCTGCTGTCATCTACACTAAAAATGAACTTCTGTTCCATAGACTTGCCATCTTTTTTCATCACAAATATTCCTCCTACACACATGCATCCACTGCTCACATGAACATGGCTAAAGACCCACAGAAATAAAAGACTGCAATTATCCTCAGTTGACTTATGTTTTAAGAATATTAAAATATTCTTCATCTCCTTCACTCAGTTCTCAGCACAATATCACTTGACCTGAAGACAAATTGTCTTCATGGAGTTTAAGAGGTCAATGAACTTCTTTTTACTGGGGAGAAGAAAAAAATCAAGTAATAGATATTAAACATTGACAACATTTTAATTAAAAATAATCTCACATCATGAGACAACTGAGCTGGATTCTTTAATACGATATTTACTTTGTGGCATATATTAACAGGCATTCTAGAGATGATTTTTCTAACTGAAAAATGGGAAGAAGGGTTAAGCATTGTTTTCAAGTGAAAGGACAATAAAAGTCAAATGACATACAGGGATTGACAACAAGAAACTTAATTAATTACCTATGTTCTTTTCATTTGCATTTTACTAATGAAGCGTTCATCACTGTTTAACACTGCTTTAATAGAACTTTTACTAACAGAACACCAGTCCACCAGACAGGCAAGCATCACAGATGCCTTACTACAAGATGCAAAAGTTAGAGTGGGTTCTAGAGTAGAAGAGAAAGTACATCCCACAGATGACACTGCTGTGCTAAAAACATGCAATCATGGGCTCACACTGTATGTTTTTTACATTCAGATTCCTTCTCTATCACTTAAGATGCTACAAAACGTGTTCACAAAAAATAGCTACACGTAGCACAAATAGGTGATTTTTGTTTCTGATATTCAGCTTTGAATTGGTAAGGCTCGTTATCTCTCAAGTTTTAAACTGTCTCCCTTGCAGGAGAACGACAAAACCACAGTGTGCAGGTCCACTCTGGTGACTGCCTTGGCTCAGATTTCACCTCCTGGCTCTTCTCTCTAATTATTATGAGCTGAAAAAGGAAAGAAAGATGTGTCCTGACACTTCTCCTACAAGTGATTCTGGCCACTCCCACGGATCTGTACTCAGGTTCTCTCTGGCTTGCACCAAGGACAGCACATTTGGGAGAAGGAGGGCAGAACTTTGCTGCACACCTTCCTGGCTCTGAGCAGTCAGATGACTGCAACTGGCACTTCAGATCTAACAGAATCAATGGCATAGCCACAGTTTGTTAAACCCTTGACCTAATCTAAAAGCTAACTAGCAGTGCAAGCAGCATAGGCTTTGAAAGTTATGTGGAATATACTAAATTTTAAGGTGAAAGAAGTTGCACTGGTTACAAATCTCCCTCTACAGGCAAATCCAAGAAGGTGCTAGTTCCAAGTGGCTAGATCCTTGTCTGTCTAATCAGAAATAAAACTCTGTTCTTGAAGAAAGACTGGAAGTGTAAAGTCAAACTAAGATTCAAAGTATTTTCTATGGGACATTTCAGAAATCATAGAATGTTCCAGGTTGAAAGTGACCTCCAAAGGTCATCTAGTCCACCACCCCTGCAGTAACAGGGACATCCTCAACTAGACCAGAGGCTCAGAGCTTCATCAAGCCTGACCTTCAGTGTCTCCAGGGATGGGGCCTCCACCACCTCCCTGGGCAATCTCTTCCAGTGTTCCACCACCCTCATAGCAAAGAACTTCTTCCTAATGTCCAATTTAAATCTACCCTGCTGTAGTTTAAAACCATTGCCCTTCTCCTATTGCTACATGCCCTTGTAAACAGTCCTTCCCCAGCTTTCCTGTAGGCCCCCTTCAGGTACCAGAAGGCAAATTATTTCTTTTCATCTCCGCACTTGTACTATTTTTATTTTAATGTTAGAGTCACAGTGACATTGTACTTACTCTAAAGAGTTACTACATCCTATACTGAATTAACACTATACTTGACAAATAGCTTCGTAGCCTACATAACAGACCACTAAGTTAAGCTGGTTTCCGGCATTCCTAGAACTGGTTTGGCTGTGGAATATCTTCAATAACAAATTACAAATGTCTCTTACACGGTCACATTCCTGTTCATAAAACAGCTGATACTGGTTTCCCAAACTTTAAGAAATGAAAGGCGTTGCTCCTTGAAAACCACTCACTAAATTTATTATACCCTTAAAGAAAACAAACAAAAGATAATGCTGGTAATTAACCTGATATAGATATCTGGAGCTGTTACCTTTGGTTTGAGTGAAAGACCATAGTGCTGCAGTGCTACTTGCTCCATATTTATCCACACAAACATCAAACCAGACAGCACCAGTGGAAACAGAGCTTCATACCTGAAGAGTAACATAATCATAGTTGTTAGTGACTGCACTTACTATTTAACATCAAATATTGACATGTTTCTTTTCTTTTTTCTTCACACGAATGATATAGCAAAGACCTAGTGGTATTCTGCCTCTTCTCTACCCATTTCCAAGTAGCCGCCACAGTTGGCCGGTTGAAGTTTAAAGCCATACAGTAATTTCACTGAAGTGAAATGTCCTTTTCTTTACTGTATACCAATCCACTGCAACAGAAGCATCAAAACACGCTCTAAGCAAGACTGGTAAACTGCTTTATCTACACCCCCAATCTCAGAGGATTACACCTGGCTCCTATAGCACTCAAAACACAAGTAAGTACACTAAGTTTGATGAGAGATTAAAACTCCCAGAAAATGTAAGGGTATAATCTGTTATTGGATAATACCAGTTTCTTATTTATGCCCTTGACATCTCAGTTGCACATCATGGTGCCTCTCGGGATGTTTTCCTTTCAGGATGAAAGTATAATACTGACAATAACTTAGACACTAATACTGACAAGATTGTAAATTTATTCCTTTTAGGGTTTTTTCCTCCTTGGACATATACTTATTTGTCTAAAAATAAGAAAAACAGTTAATCTTGGTATTGTTTCTTTTGTGCTTCCCCAATAGTCTAACTACAAAGCAGTTTCAAACTGGAACAAAAATATTTGGATAGGCGTTTCTGCTCTAATTATCAGAATGACAAGCAATTAAACATGAAGATAACAACAGTTCAGTTGTCAGTAACTAAAGCACCTACAATCCTCAAAATGGTCTACGCTTGACTACAAATTGCATGTCCTCAACTGAGTCTGTGACAACTGGTTGTGTGGAACCATGCTCTTCAGCTAGCTTCTCTACTTCCACTTAACTGCACCTAGAGAGATGCTGTAATTACCTGGGCAATGCACTGGGTTATCATTACATGGTATAACAGAGCACTGAGAAGAGAAACACTGAATATTTTTGCTACCGAGGCTCTTGTTTCCGTTGTGATTGTTTGGTTTTAGTTTGTTTGGTTTTAGTTTGGTTCTGTTTGTTTTTAAAGAAAGAATTGTTCCAAAATCTTTTGGTCTACTTAAACACTTACAGCTCTCTGCTATCTTCCTACAGTGTTCAAGTAGTCTGGTGCAGACTCAAAACACAAAGAGGGAGGTCACCAGCCTCAGAAAATGACATTCATGCTCTGTGCAGTAGCCAGAACAGGCTATGAAGCTTGTGTGTAAGAGCATGCGTGTGGACAGGAGTAAGATTAGGACCAAAATCTTAATGGGGAAGTGACAGGAAGTGGACGCAGGAGATTTGATTAAAAAAACCCAAAACAAAACAAACAAAAAAACCCCAAAACAAACAAACAAACAAAAAACCACAAAAAAACCCCACAAAACAAATAACAAAAGAAAACACCAACCAAAAAAAAAGAGATGCTTCATCTACAATGAGAGTATTTGCAAGAGGCAACTCTTGCAAAATATCTGCTGCAAGATATTTTATTGCACTTAGCTTTCCAGTGTAATTAAAACCAATAATAAGTGCAAGGCGAGGCAGAAAGAATGGTTCCTGTACTCCCTCCATTAATAATGCTCTTAAGAGCTACTGAGTTGGGGGGGGGGGGGGGGTGTGAAGAGTTGGCAGATACAGTGTTTTCCTCATTTACAAACTCTGAGGAGTCATCTTTTAACCAAAAAGAAGCAAGCTCTACTCTTTCTGGGGACTAGCATCCCTTCATGAAAATGTCTCTTGAATAAAATTTTCCATCATTTCAGGGCTACAAACTAAACCAGACTTTCTTACTTTAGAGCAAGATTGTTTGAATACATAGCCTTCCAGCCACTGCCTGATCAACTGAAAAGTATGTCAACAAAATAGTGTTTATAATACAAGGAGGAATATGGGAGTACCCCTGAAATTTTATTTAGGAAACAAAACAAGGAGATAAATGGTCAGGCTACAGCTGGAAGCACACGTTACACTTTTAACAGACATGTTCATAAGATTCAGCAGTTTCACATTTAGCCTTTGATTTTCATGTGCAAAAACAATCCAGATAGAGTAAGAAAGAAGTACCCTGTGCTGAGGAGCAGGTAGGTGGACATGAGGGAGAGCAATATGCTGAACAGCCGCTGAAATAGAAATGTTGGGCTCAGTAACGGCAACACGGAGGAAGAAACTGCAATAGAGAGAGATCTGTCAGTCACTACATGCAAAACATTTCCTCCTTGGTAACAAGATAGCAGTCTTCAAATCTTTATATACAGAAATTCAATACTCATTGTATATGCCCTTCTATTTTCAGAATTTACTTTTGCTAAAGAAAAGCCAATGTTTGGAATGCTTAAAATTTATCAAAAGTAACTTCAGATTCTCTATCATTTTACTTCCCTGGATTTCTACCACACAGACTTTATTAACATCAGTTGATGAGAAATTGTAAGTCCTTAAAATGATGCAGAAGCAGTACCCCAAAAACAGCCAAATTTGACTGTTCAACACTACTCTAAGAAGCCCTTACCATGGCCTTGATGACCTCCAAGAAGCTCAAAGACTGCAGTTACAGAGCCACTGCTCCACTACAAAAGATTAGGAAACCTGCTACACTTTAAGGTGCAGCTTTGGGGGAGGCAGAGCACTAGAACAGGCTGCCCAAAGAGATAGTGGAATCTCCATCTCTGGAGACATTCAAAAACCACCTAGAAACAATCCTGTGCAACCTGCTGTAGATGAACCTGCTCTGACAGAGGGATTGACAAATTGCTATGATAGATTTCCACTGGTGGAAACTTTAAAACATAGTAACATTCATGCAGCAGCATAGGAAGCAGCTGGATTAACTGTATGTCTCCTGGCTTTACCTCTATGTTTGTGGTTAACATACACTGCATGAATCATACATACAGTGTAACAGCTAAAGCCAGCTGAACACAGGCTTGCAGTAACCCACCCATCACTAGTTCACTTGCCTGATTCTCCAAAAACCAGTCTTCAAAATATAGTTTCAGGCCTAAATTAAAACTTTAAACCAGGTAGGCTTCATATTAATCAGAATGAATAGCTGAGGAGAGGGTAACAATCTGCTAGAAAGATTCATTAGTTTCATTATACTGACATGATAATAGTTGTATCAGTATTATGAATAAATACAGATAACTATGTGCTTCTGGTTATATAAATACACACAGAGGCATGACACGAGAGGTAAGTAAGAGTGCCATTCTATCACAATTTGAGCATAAAGATGAAGAGGGGTTTGTCCACCTCTAATGTTATCAACCTTGGAAAATCTACATAAGACCTTGGTACCTTAATTCTTAGTGTGACTCCTTTGTGGTAGACACTAGTGACAATGCTAGTTGTGGTTACACTAGTGACAAGGCATTTCTCTACAGCAAGAGTACTGAGGGCTTGCTGTTGAACGCCTTAGCTTTTTACCTGCTTAGTTCTGTGTTTAATTACATAGAGCAATTCAGAAAGTACATGAAGCTCCTACCTTGTATATCATATTCACTTGAAATGATCACTACCAGTCTGAATGACTTCACTAAAATATTCAGTAACTACTGTGGCAGCAAGTAGGCTTTGACTACTTAGAGTTTACTTCACTTTTAGCTTTATTTTTATCATGGCAACATCACCCACAGCAAGGAGATTTTCTAATGTAGATTTTCCTCATAACTCCAGACCACTCTGACTGCCCAAATAATCTCTTAGATGAAAAGTCTTTTCCTCCTACCCTTACACAGGGGACAAAGAGAATCTTTACCCTTAACGCCTGCTCCAGTAAACCAACCAGGACATTATTGATTTAATCAACTTTAAAAATGCAAAGAATTAACCCACAGAGATCCCCAACTAGCTTAGTAGACTATGAAGAGTTAGGAAAGTATAATTCAAAGGAAAATGCTCCAAAGAAGACTACAATACAAACGAGAGTGTTGCTCACACACACACACATCGATACCATTCAGTTGTATTATTCTTGAATCCATTTGCTCAAACAGAAGCAAGATTTCTAAAACTAACAAGATCTGCTTAAGTGAAAACAGTATCACCAGTACAGGAATGTACAAGACATCCAGCAACTAGATAACAGAAGGCATAATTCTTCTGTTAAGCTATGTTTAAATTCCTGGTCTTGACTTTTAGCAAAGAACTCCTATCAAGCTTTGCATGGGATATGTTTAGCTCCAGAACAAATCCCACATTGCAGATTCATCAGGGATTTAAAAAAAAAAAAAAGGAAAAAAAAAAAAAGGAGCTGAACATTTTCTAATGGAGTCCTACATGAATTATTTTATAGTTGAAATACAAAAGGTATCACTTTACCATATTCCATAACCACAGTAATAATTACATTTTCTGTTTAATCATCCTAAAACTTCAATTTTAGAGTGCTGAAAAATACATAACTTGTAAATTGTGTGTAATTTTTTTTTTCTTTAATAGCTAGGTTCTAACAGATATCAAACATACATTAGCATCATTAGTTCAAAGGTATTTTACAAAGCAGCTCTGAAAAACCCCAAAGGTCTCTGCCATCACCTGCATCTTAAAGTTTCTTTTGAAATACTGCAATAACCTTTCCTCACTTCCCTACACCTAACTGGACTGCTTGCAGAACACCTCAGATCACCCTTATCTGTCTCCCAGTGAAACAAAAAGGGAATTTATACCATTATATCCCTTAAAGAGGTCTTCAAGGTATTCAGAATATTCAAAACAAAAGATAAAGGTAATTGTAAATCAAAACTGCATTTTATTACAAGCCTACAAAGAAGAAATATTTTAGAAGACTTTCTAACACATTTCTTAAAAATCAGGAAAGATCAGGACCAAATCAGGCAAGATCAGTGAACACACAGAAAAACTATTAGGAGTCACATAAAGGAATATGTGCAAATTTAGACATGAATAAAAAAATGTGTCTTCATCCACCCAACCCCAGACTCCACAAACTATCAGCAAACAAGTTTGGGAGGGAAGATTTTCTTACCTAGAGTCATCCAGCTAATAATTTGATTCAACACAGGCAATCCCTGTTTATTCTTAAGACTGTCATGGGTACTGCTCACAACATATGTAGAAAGTGCAATACTCAGCATCTAGAAAGAAGAAATCAGACAATGAAACACATCATGTATGCATCTTTGCCATCCCATACTAAATATATAAATATGCTTTAGAGTTGCATAAACACTTCATCTGAAACAACATAAAAACAGGAAGTGTGATTGATATGTAGTGTTAAGTGTTTCAGGCTTTTTACAATTTATGCTTTCTAAAAACTTCCTTCTAGTTGTTATGGTTTTTAATTTTTGTGTTTGCTTCTTTTTTTTGTATTTTTGTTGTTGGTGTTTGCTTTTGTTTGCTTTATTTTTGTTTGGTTTGGTTTTTTTTTTAATTCTTATTTCTGCTATTTTTGAACAGTTTAAACAAATTTCCTAGATCACTGATTTGATGTGATATGCTTTTTGTCAAGAGTAACTACCTTAAACATTCATGTAAGCCACAGAAAACACACATCCCTAGTTTTATAAGGAGCACTTGTCCTCGAACAGCAGCTACAAATAACTAGTGGAACCTCTGGCTTTGCTGCAGGATCAGGTACAGGAGGAAGGGAAAGGCTAATTAAGGCAAGAGCTTTGCATGGGCAGCACAGCTCCTCTAAGAAGAGACGGCACAGCAGATTGGAGATGGGTTTTAAGAGATGGAAAGGAGCTGCAATCTTAGCAGACTCTTCAGATGAAATTGTCTGAACTACCTCAAGCAGAGCACTCTGCCTTGGAGAAGCATTTAAGTTGAAGAGGTTTAGGTTTGGTTTTTTTTCTTGATTAGTTCAAGGGACACCATTCAATCATCAAGTCGGTGCAAGAAACTTTGACTCATGGGGTGATTTTCTTAGTTATTTTTAGAAGTTACAATTATCCAAGGACATTCTTGAGCCAAGTTTTCAATTACTGCCATTTATTCCCAACTCTGCAGTTCTACTAAAAGGTAAAGCAAACATGCACAGTACAAATGTGCTTTAAAACTGCATTACAAAACATAATTGCTGTTGTGGCTTTTTTAGTGCAAAGCTACTACACAGTGGTCACATCTATCACTTTTTACCATATGAACAGATGCCATTCCCTTGCCAGAGCAGTGATACCTAGTGGAACCTGCCCAGAGGATACACTTAGGCAGTTTCACAGGTGCACAGTATCTGCTGCTTTTACTTAATTTCAGGCCACAAGAACATGTAACTTGTATTTCTGTGTGACATCAATAAGCTAGGTCAAGGCATTAAACCTCCAAAAGCCCAGGGCATTGGCCCCTTTAGACCTACGATGTTTATTTGGAATTTTATTTGGAATGCTTTCCTGTATTCAGGACAGATCTCTCCTTTGACATATCTTTTCAACTTCTTTTAGTGTCATGAGCTCTGGTAATCCCTCTGCTATTCCCTAGACACTGATGAAGTCACTTTGCACTCTCTTTCATCTCCCTTATCTTGTGCCGTGGAAAACCTGTGATGATCTAGGTATGCTAGTAAACCCAGTTCACTGCTGCTAGACCTATGCCAGTGTCAAGGAAAGGGTTTAGTATCTCCTCTGGAGACTCCTATGTTTGCAGTTAAGTAACCTTCAAAATGCTCTCAGCTTTCACCAACATCTCCAAAACTGTGGAGATGCAGGAGAGAAGCAACTTGGAAATGCAAACTGAGGTCTCCAGTTAAGAATCTGTCATCTTTCCCCCTTCACAACCTTCTTGAAATTTCAGAGATTATTCTTGAACAGCTTAAGAGCCAGCCTCTGAGAAACACTTGATCTGTAGGTCACAGCTAGAAAGAGGAAACCAAGGGTGACATCTGCAGTCCTAATGCCTCTTCACCAGCAGCTGTCTGTAAGTTCTCCTAAGCAACTAACATGGCAACAACCCATGGAGAGACCAATAGAAGAAACAGCATCATAAGGTAGATATTATACAAGGATGGTTGAAAACACCCCTCCTGTCCCCTAGCTCCACTGATACAACATGGATTCCTACAGTTCATTTCTCCTCCTAATTTAAAGGAGAATATTAATAAACTGGCCACCTTGGACCCAGATGAAGTTCAAGCCTCCTAGGAATAACAACTTAGCCCAACATTATCAACCAATGGAAACAGCAATATTTTTGTCAGTGCAGCAAAAAATTGACTTCACCTGTGAAAATGCTGCAAAGAAACTGGTGTTCTCTCTGGGTAAAAAAAAAAATTAGGTTGTACAATAAGCAATGAAGCAGTCTCGATGATGGATTATAAATAACTCATTTCACCATTTCTAAAGTCTTAATGACTTCTCAAAGATCACAGAATCATAGAATCATTTAGGTTGGCAAAGACCTTTAAGATCAAGTCCAACCATAAACCTGACACTGCCAAGTAACCACTAAACCATGCCACAAGTATCATGTCTACATGTCTTTTAAACAGCTTTAAGAATGGTGACTACAGCACTTCCCTAGACAGCCTGTTCCAATGCATGATAATCTTTTCAGTGAAGAAATTTTGCCTAATATCCAATCTAAACTTCCCTGGTGCAGCTTGAGGCTGTTTCCTCTCGTCCTACTGCTTGTTTCTTGGAAAAAGTAACAAACACCCACCACACTAGAAGACAAATGTAACACTGACCAAAAGACAATTCTCGCCTTATCATAGCAAACAGAATTCAGAAAGAAAAAAAGAGTTACTCCTGTTTTAACGATATCAAGAGAAAACATGAAAAACTCTTGGCAATTTTCAGAAACTGTGAGGGTGTAATTAGTATTTTCTGCCTCATGCAAACAGCGGCATGTAACAACACTTCAAAATTAGTTCTAAACATAGCTGCAGAAATGTAAATGTAACATAGGAAGTTACTCAAGCTTGCAATTTTACTTGTACAAATGTCTTTTTTATACTCCTTTGCTGCAAAATCTTTTTGATTATGCTGTTTGGCTGTCTAAGCCCTTTTGGCTTCTTTAAGGCTAATACTCAATTTAGAAATCTACAGTGTGTAGGCAATAAAAATTGCAAACAAATGACTAGCCTGCAAACAGCCTCCCAGATCCATACAGGTATGTAACTCTCACCCATGTGCTAAAGTGTATACTCTGTCACATACATAGAGAAACCAACACAAACATATGTAGTTCAGGACTAGATTGGATGGAATTATCATTTCTGTGGAGGACTACATGTAAACTGGCCAGTTTTTTGCCAAGTCTGATGGTCTCTGACAACTCGAGTTTCTTTCTGACCAAAAGGAGAGCCATTCATGTAATGGAACAAGCTTTGTTCCTTACCAGGCATGGTATCTTCACTACAAGCTAATTCTCAGATGAAAAAGGAAACTCACACAAGAAAGAAGTTGTCTTCAGGAAACAAAATAAATCATGATAAGCACAACAAAAAGCCTAGATGATGCTGAATCCCTTTCTTTCTCTGACTTAAATAGGAAGAGAACTCAAAAGGGCAGTGACTTTATTCAGATGCAATTCCAAATAATCTGTGAAGAACAACTCAGGCTTAAGGACTAAAGTCTTTGGGAAAGATTATTTTATTGCTTGTATGATAATGCATCTCAACCCAAATGAGAAGATAAAAAATTTGAGGCAAGGTGAAATGAAAAATTTAAAAGAGGGTTCTTGCACATAGAAACCACTACAACAAAGAAGAAAAGGATTATTAAAAAAAGAAAAGAAAAAAAGACAGAATCACAGAATTACTGAGGCTGGAAAAGACCTCTGAGATCATCAAGTCCAGCCTACAACCCTACACTGCCACATGGGCTAGACCATGGCACTAAGTGCCACATCCAGCCTTTCTTTAAACACATCCAGGGACAGTGACTCTACCACCTCCCTGGGCAGTTCATTCCAATGACTGGTCACCCTTTCTGTCAGGAAGTGCTTCCTGATATCCAACCCAAACCTTCCCTGGCACAGCTTGAGGCCATGCCCTCTCGTCCTGTCACTAGCTGCCTGGGAGAAGAGCCCGACCCCCACATGACTACAACCTCCCTTCAGGTAGTTGTAGAGAGTGACAAGGTCCCCCCTCAGTCTCCTTCAGGTTAAACAACGCCAGCTCCCTCAGCCTCTCCTCATAAGACTTTCCTTCTAGTCCCTTCACCAGCCTTGTTGGTCTCCTCTGGACCCACTCTAGCACCTCAATATCCTTCTTGAAGTGGGGGGCCCAGAACTGTGCACAGTACTCAAGGCCTCACCAGTGCTGAGTACAGGGGAGAACCACATCCCTAGACCTGCTGGCCACACCATTCCTGATAAAAGCCAGGATGCTGTTGGCCTTCTGGGCCACCCGAGCATAATACTGGCTCATGTTCAACCAGTTGTCAACCAGCACTCCCAGGTCTCTCTCCACCAGGCCGCTCTCCAGTCACTCCTCCCCCAGTCTGTAGCACTGCCTGGGGTTATTGTGGCCAAAGTGCAGGACCCTGCGCTTGGTCCTGTTGATCTTCATACCGTTGGCCTCTGCCCATTGACCCAGGTCCATGTGCAGCGTCTTCCTACCCTCCGGCAGATCGACACTCCCTCTCAGTTTGGTGTCATCTGCAAATTTACTGAGGGTAGACTCAGTCCCCACATCAGGTCATCAATTGATATCAAAAGATATTGAACAGGACTGGTCCCAGTACTGATCCCTGGGGTACACCACTGGTCACCAGATGCCAACTGGATGCAGCACCGTTCACCACCACTCTCTGGGCCCAACCATCAACCAGTTTTCAACCCAGCAAAGGGTGCACCTGTCCAAGCCGTGGACTGCCAGCTTTTCCAGGAGGATGCTGTGAGGGACTGTATCAAAGGCTTTGCTGAAGTTGAGGTAAACCACATCCACGGGTCACCCAGTCATAGGAGGAGATGAGATTGGTCAGGCAGGACCTTCCTTTCCTAAACCCATGTTGTCTAGGCCTGATTCCTTTGTTGTCTTCTATATGTTGCATGATGGCACTCAGGATGAACTGCTCCATAACCTTGCCAGGCACTGAGGTCAGGCTGACAGGCCTACAGTTCCCTGGATCCTTCTTCTGGCCCTTTCTGTGGATGGGAGTCACACTGGCCAACCTCCAGTCATCTGGGAACCTCCCCAGTTAGCCAGGACCGGTGATAAATGATGGAGAGAGGCTTAGCCAGTTCTTCTGCCAGCTCCCTCAGCACCCTAGGATGAATCCCATCCGGACCCATGGGCTTGTTGGGATCTAAGGGGCACAGCAGGTCACTAACTACTTCCTCCTGGATTACAGGAGGGGTATTCTGCTCCCCATCCCCAACTACCAACTCAGGAGCCCAGCTGTCCTGAGGATATCTAGTCGGTGTTAAGCACCTTAGCCTTCTCCTTATCTTCCATTACTATGTTCCTCCCCCATCCAGTAAGGAGGGGAGATTTTCCCTGATGCTCCTTTTGTTATTCATGTATTTATAACAGCATTTTTATTATCCTTAACAGAGATGGCCAGATTAAGTTTAACTGAGCTTTTGAATCTCTAATTCTCTTCCTACATGATCTCACAATATCCTTAAATGCTTCCTGATTCACTTGTCCCTTTTTCCAAAGTTGAGACATTCTTTCTTGTTTCTGAGTTCCTGCAAAAGCTCCCAGCTCAATCAGCCTGGTCTTCTTCCCCACCAGCTCATTTTCTAGCACATAGGGACAGCCTGCTCCTGAGCCTTCATAACTTCATTCTCAAAGTAAGCCCAACTCCCCTGGGCCCCTTTGTTTTTGAGGACTGCTTCCCAAGGGACTCTCCAAACCAGCATCCTGAACAGACCAAAGTCAGCCCTCCGAAAGTCCAAGGTGAAGGTCTCACTGACCCCCCTCCTAACTTCCCCAAGAATTGAAAACTCTTATTTCATGATTGCTATTCCCCAGTCGACCTTCAACAGTGACTTCTCCAACAAGTCCTTCTCTGTTCATGAGCAGGAGGTCAAGGAGGGCACCTTCCCTGGTTGGCTCCCTTACCAACTGCATCAAGAAGTTATCTCCCACACATTCCAGGAATCTCCTGCACTGTTCTCTCTGCTGTATTGTACTTCCAACAGACATCCGTGAGGTTGAAGTTCCCCATGAGAACAAGGGGTAGTGATCTTGAAGTCTCTCCTAACTCCTTATAAAATCTGTGTCCTTATCCTGATCGGGTGGTCTGTAACAGATTCCCATCACAACATGAGCCCTGTTGGCCTTCCCTCTGATTCTTACCCACAGAGACTCAATGCTGTCATTACCCACGTTCATTTGAAGGCATTCATATGCCTCCCTAATAAAGAGGGCCACTCCACCACCTCTTCTTCTGCCTCTGTCCCTTCTGAAAAGTTGGTAGCCCTTGATCCCAGCACTCCATTCGTGCAAGCTATCCCACCAGGTTATCGTAATGGCAGCTATATCATAGTTGTCCTGCTGCACAATGGCCTCCAGCTCCTCCTGTTTATTGACTATGCTACAAGCATTGGTACATAAACATTTCAGGGAGGGAATCAAATACATAGTTTTCAACCTTGAGTGGTGGACCCTCTGGCCATCCAAGACATCTATATACTGCCCCACCAGTGTTGGGTTCCTACACCCAGGGTTCTCACTGGCAAGGCGTGTAACAACCCCACCCCCCTTCAAAATTAATTTAAAGCCTTGTCAATGAGCCCGGACAACTCACTTGCATGGATTCTTTTTCCTTTGTTGGACAGATGAACCCTATCTGTCTCCAATAGACCCAGGGTCATGAAAATCTTCCCATGGTTACAGAAACCAAGGTTCCATTGGTGGCACCAACCCTTAAGCCATGTGTTAATCTCATGGGTTTTCCTATTTCCTTTAGCATCTCCCCATCTCACTAGAAGGATTGAGGAGAACACCACCTGAGTAATGAAGACGTTAGTCCCTAAACAAGCAGGCAAAACATTTTCATCTAAGTATATCAGGGCTCTTCAAGTGAACTTCCTGATTCTCTAAAGTTGGGTCACGAACAGTCTGGTATTACTTTTTGACTACAGATCTATTTCATCATCATCATCATCCTCATCAGTGAGCTTCTCCACAAAGTTACACTGAATGAGATGCTGCAGCAGTTGTGTGGTAAATTGTCATTGTCCAGCTGCCAGATACCTACCTACCCAGCTGCTCTCTATCCAGTACAATTTGTTTACAGACACTCCAGTAAGAAATCCACTGATGTTTGGATTTTAGTATATACTGCAAAGGTCTCCTCTTAAATGCCTAGGAAAGGAACTGATACCTCTTTTCCACAGTTAAGCTGGGAAAGTTAAGAAAAACCACCAGCACATTACAAATGTGTGCACTCAGGTAAAGGCATTTTAAGCATTCATTATTCTTTTCCCCTCCTCCTTTTAACCAATTTGAGCTCCATAACTAAAACACTGACATAATGAATGCATTGCTTAGCTCAGTAAGAAACTCCACCACCTAAGATATAACCAACAAAGCTGTTCCTAAAATAAAACCATCATCTTGTAATAAGTTCAGGGTTTTTGGTTTGGGTTTTTGTTTTGTTTTTTTTTTTAATAAAAGGACAGCAGACATGCAAGGTATTAGAATGTTAAAGGCTCTCTAGAACTTAATTAGCACCTACTATGAAAGGATTTACCTATTTCATGAAGATGTAAAGAAAAAGAAATAAAATCATCTTTCATCTGAAAGATTTAACCAACAGAAAAGCAGCTCTGTATCAGTCTCACATTGTTATTCAACTGACAGAAGCTAGAAAGAACCCCCTGAACTAGCAAGCCTGTACTTTTTGTGCATCTGCAATTCCTGCAAAGGTCACTGGAAGTTACATACACAGACTGAAGTCAGGACAAACTCTCAAAACACAAATACGCACAGGATGAACTTTTGGGAACAGCATAATGATATTTAAAAATGTGTATTACCATGAGCACATGGTGCTCTTGAAATAGTCAAGGGGAAAACTCTTCGGAATAATAATTTTCTTCTTGAAAATTGTGGCCTTGTGAGGAATCCATTCTTTAAAAATATGTAAAAATCTGCACATAAAACCTTTCTAACATTCAGAATTACTGAAAAGTAGAAACTGACCTGAGAAAAATGTACTTTCAGATCTTCATTATTTCTGTACTTCTTTTCACTTTTACAAACAGATGCCAATGAGAAGCAAGAGATCAAGAGAGTCAGCAAACCAGTTGCTATTCTGTAAAAACAAACAAAAGAACAAAAAGAATTCCCAGGACATATGATCAAAAGGTTCAGCAAATTTTCATAGAAGTGCTCTTCAATAACATCAAATAATTCATTACAGTATTAAGTCCTAATATATCAAGCTTTAGAAAAAAAAAAATCCAATCCAGAATCATGCATGGTTTAGTGTTGCCATTGTTTTTTTTTCTTTTTAGTGGTCTAGGGGGTTCTCCCCCCCCCCCCCCCCCCCTTTTTTTTTTTTAAGGTGTTTTTTTGGGGGGTTTTTTTTTTTGGTGGCAAAGGGTGGTGGCGTTTGTGGTTGTTTGTTTTTATACAAATTTTCCATCTGCAAATACAACCATGCTTTTTCAATGGCAGTGGCAAAAAAAAACCCCACCAACACCTCCATTTTGGACACATCTGATCTATCATCCATTATTTTTAGCTACATTTGAGCACCTCCAAATAATATTTGGAACAAAACAGTAATAGTGATCAGTCATCTAAATGTACTAGTTTCAAGTTTTGTTATCTAACAGGGTAATTATAGCACCATTACTATTAAATTCATAGCTTTATTTAAATACAACAGCAAGACTCACAGAAGATTGTCACTCATCGCATAAATACCGGAAAAAATTGCTGCTTGGCATTATTGAATAAATATGCCAAATATGACACTTCCAAAGTAACGGACATGATTCGCTGAAAGATCAATATTAATATAACCTCTGACTGTCTCTCCTCAGTCATCAAGCAAGCAGAGAAACTGTAAAAGCAGAAGTTTTTGCATGTATTTCTCTGTCATGCTACAATCTTGATATAGAAGCATTCAAGCATGTTGTCATCACTTCCACTTGTCCCTTGGCATCTCCACTGAGAGACTACTGACAAAAAAGTCCATTTATGACTGCTTCACTCATATTTTCTCAGGCATAACAAAAAAGTGTACAAATAAATTATATTCCATAAAATTAGCCTGCATAGGTGTATCTCAATGGCCATTTTCAAGTAATGACCTAACCATTACAGGAACACAGTACCAGGCTACACACTCACAGAATGGAGGTTGGAAGACATTGCTGGAGATCAGTGTAGTGCAGTTCCCTACTCAAAGCAGTGACAACTGCAGCAAGCTGCTCAGGGTCATGTCTAGCTGGATGTTGAATACTTCCACTGATAGATACTCCACAACTTCTTTGCAGAACCTGTTCCAGTGTTTGAAGAAGCCCTGACCTGACACGTAGTGCCACTGCCCAAGAACAGATTTAATACATGCACCTTTTTTCCTCACTGACACTCTAATTTCTCCCTCCTGTTTCTTCTCTCCCAGCATTTCCTTATCTTCAATAGCCTGAAGTGTCACATATACATATATTTTTAATTGTTGCTTCAAGCCTTTTCAGCTTCAGAACTCCCTTGGCATGATTCAATCAGGTGCAAACTATTTCACAGGTATAATGTTTCATTAAAAGAAAAATGTAAGAAGATGTACAGCCTGAGTAAGGTGAATGCAAAGAAATGTCAGGAGGAAGATCTGAAGGTAATTTAATTCCAGTTTGATTTCTAAGCTGTGCTCAAATGTTCTTAAGAATAAAAACCTCTCAGTTTGGACCAGAACCACATACACGTGTATATACAGCTGAGAGGTTGTAACACAGCCAAAGCAAATCTGTCCTGGACATTTCTAATGTGCCCAAGCATCAAGTCTAAGAAGAATTTTCTATAGATAGATTTTAATCGCAGTGAAAATATCGAGGCAGAATGTCAATAATTTTGGAAATATCTGGGCTCATAATTCTATCTGCAATCATGTATTACTGCTCAAATCTCATATTTCACTGAGGATTAGGTACAGTGTATCTTCTGCCAGAGAGCACAAGTCGTCATTGCAGTCTAGGTCATGCCTCACTTTGCAGTTACTACAATAATACCACACGCCTAACACCTCTGGGCCAATCTCTTGGATTGCATGCAGATACGAGAGACTGCTTGTATGATGAAAAAGTAGCTCACAAGAGGAGATGGACAAAGACGTACTAGAAAAAAAAAAATGCATATCAACAAGATAGATATTCAGACAAGCAACACCAGAAAACACAGAACAAAGAAGCAGAAGTGGAAACAGAAGAGACAAAGGAGAGACAGGGGAAGAAGAGAGCTCTGCCTATCCTACTTGTTCTATTTCCTGGAATTTCTCATGAGGTACAGAGCGCTATTCAAAGATAGATTATTCAAAATGAGAATTAGAGGAATTCAGAAAGATGCTGTCAAAGTAAAGTGCTTTTGAATATATATTTACCATGTTTGCACCCCAGTGAAGTTCCTCCTTCAATGATGGCCTTTATTTTAATGCAAAATTTGCAGGGTTTTTTTATTGAAAATTGTTTCCCTCAGAACGAAATTACAGAGTAATGCAAAGAGCAAGTGGATGTAGCAGAAAAATTAAAAGCCTATTCTCATTCACATTAGGGAATAACCGAGGTCTCTAAAATCTTGCAATTTAAGTTATCAATTTCGATACCTGTCTCATTCAGCTTTCAATAGTACAACTCCTCACATATATCAAAAGTCAGCCTATATTTTGAATATCAAAGAGGAAAATAAAAAGTTTAAAGAACAACATAAGATTCTTACACCAGAGGAATGTTTGGTTCTCTTCCTACAAGAGGCATTAAGGGAAACATTGCCAGGAGCATACACAGAAGAGTCCAGATCAGTGCTGTTGTCTAAAAGAAGAAAAACAAACGGGATTGTTTCGGAGGTCATGTAGACAGATATTTTCTAATCAGAAAAAAAATACTTCAGCAAGCTACTAATGGCTACTAGCATCTCCCACAGGTAAAAAAAATCCTGCATCTAACAAGAGTAAAAATAACGGAAAAAAGGGAACAGGGACATTGTCATTGAAGCATTCCAGTTGTATAGAGAAAAGACTCATTTTCACAGCTGTCAAAATCCTATCAAAGACAATATGAAGTAAAGCTAAGCTTATATTTAAAAGCACTTTCTCAAAGTGTGGCCTTCATACACACTGCAGTTGTCAGGAAGATAATAAGTAACCCTATGGGAGAAAGAAATAAAACTAAGCTCATCATAAGTTTGCAGCAGCTAACTAATCACTGATTTGCTAGCAATATGGTAACATATTTCAGTTTTCAAATCTGAATGCCATTTGATTTAATCACCACAATCATCTAAGTAGTTGCCTAAATTATTTGCTATGAGGAAAAAACCCACAACAATCCCAAGTATTTTACTCTAAAGATGTTAAGAACTTAGAGCTTTTAAGCTCAAGACAGATTCAATTTACTGAAACAAAATGTTCAGTACTACAAAACATCTGTGCATACTCAGCTTTAAGAACAGTTACTTAATTACTCAAATACAATAAAAAATGTAAATAAACAAATGCAAGCCTACATCTTGACAGTTCTTACAGAGCAAGACTTAGCAATTTGACTCCAATTCATTTTTAATTAAAATGGTAATGTTAGCCCAGAACTCTAGAATTTAGATAGCCTGTGAAATGAGAGATGTTAGAATAAACTAAGGGAAGAAATGCCTCTTATATTAAAGGTTGTGCCACTTCACACCCATATCTAGAAAAGTGATTTTTTTTTTTCCCCCTTGGGGAAAACAGTACAGAAATCTGCCTCAGAGGGATGATGTGTGCCAGCTGATTGCAGACAATAATGAATTCACAAGCATTTTTCGGTTATAATTTTTTTTTATTTTTTCCAATGAATGACCATGTTACTTACATCGTGGCACTTTCACCAGTCATGCATGTTAATGCTTTTGTCACTGTGGTAATTCTATGAATTGTGTATTTCATGTTATTATGAGTCAAGCTTTTTTTAGTTAGCATTAACAGAACATTGATGGCTAACTCGTAGCTACCTTGAAATTCTTAAACAATCTTATTACTTAGCAGTCTTATTACTTATCTAGTATGAGATCTATCCACATATATTAAACTCCCTTGCCTTGCTACATGCTGCTTATGATTGAGATCAGAATAAAGGCATAACTGAACAAGAATCTAGAGCACCATTCCAACGAGGCCAGTCCCAATATCCTAAGATGCAATAGATGTTAGCTATTTTAAATGCTCCTTTTAAGCAAAGCAATACAGTACCTTTGCTTGAACCCACAGCTGTGCGATCACTGGCCAACCAGCAAAGACAAGAAGACCAACAGTAAGCATAGAGCGGTAGAAAAAGCTGAAGACCTAATTAAAAAAAAAAATCCAACAAAAGACTGAAAAACAAGCACATTAATAGAAGTTACAATTCCCCAGGTAGAATGCTAGCAATGAGATATCTTGTTGATACACATGGATAAAATACTTACTAGTATTTCAATTCCCAGTACACAAACCAAGAGGAGTCCTATAGACTGACCAATATGAAGTGAAAAGAGATGTGCAGCAAGGTCTTGAATAACTGGAAGTCTGTTCAAAAAGATGGAAAAATACAATCATTAGTTTTAAAAAACAGAAATAATACAGCATTTTACCTTTGAAAGGTGAGGAGAGCACAAGAAACTTTTCAGATATTGTCCAATATGCCTGCTGTTTAGACAGAGTGGGTGACAGCCTGAGTCTCCTTTCTGCCCAGTTTTACTTGATACAAAATCAACAATAAAACCCTCTGGCTTTTTCCCCCCTCCCATTTCTGGCACATCTTCACCATTATTTGGACAAGCTTCAGATTATTCTTTATCCAAATCATTCTGAGTTTATGAACATTTTTGGTTATGCTGTACTTATGTCTGTCATAATTGATGAAACATTCAGAAGCTTTAAAGAGAAAAAAAATCTCAAATTAGCTTTTCCAGTATTTTATGAGACAGTTCATTGTCTAACTGTCATTGGCCTCATTTTCTCTGAATAATACAGAGTTGGTATCTACAGAATTGCCAAGAGATTAGGTAAGTAACAGAAATTAGAAGGTAACAAGTAGTTTTGGATCTGGAGTAAAAGGAGACCTAAGACAACTCTGTTTCAATAGCAGTGCACAATCCTCAACCTCACTAGCACATGTTCTCCAAAAGTGGCTGGAGTTCAGCATACTTGACACTTTGCAAGATCAGGCTATTTGAACACTACTAAGGAAAAGAAACAACCTATGCCAGTTTACAAAAGAAGTTAGCTGCTACAGGTATTTGCCCAGATTTCTTCACTCTTCTGATATCTAGAAGAGTACTAAAAAAAAATGTAGTCTTGGAAAGACATTATTTTTGTTAACAGCAAGATATCTTCCAGAATCAACAGCTGTATCAGTCAGGCTACTCTATGTCAAGTGAAATATCAACCAGAATCCTTTGGAATATCTCAGGAAGCATTTCCAGAAATTAAAAAAATTATATCTAACTCCCCCCCCCCCCGAATCATATGTGCTAAGTCTAACTGTCAACCAAATGGAAGCACAGAACTGATTTTATAAAACATTCTGCATAAAACATATTGTTTACTTACTCTGTCACAACTGCATACCATACTGGTACTGGCAAGAGACAGTATATGTAGTATGTCCAAGGGCATGTTTGAATCAACAGGAAAAAAAATATTATCATTCCAATAAAGGCAAAACCATAGAAGAGAACAGTAGATTCCTGAAAAACAAATGGTTGGACAAACATTCTTGCAACAGCAATAAAGTGTTTTAAACTACACACTGTTTTCCATTTGTTAGCTACACTGTAAAGCAAATGTTAACACATCCACCCAAGCTGCCTTGTGTCTACGTGCACAACTCTGGATGCTGTTTCCAGACGATGAGAAAATACCCAAAACAATACGGCTTGAAGATCTAATTCTAAACACGTCTCTGCATAAGGTCCTGCAGTAAAATCTGCATAAGCAAGGCACACTTGTACAATTTGGAAGCCCAATGTATGCAATGGTACATATGTTCAATACATACTTGAAATCCATTGGAAATCAGAGATGCTAAGGATCTTGGAAAAAAGAGCTCTCAAATTTAGATTATAAACAAGCTTGAAGCATAATCTTTTTAGTTTAAATTCATAGCATTACAGTCAAAATGGTTAATGAATATTCTATTAGCATATGTTTCCTCCTCCTGCTGGAGACATTTGTAAGAGAACTAATAAAATCAAAACATAAAGCATTAAATTCTGCTGGAAAAAAACGCCAACGCTTCGGGATCTGGGACAGTTACTGAAGGAAGCTTGCGACCAGCCTTCCACAGGAGAGACAGCTAGTCAAAGAACTTACAATTTCAAAAGAGAACAGAGGACTAGAGTCACATGGCATGAAAAGGTTCTTGGCATAGCTAAAAACGCTACTGTATTTAATCCTAACCTCAAAGGCTAGCTTCAGGCTTTTCTAAAACAAAAAATTTAAGATATGTGATTACAACATTCTCCCTATTATGTACTCAAAGAAAAATGTTCTTGGACTACAATATGTAAGGAGGAACATCAAAGAGAGAAAGGAAATTTTTAAAATCTGTAATCTCAGACAGTTAAGCCAGTCCTTAACCATCAGGCAGCAACACACTTTTCTTTGTGCAGAGAGGAGTATTTAAAAAAACAAAAAAAAAACCAAAAAAACCCAACACCAACACCACCCCCTCCAAAAAACAACAAACCAACCCACCCTGCACCTGCCTTTTACTGGTCATTGAACTACTCTTCCCTGTTTACAGATATTCAGGTATCAGAAGAATTACTGGCAAGGGAAGATTATGTACAAATTTTAAATAAAAAATGTTATCTTTATGCATTGCTGGTTTCTTTGAATAAGTTATATAGACAGACAGCAACAATATTAAATACACCAAGAAGAAAAGATACTCAGTAGTTCACACAGATGGGTTAATTTTTTTAAATTCTTTCTGTTCCCTGCCCTGCCATTGGCATACAACTGCCTTGATCTAAGTCTAAACCAACAGCAAATGCAAGTTCTAAATTAATTTAAAAATAGAACTTCTGATAAGATATGACATTAAAGTTTATATGATATGCCATTCAAGAAAAAGTCATATAGAAAGCTGACCTAATTTTACATTGGATGACATAGACAGAATGAATATATATAGATATGATATGCACACAATATAATTTATCACTGAATGAGTAAACACAAAAATCAACATTTTATTCCATGTAGAGACATAAATATTAGCGAGTCCCATATAGTTGGTCATGCATTGAAAATGGAAAGCAGATTTATATTTTCTGTGGATGTTTGAAAATAGCTTAAAAATTAGGCTTCTTGACAAGTGAAACAATACAATACTTTTAAATTAAAAAAAAAAATCATATGCATCATAAGAAGCCAAAATCTTTTAGAAGTGATATATATGGGATATGCAGTTTCATTAGTCAGAGGCTCCTTTTAGATTTCAGAAGGCTGTGCTTTGCAGAAGACTATTTGTTGATGATATATCAGTTTCGCAGCAAAATTCTTTAAGTAGTTCAAATATTAGCTATAAACCAATTAACTTCCATATACAACGCATTAACCTCATTGATTCCTTAAGTATTTAGGAACACTAAAGAAAGTTCTACAGAAAAAGGATTCCTACTAAAACTGCAGAAAGAAAATTTCGGTAGACAAAACACTATGAAACCCATTTTTTTTTTACCAGTGTCACTAGCATAAAAATTCTCTTCAACAAGTTAAGTCAATATATCAAATGAAAACCCAATGTCAACTAAAAATGTGAAATTTTTGCTTAGTTATTAATATATCCAATACTTAGTCTATTTATTGTAATTATTTTGTTCATATCTAACATAACATGCATCTTGGATTATTTCTTCTCTGTTATTTGATGAAAGAAAGCCTAAATCATGCAGTACAGCACTTATGAATATTTTCCATTTCAATTTTGTTTGATCTTTTTCATTAAAGGCCAAGACTATCTCATTTCAGCCAGTAGTAAAATCCTTAAGATAGCATGACAAAAATTTTCTTGGAGCAATATATTGAAGGCAATAAAGATGCTAAGTGAGTGCTCATTCTCATTTACATTACAAAATGAAACAATTCCTTTTATTCTGAAACAAATTCTTGAAGTTTGGGAGATTTTTTTTTCTTTCCTGCCCTCAAAGCTTTAATCCTTCTCTAGTGAAATGCCAGCTTTTTGCCCATTCACCTCTTTGAACTATCTCTTTTCCTGATGAATGACTGGAAGTAAATGAATTTCCTAGGACCTTGTGAAAAATCAAACCATAATAATCTTGTCAGAACGAACTTCCTTAATCTTTGGAGTCTTCTGCTGCAGCCTGGCAGAGAGCAAGAGAACAAGCCAATCTAAGAAACCACTATTCACTTTTCTATCAAAACAGGCTATACATTTTAAAAATGCCTGGACTACACATCTCCCAAAAAACTGATTTCACATTGCAAAAGAGGACAAGAATAAAATAATGTAAAAAAAAAAATAATTATTTTTTGGCCTTAACAGTAAAGAACAGAAAAGTCAAAATTGAAGTCTGAAGTCTGTATTTTCCAAACAAGTACTATTACAACAGAGTGCTGACCTTACTAAAATAAATGCTGAATATTGATTTCTGGTTAAAGACAGACCCTCTGAAAGTTTTAAATCACTGTTTGCTTGCACTTGCATTTCATCTAGTAAAATGCACAATTGTAGGGAGGAATAAACTGAGAAAGCGCAGTATTGCAGACTCATACTTACACGGCTCAGGAACAACAATCCTCATAAATGGGCCAGACAGTAACACTATGCAGGATTACAGCAGCTAGAAAACTCTAAAGCTTGACAGTTTCCCTATGTAGTCAAAAGAAGTGGAAGTTGTGCAATTTTTTCTTTTCCCTTTCAGAGAGATGGAGCATACACACAATGCTGAAAACTGACAGAAAAAAAATCATTGCATGTTTCCGGCTTACCTTATTATTAGTCCGGACAGTCTTGATCAAATTGGTATGGGTCTTGATGATCACCAAAATCACATAAGTTGTCCAGCCCACAAAACCCATCCCAATACTTAGACCCAGGAATAATCTATCATAAGTATGGTAGTAAGACAAGCCTTCCAAAGCAAGGTTTATCAGTGTTTTGCACAAGGATACCTAAAGGCAGACAAAACATATAAGCAACAGTTTAGAATAGTGTAAACTCTATACTATAAATCAGCCTGACAGCAAGTGGAGCTCATGCAGCTTCTCCACTCATGGCACATTTCCTCTCTGCGCTTAGGTATAGTGTTTTGGCCAGCACCAACTGCTGGAGTAGATGCTGCTTTAGACTCCTGTTGGACAAAGTCAATGATCATTTGGCTTCTCCACCCCCTCACCCCCAAAAGTGGTCAGATGGTGATACACAGATAGCACACCTGACCACCACCTACTTGCTACTTGTTTTTCCCATGAGCATTTGATCATATATATATATATATATATTTTCCCAGGATAAGCATCTCCAAAAAAACCAACCTCTCATGTGCTTCTGAAGGCACTCTTAAATATCAGAAGGATTATGGATAGCTGAAACATGGTGACTCTTCACAGTCTGAAATACCCTGATGGGGTTTAATGTTCTCCACTTCAGCAGTACCTAGTACATGCTGGAGCCCATTTCATTTACAAAGCAGCTGCTTGGGGATCTCAGGATGACAATGATTTAGACACAAGAAGGGTTGTACCCAGTCTAATCACCAGTCCCCTTACTTAGTACCTCCACTGGGGAGACACCATGATAAAGAGAGCACTTTTTCACACCATGAGTATCATTCCTTACACAGATTTGTGCCAAGCCCTGTGATTTACCCAAAGGTCAGATATATAATTTGTGGTCACAAAGGATTCTCTGGTCATTAAAAGATCTGTAACGGAGAGCATAATAAGAAGCTGATCATACATGATGATGCTTCTTTATATGCTCTGGTATCCAGTTAAGACTTAACAGCTATAATCAACAGAAAAAGATATGTCAACTAAGAGATCACAAATCTGCCAATGGGCAAAATCCCCAATAGTCACCTCCTTCCTGAGAATACATCTATGAACATGTATTTGCAATGCAAAGAGTTGGGGAGGCAAAGAATAATCTATACTCCAGCAGCTAGTAAAGCACCAACCTTTCTGCACTGTGATATAGGAAGCTAATGATATCCAGGGCACAGGCAGAAGCCCAATGCGTTATTAATCAAAAGTTAATTAGAACACATGGGGCACTCAAGTGAACTAGGGGTTAAAATTTATGTATAACTAACAAACTTAAAGGTTCTACTGCTGAAAAGTATAAGATGTCTCCTACATGTAGGACAGCCAAGTAATAGTATTGGGAAACCAAAAAGAAAACCTGCTCCCCACATCAAAATAGATCCATTGATTTAAAGTGAGCTATTTCCAGTTTACAATGAGGTAAATAAAAAGGCACAAAGTATAAAAGAGATTTAGCTCTTCTGCAAATAAATAGCAGTTCATTACCCTGAAAAACCTATTCGGGAAAAATAAGAGCTGAACCCTAACACATAATGGAATTATTCTTCTATGCATCAGGCAGGCTAAGTGCAATCTTACATCCAACTTTTCCATGTACTTTTTAAACACAAAAGTCAGTGACCAAACTAAACCTGTTTAAAATAAGACTTCTTCATATCATTTGGCCCTACAAGTTATTTCTGTGAATGTCAGAATACAAGCACTGGTGAACTGCACCCACTGAGTACCACGTCACACAGTGAATGGTAGCAAATGCTTAGGAAAGCAGTAACAGAATTGGGAAGCACAGAATGATTCCACATATGACTCCTAGTCTTTGTCAAACTGTAATGTGAATTAAAAACAAGAACAGGTGGTTCAGGTAAAAGAACAAAACAAAGCAGGATCTACGATGGAGCAAGACATCATACTTTTTTCATGCAACTAGCAGCCTAAGTGTGAACATGAACTACATTCCTTGGTTTCTCTCAATTTACTCTTTTCTGCAGTGGAAAATAAAAGCATACACTGCGTGTTAGTATACTATGGAATGGTAACAAATAGTTTAAGTAGTACAAGGAAAAAACAAAATCAGTATTATTCATTAGAACTGATGTCAAAATGCAAAATTTTGGAGATTTAGAGTAGAATTATTTGTGTTAAGTGAGATGTGCATCATAAAGAAGAGAAAAGTTTTATTGCAAGTTAAACAAATCTAAGTAATAGAAGTTCCTGTAAAAAGTTTCTAGAAGGCATGTACCAAAAATCAGACTTACTGCTTCATTGTACTTCTGCTGCTGAATATAAAGCCTTGTTTTCTTTAAAAAGTTGATCTGTTCAGAATCAGAAAGTGGTCTGTACAACAACATAAAGAGATGTTAACATTTTTAATTTTACATGAGCAGTGAAAGAGGCAGAAGAAATCAACTTGGTAATAAAACAATTGCTCTGGAATGAAACATACCAAAATGTTCAGAACTCCCTTAGAGGTAATTGGAACTAATCCATTCCTCTTCACACTTAGGTCAACACTGCTGTTGTCTAACTTACCCCCAAGATGTTTGCATTAAAAAACATTTCTTTTATGCAGGTGTTCCCATCTAATACTCCTGAAAAATGTATGCCTTGTGTGTTAATATTGACCATTGCTCTGGATCAAAAACACTGTACATACAAGAATTAAGCCATTCAACTGATTTACGTATGGTTGTAAGCAGTTCATAAGCCTGTAAGCACAGGATGAATTGCTCAGGTTCCACACTAACAGTAGACAATTCCTAACAATCTTCTCTTTGAAAAATAAGAGCTTGTCTCCTGTTACGCAGGGAGCTGTCTGCAGAATCCCCAGAGGAAGGGATAACACAGTTGCCTGGCTACACTAATGTCAGTGATAAAAATCTCTTATTTTAACAAATGTGATCATCAACCTAAATAACTACTACGAGTCTTCCCTTACAGAAACTATGAACAGAGAAACAAGCCAGTCAACCACCTCTAGCAAAGTGGGGAAGGATTCCTTTTTTCTTTACTACTATTTTTCCAAGTTAAGGAAGGCATCAGGCCAGGGCATCCCATGCTTACTCTGGGCAAGCTGCAAGTCACACCACAGACACTATCACTCTACGCACTACAGGCAAACTATCACAGGTCACAACTTTCTGATAGCTGATGAACACATACAGCAGTTTTCCTTCACATCTTCCACAATACTGCTGTGGTCCAGCATTATCTCCTCAGCATCTCCAGCACATGATGGCCCAGTTACATGTCCTCCTCCTGCACATGGGCTCCATCACATGCCTCATACCAAGCACCAACACTGTGTTTAGGGCTGTGAAAAATCAGGACCAGCCCCGGGGTCTCACTCCCACTTAAATCAGCAGCAATCACTTGTGTGGTCATTCAGCTGAACCAGGGGCAGGTCTTGATCTTATGCAGCTACTGCGTGGAAATGCTCATTCCTGCAGCTCTCAAACACTTGGGATCCACTTCTGCCTACAACCCAGAAGCATGTGATACATCATCAACCATATATACATACCATCTTTTGGGCCCTGAAATGTATTAAAGGATTCTGTGCTTGAAAAATCTAAATTTTTATTACTAATTACATATTTTGATATTGTTTCACTGAATTCAGAGCATAGCAGTATTGTGCAGGAGTTTTCTAAAACACTGGATAATAGAAGCAGCAATGTATCTTACTTTTGAAAAGAGTAAAGGGAATAACTGTATTAGAAATGTTTGACTCTCTTCAATCTAGAGAGGAATTGAAGGACAGTATCTATAAACAGGTACAGAGAGGTCCTGTGGAAAAGGAACAGGAAGGAAAAGATGATGATAAGGTGATGGTGTTTGATTACCTTAACTTTGAGGGGAGAACAGAGGATTTTAGGTAACAGACTTGAAAGAGCAGAGTGAATGTTGGTTGCTCCTGCACCTTCATGACATGTCCCTATGAAAGCCAACCTCCCAGCTCCACAGGCCAAGGGCTACCAGTGTGTAAGTGCACACCAAGGCTGATAATGACTCAAGTCAGAATAAATTCTTCAAGAAGGCAAACCAGACACAAGTACTGCCTCAAGGAAATCTGTAACCCTCAAGTTTTGCTAAGGTGTTTGGCAGGTGAAAAGGAGCAAACCACCAAGGTGGCAGTTCTCACCATGCATGGAGATTAATAGCATTTCAAAAAAGGTATCTTCGCTTTCAGGTAGGGCTTTAAAAAATTCTGGAATATTAAGCAGCTTTATTTTGGACTTAAATACATCCAAGATATTAATATGTTCACTGTCGCACTTCTCTTGTTTTACGCATATTATTGTCTGTGGATTTTATCCTTGTCATACTTAATGCAAATTATTAAGAAGCTAAAATTATCTTCACTTTATATCTTTAGTCACTTAGCTATAAATCCCTTAATTATCTTTTGACTCCCAAAGAATCATTTTATTCTTAATGAACAACAGTCTTTATATATTTCTTATTAGATGACAGCAACTGGGATCTCTGTACACAAATGGTGTAACAGAATAAATGAGGTTTTTAAATAGTAAAGCTTCAGTAAATCAAATGCAGAAGACAATTATTTTGTCAGATGGGTTTACCATTAGTAAGTGCAGTGCTTACTTTAAATAGCTAACATCATACAACATTTTACCTTACTTGCATATGCATGCTTGTTTTTGTAAAGTTTAGAAGTTCCACTAGAAACTAAGGACTTCATATATAACTGTATCAACCTGCAAGCTTTGTCCTGAATGCAAGGGCTGATTGTCATCCTAAAATATTTTTTGCCTCCATATTAAGCAAAACCTCAAAGAAGTGGCTAGAGAGTTTTTCCATCTCACACCAGACTAGGAAGAATAGTTACAAAATATGCTGATTATCTCTCAGTTAAGGAATAGATACAGTTCACCATAAGCAGTTTATCATCCATTGATGACTTTGATTCATTTCCTATGGCTGACAAAGTACCTGGGAAATTTAAAAGGAGCCCCTTTCTAGATGTAGCAGAAAGTGTACATAGACAAAGCTGAGCCATGAACAGAAGTGGAAAGTTGCCTATAGAAAGAAGCAGGTACTTCAGAAATAGCAATTCTATACAAACCTATGAGCCTCACCAAAAAATGCAACCATAAGGAAAATTCAAATCTGGAAAGTTAAAGCCTGAAGTAGTTTTAGCACCACTTAGTTTTAACTTAAAACTACTTAAAAGGTTTCAAATACAAGTCAGATAGTGTTAGGAAAGAAAAAACCGATCACTTATTTCCCTGTGTTTTAGTATGCAATGTGCCACAGGCACTACTAGTATTATGTAAGTGTATTCTCCGGGTCACTTAATGCACATATCCATGCAATTAATATTAAGATCAATGAAGTGAATTTACTGATCATTGTTAGAAAGATTCCGAAGTCTATAAAGAAAATTAAGGTATGTATGTGTGAATGCTTGGCAGGAGTCGTCTCCAGAGGCTGAGGACTTGCATCTCTTTTCCAATCACCTTGTGAATGACCCCTTCCCTAGACAGGGATCCCAGCTGCTTGGCCTCCTTCCCCTTTAATTCCAAGATACCAGCTCCATTATCCCAGCAACAGAGAAGCCAGATCATAATCTGCTCACCTGGGTGACAGCTGAAACCTTTCTGCATGTCTCACAGCTCACTCAGGAATAGGTGATCACCTCTGGCTCTTCCTCCTGTTCTCATGATGGCCCTGGTTCATCTTCACCCCTCACTACACAAACTGATTTTTTTGTGTATTTCTTTTTCTGGATAGGGCTGACAGATACCCACACAGGTTCGTTCTCTGGTGCAGCTGCAGCACCTGCTGATCTGTTTTTAGGTCTGGAGACCTTCTCTTCCCCTTGAGGGAACTGAGTAGTGTTGAAAAGGACTTGGTGGGTGTGGGTAAGGCCCCAGCACATTGTAGTGGTTTGTGTCTCTCAGGAATTGCCAGGCTGACAACAGACCTCTTCTAAATACTTTACTAGTTTATTGGGGTCCTGCACTTGTTTGGGGTTGACATTCCAAACCACTGGAGGTGACCACTGCACTTGTCCACATCCCCACACACACACTGCAACTCATAGCTGCACAGCCTCAGGGGAGATCTCTGGGTGACAGTCTTAGAAAGCAATTATGCAACCCTAAACAAGACCCGGGACACATTCAGAAGACATAGCTCCGACAGCTTCCTGGTCTGGATGTCCCAAGGACAGTCAAAATTCTCAAAAGCTGAGAAAGTCTCCTCCCCTGTCTCACCCACAGATTGGATAAGATCACTAACAATAAGGTCACATACACATACCAGCATAGCCTCGCACTCAGTGAAAATCATAAATTGACAGCACCCAGTATAACACCACCAGAGGACTGATCCTTTTCCCAGAGATGGGAACTGCAGGGAATACAGAGCACCTAAGTTTTTACATACCACCACCATGCAGACTAAGGGAACATGCACTATTTAACTAATATATGAAAAAGAAATGTGGATAGAAAAATGGTTTTAATGTGCTTCGGTCAGATTTTGTCATCTCAACCCTTCATGCCCCACACTGTGCACCAAAAAAGGACTGTTATGGTTTAGACCTACCTAGGAGCCGAGAACCATAAAGTGCTTGCTCATTGCCCCCCTTCCCCTCCCGGAATGGGAAGGAAAAGAGAAAGAAAAATTACAAACCCCCACGGATTAAGATTAGGAGAAATTAATACAACAGTGGAACAGAAGTAACAAAAGCAGCAGCAATGAAAGAAGCAGCAGTGCTGTGCCACCACGAGTTCGAATGCTTGCCAGAACAGGAGCACTTTACACCCCTCCCTTTCCCCCCATATAACAGGAAAGACGTCAGTATAGCATTGAATAACCCACTGGCTGGTTCAGTTGTCTATGCTGGCTGTGGCCTCCCCTTCCAGCTTCTGGTGGAAATAAACCCTACCCTACGCTGAACCCAGGACTCAAATACATCTGTATCCACCACTGCTAGTTTGTTAATTTTATTATGCCTAGTTATTTAGGTAATGATTTATAGTAATTTTACTGAACAGTAAATTGCCCTGAAATTTACTGCAAAAAAGTAACCCCTTTGGATCTGTAGTAGCTTAACGCTTAAAATGATGCAGACTTAAGAATGCAAGTCAAGGAAGTGTCACCGATCTGCAGCTGCAACATACAAAGAGAAAGGCTGTCATGAGCTCTTTGGGGAATGGGGAGAAAAGGACCAACTCCTTCTGTTGATGTAAATCTAAAAAAATCAGAGGATAAGGATATACAACCCTTACACTATCTTGGGGCTACCACAAGGTTCAAGGCCACCTGAATAAAGTCTGCTAGGATTCTGTATGGGCTACTTTCTCCTGAACACACAAGGCAGGCCTTCTCACTTGCTTTTCTATGAAATTTCTAACTCAAAACCTGCTAGCAGTAAGAGAGACAGTAGTCTGCTACTGTCCAAACAGCTCCAGCAACCTCTTCTGCCAAAAGGAGGATCAATCACAGGTTCTTTTCGTCTTCTACAGAAAGAGGAATTCTGGCATCTTAGTAACTTGTAACCTGAAAGAAGTCACCCAGGTCATTGTTGCCCTTCTTGCCATGAAGCCTTTCCACACCCATTCTGCAGAGCAGCCCAGGCCTCTGCCACCCACCCCTATCCTCCCACCTCTTGGGCACTCAGAGCCAGTACCTCTCTGCTCTCACCACTGGAGAAAACTGTCAGCAACAGGAGTGGCTGTGTATGTTCAAATTCTGTTGCCACCTATTCCTCTGTGAAAGATGGTCTCCAGACCAGCAATTCTGCAATCAGCTGAAACAGTACTTATAGGACCCTCTAATACTACTTTAACCCACATCACCACTGCTGGCAAAATGGCACCTTGAAAGTCCTGACGTAAGACTGGCCTAATGTTTTTGCAGGGATGATATTCAAACATTATACCAGTATTTGAAACAATGCTTTTTCAAAGCTTTTTTCAAGCATCAGGTAGGTAACGGGAAAGTAGAGAAACCGATACCGTAACAGAAACATGACTACATGCTTATTCCCACTTCACATAAAATTCACGCTGGTTAACAATCCCTAAGCGCAGAGATGATTGTGCAATCGTAACCTAGCCTAACTTTCATAGAATCATAGGATGGCATTGGTTGGAAGGGACCTCTGAAGGTCATCTAGTCCAGCCCCCCTGAGGATACCCTCAACTAGACCAGGCTGCTCAGAGCCTTGTCCAACCTCACCTTGAATATCTCAAGGGATGGGGCCTCAACTGCCTCCCTGGGTAGCCCATTCCACTGTTCTACCACCCTCAATATAAAGAACTTCTTCCCAATATCCAATCTAAGCCTACTACTCTTCTCTGATTTAAACCCATTACCCCTCATCCTTTTACTACAGGCCCTTGTAAACAGCCCCTCTCCAGCCTTCCCATAGGTCCCCTTCAGGTACTGAAAGGTCACTAGTAGAGCTCCCTGGAGCCTTCTCTTCTCCAGGCTGAACAACCCCAGCTCCCTCAGCCTGTCCTCGTAAAAGAAGTGTTCCAGCCCTCTGATCATCTTTGCGGCCCTCCTCTGGACCTGCTCCATCAGGTCCATGTCTTTCCTGCATTGAGGGATCCAGAGCTGGACACAATACTCCAGGTGAGGTCTCACCAGAACAGAGTAGAGGGGCAAAATCACCTCCCTCCATCTGCTGGCCACACTTCTCTTGATGCAGCCCAGGATACAATTGGCCTTCTGGGCTGCAAACACACACTGTAGGCTCATGTCCAGCTTCTCATCCACCAACACCCCCAAGTCTTTTTCTGCAGAGCTCCTTTCCAGAACCTCATCTCTCAGCCTGTATTGATAGCGAGGGTTGTTCTGACCCAGGTGCAGGACCCTGCACTTAGTCTTGTTGAACTTCATGAGGTTCACCTGGGCCCACCTCTCCAGCTTGTCCAGGTCCCACTGGATGACATCCTGTCCCTCCAGCCTGTCGACAGCACCACTCAGCTGGGTGTCATCTGCGAACCTGCTGATGGTGCACTCAATCCCGCTGTCAATGTCATTGATGAAAATATTAAACAGTACAGGTCCCAGTACAGACCCCTGAGGGATGCCACTTGTCACTGATCTCCATCTGGACATTGAGCCATTGACCACCACCCTCGGGATGCGACCATCCAGCCAATTCCTTATCCACTGAACAGTCCACCCATCAAATCCATATCTCTCCAACTTAGCAAGTAGGATGTTGTGGGGGACCATGTCAAAAGCCTTGCAGATTCCAGGTAGATTATATCTATAGGTCATCCCTTGTCCACTGAGGTAACTTTATTGATCTATTGTTTCTTCTGAAGGTACAGTGCAGGGCCTTGTAGAAGCAGAAGGAAATGCACAATATAAAATCTTCCCACTTCTCCATTAACAGCAGAGAATCATCCAAAAGTTAATGGTAAGCAATGTAAAGTCATGAGTCATTCAGACAAACATAGAAAAATCAAGCAAATAAAATATTTCCAAAATAAAAGTCTGGAATGTTTACTTTCTGTTGAACTTGCTGTGCAGTACAGAGTACATGATGTTACTAGGGGCAATGATCAGGAAAAAAATGTGTTACAGTTCCATGGACTTCAGCAAATTGCACATTTACATTAATTTTAATAGCGAGAAGCTGCTTTTTCCCCATTTTCAAAATGTGCTCCATTCAAAGCCTTTAGATCCTCCTACTCATAAAAAAGAACTGTTTTACTGTATCTACCAAAGACAGACAGAAAGCACAGACTATGACATAGAGACAGACCTTTGCATATGTTCTAGCTTTGATCAAAGAGTGACATTTCAAAGGTTAAATTATTTTGTGCGTAACTCAGCAATCCTTTATCTGTTTAGATGGCCTGAAATTTAGTTGTTTACTAAAATATTTTCAGGTAAGCTACTAAAACAGGCAATTCCTATGAAACTTGATTTTCATAATTCAGAAGAAAGATGCATATAGTTTGCAGATAAAATTACAGTGATGTTTTTAGTGTGCTGATGTTGTGCTTTCTTAAAGAAAAGGTACTCCACATAAACCTAAGCTAAAGGGTCTTCTTAAATCCCAGGATCCTCAATATTTCCTCTCCTGACTTGATATATTCTTTTCTCCTGTAATTTCACTGCCAGGAGTTTCAGTCTTGGAGTGTCTAAGTTTCAAGTAGGATTTTGTGTTTCTGGATTTTCTGACTACCATGTTAGATTGTAAATCAGACAGTTTTAGCTGTAGGGTTGTACCTGGTTGTTTAATAAGCATTAAAAAGCATCACTGCGTGCATCAGGCACTCCAAAAGAAAGGAAAAGAGTAAGAAAGTCAGTAAGAGGCTCCTGATTTAAGTCCTGAGATGCTGATTCCTTAAAGTATGAAACAAAATAATGTCATGAAATAATGAAATTTAATGATTAAGTGAAATGATGAAATAATGAAATGAAATAAAGGGAGGATACACACACTTCTGCAGGACAAAGAGAGCAAGAAGTATCTTTATTGACACTCTGCAAAAACCTACCAGTACATGTATGACTTGTATTCGGGTTTACAAGCACGCAAAGGTGGAAACAGCAGGACAGCAGTGAAACCACAGGAAGTGATCTGACTGCTAATAGCCTCATCTGGACTGTCAAATCCTATGAATAAAATAGTCTTTTAATTTCCACATATCAGCATCCCTGATGCAGCATATTTGACAGCAAAGTGCCTTAGGATATTTATGTAAATCCTTTAGATAACAGAGATGAGAGAAAAAAAGAGCAGGCAAGTTAACTGCCCAACTGCCAATTCACCGAACAGAGAAACAATTAAGATACCTGGGCTTCACACAGCAGATTCTGCATGCAAACTACTACAGCAAGAGCAAAAGCCTGAAGGGAGGAGAGCCATGCTCTGAAGCAGGTGCTTTAGCCCATTCAAAGCAGAACTGAGAAACTGGAAGCAGGGATCTAGCAAGGCCAGGGGTTTTGCCTCAAGAGCCAGCAGGACATGATACAATCAGCCTTGGAAAGGGAAACTGCTTAACAGAGAACATGAAGATCCTTAAAGGAAATGAAAAGCACCATGTTTAAGAGTCTCTTCTATTTCAGTACCACAGGTGACACATGCTGATTACATAACAATACGTTCACCTCTGCAAAATGTATGATGTCATACATTGAGCTGCATCTAGGCATCTGCAGTGTTTTGCATGCATAGTGTTGTGCCACAGGTCGTCTTCTCCTCCACAATCCCATAGTCCTCAAAGTAAAGAATCACTATATGAAAATTGTGGTGCTCAAAGTAAAGCACCACAATAAGATAACACTAACACAGAGATGGGCTAAATTCCAATTAGATGAAACACTTCCTGACCAGAGGGTTGGGAAAGGGGGAATTAAGATCCTCTAGGGATAATCTAAGGCAACCTAAGACTAATTAGCATGGTAAAAATCACATTCCTAGGTGGACACATAACTTGCTAACGTAACAGTGCCTCTGTATCACAAACTAGCTGTTAATCAGAGTACATACAGAAGAACATAATTTAGATGACCAAAAGGTGACCAGTGAACAAATACTGCACAACTTCTGTTTGTTGTAAACTGTATAAAATCCTACAACTCTTCTGAAGGTGTGTGCTAGCTTTGCAATTATCACCTAGCACCTTTTTTGGCACAGAATTGGAATAGAACAAATACCTTGACTCTGTGTGTTGACTGTTTTTTGTACGCTGGCAGAGAAGCCAACTTTGAGACAAGAATCCTACAGGACAAACCTAAACCATAGGTATCATTTTTCAAACAGCCACATTGGGAGCAGGCAGCACATGCTGGTTTTGGGCAGGTACGTAACAGCTGGGCCCCATGACCACCAAAACATGTGTTTGGGCAGGGATCCTGACCAGGATACCATCGTATGTCAAGGATTCAGTGATCCACACGACAGTTAACCTGAGCAGGCCCAGGCCTGTGCTTCCTGTTCAGTGTGGCTCCAGACTGTCCTGCACAAATCCTTGGCTCCAGGACAAACTGTAGCCACCTTGTAGAGCCTGCAGGCAGCTCCCACTCTGTACCCACAACTACATTCTCTTTCTGTCCTCATCTTTATCTACCAGTGCAGCACGAAGTTCTCATGTGAATCTCCAATCTGTTTGACAGTAGAAATGATTACTAGAGTTGCTTTCTTGCAAGAAAATCGTATAGTAACTTGAATGACTGAGAAGAAGAAACTTCTCCAAAGACAGGTTCTGTGCAGCACCATAAGAAAACCCATCTGGATTCCCCATTTGATGCTGCAGCAACAGGGTACCACCCAGCATCTAAATATGATTTATTTGCTATATATATTCTTTTTATTTAAACTTATTAAACCAGCTATTTTATTAGGCTATTTGTTATTGGACCCTTCTTACTGAGATCCAGAAAAAGCCCTGCATTATCTCTTACCTAATGCCCTAGTGCAGAACATCCTCTGCCCATCCCACCACTGCTTGTACACTCTCCCTTACTCATTGCATGAAACCTCACAAGTTCCAAGAAAAGGCTGAAGTCATTTACACAATGAAACAGAGAAATACACATAAATCTTGTGATATTATATCTATTATCCTCTTAGCTCCTTCTAAAGATGTACCTACTTCCTACTTGATAGCAAATCCAATTATTCCCAGTCTTCTGTGCAGATGTTGCTGTAGTAAGCTTTTCACATACAAACTAAAAGCTTCTCAGTGTGCTGCTGAAACCCAAGATCAGCAGGATGCCTGCTTTCTAAGAGGATTGCTTACTCCCTGATCAGTGTTTAACTGAGTGCTTCAGACACAGCCCTTGGAGTGAAAGAGAAGCTGACACTTTTGTCCAAGAATATGCATTTTATAGCACAGGAATTGATTTCTCCCTGAAGAGATAATATGTCACAGGTGGAGGGGAGAGAGCTGCCAGTCTGCCTCCCCAACACCAACAGTCTAAGGGTGCCCATATTGGCCTGCTTGTACCAGCTGCTCCAGAAGCATGCTGATGCCTAGATTCCCACCAGGTAACACTGTGGGAACAAAGTGGAGAAAGGAAAAAGCTGGCTGCCTTTCCAGTATTCGCTATAACTTGACAGAAGCTTCTGTCCCTCAGTCTTGATGACACAAAGGGGCTGAAATGTCTTCTCTGATAAATCAGTCCCTTTGCTAAATCAAGGTTCCTCTGGAAACACAAAGTTTTCAGACAAATGGACAAAGAGTAATCACTTTCAAATACCCTTCCTTACTACGATAGCTTCACCCTTCCCTCCTAACATACAATCCTTAATGTTTTCCCTTGTAACGCATTATCACATGTATCACAAATAGCTCACATATTAACATTAATTGAAATAAATGCCATTTATGCAAACAAAACAAGGACGCTTCAAAGAATGTACTATGTTTACTGTCATCTGAAGGGACCTTGCCCCACTTAATAGTGGAGAAGAAATAATTTATTTCAGTTTGCTAGAAAAGCCAATTTTGTGGAAATACCTATTATTTAAGTTATGAAAGGACACCAGAGGGAATAATGTAGTACTGTATCTTCAGTCAGAGAAAGGAAGAAAAGAGAGGTATTTGTGCATATGGCATTTTTTTTTTAAGTTGCTGTACATCTTCAAAGATTATAAAAGAACTATTTTCATTTTTATCACCATGACCAATACATGATGCATAATTATGTGAAGAGACTCAGTCTACATGACTGATACTTCCTTGCATCAAATCCATGCATATATTTAAGAGAGTTATATCTCAGTTCATATTAAAGGGTAGAGGAAAGTTTTCATACAGTGAGGGAGAGGCCCATTTTTATTACATAGCTGTACACTGCATATTAAAACTGCAGTGTCTTTCTATATAACTATGCAAGTTGCAACTTGATAATTCATACAAAAATAATTACTTTGGGTAACTAAAATGTAGCATTCAAACAATTAATTTACTTTTGAAATGCAGCATCAAATTGGTACATGATTTTTTCATGTACAAGAAGATACAAATTTGACTTTAAGATACTTAAGCTGCTTCCCATTAAAAAAGCCAAATTATTGATACAAACTGCTCAAGACATTCTACAAAAGCACATAGCTATTAGAAAGCAAACGCTGATCATATTCAGTTGCTCATCTTGGTTTAATTTTTGTATATGGTTCTGAAACTACTGCTTCTGCCATCTTACTGTGAGGCACTAAAACCAAACAGCTAGAAGTATGGTCTTCCTGGAAAGCACTGTATATACCAAGCATACATAAAAAGCACTACTGTGCTTTTGTGCAATTTATTATCTTAAACCCATATCTAGTACCTTTTTGGATAATCAAATTGTATTAATTGGTTTAGAGAATTTCAGTGCAACAACTGATATCCCATCTATTCATCCCACTACAATGGTCCTCCTGCTACTCCTTGTAGGATTACTTTCACAGCCAGACATACTAGTTTTGGAAATGCTTTTGCATTCGAACTGTGCCAGCGCTGCTGTTGCTGTAAGGTACATCAAATGGTCACAAAGCTAATAAGACAGTTTGCTATTGTGGACATCAGTTGTCCTCTGTCAGCAATCTTCAGATTTGTCCTATCTCCCTCTTCCTTTAAAGCATCTGGAATCCTGGTAACTGCTTTTCCTACACCTGAAGGTCAAAGCAGTGTGCCTACGGCTCAAAATTCCAATAAGAAAACACTGATTTTGCTAAGCAAATAATTTTTAAAAACATGTCTTTCATTGCTGGGAAAAAAAAAAAAAGGTACCAAGTGAAAGAAGTGAGAAGGAAACTTACTACAGACAGTAAATCCCTTCGGGTATCCAACTGGAACTGCAGATGAGCATTCTAAACAAGTATTCAATATGAGCAAGGGACACGGTTCTGCTCTTGCACATTCATTCCCCTAGGAGCAGTCTGTGCACCTTGTTTTGCAGAATCAGCAGACCCCTTCAACTGAGGTCTTTCTGAAACGTCTTCTCAACAGTTTCACAGGTAGCCTCAAGCCTCATGCTTTTATACAGATTTGTTTCTTGAGGAAAGCACTTCGACAAACTGAAAACGCGATTACCAGCAGCCACACATATCCTTATTAATAGATACAGCTATCCAAATTCTAACCTGCCTCGAGCCTGGTCAGGTAGACACTATTGAAAGTTCTATCACAAAACACAACGATCATCTCCATCCTCCTCCTCATCTTTATACACCTGACAGATGGATTGCAGAGAAAGATGTGATTTAGACCCAAGTAGGAAAGGGCACATGCTAATAGCCCTGTCAACAGTGCTAGCCACGCTTCTACCAGGGAAGAGATTCCCTATACAAATCAGAAGCCTTTTATCAATTCAAGATTCTTTTTTTGTTGCCAAAATTGTGTAAGTAAGGAGTAAAACCAGTCTTGTAATATATATGAGAACTAGCTTAATGCTTTTGGTGCAGTATATTCAACATACAACTCATACTGCGTCTCAAGGTCATGAACAGTTTTCCAGTCACTTGGTAATAAGATACCTGAAATGCAAGCTCAGAAACAGGATTTTCCCCTCAGAATATTAAAACAAACTTTAAAATGCTATTTCTGTGTGAAAAATAAAGATGATGTTTTTCTTAGGTTGTAGTTTCTACAAAATGCAGTATCTGTGAACAAATTCTCCCCTCTAGATAAACACATCTTCAACAGTAATTGTATCAACTCCTCTGAAACCAGAATGTCTCAATCTGCAATTTTAGATTCAAATTTCTTCTGGAAATCATATCTACATTCCTGTCATACAGCCTTTATTCAATTACATCGTGTATTTCGAATAATGTAAGAAAGCAGTTCTAAGCGATATCTTTGTTTGTTTTCAGATTATCAAGATGCTGAAATATGCATAAAATCTATAATACTTCAAAACAGTTTCATTTTCCATTTCTGCATAACTTGATGGTTCCAAAGCACTTCAGACATGAATTACGCTTCACTAACCTCCAATAAACTAGGGAGAAATCAAGCATAATGCTGAAGCACACACTTCCTGAGCTTCAAGTTACAGATTTCAGCCACCAGAAGGATTAAAAAAGGATATAACTCCTTTGTACAATAACTGAAATCAGTGAACAATGGTGGAGAAGATACACACAGCAGTACCTAGCAGGAACACAGCACAGAACTGTGCTCAGATGTAACAGCGGATGAGGCCAACCACTGATTAACACAACTTCATGGGCAAATCTGCCAAGAAATTTGGGCTGGAAAGTCCAAATAGTGTGTAGCTGTAGAGAAATGCAATTTCCACACCACTACCAATTACTCTGAAATATAGCACAGTACACCAAGAGAGATCTCTTGCTCCAGATACTGGAGTAAGCTATCCCTAATTTGTCTTTAACTTCTCCTGAAAAAAAGTAGAGTAACTGTACCCTTCTATACTCTTTTATTTACCACTGTCTACATTTAGCCTGTATCCAGGGCTAAACTACAGTAGTTGCTCTATCTCACAGTGACGCTTCCCCAGACAACAAGAGGGACCAGGAAAAGAGGAGTCTCACAGGTTGAAATGAAGATGTATTTAATAAAAAAGCAAAACTCTAGTATTAGTAAACATGCCAATATAAAGTATATAAAGTAATAGTCATCTCAGTGAACGTACAGCAGTCACAAACACAGAAAATCACTTCTCCACAGAAGAATGATAAGTGAGGCCCTCCAGGAATGGCAACCCTTGAGAGGAGGAAGAAAAGGAGCCCCCCATGCTCAGCAAACTTCCCCCTTTATACTTACTGAGCATGACATTTATGGTACGGCATGCACCTATGAGCCAACCTGGGGAAGCTTCCCTGGCTTTTGCCCCTCCCACTGTGAGCTCCTGGATGACTTGAAAGTGCTAATGGCCAAAATAATTTCTTAGTAAAAATAAGCTGGTGTTCAACCACTTCATCTCAACTATTAAGTTGGCAAGGCCCCTTAGTAGCTTCCCAGACATAGGCCAAGCTGTGAAAGTCAAAGAGAGTGGTGAAGACTAATTAGAATCTGGCCAAACTCCCTGCCCCACTGTGGATAAATACTTGCATTCATGTGTGATAATCTGTGGCATAAGTCTTTTTCTGCTTTCCTAGAGTGAAGACAAAGAATATAATCTTGAGAAAACAAGGAAGTCTTTACCCATAAAATATCAAGCATAGGAACCTTTTGTAAGGTAGTTCACACATCCAAGGAACTCTTTTGGTTTCATAGAAAAGTCTTTCCTGGAAGGACTATTAAACTCAAATTATGATTCAGAAAAGTTTTAAGAACACCTAAAGAAAGTAAAATAAATTTATTTTTACAACAGACCAGGCCAAAGTAACAATACATTCATACCAAGTTTTAGTCGTATTTTTGAAGTGATAAATGTCCCAAGCATTTCCACTTAAAACAATCAAACATATCATAAAAAAGAAAGACACCAGTCCATAAGGCAATCAATAACACTTAATTCCTTGAAAGATACAATTTAGCACATACCCTGTTTTGCACAATCAGTCTTATTTCTTGGGGAAAGGTGAAATTCAAACAAAAGTAGTGAAATCAAACTAATAGTCTTCCCCACAGAATCAACGATTCCTTCTATTTATCATATTTATATTTTAGACCATCCTGTCCATTTAACATTTTTGTTCCATACAGATCAGTAAATTCTTTGATAAAGCACCCATCTTTCTTAATCAGAATTTGATCTAAAACAGCCATTATGTATTCAAGACTACCTGGAACCTTTCCCTTTGAAGAAGCTAATGGTATAAAATAATGCAGTTAATTTGCTATTCAGAAAGACAGCAAACTTATCTAGCAATAAAACGTACTTCATAGGAGGAGATTCGCTTTTCACTTTTTACCACTCCTATGATTTAAAGTTCTTAATTAACATCAGCTTTATTTCCCAAAGGAAAACAACTGCTCTTGGTGACAAAGCATTTTCAGAGCGCTCCTCAAACCAAAAGCTGAACTGAACAGTATCATGCACACCCATAGCAAAGCTTTCAAAAGCCTTTCAGAGGGGAAAGAAAAGGAAGAAGCAGCTTTAATTAGAGAAGACTGAAGGGTGAGTGGATCAGTAACTGCTCCACATGCTAGAATGCAGAGCTCGCATATACACAAATCACTACAGAGACTTCTTCACAGCCCTGGAAAGACAAACAATAGGCATCACAAATTCTCAAGATTTTGGGCTTCTTTTCTGTCTGCAAGGCATTTTGTTTGTTTTTCACCGGAATTTAAATCACAGAAGAAACAATCCTTGTTTACATGCATATAAAAGTTGAACTAAGAACAGATTGTATTTCCTGACTCTATAGAGATTTACATCTCCCAAGGAATGCTAAAAGAATATAGAGAAAGAAAGTCTGTGAAAATTACTGTGCAGTCTATACATAACTATATTGTCAAAAAAACTGGGTAAATAACCCTTAATGGAAAACTAAATGTAAGGAATACAATTTTTAACAATCTACTAACCAGTTAATTGTAGGGAGTGCTAGTGCAGAGTTTGAGTCAGATCACAAAAAGAGTGAAGTGACAGAATGTACGTTGTTACATCTCACTGCAATATCAAAGTGATAAGACAAACAATCAGGTAAATATATATAGTTTTTACAGGCACTTACTTGAATGGTGTGAACAGAAATGACAGTGTAGTTTCCTTTTTCTGACACATCTTAACCTGCATTAGAAAAAGCATTAAACCATTATACGCAAGTTGCAACAAGACTAAAAATTCTACCAGGAATTGAACCAAAAACCACAGAAAAATTCAAAGACTTGGAAAAAAGAAACAAAATTACGCTGTTGATATGTTGCCCAGGAAACTGGGTGTTAGACTCCCATATGTGTAACTCCTTTGAGTTCCTGGAAACCCAGATCTGGTATGAAGTAGGTAAAATAAAACACTTCCCTTTATCTTGCAAAATGTAGAAGTCCTTCTGTGACAACTGCTGACTGGGAAGATACGGCTAGAAGTTCTACCAGACTTCACTGATGACCTCCCTCAATCAAACAGCTATTATCAATGCCAGACAGGAACTAGTACAATGCAACAACACTGCCAAAGCAATGCTATTAGATCTATTAACCTGGATAAAAATAGAAGGTTTTGAGGCTATCAGAGTCACCTTGCCCAAGGCTGTTCAGAACATCTTTAAGACCTCCCTGCAGCAGCGTGACTTGAGACTGACTGTCAGCATAAAGCACAGACAGAAACTTTCTGTGTGCACTGCTCCCAAAACCCGACAGCTTGAAGTGGCAACCTGCATGTCTCATCCTATCTATGAAAGGCAAAAATTCTCCCAGGGTGTTCAAACTGTGGTCAGTCCATCGCAGGAAAAGTAAAAACCTACTTAGTATGTCTAAGCTAGTGTGCTGCTGCTACCTCAGCAGAGAAATGCAAAGGAAATTCACGTGATTCTTCCAAAACAACGCTAGAAAGAAGCTAGTCAACAACTAAAAATAGGTAATATACCACTAGAAAATGACAGACTAAAAACAAAGAAGGACCAAGCACTTTTCTTTTTTTAAATAATCCCCAAGACAATTGAACTGAAAAAGACCCGAGTCATATCCTTAATTCTTAGAGCAGAATGTATGTTGTTACATCTCTGTAACATTCCAACTGTGAGTTTATACTAGCACGCTTTGACTTGCCAACCACCCACCCAGTCACTTCCCCTGCTACACAACATCATCCCACCACAGATTTGGAAGTGATTCTGCTGCTGATGTTGCTAACCTGGTATGTTTGGTGAAACTATTTGGGAACCTGGCACTCAAGGAATAGAAAGTGCTGCGGGTGCTAATCTCTTGAAGGTACTCTCAGGCTAGTTCCTTGTTCCACCATCATCAAACACATTTCCTGATAGGGCAACAGTTCTCCCCCTCAGCATCTTGTCTGTGGAAAAGATCTTTTTCCCCTCAGAGCATTTATATTCTGACAAAACTGAGACTTTTGGATTTGAGACTGTCTCTTAACCCACAGTTGAAAAGCAACTCATGAAACAGAACCTTATTTTTCGTTTGTTTGGACCATGTATGTGTTCTTATAATACTATAGTACCTTATATTAAATGAATCTAGACAGAGAAGCCAGATAAACTTTTGCAGAGAGAAACAACAGATACAACAGCATTAGCTAAAAGTTAATTAGGCCACTAATTTAATTTCTTTAATGGACAGGTGCTTGCTACCTTTTTGATCTGTTTGTACACTGATCCTGACTTAGAGCCTTGTCTTTCAGCCCCTGTTGTAAAGGAAGTATTTCCCTTTTCAGGTATCAGCACTCAGATTCTACCTACATACTGCAAGTAGGTTTACATTAAAATCAATAAACATCAGAATTTACGTAAGCAATCGAAAAAAAGAGTACTCATTTTCCTTACAAAAAAAAACCAAAACACTGGTTTCTTAAAGTCTTTCAAACTCCGTAAGATATGAAGCTAAACAATCAACATCATCCAGCGTGCGCATTCACGTTTAGTCCTTTGAATTACAGCATGCTATATACAGTATATGTCCTAGGATACTTATTTTACACATAGCAACAAGTATTATTCAAAGAAATGTTTATTTACCATACATTTAGTTACCTTAAATTGCTCAAGAATCTGAACAGCATTGGTAAACATGCTCTCTGCTTTGAAATGAGCACTATTGTTCAGATATTCCAGAGGCAGAGTCCCCTGTGGAAGAAAAATACATCTATACATAAAAAAATTAAATTAACAAACAGGAATTTCTCTAACTGAACTGCAGACCAAATGAGCAGTAAGAATACTCCAAATTACTGCTGACATAGCTACTGTAACTCCCTTGAAAATACTCTTCTCTCCTTTCTCAACATCATAGAGACTGTTTATAATATCCCAGCTCCTACAGGGATACAAAAAAAAAGGAAAATAACAAGTTAGTAAACTATATAATATATAGTAATCCCGGCTCATCCTCTAATCAGAATCCATATTTTAAATACCTGAAAGTTTTCCATCCAAAGCCTCTCCTGGGCCTGATTCACCCACTACTAGTGATGGGAAAGTGAGCAGTTCCCGTGCCACCCTGTGACAGGCAGCTTTTCTTGAATGACCAGCAATGAGTGCAGGACAGGGAGACAGAATTTGGTAGAGAGACTCCAGGAGAAATATTTAGAAAAATGTGTTGTAAACAGGCGTTTTAAATGTGAAACAAGCCACATGAAACCACATCAGTGTAATGTTAATTGTCAAATAGATATTTATGAGACAACCTTTGGACTATGTAATAATATATGAAAGAAATTCAGAGAAAAAGCCATCTCACAGTGACAGCACTTTTCACGAATTTAGAGGCACAAGATACCATCTAAAGAAAGTACACTGGTTTAAACAAGAATTAAACATTAAATTGCGGGAACCAGCGTGTTCACAGGCTCAGCTTTCACAATCAAACTTAAGTGTTACTCAAATCATACTGCATTTTTACCATCCTTAAAAGAAAAAGTTTGTTATGTAGCTCAAAAGTATAAAGTTGCAGATTATAAAAGGGTCAACGGCCTTTCCATTTGAAAGCCCTACACAATATATAAAAAGATAAGAGTTTATATTGCAAACTAAAGACACATACACATAAAGCTAAAAGTACAAGCAGTCCCCATACCCTATATCACTTTTCCAAATCTATAATCTTTCCCCTCATATGCCTTAAGTCATGTCCCCAACAAACATTCCTCTATGGTGAGCAGATTTCTAGAACATGGAAAAAAGTTTTTACTTCTTACCACAGAATTCAGGGGAAAAGGCACACCAATAAGGGAAGCCATCAGTGGTGCTATATCAGCCTGTGCAAATAGAAGCATTTCCATTTTAATGTAATTCCAGCCTCTAGAGCTAATAAATTCAGTTTAATTTCAATGTATCTGCATTTGCAAAAGGAAATGGTATTATACTTGGAAGTTACGACACACCACTCTCCTTTATAATATACGTTGTTTTTGTTTCCAGTACTCATCATGGCATGATTAGATTCAAAAATGTGAGGCTTCACTACTGATAAAGCTTAAAAAAAAAAAAGCATTTACCTTAAAAAGCAAATACAAACCCTCACAGTATTTGTTCACAAGAATTCAATGCCTCCTCCACCACACTCAGAGAAGTGTTATCACTTTTTATATCACAAAAAGAACTAAGCAGTTTTAAGCAGTACATTGAATATACTGGTCTTCACAGCACTCCTTACCCCATGTTTCCCAAGTGCCAATTACTCGCCTTCGCCCCTTCAGAAGGGAATTCTGCATTTTTATTTGTGTCCAGCCAGCCTTCAAGAAGGCCTCTAAAACTACACTGAGGCATCTCATAAAATAAGTTACCATTAGCTTCTACTTGTGATAATAAACACTGCCTCTCATAAGGTTTACATTTTCCTGTAATACAAAACTATGCACCAGAATCTTTTATTTCTCCAGCATAAATCTGAAGAAACTACACTGAAACCACAGGCACTGCTTGAGCCTCAGATTTACTGTGCAGAAGTAAACTCCAAACCATATTTGTAGAGGACAAGATACATGTAGTATAATAGCAATCAGAAGTCTAGTTTGCTATATGAACACACAGTTGCACATGTACTATAGGACAAAAGCTCTGTTATTGTGGACTCTGTTACCCAGAACAAAGTGACACTTCAAAGTCCTCTATACAGTCTCCAAATAACATCAGCGTAACTCCTTTTAATGCTGAGGGGAAAACTGATCTCTAATCTCATACCAGAGCTTTGTTGAAAGAAGCTGATTCAGAACATTCTCAAGTTCAACCTTTTAGCATGAGTTTATTTCCTTTGTTTGAGCAGATTTTCAGCAAGCAAAAGCAAGCTTCAGGTGCACATGTATACGCATTGTTATCATAATTTTAAAAGCTTGGCTGATTGTATATGAAGGGTTACACTGTTCAACTTTTTTTCTTCCTTCACAGTACAAATTGTCTAAATTGTGAAGTGGTGGGGCCATAATCAGACCCTGTTGGGAAAAATGCAGTTTAACTGTTCAGCAAGGATTAGTTTTGATTCAATAATGACAGCAACTTCCGTGAAAAGTAACAAAAATACAGAAATTGAAATAGGTAGCTCTCAAAACCAGATCAAAACATACACATGGCTAACTCTGTTGTAGCAAAAAACCATAGAGCAGATGCTCACAAACTTGGGAAACATGTTCATCAGACCATGTTTGTTTTGTGTTTTGCTTAGCGCTTTCATAGGAAATACTAAGGAGGTATAAGCTCAGCTCCAGAACAGTTTCAGAAGTAAACGGAAAGGACCACAAGTTACTCCCAAAGGTTTATAAGAACAAATCCCACTCTGAAAACATGTCAGATGTCATTCAAGTTACTTTGGGGTAACTGGCACTGAGTTTGAGGAGTACCTGGCACATTGTATTGCACTCTTTCTACAATGGCACATGATCACTTAACTAAAAATGGTGTGACAATGCAACTTCAGGGGGTGAAGTTGTATGTAGGGGCCATGTGTGTTAACAAGCAATTTCATTTTTTTCATATTATGTTCAGTATGGGTACAGTTCCTGCAACTCTAACTTTTAAACACCACATTCCAGGGAAATGCTACATCATTCATTCCCATTCCATAAATTAGTTTAAATCACAGAAAACTCATAACTGAAGGTGAAATATATGATCTATTAAATTAGGTATGTCTGATACCTGATTGACATCCAGCCTCTTCAAGTTCTCCAGTTTCCATTCTGCAAGAAATAACAGAGCACATGAACTTCTAATCTACATAGATTTGAAAAATATAATTGAGCTGACATTTAATGTCTTGTTGCTGTTTTCTGTAATGTCACTATAGAAAATTATAATTTGGCTTTAGGAAGCTAGCTCAAGAGAGGTTACAGATGGAACTCAACAGGCATAAAAGAAAATGCATTCATTTCAGTTCATATCGCCTTCTATCCACCAGGATAAATTGCTGCCTGAAATTGTGACCCAGATCAGTTGAAGAAAGTCCAAGGTTTTTATTCTTTCTTCAGCAGTGTATAGAAAGTGATTTATTATCTCTTGTGCCAACTCAAAGATTCAAACTCAGATTTAGGAGAAGGGCTGTGAAATCTCTTCAGTAATTTTTAAAAAAGGTTAAACCAAGGTCCCACATCATAGAATCATCACAGGATGGCTTAGGTTGGAAGGGACCTCAATGATCATCTAATACAACCTCTCTGCCATGGGCAGGACACCTCTCAAGTAGACTAGGTTGCTCAAGGCCTCACCCAGCCTGGCCTTGAACACCTCCAGGGAGAAAGCATCCACAACTTCTCTGGGCAATCTATTTCAGAGTCTCACCACACTCATGCTGAAGAACTTTTTCCTAAGATCCAATCTAAAACTATTTTCCCTCAGTTTAATAAAACCATTTCCCTTTGTCCTATCACTGGACACTCTTGTGAAAAGTCCCTCTCCAGCCTTCCTGTAGGTTCCTTTCAGGTATTGGAATGCAGTTGTAAGGTCCCCCAAGAGTCTTCTCTTCTCCAGGCTGAACAATCCCAGTTCCCTCAGTCTATCCTCAAAGCAGAGGTGCTCCAGCCCCTGGATCATCTTTGTGGCACTCTTCTAGACTCATTCTAACAGATGTATGTCCCTCTTACGGTGGACACCAGAATTGGATGCAGTATTCGAAGTGGGGTCTCACGAGAGCAGAGTAAAGGGGGAGAATCACCTCTCTGATCTGCTGTCCACACTCCTTTTGATGCATCCTAGGATACGGTTGGCCTTCTGAGCCACATGAGCACAATGATGGCTCACATTGAGCTTCTCATCAAGCAACACCCTCAAGTCCTTCGTTTCAGAGCTACTCTCAACCCACTCCGTACCCAGTTTGTAATTGTGCCTGGGACTGGCCCAACACAGACGCAGAACCTTACGCTTTGACTTGTTGAACCTCATGCATTTTACATTGTCCCATTTCTCAAGCCTGTCAAGGTCCCTTTGGATGACATCTCTTCCCTCAAGTGAGTCCACCACACCACACAATTTGGTTCTGTTCGCAAACTTGCTGAGAGTGCACTTGATGCCTTTGTCCATGTTGCTGACAAAGAAGTTGAGCGGTACTGGACCCAGAACAGATCCCTGAGGAACTCCACTTGTCACTGGTCTCTACCTGGACATCAAGCCCTTGATCTCAACTCTGAGTGCAACCTTCTAGCCAGTTCCTTATCCACCAGGCAGTCCACCCATCAAGTTCACGTGTCTCCATCTTAGAGACAAGGATGTCACGTGAACAGTGTCAAATACTTTGCACAAGTCCAGGCAGATTACGTCAGTTGCTCTTCCCATATCAACCAGAGTTGTAACTCTGTTGTAGAAGGCCAAAAAATTAGTCAGGCATGATTTGCCCTTAGCAAAGCCTTGTTGGCTGTCATTGCTCACCTCGCTATTTTTCACGTGTCTTAGTACAGATGATCTTCTCCACAATATTACCTGGTACAGAGGTGAGGCTGATTGGTCTGTAGTTCCCTGGGTTTTCTTTGCTTCCCTTTTTAAAAATGGGGTTGTTTCCCCTTTTCCAATCTGTGGGAACTTCACCAGACTGCCATGACTTCTTGAATACGACAGGCTACTTCAGTTGCTAGTTCCTTCAGGACCCGTAGATATATACTGGTACAGGGTGGTACAAACACACTTCATGTCTGCCATAAGCAATATAAGCCAAGAACAAGCCCAAGGGGAAAGTTCAACAATTTAACAATGGAACAACCACAATGAAGGCAGAGACAAAGCCAAAAGCTGTGGTGCATCATACAAAAAGCTGGTTCAAAACTGTATTTTCCTGCTCTCCATTAGTAGCTAAGGAAATATAGAGAAAAATGTCTGCTTTCCTTGAGGATGAAGAGTTATTTAAAGATAGAGTTAAGCAAGTTTGGGTTTTTTTTTCCTTTTTTGTTTTTTATGTCTTTTCCTAATGTTTAAATATGCTGCCTCACTACCCACAGCAATAACGTGAGAAGGAACAGAAAACAAACAAAACACCAACAAGAACAAAAAAAAGCCCTCCAAAACACCCAAAAGATGACACACGACTTTTTTTTATCATTATTATTCAAGCTTAAAAAAGCCCCAGATGTACAGGAAAACATGACAGTGGCCGAAACAGAATTGCTCATATAGTACTTAAAATATTATCAATGACCTACCTAGAACAGAACTCAGGTAAAGGTGCTGGGGGCATCTACCCTCAACTTGGGTAATGTTAGCAACACAGGCACAGCCACCTTCCTTAGAACATAGAGAATGCGAAATGGGCCAGTCACTACCCTCTGCTAATGTCACTTGCTGAAATGACACAACAGAAACAGCACAGACAGCAGGAGTTTGCCTAGCACCTGAGATCATTGGTGATGTAGCCACAGTTGCCCAAAAGTATCCTTTAGTTTTAAATGAAGTGAAAGTTTAAATGCATCAGACACAGGCTTCATGAAAAACACCAGTAAACTATTGCTCAAAGGTCTGGCCCAACCTCATTTATTTTCTCCAAACAGGCACTCTAAACCTAGCACCCTTTCTCCACCTCCTGCTACATCCTGTGTCTCAAAAACGTATCACAATGTATCAAGATCACGCCACAGGTCCTTCGTGTTTGTGCGAGACCTAAACCTGTCTCGCCTGAACATGGTCCAAGACTGGAAGCATCCACATATGCAGTATTGCACGTACCAAACTTATTTTCAGGAATTAGCTGCTAGCTTTGGAGATCTGAGTACAGGTCCACTGTTACTTGGTCCCAAGAACACCCTGAAGAGCAGTCATGTACCTTAACAGCAGTGAGACACAGTTACGGCGAGTTCCCACGTTAACATGGGGGAAACATAATCATCATTAATCATGAACTGTGTTATACTCACACCAAGATGAACACATTTGCTTCCTTTTGCTTCCCAGAAAAGAAAATGAGTTTGTATTTCTAGAGATACAGTCTCTTGACCATATTTCTGTTATACAGATGCATTCTTTATTTTCCTTTGAATAATATTTTCCAATAAAATAAGTTGGAAAAGTGTCTGCATGCACACAACGTACTTACAGTAGGAAGAAACTGTAGCTCTGTTAGAGAAATAACTAGTTTTGGCATCTCAGCTTCCTCTACTTAGATATTCCCAGAATGCAGAGTCGTAGACATCTGCCTTAAACCAGGGGCTGTAAGACACTGAGCCCAAGACACACTGAGATCTAGGAAACACCTGCAGACTGGCCAGTCTGGGCTCTACTCCCAGGAGTGAGGCACTTTGTGTGTATGCGTTGCCCATGCTGGCTTACAATTCTAGCTCTGTCCAGGTTTCCTGTACAGCAATCAGCACAGTTTTCCACTTGTTTGATAGGTTTGGGTTTGGTTTGGTTTTTTTTCTTCTCCCCTCTATCCTGCCCTGCTTTTACTGCAGCCCTCTGAGCAGTAAGATGCAAACAGTCCAGAGGAAACAGCAGGGAAGTGTTGGTTCAAAAAGGTGCTGAGGATGAGGCTACATGAATCAAAGAAAATCTCATGTAAAACCTCACAGAAACAAAAACAGTGAAAGGGGTACACTGAGACCCCTCATCTGCAGCAAAGCAGGCTGAGGGCCCTCCAAAAAATGGATGTGCATAGATGAAAACAACCACCCCACGTCCTTCTGCTGCAGAATGTTGTCCCTTCCTTCACTTAAAAGCTTCCCTGGAGTGACCTATGCTCAAGAGTCAGAAAGCAGCTCTATATACTCTTTTTTTTCTAAAGAAGGGTTAAGCCAATGGCCAGATGAGTAAAGCTACATGCTGCTCACAAGATGCAGGGCTGTCATCACAAATCTTTCCAAAATGATTGCATGGCCAAGCTCTGTGGGAAGGAAGAGCACAGGTGAGGGGACTGATGAGAAGGCTGTAAACCCAAAGCAGACACTGTGCCCTCTCAGCCGTCCAAGGAGCACACTAATCTTTCCATGAAAAACTGGACAAAGTCCAGTCTGTTGGCACAGCCTTTGGAGGTATCAACCCTTGATAGAAATGATGAGAAGAGAGACCATTCACTGAGGTGCCTACAAGTTGCTTGTATTGAACAGAGCATAAGAAGTTTGTCAGCATTAGAAACATTCTGCTGTTTCCATGAACAAACCTCAGAGAAATTAGGAAGGACTGTCAACTGATGGAAGAACTTGAATACATTTGTGATTGCATGCACCAGTAAGTCAGACACCCGCAATACTTCGGTGCAAAGCAAGTAGAAGCAAAAAGGAGGACTTTCTGATGTTTACTTTGGGGTGTTTGTTTTTTTCATCTGGTTATTCACTTAAGTTTTTAAACCACCAAAAGGAAGATATGAAGTAAACACAGCAGGGTGCATTCCCTCTAAGAAAATGCACATTTCTCAAGAGATGACGGCCAAAAAGCTTTCCCTATTGTGTACCTGGACATCAGCTCAATACTCATCTTTTTTGAAACGCTCTTGCACCTTTGTGAAGGTAAATGCTGAGGTTTGTACTAAAGCTGGCAAGAATCGAGGAAACTAACAGCTGTAAAAATAAACTATCAGATCAGCCCTTAAAGGCATTAAGTATCCTTCTAAGACTAGCAGATCAGCCACCACAGAAACCCAAATCAGATGGGTTTACTTTTTCTAATTTTTATTCTACAACTCATTTTCAATTTTATCAAAGATGTCATAGTTTTATAGCAGCAGTTAATCACAAAGACTGAAATGTTAGCATGGTCTGCATCTAAGAAGTCTTGTTTGTTTAACCTGTTACCAAATACCTTCTCAAGAGCAGGGTGAATTAAAATCTCAGGACTCAAGTAATTTTTGCCTGTTTTCTCCAATTTAGCTTGACAAACCAATAAAATGCAAGTCATTATTTCATTTACCTCAAGTAACAACCTGAGAGATTCAAGGCATTTTAAGAAACAGAGCAAGCTACAAGAATGGGACATAAGGAAGAGTAAGAGCTTGAACAGTTTAATTACACATGGTTCTAGAAATCCATTGATATTTCAGTAAGATAGTATCTATTACACTGTACATTTGAAATAGTAAAATTTAAATCTCTTTTTATTTTATTTTTTAAGTTTACCCTTAAATAAATTACAAAGGGGGGAAAAATAACACTAAAAAGTGTCACAGTTTTTCCTGGAGAAAGATTGTTTACATTTCCACAAGAGCCACAAGGATGAGAGACAAGACTGCCCCTGGGAAGTCCCCAGGATTTCTAATCTTGTGAAGCTAGAAAAGGGTCTTCAGAAATGTCAACTTATCATGTTTCTGTATAACATTCTGTTTCTGTCTTTTAACCTCAGGGAGTCTTCCTAAGAATTAAGTCTCCTCTAGAACTAAGTTTTAGGGGTGTAAATAGCCTCCTGGAACCAAACAGACTGTCTTCAATTCTGTAATTAGAAAACAGGTTCTGAAATTATCTACTCAATTTTGCAATATGCATAAGCATGACCTGTCACCTCTCCTTTCCACACCATACAAAGCAAGTCATATTTACCATAATGAAACATAAGACAGGGAAGATCAATGGGTACAATGGTTGAACACCTCCTTTTCCACCAAAAACTCACGCTTAAGTTTTATATTTTACCTACCTTTCAAAAAATTGTCTTCAAAAAACTGTGATGTGACTTTCTGTGGATAATTCACCCCAGCACCCCAAACAATCAATGGTGTTAAAGTTTCTGAGGGATGACCAGCTCCATGGGATCCTATGGTACACCAAAGTGAAAAAAAAAAAGTAAACTTTAAGGCACATAGTGTAAAAACAAACAAAACCTAGATAGATAGATATCTTCACACATGTATTAAGTTCTTGTTACAGTATAGATAACTAAAATCCTGTTACACACATCCTATTCCAGCCTTATAGCATATTTTTACACCACTAACAATGGAAGCTAAATTCAAGTTGCAGGTTGGGAAATCAGTACCACTTTAGTCAAGCCTACAAAGATATAACTTCGTATATTAAAAACCACCAAACTGTTAATATACAGAAACTAAAGCCAAAGTATTTGAAAACCTCAAAGGGGAAAGGAATTACCTGCTCAAAACATATGCATGTGCTATCCTGAGCATGCCACGGAAACTAGGGATGGTTGATTTGAGCTACTGCACTGCACTAGCCTTCAGACAGCAGGCTATGGGCCCTAGCATCATCTCTGAGTTTGCTCTTGGACTCACTAAAGTCCACTTCAAAGTTATTAATACCTCTGGCAGAAGACTAAGCCTTTTCTTCAAGACAGTAAGAGATGACAGAAACTATGATAAACCAGTGGTTCTCAAAGCCTGAAGAATTACTCCTATCAGCTTTTATTCCCCCTTCAGATCCAGTACATAATGAAAGCCCCCCAGCAGCATACCCTGGCAGTGAGGAAGGCCAACAGCACTCTGGGCTGAGTTAAGAGGAGCACAGTCCAGAGAAGGGACTTCTCTTCTCAGTACCTGTGAGACAGCCACTAAACACTGGATCCAGTTTTGGTACTCTCCAGCACAGGAAAGACATAATTCATCCAAAATAAGCTCAGTGGGGGTCCCCCAAATTGCTCATAGAAGCACTTGTCCTGTGAGGAAAGACTGAAGGACCAAGACTTGTTCAGCCTAGAGAAGCAATGGCTTTGGGGAGGATGTAACAGAACACCCTGACTGTATCCCACTTCAAGGGGGCTTGAGGGAGGATGGAACCAGGGTCTCACTGCATTGAGTGGTGGGATGGTAAGAGACAGCAGGCATAAGTTCAGACAAAGGAGGTTCAGACTGTAGATTTTTAAAAAAAAAATCTCCCCGAGGGAAGGCAAGCAGCAGAGCAGGCTGCCCAAAGTGGTTTTGTGGACTCCATTCTTTGAGGTCTTAAAGGCCCTGCTGGATAAAACCCAAGCAACTATGTCTGATTCCACTTTGAGTAGGTGATTGGATCTCCTGAGGTCCCTATGATCATGTATCACATATATTAAAAGATATATATGCACACCTTCCTTTTAACAAAAAAAAAAAAAAATCCTAAAATAGAAAAAAAAATTGCACCAGGATTAAAATTTTATTCCAAGTGGCAGTCAGCTCAACAGTAAATATTCAAAACAGGCTATTTTGCAATTGAGCAGATGATAATTAGTCTGGTTTTGAATAAAATCACAAATATTTTTATTATCTCTGATGACAGAAAAAGTCTGCATCCCTTCCATTTGTAAAGTTTAGTATTTCATACACAAAATAAAATGCTGAATTTTGCCAAAACCATGCCCAAAGCATCCTTTGCTCAGAAGTATCACAGTTAAATCTAGTTATGCCAAAAACTGCCTCAAGTTATTCAGCCACACCCTTCACAACTGTCCTCTGCCCTGGGTGGCCACCCGCCTCACTCTCCTTTCTGTACTCTCAACTGCTCCACTCTTCAGTCTCAGCCTCCTCTGGAAAGATCACACAGCAGTCCCATCTTTTCTGTCCTAAAAAGCCAAAATAAGCAAAAAGACACCTCCCGCTTCAAAAAAAAAGTTTTCACCAGATCCCAGACAGGTTTGTCACCTTTCTCAGATGCTACAGAGAAAAGTGATAACTATTTCTATCCCACATGGGCTGTAATAAGATGAACTTTGCAATTAGCAGCCAAATAACAACCTCCATCTGCTTGCGCTAGTTTTCTGCAAGGAAGCTCTGACAGAGGTGGCATTCAGGTCTTGGTCTTTCCCTCCCCACTAACAGAGTTAAGCTTAACCCTATTTTTGTGTGTGTCTTTTTTTTTCCTCCTGTTTTTTTTTGGTTGTTTGGTTTTTTTTCTGTACAGATATGCAACTCAGCTATCAGAAGGCTGATGAGGGCCCCTGCAACCAATTAACCATTTCCTAATTTGCATGTGTTTCATACATGAGCTACACTTAGGATATCAAACCAAAGTAGGGGCTTTAAAGCTTCTAATGGGCAGAAATCTAATTACCCATAAAACTCAGCTGACTCAACATTTAAAAATACCCCAATCTGTCATTCCATGGTCAGAAGTTAAAATAAATGCAGTTTTTCCATCATTTCCATAGAAATCATCAATCATTGAAGCAATTTCTTTTATGCCCTCATCAACTATTTTAATATTTTCCTTGTACTCCCTGAGAAAACAAGAAAAACTGTTGTTAGATTCAAGGTAGCTCTCACACTTGGTATAAAGCAAGTTACACCTCGTCATAATACCTAGTCCTTTGATCACAGACAGTTTTATCCTCTACAGAAGCTCAAGCTAGCAAGACATCCTAGATGTAAAATCTCCCATCCTATGTCTCATGTGAGACTACTAAACGGGCACAGCACAATTAAAAGGTTCCTGAAACTGGTTTAAAATGGATGTTTATTTATATTGGTAATCTGACCTGTCCTTGATTGAAGACTGTAATTTAATCACCTGTAGCTGTCAGGCAAATTAAGGAAAAGGCCAAAACTAAGGAATTCTGGAAAACTCAAGTGACTTAAACTGTAAGTTTCAAAAATTACTTCCAAGCCAATAACTACATAGCAAAGAAGGGGACTGTTCTGAGATGATTCACAGACCAGCAGAGATCCCAGGGTTTTTTGGAGTAGAGGTTAAACCAAAAGTTTCTATATTTTTTAGGAAAAGTCACCATAAACTAAGTTTCAGCCAACTAATTTTCTATTTGTTACTCTTGCTAAATTTAGTTTTAAAAATCTATCTTGAAAAACAGTAAGAAAAAGAACATGAGACATACAGCAAGTATGAACTTTGGAATGATGTAAGAAACCAGAGCAAGAATTTTGACACTGTGCAAGGATCAAAAGAAAGACATAATATTGTACATTCAAAGGACATAAGAAATGAAAAAAAATTCTAAAATAATGCATTTCAAGATGAATAGGTGATGAGTACTGTTAATATAAACTCCTCTCTTTGTTCAAGCATCCTACGGAAAGCTAAAACATCCTGGTGGAATTTGCAGCCATTATTCCTGAACTTATTTCTGTCCATAAACTCAGTCACACCATTTCAGCCATGGGGACACCAAGAACTGTTCCCATTTTCCATTTAAAATTGCAATTTCCTACTATTTCCTAGTTTATGTGTCTAAGATGATCTGCTAAAAATCAGACTTGAGTACAGAAGTATAACCAGGTACACTGTATATAGCAAAAACTTGTAATTTCTATAGAGACCTTAAAAACAAAACCAAACCCCAGAAAATTCAGAATGTAAGTAATCATGATGACATATGTGACCTATTATAGAAACCATCAAGACTACAAGTCTTGTTTCAGGTTTGATAAATACCACTGTTAAAGCTACTGAAGGCATTTAAAACTAGTAAGAAAGATATGTACAGTCTCTCAGTTACCTTGAGTTTGGCCTATGAGCATGTCCATTTGTGTCTATGCCTAGCAAATGCAGGAACAGAACCACTTTTTCTTCATTCAGTGCAGAGAACAAAGTTTGATTTCTTCTGGAAGAATTAAAGAAGGTCTGTATGGAATAAGTCATTAAAATATTAATCTGAGTACAATGAGAAAAGATAATAGACAGCCTATTAAAAGTAAACTGCAGCTGTTTTCATGTCAAAATACTAGTAGTTATTAGAGTTATAAAAGAATAATTAATTACTTCAATTTACTTCTTGGAGGATAACCACCATCAGTATAGTCAGTCCAAATTTTCAGTCTATTTAAGGCAACACTCCTTAAATTGAGGGGTCTTTATTGTTGGTCTGGGGGTTTGGGTTTTTTTTGTTTCTTTAGGCAGAAATATCAGATAACTGCATACCACCCTTCTTTGCCTCCTGTAGAATCACAACAATGAAACATTTTTGAGCACTACTTAGGGCTTTACATTTCCACTGATTTATCCATTTCAAACCAGAAGCAAAGGTCTCAAATACTCTTGCCTGGAAGCAGGTTCAGCAGGACTGAAATATCAAGCTACAGCTTCTTTGCAGAAGCTAAAATAGAACAAAACAAGACATGCCTTGCAAATACACAAACTACAGAAAGTACATCTGCCTTGCACATGTCCTACAGAACCATCCCTGAAGCAGGTGCCAAGGGGAGTTTTCCTCTCAGATCGAATGAGTCTTGACATGGCTATTCTGCGTTAGACCAGCCATATTACAGCAACTCAAAATGCAGGCAGACAGCTATTCCAACATGATCTCTTTAGTAAAAGTACTGCCCAAGGAAACAAGGTTGGGTAGGTTTTAGTTCAAAGAGCATGCAAAGAACATTTCAGTACACTAATATAAATGGAAACATCTTCAAATTCCACATGAGTCCAGGGAAAAGGCTGGTAAAGCCAGCGAACTATTTCTGCCACCAAAGGACAAAGCAGTGCATCATACACCCGTGACAGCAGTGGAGCTCACACTTTGTATAAACCAAAGTGACTGTATCCTGAGGAAGACCAAATGGGCAGCAACAAGTTTTGCAGTAAGCCATGGCAGTACATAATTCCACCCTTTTTTCTCCCTGAATATGCACAAGCCACATGGATTAATATTTGCGCACACTCAACTTCAGCTCTTGTCCAAATAAAATCATGACCAAAGTCCAGAGCTATTTTAAACAGAGGCAAAAGATTAAAATCTAATCACATTCAATAGTAATATAATTATTTTAATGGAGATTTACACTTCCCATAGGGGTCCATCCCTTTGTGAGGAAGGCAAGGCTTGAGCTTCTCTTACCAGATGAGTCCCCATGACATACCAAAACCAGTACCCCAACACTAGATAACTCATAACCCAGAACAGCAGCAGCCAGAGGAGCTTGCCCAACCTGAGGATAATTAAGAATGAGGCAACAAAAAGAAGAGGCGTTTAACCTAAGATGTGTCATCTTTTCCCAGAGCAAACAGCAAACTATCTCATGGAACACTTTAAAAAATGGTTTACTGAAAAAAAAACAACTAAGCAACCAAATAGGAAGTTCACCACAAGGAGTTATCTTAGGCTGATAAAGGTGATCCACTGGTATTCAGGACACCAAAGAGTAGAGGCAAAACCCACTTCATCTTGCTCTGGAGGCTGCTGATCTGTTTGCCCAGCACTATCTTTCTATCTCCTTGTAGCCTGCTAAAGCCCTCTTCTTTCTGGTATTCAGCATTCACAAATGTTGAGACCTACCGCCACACAACACTAGTTTCTAAGCCACCATTATATGTTACTGCATCTTTCTCTCTCTATCTCTCCCACACCGCCCTGCTCCTTCATTTTCTCTATAGAAAGTACTGCTTCTTGTGTATATCAGCTGAACACTACCAAGAAGTTTCAGGGATACGAGCAAACAAAGAGGCTGAGAGAACTCCATTTCTCCAGTCTCAAGAAAATGCAGCTAAGGAGAGATCTCATTACTGTCTACAGCTGTCTACTAGGAGGGTGAGGAAGATTAAACCAGACCGCTCAGAGTGCTTTGGTGACGGCACAAGGGGAAACTCACAATTTGACATGTGTGTGTCAAGGGTTAGGGCTGGGCTAGTCACTAGACAATGACAGATGCCTTCTATTACCCTCTACTTTCCCAAAGGATAAGAGAAAGGGAATAAGGGAGAATTATAGATTGGAAAAAAAACTTAAACCAGCTTTAATGAAACAATAACAAGAAAATAATACTAATATGAAAATAATGAAATATATACAAATACATCCTTGACTAGGAAAGGCCTGAACAGCCTGTTCTAACGACCTCCTTCATGCAGGTAATTGGGACTCTAACCACTACAGCTTTCTTCCAACCTTATTTTTCTATGATTCTAGCAACTAACAAGTAATGCCGTGGCTACAACTGATACATAATTTAGTAAGCAATAAGATTTCCATTAAAACATTCTCAGTAAATGGTAAAGTTAATTATAATGTAATACTATTTAAAGTACTACAAGAGAATAACAGAATGTTAGGGATTGGAAGGGACCTCAGAAGATCATCTAATCCAACCCCCCCGCCAGAGCAGGACGATCTAGAGCAGGTCACATAGGAACACATCCAGGTGGGTTTTAAATGTCTCCAGAAAAGGAGACTCCACAACCTCCCTGGGCACCCTGTTCCAATGCTCTGTCATCCACACAGTGAGGAAGATTTTCCTTGTGCTTCTGCAGAACCTCTTCTGATCCAGCTCATACCCATTGCCCCTTGTCCTATCATTGGGCATTACTGAGAAGAGCTTGGCTCCATCCTCCTGACACTTGCCCTTTATGTATTTATAAACATTAATGAGGTCACCCCTCTGTTTCCTCTTCTCCAAGCTAAAGAGACACAGCTCCCTCAGCCTTTCATCACAAGGGAGATGTTCCACTCCCTTAATCATCTTTGTGGCTCTGTGCTGGACTCTTTCAAGCAGTTCCCTGTCCTTCTTGAACTGAGGGGCCCAGAACCGAACACAATATTCCAGACATGGCCTCATAAGGGCAGATTAGAGGGGGAGGAGAACCTCTCTCAACCTACTAACCACACCCCTTCTAATACACCCTGGGATACCACTGGCCTTCTTGGCCATGAGGGCACATTCCTGAATCATGGTCATCCTGCTGTCCACCAGGCCCTGCAGGTCTTTTTTCCCTGTGCTACTCTCTAACAAGTCAATCCCCAACCTGTACTGCTACATGGGGTTGTTCTTTCCCAGGTTCAAGACTCTACACTTGCCCTTGTTGTATTTCATTAAATCTCTCCCTGCCCAACTCTCCAGCCTGTCCAAGTCTCTCTGGATGGCAGCACAGCCTTCCAGTGTGTCAGCCACTGCTCCCAGTTTTGTGTCATCAGCAAACTTGCTGACTGTGCACTCAGTTCCCTCACCCATGTTACTGATGAATATGTTGACTAGTACTGGCCCCAGTACTGAACCCTGAGGGACTCCACTAGAAGCTTCATTACAACTGTGTGAAATCCTTTAGTATCTTCACTCCCCTTACATGGGAGAAAGCAAAGAAGAAAAAAAAAAGACTACCTAGAAGGTCTAGCAAATACACGGTTTACTGATGTCTGAACAAACTATAGACTCCATAGACATTTAACAAGTTCTCAGAGATAGTTTGTTCCTCCAAACAGCCCTCCATGGAAATATGACCCTTTCATATAGCTGATAAACTGTTACTGACTGCATGGATCTAATACAAGCATCCTGGCCTGTATTAGAAGTAGCGTGAGCAGCAGAAGTAGGGAGGTGATTGTCTCCTTGTACTCAGCACTAGCGAGGCCTCACCTTGAGTACTGTGTCCAGTTTTGGACACCTCAATACAAGAGAGATACCGAGGTGCTGGAGCAAGTGCAGAGGAGGGCAACGAAGCTTGTCAAGGGCCTGGAGAATAAATCTTAGGAAGAGCAATTGAAGGAGCTGGGACTGTTTAGTTTGTGAAAGATAAAGCTAAGGGGAGACCTCATCACTCTCTACAACTACCTGAAAGAACGTTGTAGAGAGGTTGGTGCTGGTCTCTTCTCACAGGTAATAGAGAGAACAAGAGGGAACAGATTCAAGATGTTTAGACTGGACATTAGGGAAAAATTTTTCACAGAAAGAGCAGTCAGACACTGGAATAGGCTGCCCAGGGACCTGGTTGAGTCACCATCCCTGGATGTGTTTAAGGGTCATCTAGATGTGGCATTGGGGGACAGTGTTTAGGGACAGGTTTGTAGTATAGGGTTCAATGGCTAGATCTGATGATCCCAAGGGTCTTTTCCAACCTGAATGATTCTATGATGTACAGGGAGAAAGAAACCAAACAGGCTCTCTCCTTTCCCAAATCTCCACACATAAATCCAGGCCAACATAATTAAATTGGTTGATTAAAGTTGCACACACTGTGCAGATGTGAGAGGTTTAAACAGCTATGCCAGTTTTTACATGTAAAATAGATTTAACAAGGGCAGGATAAACGTATGTGTACCATGTTTATATCAGTTGAGCATGCTCAGGTACAAGACTGCTACACATATTTAAAATACATAGTTCAACCATTGTACTGCTGGTTAGAGTGGAGCTATCTGTATTGAAATCCACTGTCAGAAATTGATATCAGGTCACAGAACTGTCTGCAGAGCTTCAAAGTTCAACAGCATTCTGTTTTGGGCTCCAGCCCAAACACCGCACAGAAGAGAAAGTCTTTGAAGGCTTGGTCTGGCCTTCTTCCATCAGAAAGGGGCCAAAGGGAGAATGAAGTACTGTGTTCAAAAATGAGAAAAGAAAAAACAAACAAAAAGGAAAAAAAAGAAGCGTTTGACATCTGCAGCTACATGTCCATTTAAGACAGAAGACACCAACTGAATACCTTGAGTATGTCCTACTCTGTGGTCATAATAAATTGTAGTTAGACCATTACTGGGGCTCATCTCCAAGACATTTTGACTTCCTAGAATTCTAATCGTTTTAGCCTAAAAAGAGTTCAATCTCACAAAACCGGTTTTCACAAAATACCTTAACAATCAAATGCATTAAAAACACCATTATTTTTCCAGTTAAGCTAGACTCACAATATTTTACTTTTGGTTTTTCTTTTTTTTTTCATCACAGACTCAAAGTATGATCTAGGCAAAGGTTACTCAACTAAGAATCATTTGTCCACACCACACTAAATTACACTCAGTCCCTTAATTATTTTCAAGGCTTCTAAAAACAACAACAAACCAGCCAACCAAAAAAACCCACCAAAAACCTAAACAAAGTCAACACACTACCCCAAAAATCAGAAAAAGATCTGACAATCAACTCCATACACATCTGAATCTCCAAGCCACTTCCAAGCTACTTCCACACATGAAAATTACTGTTTTAATCCAGCTTCAGTCTAGTCTATACTCAATTTTCTCTGTCCCAAGAAAGGGCTAGGACCACCTAATACCACAAGCAGACATCACAGGAACTGCAAGTATCACACATCTTTTTCCTCCACTCATGCATGATTTACATGCTTCTGACCCCTAGAAATGAAAACTACTCAGACCGACTGAGTTATCATTAGCTACTGCTTTTTAAAAGAACAAGCGATTTCAGGGTGCCAGCCCTAGTAGCCCAAACACCAATTAGCCAATCTCCATCTCACCCCCATCTTTTTGGAGGTAGAGGAAGCCACAAGTGGCCCTCATGATGCTTAAGAACCTGCTGACTACACATGGAGAGGGAGTACACCTTACCACCTTTCACTTCCTAAAGAGGCAGAAAACCAGAGATCATTTTGCCAAGAGTTAAATGTCATTGAGTACTTGAGATTAAAACTCAAAGGAGAAAAAATAGTAAGCAAAGCAGAACTTAGATTTCCAGCAAATTGTCATAGTTACTTATATATAATCTCATCAGCACAGCTGAGAGTTGAGTTATGATCACAAAGTGACATCAGTTTCAGTCAGCCTCAAGTTTCATGTTTCTGAAGCAACAACTGATGTTTAATCGAAGAGATGATTAATGGAATGAGTGTTTCATAACAGTCAGTCAAGCCCTATCCATTCACAGTACGAAATTTGGTTAGGCAAAGTCAGTCTTTAAAATAGTGGTGCTGGTTCCAAGGAAAAATCCATTGGTACTGACATATATACCAAGCATATCATTATAATTTGAAAGAAATGTCAGGTGTTTTGAAGCAAAAGAAAGATAGCACCATCCTCACATACCTGTGCAGCTCCATATGACAGCAGGGTGAAGCTTTAAGACAACAGCTATTCAAGTGTATTTGACAGGCTAATTTGATTTGTGGTATTCAGACACATAAAATTACAACATGCAACCTGGCACAAATGCACATTCAGGGAGAGGATGGCAGTTAGAAAAAACACCTTGAAAAATCAGCAAACTATAATGAACTTTTCCACCCTACATCACTGTTTAAAGCAGACCCACACTTGGCTTCCTTCAGCATCTCTTGCTGATGTAGTATATTGATTAATTTGGGTTTATTTTTTGCTTGATTTTATTCTGGTTAGCTAATGTTATAGACATTTATACACCAATATCCACCATCAGCATTTCTTAATCCAGGACAAGCGATGTAACATGGAATCACATGAATATAGTTTCTGATTATTCATTAACTCCTGTGTGCCTTGGACCATTAATAATTACAGTGACAGTGTCACAGAAAACAACAGTCATGAACCAGCACTGACACAAGTCAGCTGAGCAGAGGACCATGTGAACAAGTTATACTGCTTCAGGGCCTAAGCTATCTCTGCTTCCTTCAAACTAACTATGACTCCTCTGGCAGGCACACCACAGCAAATAATCAGCAGCCAGCTATGTGCATCAGAGCAAGCCAAACTGTATAATTACAGTGTGTATAAGCCTGACAAAACTTAAATTAGTAATATTGTTAATTTCTTTCTCTTAATGACTTACCATTTCTGTCATGACGTAATACTTGCTATAAAATCCTTAACTAATCACATTCAAGATTTTAAAGGATCTGTAACTCTAAGATTGGTTTCAGGTCATATGCAAATTAAAACCAAAGAAAACTCAAAAATATTTTAAAGGGTACTTATTAGTGTTATTATTTTCTTTTAATTAACACTGAATGACAAATACTTCCTCTAAGTTTCTATTACACTAATCACAATTGATTCAAGCAATTTTTACTTATTACCCCAAGTGATAGGTTTTTTGAAGTTAACATGTTCTACGATGAAGTTAACACCCAGCTGGGCAGGTAGCATAGAAAGATTCTCTGCTCACCTTAACATGATCAAAAACCCATGTGTCAAGCTTGGCTGCATCTCGTGCTCCAAAGTCTTCACTTTCTGCTGTGTAACAAGATGTAAAAACATGATCTCCAGTAGCACCTGCAAAAACAACATAGATAGGAAACAAAATTTTCTTCCTTTTCACATAGTCAATAATACATTAATATTAATGCATGAAAATAGAAACCTATCAAGAATGACAATCCTGAAAGAATCAAAGAAGTTTTACCCTTATTTTAAACTTTCCTGGCATCTATATTTTTTTTGACGCCTGGATAACATTAACTTATTAGCTTATCAGCACCTCAGAGGAATGAGGAACAATGTAATCCACTATGCTCAAGTGAGGAAATAAAGTATAGAAAAGCAGACAGGAGTAAAAACAAATCCCAGTTAAAGCAAATTAAACAGAACTTAGTTTTGAAACAAGGAATTTCACTGAAAAACTTCTAACAGAGAAAGATCATAGAATCATAATGGTTGGAAAGGACCTACAGGGTCATCAAGTCCAACCTTTGTCCTAGCATTTCTCTAACCACTACACCATATCCTCAAGCTCCACATCTAATCGTTCTTTAAACACCTCCAGGGATGGTGACTCCACCACCTCCCTGGGCAGCCTGTTCCAGTGCCTAACCACTCTCTCAGTGAAGAATTTCCTCCTAATATCTAATCTAAACCTCCCCTGATGCAACTTGAGTCCATTCCCCCTCGTCCTATCATTACTAATTTGAGAGAAGAGACCAACACCAGCCTCTCTGCAACCTCCTTTTAGGTAGTTGTAGAAGGCGATAAGGTCTCCTCTCAGCCTCCTCTTCTCCAGACTAAACAAACCCAGTTCCCTCAGCCGCTCCTCGTAGGGCATGCTTTCCAGCCCTTTCACCAGCTTTGTTGCCCTCCTCTGCACTCGCTCCAGCACCTCGATGTCCCTCCTGTACTGTGGTGACCAAAACTGGACACAGTACTCAAGGTGTGGTCTCACAAGTGCCGAGTACAGGGGTACGATCACCTCCCTACTCCTACTGGTCACACCATTTCTGATCCAGGCCAGGATGCCATTGGCCTTCTTGGCCACCTGGGCACACACTGCTGGCTCATGTTCAGCCGGCTATTGACCAACACCCCCAGGTCCTTTTCTGCCAGGCAGCTCTCCAGCCACTCCTCCCCAAGCCTGTAGCGTTGCTGGGGGTTGTTGTGACCGAAGTGCATGACCCAGCACTTGGCTTTGTTAAACTCCATACAATTGAGCTCAGCCCATCTCTCCAGCCTGTCCAGATCCCGCTGCAGAGCCTTCCTACCCTCAAGCAGATCGACACTTGCGCTTGATTTTGTGTCATCTGCAAATTTACTGAGGGTACATTCAATTCCCTCGTCCAGGTCATTGATGAATATATTAAACAAGACAGGTCCCAAAACTGAGCCCTGAGGGACACCGCTTGTGACTGGTCGCCAACTGGATTTTACTCCGTTCACCACCACCCTCTGGGCTTGGCCATCCAGCCAGTTTCTAACCCAGGGAAGAGTCCTCCTGTCTATGCCATGACCTGCCAGCTTCTCCAGCAGAATGCTGTGGGAAACGGTGTCAAATGCCTTCCTGAAGTCCAGGTAGACAACATCCACCGCCTTGCCCTCATCCACTAGGCGGGTCACCTGGTCATAGAAGGAGATCAGGTTGGTTAAACAGGACTTGCCCTTCATGAACCCATGTTGGCTGGGCCTGATCCCCCCATTGTCCTGCACTTGCTGTGTGATCACCCTCAAGGTGAACTGTTCCATAATCTTTCCCGGGACCGAGGTCAGGCTGACAGGCCTGTAGTTCCCTGGATCATCCTTCCTGCCCTTCTTATAGATGGGTGTCACATTGGCAAGTCTCCAGTCATCTGGGACCTCCCCAGTTGACCAGGATCGCTGATAAATGACAGAGAGAGGCTTGGTAAGTTCCTCTGACAATTCCCTCAGCACTCTCGGGTGGATCCCATCTGGCCCCATTGACTTGTGGGTTTCCAGTTGGCTTAGAAGATCATTAACTACCACTTCCTGGATTATGAGGGGACTGTTCTGGTCTCCATCCCTATCTTCCAGTTCAGAGGATTGAATGCCATGAGGATAACCAGACTGACTATTAAAGACTGAGGCAAAGAAGGCATTAAGTACCTCAGCCTTTTCCTCAACCTGGATAACAATGTTCCCCCTTGCATCCAGTAAGGGATGGAGATTCTCCCTAGTTCTTTTTTTGTCATTAATATATTTGTAAAAACTCTTTTTGTTGTCTCTTGCAGTGGTGACCAGGCTGAGTTCTAGTTGAGCTTTTGCCCCCCTAATATTCTTTCTACACAACCTACCTAAATCCCTGTACTCTTCTTGAGTAGCCTGGCCCTTCTTCCAAAGGTGGTAGACTCTCCTCTTCCTCCTAAGTTCCACCAGCTCCTCCCCATTTAGCCAGGCCAGTCGTTTCCCCCGCCAGTTCGTCTTATGACACATGGGGACAGCCTGCTCCTGGGCCTTTAAGAGTTCCTTTTTAAAAACAGTCCAGCCTTCCTGGACCCCCTTGCCCTCTAGGAATGTACCCCAAGGGACCTTCTCAACCAGTGTCCTACACAGGTTGAAGTCTGCCCTTCGGAAGTCCATGGTAATAGACTTGCTGCTCCCCCTTCTTACTTGGGCAAGAATTGAAAACTCTATCATTTCATGGTCATTAAGCCCAAGACAGCCTCCAACCACCACATTACCCACTAGTCCCTCTCTGTTTGTGAGCAACAAGTCCAGCAAGGCACCTCCCCTGGTGGGCTCACTTACCAGCTGAGTCAGGAAGTTATCTTCCACACAGTCCAGGAACCTCCTGGACTGTTTCCTGTCTGCTGTGTTATATTTCCAGCAGATGTCTGGCAAGTTGAGATCTTCCACAAGAACAACGTCTTGCGATTTAGCGCCTTCTGACAGTTGTCCATAGAATAATTCATCAACCTCTTCATCCTGGTTGGGTGATCTATAACAGACCCCCAGCAGGACATCTACCTCGTTGGCCTTCCTCAACTTAACCCATAAACATTCAACTGGTCCATCACACTTATTAACTTCTATACTTTCAAAACACTCTTTAACATAGAGAGCCACACCACCGCCCTATCTTGCCTATTTCACTTATAGAGCTTATAGCCATCCATTGCAGAACTCTACTCTTGAGAGTCATCCCACCATGTTTCTGCAATGGCGACTACATCATAGCAGATGCGCTTCACAATGGCTTCCAGCTCCTCCTGTTTGTTGCCCATGCTTCTTGCATTTGTGTAGATGCACTTGAGCCGGGCTAGTGACTTCTCGTCAAATAACGACCTGCCACCCTTTTGCTCAACTTTGGCAGGTCCAGTTTTATCCCCCTCCCCCTTCGGACCTAGTTTAAAGCCCTCTCAACGAGCCCAGCCAGCTCATACGCAAGAATTCTTTTCCCCCTTGGAGACAGATGAACTCCATTTGTTCCCTGCAGACCCTGTGCAGCATAAAGCTCCCCATGTTCAAAAAACCCAAAATTCTGTTGGTGGCACCAGCCTCTCAGCCACGTATTCATCAGGTGGGTCTTCCTGCCTCATTCAGTATCAGTCCCTGCCACTGAAGGAATATATACCTATTAAGATACATATTAAAAGCCTTGTTTGAATACTTGTTTTGGAGTTTAAGAAAATGTACTTAGCTTTTGGTTAACTGAATTATACAAGACAATGCCTTACCAATGAGGCCTTTTACACAGGAAAATATATATTACATATAAGGAAGGCAACAGAAGGGATATAACAGTCACTGTACATCAATTCTAGGAGGCAATGTACTCCTGAAAGCCATGTGGTCAGAAAGACAATATTCAAAGTCTGCATCTTTAAAACATAATAGTTCAGTCAATGGCTAAGCTGTTACAGTTTAGGGATGCTATTTCTACCATGTCCATGTAAAATCCAGAGGGGTTCTTCAATCAGTTGATGGCCAGAGACTGATTTGATAACCATTTACTCCATGTCACAGTTCTATAATGCAGTTTTGAAAGCTTCCATGCCAGTATAAGGGAGCTGTTTAACCAAGATTATGTCTAAATCCACACAAAGGATGCAGGTATGTCAGGCTAGGAAATCGAGAGCTGGCAGCTTTCATCCAATGCAGCTGCCCCTGCCCCCCAGGAGACATTATTACTGCTTCTAAACCAGAACACTAACTGCAGTTCTCCATCTGAAAGGAAGAAAATACTCCCAGACATTAAAAAGTGAATTAAGGAGTTGCAATTGGTGGATAAGAGAGTTCAAAAGAAAAAAATAAGCCCTGGCCATCAATTGTCAGGATGACTCAGTCTGAGAGGTTAGAGTGCTATAGTGTTTTTCTGCAGCGTCACACCAAACAAGAGAAGATCTGCCTTTGACAGGTGCCACACCAAAGAAGCCAAATAAGAGCATGCAGTTTACAGACCAGGCAAAGGAACGCATCGACTATTTACCCATGGCCAATTTCTACCAGAGAAAAAAAACAAAACCACAAACCCAACCCTATATTGCTCTGAAGGGAAACACCGGCAAAATAAAGCCATACTAGGAAAGTTTTATAGTGCCTGCATAGCTTATAATTTTTTTATTATTATTATTTTTTTAAAATAAACACTACTATGCAAAACACCATTCTGTTTCTGTCATTTGGGAGGTGGCACACAACAGTACATCTACTACTAATACTTTAAGTATGGGGATAAGGAAGGAAAAGTGGGATAGACAAATAGAAGGAAACCTGGAATGAAAATGTCCTTTAGAAGAGAACACAGAGCTCTACTAAGTTTGATGTTGCCATTACACTAAGGAAAATTACTGGAGGCACCAGAAACACACACCAGATGTCACCTATTCCTATCGCAGACTTGTATGGCATATCACCTAGCCCTCAGCATCAATATTCAAACAGTGTAAACAGGAATCAAGTTATCATCCTCTTACTATAAGATTTTTGTCCTGTGGAAAGCCAAGTTCTCATTCTGCTACTGAGGCAGGTTCTCTGACAAGCCTGTCATGGGTCAGAGTCCAGACCTGCAGGAGACTTTTGTTTACATTCTCTATATAATTCTCAACCATTTAATTGAAATACTTATGTTATGACAGTAAAAGATATGAATAATATAGACAATTACAAAAAACAACAGATTTTTTTTTTCTCCTTCACAAAAACCAATAGGTATTCAATACTTTTTACATGTCATCCAATGAAAGCAGTAAAGCTTAACAAAACTCTGAACACTTTGGCATGATAAAACACACACAAGAAGAGTTCTGTGACCTCAATAATTTGCAATATGGAAAGGGGGGGGGGGGAATCAGCCCTGCTCCTCTACCTCCTTTCTAGATTTTTTGTACAATAAATTAGAAGTTAAAGAACAAACACTTGATTACATTTCCATCTGTATTATAAAACCTCTTCTAAGTACCTTTTACTAGTAAAAGTAGTTAATTTGCCTTTGTATCATGAGAAACTACAATTCATTTTCCCTACTTCTCAGATACAGTGCTGCACTAAACCCTTCTCAGTTTGGGAGGGATTTCCCTCTATGTACAGAAGAAAGCTCCACTGTTGACGATTCTCAGGAAAAAGTCATATTAAGAGACATTGCAACAGTATGGTATTACCTTTGCACATGCCTCCAAATAACATCAAAGCTGCTTCCAAGTCCCCTGCTTATCTTCTTATGCAAACAAAACTAGTAGAAGAAGAAGGCTCTGGGAAATTCTTGAATTTACAAAGTATTTTCTCAAGTACATATCCTCAAAAGTGTAAATAATCTGTGTAAGGGCAGTGTACTGCCTTTCCTCTCTACACAGCCGCCATCACAATATTCCCAGCGACAAACTGTAACCTGAGGTTGTGGGAAACTATCAGAAGTTATTTTTACACCTTACCATGATCAAGGAAAGAACAGAAAAGAAATGGGAGGGAGTATCAGGAAAACAGGGGGTAAAGCCTGGAATTCAGAAAAAGTTCAAGAATCATCACAAGAAATATGAAGTACACTTTTCCTAAACTAATATTAGATTCTACTCCTATCCTGCCTATCACATTATTCTGATTTGTCAATATCAGTACTTAGAACAGAATAACATATACCCCTAGGCTCTCCCCTTTCACTTCAGTCTGTTTTTTTCTGAGTATGGGTAAGGATGTGTACATCCTCATTCTTCCAAGAACAAACTAAAATTAAACTGGGAGATCTTTTATATGTTTGAAGGGTTGCTCAGCAACCTCTGCATATTCAGTAACTAATTGCACCGGGCTGACAAACTTTAACACACTGTATACCATGGGGAAAAGACCTCAGCTTCAGGAATTTTACCAGGCAGTTCCTACTTGCATATAGTTCTTCCCTTTACACTCCATTGTTCTGGAGTAGAGGCAAGATAACACACAATAAGATGCTTCTCCATCTCAGCTGCTCAAAAAGCATATCTGCAATTCTATAACCCGAGTCACTGGGAACTGCATGCAGAGGAATTAAAACACCAGCTGCAGGCTTGCAAACAAGAGCTTTCAACCTCAACCAAAGGAAGAAATATTAAGTCCTTTTAACTAAAGGTGTGTTTCCTTCAGTATGCTGATAGAATTAAGTAAGGTCTATTGAAATGGATAAGTAATAAATAGGGATATTTTCTTTAAAAGCTTGCTTCTTTTTCTCCACCCAGTCTTAAATTCACAAACTAAAAGTCAGGTATACGCAAGTATAAAAACTGGAAATACTTTATTCACCTTCTTTGCTAACTCAAAAATTCTAAAGGTCTCTATTTTACTACCTGATAACTATGTGTTAAAGATTCACAAAATTTAAACCTTACCTTTTGCGAACATTGGCAAAATATCTGGGCTTCCCCAGCTCCAAGTATATTTACTTTCATTGAAAACAGAGTCAAATTCCACTGGATTCTCCTTCCACCCTGTTAAACAAACATACCTGGATTTAAATTGGGTTACCAAATCTCATTGACTGCTAAGATTGGTAGTTCATGCAAAATTTTTCATGTTGTAGTTGGTTGGGTTTTTTTGTTTGTTTGTTTTTAAGGTTACCCCTTGTATTATTTCACAATGAACTCCACTTTGAGTCTTGATTTCCCTTCTATTCCAACCTCTATTTGCAATTAAACCCCCATTCATTTAGAAGCAAGCTGAAAACATAAGCCAATATCATTATGCAGGGATTCGGACAAAACACACAGCTGGTTTACCTTCTAAACAGCTAAAATTCTCCTGAATTCTAAATCTTCTGTTGTCTGATCTCAGCTTTTGGCATTTTACACAATAAATTACACACACATATCATATTTCCATCAGTCACCTTTCACCTCATCACAATAAAACATTCAAGGTCTATTTTTATGACAAGGCAGCTGACAGAAATATAGAGATGCTTCTATCTGCAATTCCTGCCAATCCTGCCTTTGTAGCAGATGTCAGAAGGAAGAACCATTTGATTACAAACATGGACAAGACCAAGTAATTCCTCATAATTCTCCTGTCCAAAATCGACACATATTACAAGCGTTCAAGCTGGAAGTTTGGGGGAAGGCAGCGGACCACACAAAAGACCAAGTCAGTAACGTAAATGCTTGTTGCACATTATTGACCACCAAGCATGCAATAACAGCTAGCTCTGGATGAGACATGTAGTTGGCATTTTAGCTTTATTTTGATGCTGATTCTCCAGCTCAACCTAGCAATGATTCAGCTAAGACACTGCAGTTCACTTCTTGTTTGCAAGATCTTAGCCATCTCCTATTACACCCCAAATGACAATTAAAAACTCTGTTACATGAAGAAGTCATTCCGTTAGATACTTCTGCTTTTAGACTCAGTGTGCTAAATTTTACCATGTTACAAAAAATATTAACTTACGCAAGCTATTTTCATAGCTATCATTATTAAGAGGGGGAAATTCATCCAAAATGATTCTCTTCCATATAATCTTGGTATACAAACTACTGTACTGGTATTTATCCATAATCATCTAGAAGACTAGCACATCACTGAAACATCTTATTTCGGAGGGCAGCGTTCAAAGCTCTAGGATCAGCATACCTTTAGCAACTGCACTGACATCTTCATAAAATCCAGCTATAAGTGCAACATGCCCTGGTCTGGACTCTGTTGGGACTCGGGTGTGAGAGATTCCCCAGCTTCCATTATTCTCTAGAATACTCCTGAAAACAGGTTACAAGGCAGTTAAGCTTATGATTCAAAAGTACAATGAACTGTAGATGAAAATAGTAACAGGTACATGTGAAGCAGGAAATACAAAAATCACATACTACAACAGATTTTCACTACTGCCTACTGTGCAGCAGAACAAGCAGAACATGAACTTGCAGTAGTTCCATATTCTAACATCCCACAAAGAACATTACTATTGTGGCCTATCAGCACTGCAAACAGATGAGTTCAGCTGGTATTCTAATACACTTCGAAACAGTATGCTATTGTTTTCTGCTGCTTTGTACTGTTGATTACTTCCCCCCCACCCCCACAGATTGTTTTTGACAGGGGTTACTTTTCTTTGGTCTTTCTGTTTACCTTGATAGTACCTAGTTCAATCTTCTCTCACTCATTAATTATGCTCAACTATAATTACTTCTTCTGACCATGTCTGCCCTTATCTCAGCTGAATATTGGAAGCCAGAATCAAGAGAACTAAAAATCACTCCACATAAATCTAAGGCACAAAGCATTTCCACAACATGGAGAAAATTTAAATAAACCTTGTATCTTTTATAATATACACCAAAGAGAATACCTTCTCACAACATATACAGAAATACAAAGTGTCTAGGGATTATGCACATACAATAGTTACAACAGATAAAAAGCAAAACAAACAGAGAACAAAGCCCAAGTGTAAGAAACAGTCTCAATCTACTCGTCTGCTGAAGACAGGAGTAACTGGAGCCTGTGGGAGAGCCAGCAGGGAGCATTAGCATATGCTGTTTTCTTGTCTCCATCTTCTGGAAGAAGAGAAAGGTTCACTGCCCACTTTGAAAGCAAGAGAAGAAAGACACACCAGGATATACCTTATACTAATGTTTAGGAAAAAAAGCAGAATAACCTTCTGAAGAACAGTCAAATCCACTGGGAAATTGTATTTTTATTGCTTATAATACAAGGTACAAAATTTGCCATATTTTTATTGGCTGAGTTTGAACCCACGTAGATTCATTCTTCATGCTTCATTACTTTATTTTTAGCTGAGACTTTATACAGCTATTAATTACAAGCTCCCTACACTGAAGTCTAAATATATTTCTCATTAGTAAAGTAAGAATCAAACCACAGACTAAAATCTCAGCCTCAACTCTTAAGCTTGCATGATCATAGCTTGCTTGGTTTTTTTGTTTGGTTTTGTTTGTTTTTTGTTGTGGGTTTGCTTTCTTTTTGCTGTTGTTGCTTGTTGGCAGGTGGGGTTTTTTTGGTTTGTTAGTTTGTGGGATTTTTTTGTATGTTTGGGTTTGTTTATTTTCTAACTCAGAACTGACATTCTCAGGCCTACCTGAAAGTTCAGAGGACTATCTGGAATAGTCCAAATATAGTGAAAAATGTAAAAAGTAATGTAACACTCCAACATGTTATTCGCAGCTCTCGTCTCAACTAGAGGGACTTAGGGTTAGTATTACTGAAAATCAAAAGCTCAGACAGAAATAACTTGGCAGAATTAAAAAGGGAACACTTTCAGCAACCACCATCTGATCTTGCCAACCTGGTTACAGTGTTAATTTACAGAATTTCTGTAGCTCAAAGGTTCAGTGACAAAAGACTGAGCCTCTTGCTCTGAAACTGTGGCAGTGTATGTAACAGAGCTGAAGATACACCCTGGACTGCCTGGCCCTCCACCTTTCAGAAGGCACAACATGACACATGTTTTTCCTTTTCACCATACACATGCTCACACACATATGTATTTATATGCAAAATGAGAAACAAGAGAAATATAGATGGCACTTGAAATCTCTACTGGATTTTATTCCGTTCAGTGACCTACCAGCATTTTTGCCTGTTCCAAGGCTGCTCTTTCATTCATCCATGCCTTTCAGCACACATAACAATGTTTTACTTGTACAGATTTTGTATTAGAGAGTCTGCAACTCCACAAAGAAGATAAAGTGGAGACAGCAAAACTGCAAACTTCCCAACACTAGGCAAAGTAATGCACAGTTGAACTTTTTATTTCTTTTTTATTTCTTATCAGGTGTAATAATGCTGAATGGGTGAAACAGAAAAACTCAAACCACTTAATGACAAAAATAACCCTCTATAACTCTTTCCTAACCACTACCCACCACCGCTCCCCTGATATGGGGTCATTATGACATTCACACCTTGACGATGGCGCCAAGACCAGCAGTTTTACTGCTAAGAGAAGAAATTGCTCTGGAGGACTTCTAAAAGACAACACGGAAACCTCACACTGATGTGGCAGACAGCACCTTACAAAAACACTAACAGGAGAAGCAGGTACAAGTAATCCCATATAAACTGGCAAGTGCTGTAGCAAGGGCTCCTCAGATTTCAGTAGTAGACTGCAAATGCCCTAACGGCTTCAGATGATTGATTACTTGGATTTGCTCTGATATTCAAGCCAACCCAGTGCTATTACACAATAGTGTAATACTATATGCTTTTTTTACTAAATGCTTTGTCTTACGATCAATAATTATCTTGATATTACAAAGAAACAGGGAAGTTAGGTGAAATTCAGTTTTAAGCACTCAAGGATGTGACTCTTAACACTATTTTTTTGCAGGATTAGTTTTTTACAATCTTAAACCAAATAATTCTGTTAAGCAATCAGACACACACTAGAGAGCACAAGGTAGGCAGCAGGGGCATGCATGCAGGAAGGGTAGGACAAACAGGAAGTGACAGCCTGATGTTAGATCCATTCAGGCCATCTTTTTTAAAAGCTCCTTAAAAAGCTTGATCAGTACCTTAGAAGACAATCATGTTATTGTAAAAACTGAATATCCTGGAAGCAGTTTAAATTAATGACTCTGTTCGGCTTCAGAACTGATGCCACACTGATGTGAATAGAGAAAGTTCACACTTGTCAGTTACTGGCTAGCTGTAGTTTTCAGAGAACAATATTGACGCGATTGACTCTGCAAGGTTTAGCAGCTTTATTGACAAGAAGGAACACCAGCTGAAGTCCATGCATTTCTGCAGAGTGTAGCTCTGTGAAGTTTATTACTTCAAAGGCAGAGGGAAAGCAGTACCAAAGCCACCACACTTGCCATTTCTCCCCTTGTTCTCTTCTAAACATTACAGAGCTGTCTCCAGAAGCTAAATCTTCTGAATCAGCAGCATTTTCAGAGGGACTTACCGCAGGTATGGTGCTTGGGGCTCACCACTGCTGTTCATTGCATACAGCATATCTGCCCGCAGACCATCAGCAACAAAGAGTACGAGGCGTTTCGCTGGGGCAGGCAATGGAATCTGCTGAGGAGTCATACCGTGAACCAGGGGAGAGCTGAAGTAGATGTCAAAGATGGAAACCAAGAACACACAATGCACAAGGATACCAGCAAGTATGAAGACTAATATACTCATGGCAACAGTGGGCTGGCAAGATGAAGTCCAACACTGAGAGGGAGTGAGAAAAATAAAGTTAGGCAGATGAGACTTATCAGAATAATATTTTACTTGTTATAGAACAGGAGTACCATAACCACAGCCTTTACCCAGGATCCATAATCAATCTCTTCTTCCAACAAGCTCTTTCCCCAGAACTTTTAGGTCAAAAGTCACTGTTTGACTAATTCAGACTTTCAGACAGTCATGTCTCAGCAACTCACCTCTGTTGTTTAGTGGGTATCAGAGGGCTTCAAAAAGACCACTGAATTAAGCTAGTTTGCGAGATATTCAGCAGTTTTTTGGTACCTACATCAGTGACAGAAGAGTTGGACTACATACTGTCTTCATGAACAAATTACCTTCTGCTGGCTGATTGCATGACAGTGCTGTGGACACGCCAAAGACAGCTAGGGGAAGCTATCCTATAACAAACATCCACCCAAAGTTGTTTTTTCTAAGTTTATGCTCAGTTTTACTAAGTTTACTATCAGTTCTGGGCCCATTATATTCTGCCTTTAAATGGAAAACTTATTTTAAAGGAACAAAGATGCTCTGCTGAGAGGAGAATGCTATTCCTCTTCTAATACAGGTGACAAAAGCACAGCAGCTAAAAGACTATGTTTCATGGATAATGATATTCTAGTTTTGAATGTTTTTTTCTGCCCTGTTATCCTCTGAAGATAGGCAAGTTATACAAATATGTTTAATAACAGGTACAATGGAAATGTACCTGTCTGCCACATGTACTGAGGAGTTCATATAATGCCTACCAAAGGCAACGCAAATATGTATATTGACTCAGCTAAGTGTGGGACCCGAATCTGAATGAGGCTTAGTTCTGACAAAGGACTATTAATGCTCTCCAGGCTCCTAACCTGTTCTTTAAATACTAGCTAATTATCAACCCTACGAGAACACCAGCACTACTCATCAGTTTAGAAACAGATGTTCCTAACGTCCTGGAAGATTCAGATATTCAATTACCTATATAAAAACCCCACCTTTCTCTACAGAAACTCTGTTCCAGAATCTAGCTAGTGTTACTTGTTACTTACAGCATTTCAGACCGCCACCACACAGCAAGGCTATTACTCTTACAAAATAAAGAAAAAAAAGGCTTCATGACTGCATAACCACATAAACCACGACCACAAACTCTGAAAGACGGGGTTTCTAGAATAAAAATTTTAAAGGACCAGGAGAAGCAGAGAAAATCCACACACCAAAAAAAGAGACTTGAAATTTAATATATATTACTGACTAATCCAATGAAAATTTAGGTCTATATGCAACTGAAACTTCCAATTGCACCCATTTTCCCCACTGAAACACAGATGTAACAACTACAATCCTAATCATAAACAGGAATATAGTAAGTTCTCATTTTAAAGATTTGAAGAGAAAACCACGTAAAATCAAAATAACTAGATACAATGTTCCATAGAGACACATGGTAGTCACACTTAAATGACCAAACAAAAAAATTTTGATTAATCAGAAACTTACACACCTCTACATTTACAGATGAGATCCCAAGAGAGACTTGGAGTATTTGCAAATATGAGGCTGTCTGGGTTTTTGTGGTTTGGTATTTGTTTGGTTGGGGTTTTTTTGCATGCACGTGTCTGTGTCTATGTCTGTTGTTTGGTTGTTTTTGGGGTTTTTTTTCCTGAAGTACTTGGGGTTCCCATACTAATTCAAATAGAAAACCACAGTCACATATATACCATTATGTATGTCACACCTCATTTTATTCAGCTTTATTTTTCCATAGGCCTTTTTCTTTTGATGTAGCTGTGTTTGATACAGCTAAACTATCCATGCCTTGATTAAACTAGACATCCTACTAAATAAAGCAGTTACTTCAATCAGATACTTGCTATTCTATACTCCCAGTGATACAATTCTATAGCTTAATATATTCTGAATTCTTCTAATTAAAGCATTAGTAACCTAATCTATTTTGAGCACTAGGTATTTCTCTTTGCTTTAATCTTCACAAGGCCTGAACTCTTGCTTGCAGCAAAAAGAGTGCAATCAACACAATTCACATTTAACACAAAATCCAATCAACACAATTTCAAACATATAGTCTAAGACTATCCTGATCTACAGAGATTTTTCTTTCACAACCACAGTTTGACTACATTACACCTGACTAGTCATTTGGGCACAATGTATCCCATCCATGTCCATCACCATCAGATGATTTCAAGGCTGGAAACTCCCAGAGCACCTGCTTCTGACATGTCCCTCATGGACACGCCTTTTGCCTCTAGATTAGTTTATATTGCTCCTTTATAGCATGACTTTGAGGCACTGGTGCAGGACATTAGAGCTGGGGGCAGCCTTGGCTGTAGTGATCATGAGAAAATATAGTTCAGGATCATGTGTAGTACACACGAATGAAGTAGAATTGCAACCTTGGACTTCAGGAGACTAACTTTGACCTCTTCAAGAAAGTGCTTGGAGAAATTCCATGGGTTAGGGCTCTAGAAGGTAGGGGGGCTCAAGAGATCTGGTTAATATTCAAACACCACTTCCTCCGAGCTCAGGATCAGTGCATCCCTAAGAGCAAGAAATCAGGCAAGGGAAGCAGGAGACTTGTATGGTTGAGTAGCTAGCTTCTGAGAAATCTCAAGTGGAAGAAGGAAATAGTCCATGGAAGGGACAGACCACTTGGGAAGATGAAAAGAATGTTGTCAGAGTATGCAGGAATGAAACTAAGAAAGCCAAGGCCTCCTTGGAATTAAACCTGGCAAGGGATGTCAAGGTTAACAGGAAGGGTTTCTTCAAGTAAATCAGAGGCAAATGGAAAAGGAGAGAAAACATGGGCCCACTGTTGAAGGAGACAGCTGACATAGTAACAGAGGATGCAGAGAAGGCAGAATTACTGAAGGCTTTCTTTGCTTCAGTCCTTACTGCTCAGGAGTCCGATATGTTGGAAATAACAGAGAAAGACTGGAGGAAGGCAGACCTTTCCTTGGTTGAGAAAAATCAAGTTAAGAGACCAGTTAAGCAAACTGGATATCCACAAGTCCATGAGTCCTGATGGGATACACCGTGAGTGCTGAGGGAGCTGGCAGAAGTCATTGCTGGGGCACTCTCCAACATCTTCAAAAGGTCCTGGAGAACAGAGGAGGTGCCTGAGTGACACTGTCTTTCCTCCAGTCTTCATAAAGAGCAGAAACTTTTTGGCGTTAGTTTGCCTAAAAGGTATGGGAACGTGAATGAAAATGGGCAAACTGATTTCCAAAAAGCTTCTCCTAGAGCTGAAGACTGCCAGAGAGATCCACCAAGCACACTGCCTGTGATAAGACACTGAAACCACCATATGTACAGACCAGGTTCTGAGCCATCCTACTGCAGATAAAACAGTAACCAAGACAACACATTCAGTCATTCATGCTCACTGAATTACAAAATTATTTAGAGACATGACAAATATTCATATATGGAAACAAACACATTCAGATATTAATAAAGTACTCCAAGTCAAAAAAATGCCTTCACTAGGCTCCTCTGAATTTACAAATACCATCATCTATGACAGATGTGGATGGAAGACAGTGAACAACAGGCCGAAACAGACACTTCCTGTATAAAAAAGTCTGTATTTTGAGAAAGAGCTTGTCTAAGTGATCCACTGTTATGCAGAAACAGGTATTGTCTGATACTGGGTGTGGTATCATAGAATGATAGGGGTTAGTATGGACATCCGGAGATCATCAAGTCCAACCCCCCTACCAATGCAGGAACACCTAGGGCAGGCCATGCAGGAACAGATCCGGGCAGGTCTTGAAAGTCTCTAGAGAAGGAGACTCCACAATCTCTCTGGGCAGCCTGTTCCAGGGCTCTGCCACTCTCACAGTGATTTTCCAGAGATCTGGAAAAACCTCAGTGTAGATCTCCAGGGACACCTTTCCTTTTTCTTCTGTCTATAATATGCTCTACCATTACAATCTTCTTTTTCCCCTACCCACTTCCCAAGAAAAGTAGAATCATCAATTGATCTGTGTTCTCAAAGATGCAGTGCAAGGTCTTGGACTGAAAAGTCCAAGGAGATATGTCACATAGGAGTCAACACTGCCTCCACACAATCAGTGCAGGAACAACTGCAGCTAGCTGAAAGCGCCTCCAAATTTGAAAATGCACAGATCTTCACCCATCTGAGTCCTCTGCCACATAGAGATCTCTTGCACTCCTTGCCCCACGGTGTTTATTGGTTCAAAAGCCAGTCTAAACCTGCAGGTAAAATGTGAGAACCAGTGTCTTAACAGGATCTCCTAGGTGTGCTGACAGGCCAGTTGACATCAGGAGAAGCTGCAAATGGAAGCACTAGTATCAAACTCCTTGGTGCCTAGCAACTTTCTGGCATGCTTTTCTGGCTGGGAAGAGCAGGACAGCGAACCCTTCTCAGACCTGGCTGGGAAGAGCAGCACAGCGAATCCTTCTCAGACATGCCTCAAACCTATACCGTCTATTCTCATGCCTTCCTACGTGCAGAGAAAGCACAGCTAGCACTGTGTGAGCCACTGCCCCAGCAGGAAACATGCTTATCTATATACTATTTTTCTGTCTCACATAAGATACAGACATTAAATCAAGCTTCTACAAGATACTACACAAAGGAAAAGAGTCCTTTAGTTTTCACATCCCTCCTCCATTACAGAGGTCATTATGAGCCAATTTCTCTGTAGATCCTGGTGCTTTATGGGTCAAGGCAGAAAACTCACAAGGCATGCTAAAAGGAAGAAATAATACCCTAAGAGGGAAAAAAATGGATTAAGCAGTAACTTATAAGAAAAAGCAAAAGTCACAGCCTCTCAAAAAAAGAAAAATAGACATGTATTAAACATACACACCCCTTTTGACACTGGAGGACAAGGAACCAGATTTAAGTATTTATTACTACTGCCCTCAGGTGCCTGGTGATCCAAAAAAGTGGATAAACAAGCTGTCACTTCAAAATGTATCTTAAATTTTTCTGTCAAGACAAGTTGAGCAAAGGATATCTCAGCATTTCTGTGTCCTCTGACACTTCCCCAGGAAAGCTCTTACCAAGTGACTTCGTGCACTGCCTCACATAGTCTTTATTTTCACAAAGCAAAACGCAAGCTTTGCCCAAATCCCGACTGCTTTATTCCACTTAATTTTTTTAAAGCCATTGCCTGTCACATGAAGAGAGAGCAAAAAGCTTATAGTCTTGTAGGTAAGAGGAGCATGTTGCAACCTATTTGCCACATCGTTTCTAGCTGTCCATCCAAACACATCACTTGTTATAATGTTAGAACAGCCCATTCATGTTCTCCACAGACTTGGACCAACTAGTAAAGTATATAACAAACTGGATTTACTCTTCACTTCCCATATTTTTTCCTCCTTCTGTCACCACCTCCTAAACTAAACACAAAGCAAATACCTCCAGTATGACAGAATTTAAACTATCCCAATAAGGTAATCTTTGTTCAAACAGTTTGGAGCCAACAACACCAAGTTGATGGGGATTCTTAAATACAGACACTTTCCATATCCTTAAGAGAAAAGTACTAAAGATCCACCAAGCCACTGCCCCTTAAATACAAGCTGTCAACATGAACAGAGCAAGTAGAAAATTTGCACTGCCCTGGCTATGCTGGGGGCTTTGTCAGACTTCAGAGCTTCTCACTTCATTGGATGTTGTACATGAGCAAAGAAAGCAAACAGATACAGAGGAGAAATCGTTCTCAGAGATAAGGCAAAACCAGTGGACATCTTTCCCCGAAATCTAAGGGATTAAAGAAAGAAGAGGAGTAAGGATCTCCTGACCACAATTTTTTTTTTCCCAGAAAGAAGTAATTCACACAGATCAGAGAAGAGTATTTTGGTTGGGTTGAGGTTTTTTGGTGCAGAATTCTCAGAAGGAAACTTAAGCTCCAGACTTGTGTCAAATGGTGGCACATGAACTTTTCCCTCTTTTCAAGTTGATCCGTAATTTGCTGGCAAGATCTAACCGCCACCCATTTTTTGACTCATGCCACAGAAGCTACAAACACAGCCCCAACATGGATCAATTCCCTCAGTGCTTAACAGGAAGGCTGACATAATTAAGTGCAACCCTAAGTTTTCCACAGTAATCTACAAATAAGCTGTATTCCTCTGAAATAAATAATGCTGAGAGGTTATAAGAAGGCAAAGAAAACAATACTTGTATTGAAATGCAATATAGTTCTTTGCGAGAAATGTACATTTCCTTTTATATTACTCTTTCTTCATATATGCAATAAAATATTATGTAGACTATATGAAATTGGCAGGAATTTTTTTTAAGGGTAATACAGTGTCAAGACAGGGAGCTCAAGACACATTCATTTCTTTTAGACAGATCATTATTCACTAATATTGTCAAGTCTATTGGTTAAGATGAAAAAGTGCATTTTCAATAAGCATCAATGGCCTCGGTAACTATCTTTTACAGGAGAGGGGAAAAAAAAAAAAAAAAGAGACAGGAGTGTCTGCTATATTTCCAGCTAATACATTTTTCAACTAAACACTGTTGTGTATTTTGTCATTTAAACCATCAAAGTGTTGACTGTACAATTTGTCCATACATAAAAAATAATCCTTTTGCTTAGGGCAGGGGAGCAAAGTAGAAGTTTATAGTCTAACAGTATTTTGCATGATATGCCAGTTCTACATCATCTAATGTGGTACTAGCAGCTCCTACCCTATCCCTTCACTAATTTAGATTTTGAAAGAGTTATACTACTCAAGAAATACAATCAAGTCATTCCTGCTGTCACAGCACATACACTTACTGACTGCACAAATTAATTTATACAAGCTAGTCTGGGTCTCTCTCATACCTTTACACACTACTTAAGCATAGCAAAGCCAAAAAGCTCACCTTGACTTCCCAGTATAATCATACTATGAATAGAAGTGGCATAACAGTTTCCTCCTTCACATACTTTCATTTTCTTTCTCTGGCAAGGCATAACATGCTCTGCCAGACAATGAAACTGCAACTACAGTATTTCCACTTGCTCTTGGACTGAAGCAGCTTTTTTAACTCAAACCATCTGTTTAAAAATATTTTATGTTCAGCATCTTCAATGGGCATTTTAGGGATTATAATAACAAATCACATGTTCTAAATTTTAAATGTGGTTCAGTAAAGCACATCCAACCCTGAGGCAAAGAGCTCAAAGAATACTTCATTTTCTTTTTAACATCACTCGATAATCAAAGTTACTCTGTCTTCCTAGAAAAGTCTCTTTGGCCAAAACTTTCCAAAGAGAATTGGACTATGGCCTGCAAGGCATCAATGAAACATCACGTGTCCTAACACTTCAATGTATGAGTCAGCTATCCCAATGTCAGACTACACAATTTTATCCAAATTATCCTGTAAACAAAGGAAATTGTATCCACAAGCCTCGCAGGCACAAAAACATACCTGAGAACAACACTAACAACAGGACAGTGTTGACAAAGAACAAGGTACTTCTTTAAGAAATGATGACTGCTTTGAGCATGAAAGAGAAAACAAGAGCATCACCCTTCGGTAACACTTGTATTGTAGTTTAGAGCCAGCCACATGGCCACTTCACTAACTGCCCTCCTCACAGGAAGGGGAAAAGGCAGAAAAAAAAGCACAGAAACCCCACAGGATGAGATTCAGAGGTTATAATACAACCGTACAACAAAATATGTAACAAAAAGAGCAATGATATTAATAAATAACAATGAAAAAAAACCACAAAGAAACAAAGGCTAACAAATTGAGACCCAAAATACCAACCCCTGGGGGCATGAACTTTCACTGGACTTTCCATGTGCCTGTCTTTATGTTCTGGCCATGACATCAGTATTGTATCAATGACAGCATGGTTCTATGGATTAACATCATATTTTCATCTCAATATGGACTGGTTTATTCTTTTTGTGATGCCAAGAGTGCTTTTCATTAATCAGATTTCTCCATTCTTGGAAAAAAAAATTTTTTTTTTTTTTTCCCTTGTCATTGCTTTTTTTCTTGCCCTGTATGGATATCTTGTAGAAGATTTGTCATATTACAAGTTTCATGGGATACTTCTGGGGAAAGAACGTCACCCAGAGAGCGTCTAACAGAACTCATCCCACTGACTTCCATGGCTGCTAGGGTCAAGGGACAAGTGGCACTGAAGAGAACACAAGTGCACAGAAGACAGTGTGTCACAGCGATCTTACTGCTTCATTTGAGACCTCCCTGACAAACCAAGGCTAACCCCCACTCCCCAAGATATTATTATAAGCAATAAAGCATATGCACCAAGACAACCAGCACAGTTCCTCTTTTAGCAGTAAAAGGGACCAGGATCACAGGAAAAAAAGATTTTAAAAAGAACTTTCAGCTTCATTCAGCTTTGCAAAACCAGCCTGCAAATGTATTCTGTACATAGAGAATACACTGACAAAAAAACCCCAATCCAAAACAGTGATTAGAGTATGTTCCATAGAAGCTGGTATGAATAAGGAAGGTCTAAACAAGCTGACAGAAGTTGTTTGCCTTAAACCACATTTTCCTACCCATATCAACTGTTAGAAATAAACAAGAATTACATCAAAGAGCAACAAGCCACATCTGTTGAATCTTGCATATAAGCCTCAGAGTGCCAATTTGCCAATAGCTTCATTTTGAAAGAAAAAAAGGACTGCAAGACAATCTTCTAAACAAACAGTAATACTTTCAATAGAATAAATACAGAAGTTAAATAATCAATTCATAGGGTCTCATTCTTTCAAAAGCCTTTTTTTTTTTTATTCTTAGGAGCTTTTGAGTTCCAAAGTACTGGGTTTGCTACCCAGTTGAATATCACGTATAACTCAATACAACTCAGGAGGCTAGCGTAACTGATGTGGAGTGGAACATCTCCCTTATGATGAAAGGCTGAGGGAGCAGGGTCTCTTCAACTTGGAGGAGACTGAGGGGTAACCTCATTAATTTTTAAAAATATGTAAAAGGTAAGTGTCAGGAGGATGGAGCCAGGCTCTTCCCTGTGAGGTGCAATGATAAGACAAGGGGAAACAGGTGCAAGCTGGAACATAGAAGGTTCCATGAAAACATAAGGAGAAACTTTTTTATGGTGAAGGAGACAGAATACTGCAATAGGCTGCCCAGAAAGGTTGTGGAATCTCCTTCTCTGAAGACGTTCAAAACCACCCTGGACACATTCCTGTGTGACCTAATCTAGGTGGGTCCTACTCTGTCAGGGGGGTTGGACTAGATGATGTTTTGAGATCCATTCCAACCCCTAATATTCTGTGATTCTGTGATAACTGATACCAAAACTTCAGTTCACAGCAAAGCTGACACAGATAGAGGTAAGAGAACAACAATTAATTTAAAGCCTGAAGAGAACAAGCTAAGGATAGCAATCCAAATGGGATTCACATCATATGGCACACTCCATTGATGAACACAGCTCAGAAGCACAAGGCGTGAGTGCAGAGGAGAGGGCTGGTCAGGGTCCCTCCAGTCCAGGGGCACCCAGTCCACCCCAATACCTGCCCTGCAGAAGGCAGGTGATCTCCAGGGTCCCACACCTGCTCCCCACAGAGCAGACCGTGCTCCAGGGTGACACCCAGTACGTAGCACCAAGACAGATCAAGTCCCTTAGAAATCACACCCTGAAAACATGTGGTCAGGAAGTACTGCTTCATCATAAGTATGCGTAAGACAAAACTCTTGAAAATTATCAATCTAAGTATTGCAGGCAATAGTAACTCACTTTATAACAAATTTTTTTGTCTTATAGCAGTATCTACTTAAAACCAACATTCATTATGATTTGTGATACATAGAGCCATAGAATCATTTAGGTTGGAAAAATATCTTTAAAAATCATTGAGTCCAACCATTAACACATCACTGCCAAGTCACCACTAAACCATGTCCTTAAGTGGCATATGTACATATCTTTTAAATACCTCCTGTGATGGTGACACCATTACTTCCCCAGGCAGCCTGTTCCAGGGCTTTACAACCCTTCCTGTGAAGAGATTTTTCACCAATATCCAATCTAAACCTCCCTAGATGTAAATAGAGACAGTTTCCTTTTGCTAGGAGAACAGATCAACCACCATGTCACTAAAACATTCAAGTAGTTGTAGAGGGCAATAAGGTCTCCCCTCAGTCTCCTTTTCTCCAGGCTAAGCAAGACCAGTTGCCTTAGCAGTTCCTCACTAGACTTCTTCTCTAGACCCTTCACCAGCTTGGTTGTCCTTCTTTGGACACGCTCCAGCACTCCAATGTCTTTATTGTAGTCAGGGGCCCAAAACTGAACACAGTATTCAAGGTGCTCACCAGTGCTAAGTACAGGGGGACAAACACTTCCCTAGTCCTGCTGGCCACGTTATTCCTGATACGAACCTTGTTTACAACTTATCCGCTTGCAAATACCTTCTGTTGAAACCCTGTGAGCTTACATTTGTTTTCAAGACAAAGCCAAGTCACTTCTGATTTCTGTAACATACCTTTACTATTCAGCTACTGACTGACTCTAATAATTAATAGAGCCAGGGAATGATTCCTGGAAACAACCAGTATTCTGCCTCTCTGCAATAAGGGACACCGATGATTTGAAATGAAAGCTCCCCACTGCTCAAACGTTTTTGGCAAACCAAAATAAAAACCAAAATGGCAATACCTTCATTTTAGGAAAAAAAACAGAGTAAGACACAAACTATTAGACAGAATAGACTCAGAAACCTGGCAAACACAGATGAACATCATCTCTCCAGTTCTCATGGTACGTCTTCCCCCCAAAATGAAGAATCATTTGTAGGTTTTTTTTCTATCTCTGCTGGTAAGAAGCACTTACATACAAGTACAACACTTACAGGTACAAGATTCCAAAGAAACTACAATTACTACTATGAGACAGATGCTAAATACAGTTTCATGTCAAGAACATGAAGGCAAAAATCTACCTATCTTAGTATCTGCTTGGAGGATGATGTTGGGGAGGACACAATCAGATAGTTTTGAGATGACAAAAGAAGTCTAGTATTCACTTCTGTGTAGGAGCTATTCATCTGTACCCTATTATCTGGAGAAACTTGCTTGTAATTAAAAGCCTGTCCTCCAAAATGCTTAAGACCAGCAAGGCAAATATATTTTATCAGGTATTTTATACAATGACTGTCGTGGAAGTAGCAGTTAAAAGTACAAGAGGCCTTCAGTCACAAACACTGCAAGGAAAATAAAGCCACTATAGTGCAGACAGCTGTCCTGTCCTCTGCTCCTGCTGCCCTATTCCCATGACAAGCCTCTTTCTTGGGCTGGCACAGCCATCTGTACAACAGCATAGTCAAGAAGAATTGAGAATGAATTCAACTGAAAATAATCTCAAGGTGGGGTGAGGGGAGGGGGGCAAGGGAAGCAACAGTAAAGATAACTTTGCTGCAGTTTAGTTCCCCAGTGTAATTCCCAAAACAAACCTCTGCATTGGCACCAGGACAGACTGCACCTCCTCCCCAAAACAATGCTAACTCAGCAAGTTCAAAGCATGTCCTTAGACTCCTACTTTGTTCTCTGAAGCCTGCCATAGTTTATGGCATGACCTCCTCCACAGGCCAGCTGAAATCTCTTACCTTTTCTCCTTATATCTGAACTGACTGAAGAGCAATAGGCTGCATAAAGAAAATAGTAAGCGTTGTGGGCTTTATTGAAAACTGTGTGCAAATACTAACTTTAAGAGGAATAAGGTGAAGCATACAACCTTCAAAAGCACAGACCAGCAGCATGGGATCAGTATAGCAACACCTCTGCAAGCTGGCCCATGCTTCTGCAGTGACATTTTGAATGTCAAGCCTCGACTGTCTTGACTGACACAAAGCTTCAATAACAGACACCTTAATTTCAGGCAAAACAACTTTTCATTTGAGTTTAGTACATTCAGACCTCAGAACTCAAGAATGACTTTAAAAATGACTCTTTTTATACTTCAGTGCACTGTTTCCCTTCTCCATCTATGCTGTCCTTCACCATAGTGAGTCATGGTAAGGCATACCATCTTAGAGTGGTTTGCTACAGTCTACAATAGCTTTCTGTGCAGCCTGTATTTCTAGATAATGCACTCCATCTTCCAAACTAGGGTGAACGAAGCCCAAGAAATTCAATACTCTACTGTTTGTGGCGTCATAAAAGCTCATATCTTTTCTCCACAAATTATGCCCCCTCACTCAACTGTAACAGCATTTTTTCCTTATCTATTCATCTTCACAAAACCACAGTACACACACTGTGAAGCCTAACAGAGTTTTCTAAAATACTCCTTAAGCACTGAGAGTAGTTTTGATGATAGGCTTACAATTATCTGCTGCTCACAGTAATGCTTCAAAACAACTGTTTTAGAAGTAGAAAAACACAGCCAAACTTGGACTGAAACGGATTTTGCAATTAATTCAGATACTCATCTGACTTCATGGGACATTATCACATTTTTCATGAGGCTAAAATATTTCCAAGAGCTCCTTCACACTGCTGTACTACTTTTACTTCAAATCCCAATCTAATAAACACCTTTTAAAGTCAGTTTCTCTGAATAAAGCTACATCTGTACTTATATATGAGTAATTATTAAGTAACAGTACAAGATATTCTCATTAAAAAAAAACATGTCCTTAAAACTGGGGCAGATACAGTTCAGAGAAATGGTAGAGGTCTTTAAGCACAAACTACCAATATTATGAGTCTCAACATTTGCATTATTCAGCTGCTGCAGACTATAAAAATATTTGAGGTTAGAGAGTTTACAAAGCACTGAAATTATTTTTAAGTCTGAAAATAAAAATCAAAATCATAACTTCTGTAAGTTTTTTCTGAAAGTGAGTAACAGTCTTAAAAACCACACAGATTCTTTCAGATATTTCAGTTTTAAAAAAGAGACTTGAAAGTTAGCGGAACTCACAGTTCTGCATTATTTTTAATTAGAAATCACATTTGCTTCAGATTTTCCTCCATTATTTTATTTGCTGTGCCTTGATTGGGATTCCTATCATAAGAAAAAAGCTACTCTAGTTCACTGTAGGACACTAGAACACATTCATTCATACATTTCAAGTATTCTGCACAGAAAAAAAATTAATATGGGCCTAAGGGAATTATCTTTTAAAAATTATTTTCATCTCTGTAGAAGCTGAAAGAGAAAACCCCTTCTACATTGACTTACATCTTCACTTACTGTGAGAGCAGCTGACTCTGCACCAGAGTAGCACAGAAAACAAGCATACTTAACACACACGACCCCACCAACCAACATAAAGGGAACCCAAAACTGATCATATTTTAGGTTCATCAAACTCTGAAGCATTAGCTCAAGATTTAACACTCCTACAATAATCAACACAGTAAAAGCAAGGACTATTTTTTGTTTCTACTTATTTCCTATGTCATGAACCATAAGGTTAAAAGTTCATGAAAACAACATGCATAGACTGAAAAAAAATTATTTATACAACACACCCTCCCAGGTACTACACTTTGCTTATCAGGTTTTCCTCCCAGGTCTCCCAAAACAGTATCCCTTTTCTATAATGTAAGAAAATGATTTTAAGCATATTGTTAAGATCATATTTTTCTCCCTACATTCTTCAGCTCCAGAATACATGTTTCAGTTGTGTTAACTTTATCCCAGCCATCCATAAATTATTTTAGAGCAACTAAGCGACAACTGTAAATACTTCATTTAGTTTCATAAAACCAAACAATATATTTGCAAGTATCGAAACAGAGGAATACTTTCAGGTGAGGAAGGCAGAAGAAAGTTAGTCCTTCCTGCAAGGGCACACAGAAATCGGCAGAAATGAGTCTTTTAAAAGAAAGAATTTAGTGTTTGAGCTACATGTGAACTTCAAGTGAGGTGTAAACATTGCCGATCGCCACTAGAGGCTGCTACAGGGCACCAGTAAGTTTTTCCCTTCATTGGCACAACGCCAGCCTATCAAATATTAGCAAGCTTATACATAACATACTTCAACTCATGAAAAAAAAAAAAGCACAAGATTTCTTTAAGGCTTCGTAATTCTACCGGAGCACCACAGTGGAATATTTTTGTTCTTATTTTTATTGTGATCTGAGTTGAATTTTAAAGTGTGTTCATACACCACCATTTTATGCTACACCCAGTTAACTCTCTGCTACTTACTCTCTTCTTGTATAATATCGACAAGAGAAAATAGTAAGGTATTAAATTTTAACGCTTATTATAGGACAGAAGGAAAAACTGATTACACTACTGTGGAATAATGACTAAAAGTGACTTATAAATTAAAATCATATCAAAGGTACAGCATTGTTGACACATTAAGGAAAGGTATATCAAAGAAACTTCCAGGGTGGAGAGCAACTGGTATGCAAGGAATCCATTCCACAGTGATTCCCTGAGCAACCCTGCCAACAAACAGCACCAGGGTGGAGTGAAGATTCCACAGCCAAGCTCTGTGAATCACAGCAGAGATGGGAATTGAATGGTACCAAAGGACTGGTAAACTGCCTGTTCGCCACTCTGGGACAACAGTCTGTCACTTTTTAAGTGCTGTGCTTTGTGCGAACTTTGCTCATTATGATGTCAATATAATACCAAAACACACCTCCCTCCCAAAGGCTACCTGCCTCCAGAATGGGACCACCCCTCACTGAGCTTGCACCCTGAATTTCCTTTATCTACACCTTTAAAGGTGAAGTGAGAGAATTTTACACCAATCATAATAAAGGTATTTGTGACCAGAGTCACTCAAGCTCCACCTTGAAGGTGAAAACTAATATAAAAATCGTTTAAGGAAGAGTGGACATCAGAGAAGACATCACTGGGGACAAGTCAGAGAAGATACCATCGCTGATTATCTCTGACCCCTGGCATCAGTCTATGGACTGAACTTTGCTTCCACCCCATAGGGATGCCTTTGGGTAAGATCTGGGCTCTCCAAATACTTCCACGGGAAAACTCAGAAATCCCTCTAGAGAAGCTTCTTTTAACTAACCATGTTTCGTATATTTGCACATGCCTTGCAGACAGTGAATTTATCACTGGCAATCCGCAAGAACCTGTACTTCTGTTGCTTCAATAAACTGCACTATTCACATTGCTAGCTGCATGAGTCTCCCATCGGGCACCTCCAGCTCCTTACTGGTTGCATAAAACCATGGAATGCGACTAGACAGGGAGCGCAGTGCTATTACTGAATCCAGAGCCATGAGAATTCAGATATGTTGAATGCAACTGGACTAATAGTGCCAAATTGGCCATCACTCAGAATCTAAACCTACTTGCACCCAGCCCTTCAGATATCTGAGGAAAAGCTGGAATGCAAGGGGGTTTATTTTCTGATAAATTACACTTTTACATGACAATTGCTTACAAAACATGCAAAATATTAAAAAAGCAAAGTAGTAGTCCTATTACAACATACTATCAAGATACAAAGCAATAGTTTGCACTCACAGTACTGAGTATCGCTCTGAAACTCAGTGTCACTGCAAAGTTGCCACTATTTTATTACCATTTCAACCACTGTTGCTCTCAGTAAATAAATCAACTTCAAAAAGACAGCTGCTATTAGTGGTAATGGGATGTTATTGTCAAAGAAACACTAAAAAAATCAATGCTGACACTGGTCTACATCATTACTAGCAAACTTTCTTCAGCAGCAAACACTATCTCTTTCTACACTCTAGCTTCAACTGGAGTTTCTTGACAGGTAACACAAAAAGCAACAGCTTTGCATCTTCCTAAAAGTAACAGAGTCATGCTTCCAGATACACAACTTATTATCACCTGCACTTGCACCATCCCTAACTTCAGGCGAATCAGGCAGGCCTGACACTGGCCAATGGCTCACATCTATTGGAAGCGCGGGGCTCAGGCCGCGCAAGCACCCGCCCGGCAGCCCCACAACACTGCTCGGGCATGGGGTTGGCCGATAGGTGCCTTGGGGCCTAGACCTCAACGTGGGCTCTGACGCCGAGACCCGCACGGCCCACGGCACAGCGACACCTTTGCACCACAAACTGGGTGGCCACCGCAAAGCCCCCAGAACGCCCAAAGCTGCCCAGAGAGAAAGAGGCTCAGGCCTAGGCCCAACCCACAAACTGTAGCTATTGCTGCAGCAGCAGCCGCCGCCACCACCCCTTTCTCCCTCCCCCCCAACCTTCCCTGCGAGAAACGCTCAACACGCACGCGCCACAGCTCACGCTCTCCTCTGCTCGAAGCCGCGGCACCTTCCGTTTCCGGCCGGCCCTTCCTAATCCCAGCCACGCCCCCTACACAGGCGTGCCCCATAGGCCTCGCCCCTTGAAGGGAGGGGCCTCCTGCTCTCTCCGGTTGTTGCGTGAGGGGGGTGGGCTTGAGGCGCGGGGGGGGGAGGATGCGTGCAGCGGCGCTGCTCGCGGTTGGTCGGGAGAGCTCTCGCGAAAGTTGAGATCCGGAAGCGGGAGTTGGACTGGTAGGAGGAGGCTGAGGAGGAGACGGTGGTACCTGCGGCGGGAGGGAGTCGCTGTTTTAACCGGTGGCAGTGCCCGTAGCCGCGAAGGGGTCTGTCGGTGGCCCCGATCCCACTAGAAGTGGCTGAAGCGCTGGCAGTTCCGTGCAGGCTTTCCCGAAGTAGTGCCTTGGCGGCGGTCGCGCTTGTTGGGCTGTAAGATGGCGGCGACGGGCGGGGGCAGCAGCGTGAACCCCTTCCTCAGCGACTCCGAGGAGGACGAGCCAGAGGAGTCTCGGCCTGGCGGCGGCGGCAGTAACAGTAGTAACGAGCAGGGTGGGCCGGCGTACCCGCAGTATCGGCAGGAAGCGGCGGCGGTAGCCGAGGGGAGTCCCGAGGAGCTGCCGAGTTTGCGTGTGGCGGCGCCGGGAGATGCAGTCGGTGGTGTTGGGACGGGTGGTGGGGCCGGCGCGGGAGAGCTGCCGCGAGTGTCGATGGACGTGATAGCGGCGCAGCTTCTGCGGGACCAGTTCTTGCTGACGGCACTGGAGCTGCACACGGAGCTGCTGGAGAGCGGCCGGGAGCTGCCTCGGCTTCGCGATTTCTTCTCCAACCCGGGCAACTTCGAGCGGCAGAGCGGCACGCCGCCCGCCGGCGGGGCCCTGGGCGGCCTAAGCGGCAGCGTGCTCGGTGGAGCAGGCAGCAGGGAGCCCGGGTCCGGGCAGCTGAGTAAGTGACCTTGGCTCGGGGGAGGAGGCATCGGGCGGTACAGGATGGGGGCTCTGGGGAGCGGTGGCAGCTGCCGCTGGGCGCACGGGGCTAGGCCTTGCCGGCGGTACGGCCCTTGCCGGTGTGTGTCGCTAAGGAAGCCGGGCGGCTGGAGAAGGCATTTTGTAGCGCTTCTTCTTTCTTTAACCTACGTGCGGCACTGGGGGAGGCTGTAGAAGCGGGGCCGGTGGTGAAGAAGATGAGTTGTCAGAGCCGGTGTTACCCTGGTCCTTCTCATGTAACGTATCGAAGGTCCTTCCTGTGAAGGTCACGTGTGTGCAAATGTGGAAGAAATGTGAGGGATGGAAATGTTAGCCTTAATTTTTAAGCTGTCTCGAGATATCTTGTGCTTTCTTCAGTGCCTGCTTGTCAATAGAAGAAGTATGCTGTTAGGAGAAAGAGTTCAATATTAAGTTATGGCTGCTACATTTAAAGTCTAAGAACTGTGAAAAGTGGGGTGTCGGGAGCCAGTATGTCATTTCTTCTGATGCATTGGAATGGTGAAGTCATCCAAGGATAGATCTGAGTTTTACACATCATGCACATCTAATACAATGTTTCCTGTCATTGGTAGTGGCATGTTTACCAGGTGCTTGCAGTCTTTGGCTAACTGTTTGGGGATTTGAAGTTGGGGAGAAGTAAATACGCTGGGTTACTATAGCTTTTGGAAGAAAAAAAAAAGTTGCAGATATTGGGAAATTATCATGTAGCTGGCCTTAAGAGTTTTTAGGTTGTGATAGTAGAGGAGATGGCTTAGGATAAAATTACTTGTGTCTTGACTTCTTACTGTCAAGAAACATAAAGTTCAAAAAAGGAGGTAGTTTACAGAAGTGGCTTTGAGAGAGAGAAGTCCACCTGACTTTTGAGGACTTTCTTGGGAACGTATTGAAATGAAAGGAGTTGTCGTTAGCAGATGGCTGAGACTTATTTATGTGTATTCTAAGACACCAAAAGGCATTTTGTAAATAATCCCATAATTTTGTTTCTTTCAAAAGTTTTTAATGTTGCAAAACCCCACAGACTTAAAATTTGTAAATAACTAGTAGTACATAGATGGCTTGGATAATAGGAGACATCGAAACTTTCAATGTATTATTGCTTTTTATTTCCATACTATTTTTAAAAGACCTTTTTAAAATTCATACTGTATTGTTTATATTTTTTTATTTCATTTATGAATATTTAGAATTTCATACTTGGCTTTGTCCAACTGAGAGCTTCAGTGTGGTGTTCATGATAAGACTGGTGAATGTTGAAAAACTCACGTTTCAATGCTTTGAATGGATATAAGTTTCTGTTTCATTAAAAGCAACTTCCGTAGGGCTTACAGACAATTCATCCAATTGATTAAACATTCTTTATTCTTCTTTAACGGGGTATGTTGTTTCCAGTAATTGATAATGTACATACACTAGTAGAACTAGAGAAACAGCAGCCTGTGTAATTGTGGTGTTATGCATGCAAAAAAATGGCCTCTTGCAATGCTCAACTAATGTATGTTCATGTAAAAACATCTTAATAGCTATTTAAAACAGATTAACATCTTAATAGATGTTTAACTCTTTTTAAAAAATAGATTGCAGAAAGCTCTGATGGGCTGAAAATTCAAGAATTCTTTTCACTTCCCTGTTAAGCATCTGCTATTACTGGAATTAAGTACATGACTATGCCACAGGTCAGATTCAGCAGTAAGTCTGTTAGTCAAAAAGTTCAGTTTTGCTGAGTGATCCAGTCTGTTGTGTCTGCATTCGTGGATTGTCATATGGGGATTTGCAGAGATTGTATGTGAGAGTATTGCAGGTACCTTCTCTTGCTTTAACGTGCCAAAAGGTACTTGAGAATAAACCAACAGTTTTCTTCATAAAATTATTGATAGAGAAAGGAGCAGAGTTTGGCATGATTGTAATTTAAATTTCACTTGAATTTTATGCTTTGGTGAAAAAAAATTCTGTATGTGATCAGGAAAAAAAAAGTTCTTTATTTCTGTTAATATCTGAAGTCAGAATTTCTTCACAGCACTATCTTTGCACCTGCTCCTTTGTGCCCCAGGTTAGATGAATTTCTGTGGTTTTACTTTGAGGTGTTGGTTTCTTTTTCTGCATCCACTCAAATTATGACTGGTGATTCTTGAATGTGAAGTATGTTTGGAATGTTGCCTGAGGATTTCCACAGAGTAATGGAAAATTTTCATATTGTGTGTTCCTATATAGAGTGGGAGAATTTCAGTGCAAGTGTTCATTGGCAGTTCTCAGAATCCTTTAATGGCAAGCTAAACTATGAGTTTATGAGCTGGAATTTCTTTTGGGTTTTCTTATCTTTCTCTTTATATACTGCTATAGAGAGATTTTATTGAAGTATCATAGGATTTAAACGATTACTGTCATGTGGCCAGCTAGTGACTTAGAAGCTGTTTTGTCTTTGAACCATACTTCAGAGTACTTGGTTACAAAAGCATATGATAGTCAGATGATTAGGATTTCTTCATTTCCTGCAAAAACACCCATTTTCCAGTAGCAGTTATGTCACAGCTTCAAATAGAGATTAAGATATATTGCAATGAAAAATACAGAAATGTATAGTGTATAGCAACTTTGCTTTTCTAGTTTGAAGCAAATTCACTTTCTGAATTCCTTTGTATGCACAGTGCTTGTGTACGGTCATTCATCATGCCTTCTATCTCTGCTAGATCTTCCCAAACATCTCTAACAGGTTCTTCCACTCATTTCAATAGCAGTGGCTCCACATCCACTAGACCATTTTGATACCACTTTTCTAATGCTACTTATGTAAGTAGTATGGTCTGGAAGTCCCTCCTTCATACAGTATTCCAAATCATTTACAAGGCTTTGCTTACCATGTACATATTAAATTTATCTCCTGCTCCCTATCGTCTTTGCAAAAGAAACCGTTACAAACTGAGGTACCTGAAATTCAGAATGAGAACTATGGCTCAAGTGTCTCATCCCTGTTCCCAAACCTGAAATGTTTTTCTGTATATACGTATGACTATAATTAAAGCTTGACCACAGTGTGTGAAGAAAGCTGGTTTTTTGTTGTTCTTTTTGTTTGTTTTGTTTTGGGGTTTTTTTTTGTGTGTGTGTGATTGCTACAATGCCCTCTGATAGCAAATGCCCTTTTCTGAAGGGATGCAGCTTACACTGTTAGAATTAGCAGTAGTCTTAAACTCTACCCTTTATTTGTCTTTATGGCTATAAAAGTTGAACATTCTCAAAATTTGAAGTACCTTTAAGGAAAATCATAACAAAGCGGCTTGAACATTTAGTTTACTTTTAGGTTTTTCAGGAGATTGTTTTTAGTTATTTCCCAAATAAAGTTGTTTATAAATCTCTGGGGACTTGATTCCATTTATATCAAGCTAATCTCTAAGTACAAAAATATGAACTATTTCTGCTTCTTCATAGTAAGCTCCTGGTTTTGTATACCGTTTTGGATTCTTGTTTGATTTTTTGTTTCACATACTGTGAAGCTTCTCTCCTCCTTTTTTTTTTTTTTTTTTTTTTCTTCCTTGTAGTCTTTGAAATCCAGATGGGTCCCACTGGAAAAAGCTATGTGGGAAGAGCATATGGATTATGCTTTTGTGAGAAAGAGGTATCTCTGTAACAGCTCTCAATCCTGAATTATAAACATTGTGATTATGTGCAGACCCTTGTCAGGATCAGTGTTTCACTAAATTTTTGTTTTGTAGGAATATATATAGAGGTAGCATAACAGGGCTACCTCAACAGTTCATTGTATCTCAGCTTAAATGGCAGTCTAAATAAGATAGGAAATTGGAAAGAAGACAAATCATTTATGTTCTAATGACTATTTCTTTGTTAGGTGTTCTGTTGTTGTCAGCTCAAGTCCTTTTGTTCCTTACTTCATGAAAGTAAGCAAAAATACGTAGTCTTGGTGGCTACCTCTCCAAATGCTGTGAGGTTGAATGATTACTTGTGGGTGAGAGCGTGGTTTTATTACCTGGTTTGGGAAATGTGCTACTCTTAGTAAAGACAGGATGGAAAGGTATGGATAAATAGACAATCAAAGCTGCTGGTATTTTCATATGGGAGAGATTGAATGTTGTCTCTTTAAAGAAGTACAGAAAAAAGTTGAAAGAGTAAGAGGTTTGTATGTAAAGCTGAAGGAAAGGAGTGGAGCTGAGTTCCATGCAGACCTGCCAGAATGCGTAGGTGAAACCCGAGAGGTTTCATTATGCTCTGTTGTTGGCTTTACTCATGGAAAGTCCAGTTGTGACTGCTTTAAACCCCTCTCCATTTTACTGACACTGGAATTTCTGAAAAGTTTTCAGTGCTTAGGGACTTCTTGAAGACTTTCCAACTAAGATTTATTACAAATTCTGAGTTAGGTAATTTGTATGTATGGAACAATTTAGAAGATAGCAACAGAAGTCTTTTTCCTATTAATATATAAAGATTATACGTAAAAGCTTATACTGTTGTGTGTTCAAAGTTATAACTATCTTCAGTGTCTTCCTTGTATTTGGTTTTCCAGTGTATTGCAAAGATGGACGTTTGAGAAACTGAGCTGAATTTTCTTCTAGCATAGGTTAAAACTTTGAGTGATTCAAGAAAGGTTGTAGGCTTTGTGATTTTAGTTATGATGCACATGCCTGAGACATGGCACAAAGTATATAGAGTTGTTGGGACAAAAAGTTTAAAAATGTGTAAATGTTTTTATTATTTTTAAAGACTGACCAAACTGAAAAATCCTTTGAGAAATTCTGAACTCTCTCCCATTGCACCATAGGGGAGAGGCAATTTATTTCCCCCTTCCCTGCAATATCAAGCTGCATGATGACGATGCAACTAATTTACTGTTGAATCAAATAAAATACTGCTATGTAAGAACTCTGAAAAGAATTTCTCTTTATGTAACAAGTACTTTTTCTTCTTGGTTTGATGTTGGAGGTGAGAGAGATCAGATATTTGTCATTTGACAAAACTGTTGGAATAAGAGAAATCATGGTGGAAAAAACCAAAAAAAAATCACAGAATCGCTTCACGGTTGAGGTGGAAACCGACCTCTGAAGGTCATCTGGTCTACTACCTCTGCTCAAGCAGGGCCACCTACAGCTGATCGCCGAGGACCATCTCAGGTTCCCTTTGAACATCTCTGAGCATGGAGACTCTGCAACCTCTATGGGCAACCTGTGCCACTGCTTGGTCACCCTCACAGTGGAAACGTTTCCTGATGTTCACAGGGAACCTCCTGTGTTGCAGTTTGCCTCTGGGCCTGTCACTGGAGACCCCTGAAAAGAGCCCAGTTCCATCCTCTTTGCACTCTCACTTCAAGTTCTTGGACACATTTGTGAGCCCCTGAGCCTGCTCTTCTCTAGGCAAAACAGCCCCCAGCTCTCTTGGTGTCCTCATAGGAGAGATGCTGTGGTCTCTAGTTGATAGTTTTATTTATTTAAAATAGTTTTTAAATGCTTTATAGAATCCATGTGGATTCTACATTGTTAACTGGAAAACTTACAACTGTCTTGAGATAAATGTAGAATTTTGGGAAAGAGGAACACACTGGAATTGAAATATGAATAAAAATGAGAGAATACAATGCTTGAGAATTAAGATGGGTGTCTATAGACTTTAGTCCCTCGGCAGAGACAGCTGTTTGAGGACTAGACTACAATTTTGCTTGATGTCACAGAGTATAACAGAAAGCTGTGTTACTGCAGAGAATGGAAAAATCCTTGTAATGCAAGTTAATTGATGCACTTTGGGAAATGCAGTGCTGCAACATGGAGCATATGAACTTAATTTGATGCTGTTGATGCTTTCTGATTTCTGTTGAAACCAGCCAGGGCTTAAGCTGGAAGAAGTACGTCTGTACTATGCTTCTCCCTTAGCTTTTTTGTTTTGGGAAGCTCTGGTAGTTCAAGCACACTGCAGCACATATGTTGGGAGCAAGGCGGCGTTCAATGCTTTCATCAAGGTCATATGCTTTTGGATCTCAGTGCTCACTGCACGCGGCAGCATTCAAATGGCTTTGTGCAGGGCTGGCTTAATTCTTTCAAACTCAACTAATTTGGATGCTTCCAGAGAGTGACTGTGCAGTAAGCCCCCAACAAAAGTATGTTACTGGTACAGCTTTTCATGAGATTAGTTCAGGTGCACCTTAACACAGTGAGTGTGTTATTTCTGTGCTAGGGTGCAAGATCTATCTTATTTTCTGCTTGTAATTTCATCTTTTTCATGAGTTTCTGCTGCATGCCTATCACAGGAAGTATTGCAAAGTATTTGGTTTGCCTGTGAAGTGTTTATATATAGAATGATTGTTTTGGGTATGTTTTGTTTGCGGTTATTTTTTTTTGGGGGGGGGGGGGGGGGTGGTGGTTTTGGTTTGTGTGTTTTGTTTGGTTTTGATGGTTTTGTTAGGGTGGTTTTTTTGTTGTGTGTATTTGGTTTTTGTTTGTTTGGGTGGTTTTTGTTTTCCTGCTGTTCTTGGCCAGTTAGTTTTCTCAAAGTAGCTTTAGCTTTCTTTATCTTCATACACTTTCTGTGAATTTTCATAGGTTGTTAGTAATATGGAGGTAAATGTGTTGTTGATCATCTGTTTTCAATCTGGTTTGGATTGCCTGTCATGAGCAGTCCAGGACTGCCTGTTTTAGGTAATTTTTAAGTGGATTACTCTGACACCTTGAAAGTTAATTTTATTCTAGTAGCTTTAGTTTCCTTTACATTTGGTTGTCTGAGGTTTTCTTTTCAGAACATACCAACCTGAAAATTCATCTGGTCTCATTGAGTAATAACACCTGGGAGAGAGCAAAAGAAGCACCTGCAGTTTCAAAACAAGGCTGATGAGTTACATGCTTACAATTTAGTGCCTGATGCAATGAATTACTTTAAGGGTTAAAGTTACCATATGTAAATGTGTTGACCATATGTAAATTTAGTCTGCAAGTTCAAATTGGTATAAAACATGGATGCATGTCTGTTTCTACCATAAAGGTTCTATGCTAGGTAAGATATCTGCTGCCATGGATCAAGTTTGCTTTACTGGCTGATCCAGTATTGGTAAGCTTAGAAGAAATTGAAGCATATCAGTTTTAAATGCAGCAGACATTTAAGACTTCTCAAAGTAATATTGCTCCAGGGTCGTATTGTGAAATTTGGTGAGGCTTAGAGAATTTGCAGTATAATTCATGGGGAATTAAATAATATAATTAATTTATTCATATGTATTGCACAACACATCTATTTCTGTTACTACATAATACACCTACAAATACAGACTGTGAACTGATGGTCACTTGTTAAAGTTTTAATGATGTCTTATTCTTTGATTTAACGTAGAAAGGATTCCATTAAAGCTTTTCAGATTTTTCCATTATTCCACATCATCTGTGAATGCTGTCCCTCTTGCCAGCTGATTTATTCACATATGCATATGGTATGTCCAGTTTGCATGTGCAAGTAAATAGAGGAGGAAGTTTATTCGTTCTTCTAGATAGTGTCTGTGCCCAGTTTCCTTTGCTTCTGCTGTTTTGTGCCTGTGATACTGTGCAGGACACCTGAAATGCAAGTTATTGAAGGACATGTTTTTCCAGAACAGTATCTCTAAAAGAGAGAAGGCCACCCATTGCACACAGAGGAAAAAGAAGAAAGTGGCAAACCTGAGTAGTTTATAAGGAAACTTTCAAGTTGGTATCTGTTATCAGAATACTTGCTGGTTTGCCTGTATCCCTTAAAAATTAGGTTGGATGTCTTAAATGTAAAGATAAGCTGTACCTTCTAAAATGGGTTATACTGTTGTTCTGTTCAGATATACATGAACTTTTTTCCAACCTCTGATTTGCAGACCTCTTGAAGTTTCAGCTTTGATCTGCTTGTGACATAATTTTCTTTTGGATAGAAAATTTTCCATCTGATTCCTCCATGCAAGAAAAGCTCTCCCTCTTCCCAATATATAATAAAATCTATCTCATAACAGTAGCACAACTCATCAGGAAAAACTTCTGTGTATTTTCTAAAGATAAATGGAACTACATCTTTCATTATCTTAAAGCTTGTCTTGGTAGCCGTCCATGGGTTGTAAGTTGAAAAACATTGCAGTAGGGGGCATTTTTAGCTTCTCGCTTTTCATAGATCTGAAAGAGTATCTCAGAATTTTTGCTTGAATTCTCTTGCATACACCTGTAAATACATGGGTTTCTGATGTTTATAATCCCGAAGTACTTTCATTGTATGGTAGTTCATAACATTTGGAGTCTTAATTTACTGCTTTATATTAAGGTATAGCATGTCTGTCGGTTGAGTTGTAATGAGTGTTTAACTCATAAAAAAAAAAAAAAAATCCTAGCAGCTCCATATTTTAATTATTTTGTTCTACAAAACAAATTTCTGATAAGTTCAAGAATGAAGTACAGTATATTTATACTGCTGCAGATAATTGCATCCTGGAGTCCTGTTGGTTTTTGGTGTTTTTGTGGTTGGGTTTTTGTTTGGTTTTGGGGTTTTTTTCCCTCCAAAAAGAGATGATGATGTTAAGGAATACTTTTTAATGGCCTTAGTCATTCTCTTATGTAACTTTCAATGTCTGTTTTCATTCAGGAGAAACTAGAAGGCCTTAACCTGAGATGGTTTGTAAGCAGAGTTGTACCTGAGACTGAACTGAGAGGCCTTATTAAGGTTTCTCCTGAGTGAAATCCTTCATAGTGAAAATTTAATTCAGTGGTTTAATTTGGGATTTTTTCTGATATCTTTTTTTTTTTTTCTTTTCCCCTTAAGATCGTGCTGGAAGCATCAGTACTCTTGATTCATTAGATTTTGCAAGATACTCTGATGATGGCAATAGGGAAACAGATGAAAGAGTAGCAGGTAAGGGTGTTTTTGTATGATTTAGGAATCATATAATGCTAACTTTATAATTTGACTTGTTGTTTCTAGCATAAGTGTATTTAAACAAACATTCCTGAAGATAACAAAATGTCACTGTGGTGGTTTAACTAGCCACTTAATGATATAATCATGTTATAATGTAATGATTGCAAATATTCAGGCAGGTGTACTTTCATATTATTCCAGATGTCACCAGGGTATAAGCAAGCAGTATACTTGAAAATTGTGCTCAGTTTTTGACAACAGTATCTTGTTACTCCCTACTGACTACTACTGTTTAGTTGAAATACTCCGTTTAGTGATGCAGGTCAGCTCTTGCATATAGATTGTCTGTAGACCAAGGAAGCATTATGAAAACCAGAGTAAATTTGGGGTTTTCTCAGTTCTGTAAATCATCTTTGCTATAAATCTTAATTGTATGCTTTTCTTATCTCCCATTTGCTTTTGTGATTGTATAAGATTGCTTCAAAGAAGTGTCAGGGGGTTTTGCCTCTTGCAGTTGTTCTGAACTTAGGAGCCTGTGGCATTTTTAATTTCAGGCTTTATGATTAATGCACCAAAGGCAGAGACTGCTGGTCTCTTATATTTGAAATTATAATGATCTCTTCTGCATGTGAGTCATGTTTCTCTAATCCAGACTTGTTTCTAAGTTCAGGTATTAAGTTATTCAGAGCTTCTATAGAGAGGCAAATAAAAGCTGTTTTGAAATTGCTACAGAACTCTTGTTTACTTCTTGACAATGAATATGTTTAACATCATGAGAACATGAATGTTGTCCATGCTGTGACCCTCATACACATAGTTTAGCTTTATGAAACCTGAAATGATGCAAGCTGCTGCATCTCTTCTCTGAACTGACAAGCTTCATTGTAGCAGAAACAGTGTTGGGCTCTTAAGGAAAGAAGAAGGTGGTGAAACATAGTTCTGTAAAGTATCTTGATTCTCAAATTTCCTCTCTTCTTCAGCCTGAAATGGCAACTGAGAGGGAAGACAAAAATCTATTGGGAAAAATATTATTTTTCTTACCTGGCCAGTGTTTCTGAGGTAAAGGACTGAATTAAATTCACGAATATGAAGTAAATTTGGGTATTTTGGTGCTCAGGGATGAAACTTAAGGTACTTGCTGTTCATCGACTTATATGGAAACTTCCAGATTCTTATTACTACCTAATTGCTGTCTTTTTCAAGATACGTAGTCTGTTTCAAGGGCAGTAGTTTTAGATACACAGCTAATCATCTCAACAGTGTGTTTAAGGAGCCCAAATATTTCTAAACTGTGTCCTGGAATACAAGGAAGAAACAAGCAAATTATGAATAACTTTTTTTTTTTCATCATCTTGGTAGATTTTCCCCATTCCTAGTCAATATTTCTTGGCAATAGTATTAGCAAGATAGCTAGTTTGATCTTTGCTGTCTTTTAGTAACTGATTTGGTTTAGAGATGCTTATAGAAAATAAAGACCAGTCAGAACTGACATCCCTGACACTCCATCTTCTGGAACATTAATGAAAAAGTGTTAATTCCAATATGAAATTAATATATCTGAAAATAATATCTCAAGCACATCCTAAAATAGATATTTTTGAAGATTACAGCATATTAATTGATCACTGTCCTATGTAATAGACAAGCAAATTATATGGCAGGTGATTTACATGTCTGTGTTTCTTTAGAGAGATTTTATCTTTTAAACAGCTGTTAGAAACTGATAGAACTTGAGCAAAGCAAGACTGGATATTATTTCTGGATGTTTGTAATGATTTGAATTTTTCCAAAATATACTGTTTCTACTTAAAATTCTGGTTCAGTTATAAGGGCTTAAAATCTTTTGCTTCAAGTGTGTTTAAAAACATCTACCTGAGCAATAAGCTGTAGAAAATGGTGTATTTAATTTTCACACTAAAAACTTATGTCAGTAGAGGTTTCAAGAATTTCATCTCCAGTTCTTTCTTCTAACAAACTCTGGCTTAACTTCTGCTTTGAGGTAGCTCTTGGCTGCAAATGCACGTTGAAACAACTAGAAGTCCATCCTGCTTATTTCTTCTCATTCTTTCTTCTCAGAAAAGAGCTTTGATGCTTAGGAGATAAAATTGTAATCTGTTATGAAAGCTTGAGGCCATGATGCAATAGTCATATTTTTCTTTTGATAGCTTTCTGAGGTTTGAACAGTTTCTTTTTGTAAATGCCTTTCTCATGCTGTTATCTTTGGTTTTTACGGTTAGGACAGAACCCATTATTACAATATCAATTCTCTAGCTAAATGTCAAGTGAAGGATAGGAAAATGAATACACATCAGTCACTAAAAGAAACTGGTCCTGAGCCAGAAGGACTTCATCTTGAAAAGTTATATCTAGTTAAGAATACTCTTATACCACTGCCTTGTTGGAAAGGACCAAATCAAAACTGTTCACGTATACCATCCAAAGCCACCATATTTCTGTTTTGCCATTATGGATGGTGTTGGACTTAACTACCATATTTTTTATTTTGCCAATACGCAAATTCCTGGAATTAATTAGGAAGACTCTTGTTTGAAATGTATTGCAGTATTTCAGATCCACTAGCTCAGTTCTTAGAAGCAGACATGTCTTACAGAGTTGGTGTGAAATTGTTGCTTGGGAATTCTGATTGAAGGAAACTAAATGAGTCTCTGCTATAATGTATCTTTTCAGTCAAGTTGATAGTAAGTCACAAAAGCCAGTCAGATGTTGATGCATGACAAAATTAGCTGCAGTTTAGAAAACACCTATATTCTTCTTCATCTACCTGTTCTTAATATAAATACAGAGAGCTGTGTAACAAATTTGATAATACATTTGTAATCCATGAAGAGTTTCCAAAATATATATATCCTTAGAGCTTGCAATTTACTAGATAGAAAGAACCTGTTCTCTGAGACTAGTAAGTCTTAAATCTAAACTCATGTTTCAAGTGTTGTAACAGTTGGTACTAAGACGAAGTTAATTCTGAAGGATTTAGTAGCCTTAGTAAACCTCCTCCAAATATTCATTTTTGTAAAACAACCAAAGAATGGAAAACCTGTTCAATTTCTGTGGAGTAAGAGTACACCTAACTTGAAGTCAAATACCCACAGAATTTGCTGTAAATTGGTTATCTGACACTCAATGTGATGAACTGAATCTTTTGCTACATCTTAAATTGATGATATGTACCAGTATGTTTGTGGTCTAAAACCCCTACTTTTCATAATTCAAAATATTTAGTATTTCTAACATGCCTTTGCATGTACTGTTCTCAGAGTCTGATAATTTTAAAAACACAGTGCTGTTTTTTTCATTTATAATAAATTAATTCTCATAATCAAACTGCATTTCTGTCTTTGGTGTTCCCAGATCTCCCTGCATTAGCATTGATTTTGGGCTAGTCTCTGTATCTCTGCTAAGTAGAATGAAATGCAGTTCCTGTCAGGATTTGAAGGGAAGAGACAACTTCAAAAAGAACATGATTATTTTTCTGCTTTTTATAGAGACTTTTTGTTTGTTTTCTTAATAAGTACTATTACTTATGCTCCTCTGACTTTGATTGCATATCTTAAAAACAACAAACAAAACAAAAACCAAAAGGCATCTACAGCAATCACTTGCTAACATTGTGTATTTGATTTGTTCAGCTTGGAAGAGGGTCTAGTTTTGTCTTCCCATTTCCTGTCTTAAGCCCTGTTAAGCAGTTATGAGCCTTCATACTTTCCTTCCAGGTTTCATCTCCACGTGTTGAATCTGAAGACTAGTCTGCTGTAGTGCAGGTCTTCTCTTGCCTCATTAACTTAAAAGCATTAATGAGGCAAATTTAGTTAAGTGTTGGCTTCCCACTACTAGGATAACAAGTTCTCTGTTAACTTGCTTGTGAGCTCTCATGCTGATCATAATTTTCGTAGTCTGATAGTCATCTCTTGTGCTGTAGCATAACTTTGTTTCAGATCTATTTGTGTTACATGCTGAAGTGTTTCACACTTACTGTAAATATGGTCAGTTTTCTTTGTAGGACTTGTAGTAGTGGCTTCATTGCTAACTATAGTCATAGAATTTAAATTTGTTCTTATTGATGGATTTCTGCATACATTTTTGTGTGAAATATAATGCAATGTCATACATGCAGTAGAGGGCATAACTTAGGACATCTTGAGTTATACATTTATTTCACAAAGAGGAAGAACTCAAAATGACTGTTAAGAAACAACAAAACTTGTAACAGTATGTCTTCATTTGAGGAAAGCTAGTTAAGCTCAGGGAGACTTTTTATTTGAAAGGAGAACTAATTTTAAAAGAAAATGCCAGAATGCCATGTAGTAGCTTCACAACATAAAAGTGTTTCTGCTGTTCTGTGAAGTACTTCATACTGAAGTGTGCAAAAGCCTGACAAGATAGTTCATATGTAGACTGTAGAATTCTGGTGTCACTGGGAAAAATAACGCTTATACAAAAGCAAGTACTGAAAATTTTTTAAAGTACCATTTCTTTCTTTTTGGCCTTGGTCCAACAAAACTTCTGTTAATGTAGATTTCAACCTACTCAATATCCCATATCACAGGTTGGTTTTTTATAGCTAACTTCTCAATCTGTGGTTCAATAATTTAAGTCACTAGCAAATGGAAGTGAATAGAATAAGATTCTTCATAATTTTAAAGTTTTGAATCAGAGCATACAAGATACACCTTAAAATAGAATTGTGCATCAGGAGTGGGTATTAGATTAGGTTCATGAAAACTAATCTTAAAAATTGTGGTCTAATGCTTAGCTGCTTGGTTAAACAATTCAGCTCTTTTGAGTAAGCCTAATAATTTTTTTTTTTTTTTTCCAGAACAGTAACTTAGTGATTTGAGTTCTCTATAAACTGCAAGACAGCCACGTAAATTCAGGAGAGTTTTCTACTCTAAGGCAAAACAGATTGTTCAGAAATGCCTTTTCCTTGTAGGAAGATTAACAAACCTCAGAACTCATCCGTTCTCTGCTTTCGTGGTGTAGAGGAGGTTCTGAGCTTTCCTAGGCTGTCTGCAGCAGAATTCTTCTGTGCCTGTTCTTAAGGAGTGTCAATTCGTTTCACCAAGTACTGGAATGAGTTATGCATGTTATCAGTTAAGTCAAGAATGAAGTTACACTTAGCTGCTTTATCAATGCTGTTGAAGGCTTAACTTCTATAAGATACTTAAGCTTTACAACAGAAGGAGAGTCAGAGTGAGATCAGGTAGTTTATTTTAAAAAGCAGTAGTTGACAATGGTTACAAAGGTAGGGGTTAGAGATTGCATTTTTTTGTTGAAGAGAACATCCTGTCATCAACAGATGGGGACTGCTAGTGTTGATTTCATTAGTGTGCATGTTGAGTTAAAAATCATAATGCATTGTGGCAGAAGATTGCCTTCTAGTACTGTTCTAAAGCAGAAGTTTTAATTGTATATTCATTTAATCATAATCATAAAATTTGTTTGAAATATAGTAGCTATTTGTGAATGTTTATGTTTATATAAAATTGCAAACAGACTTATTCAAATAAAAGCTAAATTTGTGACGCCTGACTTAAATGCATTAAGGTTTGTATGGTGGCATTAGTAAGATTAGAAGAGGAGGTACAACTGTGACAATGCTGTGTTTTAGTAGAGTTATGTGCCTGTTGTGACATGCTGCAAGTGGCAAATTCTAAAATATAAAATGTCCAGAATCTTCCATGTATACAGAGAAACATGCAGCAGAGAAATCTTTTAAGGTTGAATGGGTAAAAGTCCTAATGGCTTCTAAGAATTTTCAGCATCATGGCAATTCACAAAAAATGAATTCTTGCCGTCTGACATGGGTTTGTCTGACATGAGTTTTTTGGCTTTCTATGCCTTCAGATATGTCTTACTACTTTTTTCCTTAATGGAATTCCTGAGTTTTTCTAGTTTGTGGGGTTTTTTTCTAAGGTTTTGGTTTTTTGGGTTTTTTTTTGGGTTTTTTTTAGATATACATACATATATATATACGCCATTCTAGTGCAGGGCACTCCTGATCTGCAACTGTTCTGTTCCTTGAAAATACTTTACAAGGACAAAATGTTAACACACAGTCATTTCCATCAGCAGAATTAGTTAATTTGCATTCTTTACAGTTTTCAAAACCTAGCAAATTAGTAGCTTACAACTTAGAATTGCAACTGTGAATTAGCAACTCAGATGCAAGGATGTGCTAAAATTATTAGATACTTTACTACAAGAGCATTTTCTAACTTTGTTGCACAGAAGTATTTGCAGATCAGCATTGCTGAATACTAGAGATTTTACATGTTTTATTCATCGTATCCTCAGTTGCGCTTCTGTATCGCTGCAGTAAAATTCTGTGCATCAAACAAGTTACTTTCACGCAGCAAATGTGGTGTACTGTAGTTACTCCTTCAGTTTTTATGGATAAATGCAAACTGAGTGAATCTTTTTTTCCATGTGTGCTAATTATTTACAGATTATTAGTAACAAATGTTCAAAAGAGGAAACTGTTTTATTTGTAGTCTTCAGTAGCATTTCTTACAAGGAAGAGCCAATGCAGTTTCTGCATTGTCCTCTGTGTAAATATTTCAAAATGCCATGTTACATTGTTTCCAGGCAATGATTAAAAATATCATTAATATTTTCTTATTAAAAGCAGCTACAACGTTTTTAGTTTAGCTGTAAATGGCTGTAAAAAGAACGTTTACTGTATGTTTTGCAAAGGTACAGGGTTTTAAATTTGAAGCCGCAGTATACATGCAACTTCAACATCAAAACACATGAAATTCCAGTGCAAATAAAGCATTGCTGACCCTTTTTGGGAGGCAGCATTGGAACAGGAGAAACACATAAGAGTGACCAAGGGGACGGGCAGGTGGAGCAGGTGATAGTGACAGCTGGAGTTGTGTATTTTTGAATCTCTAAAGCTGACTAGAGATCATTAAAGGTGTTGTGTAGTCTAGAATTTCTGGAAACCCTTAAGAATAATCGAACAAAATTTTGTTTCAAGTTTCTCTAAGTACTATAGGAGAGCTGCATAGTTTGCTTTATTTTGGCCTTGTGCAACTCTTAAATGTATTCAACTTAATTAAAAATCTTAATCAACTCTAGGGTATTCCTAAAATTCCACAATTTTCAAATAGAGAATTAAAACAGTATTATTAGTAGTAGTAAAATAAAGTATGTTTCAAATTCTGACATTTAAACTACTGAGATTTCAGTGTATAATTGTCTTTTCAAAAGTAATTTGTAGTCTCAGTGGGACAGTGCATTCATGTCATAGTTTAAGCTTTGCTACATGGAGACAGCTTCTTTTGCTGCCTGCATGTACTTGCTTCATTTAGATCTATCTTCTGCCTGCATACTCCCCTTGCCCCAAGAAATCTAAATGTTTGATATTATCAGCTGATTGTAAGAGTGTGGAAGAAAAAGGAAATGTTTCCCAGTAATACATAAAGTTAAAAGCAACCAAAAAATAAAGGCCCCAAAGCCCTACAGCGAGTCCTTGTCAGACAGCTTGAAATTTTGATTTACTGAACTTGAGGCCTGTGAAACTATGGAAAATGTTCACCAGTTTGCTTTCAGACCAACTCTGCTGCATGTGTTCATGAGTTCCATAAAGATTGCATGCTTTCTGTTTAATACAAACTGTAGATTTTTTTTTTTTCCACACCCATCCTTGCTTTTTATATTTTATTTTTGTTTCCCTTGCCTTGGTTGGATGCCTTTGTGTGTTTAATCCAAATCCCTGTCCAGTCCTGGAGTTTGAACTACGGAAAGCCAAGGAGACCATACAGGCCCTCCGAGCCAACCTGACTCAGGCTGCAGGTGGTGTACATAAACCTTTTCTTATGTCTCTACTTTCAACAATGTAGAAGTAGCTGTGCTTGTCCTGTGTGAAAGAGTAAAATTTAGTTACTTTTTTTTCTTCTCCAGAAAATGAAGTTCCTTTGCAGGAACGAAAAAATTATAAATCAAGTCCTGAAATTCAGGTAGGTGGGTGGTGGTAACTGAGCTGTGCATGGACTTTAAGATAGATTTGCTTATGAATTTGGAAAAAAGATAAAACAAAGATGTAGTGTATTCTTTTCTTTTTTTCCAGGAGCCAATCAGACCTCTTGAGAAAAGAGCTCTAAACTTCCTAGTTAATGAATTTTTATTGAAAAATAGTTACAAGCTTACATCAATAACATTTTCAGATGAAAATCATGATCAGGTAATTTTTTCTTATGGGGTTTTTTACATGCTGGCTTTCTGTATTCTGATCTTGTCATAAACTGAAGTGAACCTAAATGATATTTCTTATGTATGTAGTTCTCCTCATACATATGAGTATTCTAAGTGTTATATATGTTAGTTAGCATTTTCATATATAAAGCGTGGTTTGAAAACACAGCACTTTGAGGAGTGTTTTCCCAAAACTTGTAGGAAGGAGACAGAATGCTTGCATTCCTTGAAACAAAGCAAGAAGAAACATACTGTGAGTTATAGGTCCTTATACTTTCCTGGATTCTGATGGACAACCCTTCAGTTAAACTCAAGGATCTGGTTGTAGGCAAACTTTGAATGTAATCTTCTCCTTAAATCATACTCAACTTATTGCTTGTCTTCTCCTGGGTATGTATATTTGTCAGTATACTTACTCATACTGTGGCATTGAAAATAGTCTTGGAGGAGCTCTCAGTAATAAGTAATAATACTCTTGGGTAAGTCCAAACGTAGCAGTGCTTTGATGCATTTTTCTTAAGATAATCAGTTTTATGTCTCTATTGGCTTGCATTTTCTGGGAAAAATTCCTTCAAATGTTTGCAACGTTCTGACTGTTACGGGCTGAACAAAACACCCAGCAGCATTAGCACCTAATATATAGTCAGCACAAACCTGGAGAATTGCCAAGAGAATGAAATATTAAATTCAGTATTGGATACAGATAGAACCAGTTGAAATTCAGTAACTAGTCCTCCTATATCTTTCCTACAATTCATACCATAATCTGTAAAGTAAAGGGGTTGTTAAGTGGAGAATCCAGAATTTTACTTAAGATTTGGGTATAACAGTGCTAGATTGCCTACAAATAGTTGTGAGGATGCCACTTCAAAGAGGGAAGAGATGAATAAGTTGTCCTTACTTTTTACATGTTCTCAACTGAAAATATCTTATATTGTATGACAATTAGCAAAAGAAAGGGGAAGTTCTTAATTTTAAGAAGACAAACAACGTGCAGTTAACATATAGAATGCACTTTTTTTCTAGATTTTTCACAGCATTCTTTCAGAAAATAATCTTTCTTTGCAATATGTTTATGTAACCAGACTGAAAAACATACATTGAAAATTGTGAGCAGCAGGAAAAATATTTTTTTAAAAATCTAGAAGTCTTAAATTTAATTGATACAGTGCACATGCTCTAGTTTTAAATATATATATATATGGACATGGGATAATATTGTAGTAATAGGGTGGTAACATGTCGGTGAGAAAAGGAAGGACATATAGTGATGGTTGAGACAGAAGACCCCTAGTATTGTTTACACCTCTACACAATTAATACAGTTATGCCCAAATTTCGCGGAGAACATGCACCCCAGTTATCAGTTACCTACAAAGCTATTTGAGTGTCTGGCTCTGGAAAATGATACCTGTTCTTGTGAATGAGATGGGAACAAAACAATACACCTATCACTAGATAGCCTACTATCAACTGCATTACCTTCTCCTAGAATTTGATCAATGGTATGTCTGATTCTAAAAACAGTTCATGTCCTAGGGAAAAAAAAAATGTGATCTTTGTGGTTTTTAAAGGTTCTGTCTTTGGTACATTACCTAGAGCTGCCTTTGGGGTGAAACTTCTTTAGGTCCTGATGTGGATCATTTTTCTACTTCTGTTTCTTGCTGTCTGATTTAAGTTTCATCTCCTTTACTACAGTGCAACCTTGATGTGATTTATTTCGCTTTTGTATGACCTGTAGTCAAGTGAGGAAGAAAAACAAAAATAAAAGGAAGTATATTATATGCTTTAGTTTCTTTTATTCCTTTGAAGGATTTTGAACTTTGGGATGATGTAGGATTGAATATCCCAAAACCTCCTGACCTGTTACAACTTTATCGTGACTTTGGAAACCATCATGTTACTGCAAGAGATGTGGTGGATGTATCAGTTGGTGTAGAAGATGATGAGTTAGAGGCTGCTACTCCTATACTTGGAAGTGTTCCTGTATTTGAAACAGCACCACAGTCAATAGAAGTAAGAGATTTCAAACATATGAAATATTTCTTCTGTACAGTATTACTTAACTTTATTGTACTAAACTCTTTTGTTTTTATCTTGTATTTAGCAATGTTTAATAGTGCAAAAATTAGAAGACCAAATTAGTGTGTTAAACAGTGAGAAATGGTCTTTGATGGAACAAATCCAAAGACTTGAGAGGTATGTATTTATCTGTCTGCTCAACTGCTGATAAATGTTGGAAAAAGTTCTTAATGTTTTTTCTAGAATGTATATGAAAACAAACATACTTTGTAAATTACAAGTTCTTCAGAGCAGAGTAATCTTTCCTTTTTAATTTGTCGTACTTGATTTCATAAAAAGGAAGGTACTTCAAACTATTTCCCTTTTGTTACCTGCATCATTTAATTTTGTCATCAGTTTTGTTCTTTCAATGCAACTTGACTTCTTTGAAAACGGAATCACTTCTGATGTGTTTTGTGCAAGTTTTCTCTTCAGTCAGTTTTATTTCATTCTTTAGTACTATGGTGTGGACAGGTTGCAAACACAGAAAGATGTTTGTTTTAATAACTTATTTCAACACACTTTTTCTTTTTACAGACCATGACTAGAAATAACAGTATCTTTTGAAGTCTTTGTTAAAGTTTCATCAAAACGTATGATTCTATTAGCTGTAAGATACCATTCTTCTTAAAAATTATGCACTTGCCCACATGCCATATTGGTGCATCTCTTAAGTGCCTTTTATTGACTTGCATAGTTACCATTTCAAAGCCAGGTAGGATAATATATATTAATTCACCACTGTAGTATAAAGTTTTGCAGCCCAGATAGTTGTCTCAATGCTCAGATTTCAACCAGAAGCAGATGACATGGTTATTCACTTACTGTTTCACTCATTGAGTGCAACATTTTTTCCTACTACTAATTGTTGCCTACAGAACTCGCTTAAACTAGTGCTCATTTTGACAACTTGTGTGTTACAAGTTATTTCTATTAAAGGGATTTTTGAACATACTGTAGTTGAAGAGGGAGCTCTTCAGTATGTTGTCCTTATTTTTGTGCTTCAGTCTTGTGATTCCAGCCTTATCATGAAAGCTCAAAAAAAACTTCATTCTTTGTTTTTCCTTTTTTAGTGAAATAGATTTTCTTAAGAATGAAAACTTTGTGTCAACAGTTTATGGTGGAGCTCCCCATCCTGCTTTGAAACAAGTGCCTCTCACAGTCTCACAGGACAATGGACGGTACTTGAGTATCAAGAGCCCTGAGAATGACAATAAGTGTGTAAACACTGAGGAAACAAGCCTTTCTTTATCAGCTGAAGTGGATTCAAGGACTTATAAAGATAATATGCTAAACTCTATTCCCTGTAAAGAAACAGAGAAACTGTCCTCTTGTGCTCCTTCAACTAAAGCAGTAGTCCACTTTGATAAACCTAACAGGTTAGTGATAAGTTTGAAATTAGAATTCTTTTGAATTAAGAATTCTTGTAACTTGGATAGATTTTTTTTTAACGGTAAAATTCTGCAGAATTCATAGATCATCTGTGTTTTGACTGCAAATAAGACTTAACATAACTTTAGGGTACAGTGCTAATATTTTCACTGTACCATTTTTTAGGAAGGAGTACATTTGACAAACCTGCATTTTTACAATGAAGTTTAAGGGTTTCTTTTCACTTCCTAGTTGTTTCGAAAACCAGTCCTGTTCCTTGCAGTGAGAGGAAAAAGAAAAAAGAAAAGCTGAACTCAAACTGTCAAATGGGAAGACAGGATATTTCCATTACATTTTAAATTTTAATTTTATAAGAAATATCTTCTCTTCTGCTAGAAGAGTGATGGGGAAAGTTTTTACTTTTACTATGTAGATGTGTATAACTATTCTAGATAATCTGATCTCTGTATGGATTTTTTAAATTTTAATAATAAGAAAGGGTATTTGCTTTCTCCCTTTGACTTACACAGTGTCTTTAGAAGATTCAGACATCAGTTGATGATATAGGACAAGATGCTTTCTGTGCAAGTTTTAGAAGACAAATGTTCTTTTTCCTACTTAAGCATAGTGGATGAGGCAGTCTTAGATTAACATGTAAATACAGGCCTCAGATAAGGCAGAGAGAGTTGTCACTACTGGGAAAAATAGGATGCTGCTGCTTGCCTGTTTTATGGAACAATCATTTATTGTTTCTGAGAACACATCTGCCAAATATTCCTCCTTGGAGAAGGTTATTTTGAGTCTCCTATCAGGGTTTTACATGTATGCTTAAGGCTTTGAGTAGCTTGGCTGTGTTGGCTGGTGCTGTGGATGGCCATGTAGCAGTAGATCTATGTTGGAGATTAGGCAGCAATTTGTTAGTTTTGAGGTTCTCAGCATACATTTGAATCCAACATTCAGATCCTAAAGTGGCAGTTGAACAGTATTTAATCATGAAGCTAGTGACTACTCAACTGTTTTTATGCAACGTGTAGAATTGGGGCATTAAGCAAAAATACCATTTCTTGTGATTTCTGTCCCTCTAGCCCCAGTTTGCATAATTGTGTACTTCCTTTTGTATTGCTAAAGCTTCCTTTTTTTTCATGCTTTAGACCTGCTTTTGTCTGTGTGGTGGTTTGAAAGATGGTATGTTTTTCAGAACTGTAAGTTACTTCTTAATTAGTATGCTGACTTTTTTTTCTTGCCACAAAGCAAATACCTTAAAAGTCTAAGATAATTTTAAACAAAAACTTCCACGGTGTGTTTTGCTTAAAACTTGCTTTCTGAATGTTATTTACCTAGCTGTTTAAATCAAAGTGAAAGGACTTGTTCAGTCACCTTCCTGACCTATGCTTTCCTTCCTCCGCACACCCCAACCCCGTCTTCCTTTTTGACCATATTTCAGGAAATTGTCACCAGCTTTCCATCAAGCACTACTGTCTTTCTGTCGGATGTCAGCAGACAGCCGTTTGGGATCAGAGGTATATTTCCCTGTTGGCATAAACTAGAATATTCCTTATTCTGCATGGCAGCAACAGTTAAGCAGGAATTAAACCATATTTATTAACACATATGCAGATAAATTTCTGTGCGCGAAATGTAAAAATATAAGAATACGCTTACAGTGTTTAGATTAATTACAAAACCTGATGATGATAGGTATGTAATTAATGGGAAGTTTTGAGTCTCTACAAGTGAATTGATGCTTTTGAAGTTACTGCCAGCTCAAAAACACATGCCTTAATGTGTGTAAGTAAATATTTGCTTGTAAGTTATCAGCCACCTGCAATTTCTGTTATTCTTTTGAAAGGATATTTTTCTGCTCCTATGCTTCATTTTAAAAAACAAAATTTAAAAAAAAAAACAAAAAAAAAAACCCCAAACAAACAAAAAAACGCACAACCCAACAACTTGGTTTTCTAGGTATCTCGGATTGCAGACGGTGAAAAAAGTGTCATGTTAATGTTGGGCCGCTGCCTGCCTCACATTGTTCCCAATGTGCTGCTTGCAAAGCGAGAGGTGAGGAATCTTGAAACTTTTTATTTTTACCAGGCTCTTTTCCTTTTCATTTGAAATTCTGTGAATGTTCCTGGATCCATGCTTGATTTCTTATGTCTTTCTCCTTTCCTTCCCTCTGCTTGGCCGGATGTGGTATTTTAACTTCCTTTCATAGCTTGTAGCATGAGCTGTGTAATGCATTTAACATTTTTGTGGCTTTTTAGGCTAATTCCTACTTTGCTTTACAGTTGAAGTTACATTTGATTACATGTATTGTCTTGAAAAAAAATCATCTGTTTCAGTTTGATTGAAAAAGCCACAAGTGATAATTGTGTGACTGGATTGTGTGGGATGCTTACTGTTCCAAGAATTTAAATTTGCTTTAAAAATAGCTTTTCTCAGTTACCACCCATTGCTATAACTATTGTGATGTTCTTTCAGATGTAGGCATGGGATTTAAAGGCAAACTTGAATATCTGTTAGTATTTATTGTTATCAGTATTTCAAAAAGTTAATGTAAGAACTAAGTTCTCTTCAACAAGGCATAAATTTGGGTCTTTGTCCAAAATCAACCTTATCATGAGAGAATCTTAGCCCAATTTTACAGAACAGTGTTTTAAAAATATAACAAAAGATCATTAATTTGAGAACAATAAATAACACATTTGGGTTATAATGCAAAGCAATCACCAGTCTGCTCTGAAAAAATACACTGGTAGTCTTTAAGATCTTACACTGTCGCTGTGTTAGACGTGAGAATTAAAGATAATTTGGTGATTGATCCCTAAACTATCTATCTCTGTACTTGAAGCATGCATCGTTTTGAAACTGGTTGCAAAATCTTAAGCTGAAATGTTCCGTGCATTTTCATGTGGATGTCACAGTATAGCCCTTGCCAGGAGCTGAGCACCACGCTCACTGCCCCCTGGACACTGAATTTGTGTGGGTTAACAATCTCTCAGTAGATATTGTCTATTACAAGAGATTCAGAAGGCATTTCACCAGTGCTTTTTAACCCTCTTAAGCTCAGTAGCAGCCTGGCTGACTTGATGTCAACTGTAACATCAAGACAGTGATATCTCCGTGACCAGTTAGTATCAGAATGTCTGACATATTTCTGGAAGTATTTGTTAATTTTGTGTGTTGGTGGAGATTTAATTGTTCTTTCATGTCTGTAGTTTAGGTTCTGATGGAAGATGAGAGAGAAGGAAAAATACAATATTGAGTAGGGTGGCTGAGTAGATGATTTCAAATGTTTCTAAAAGCCACTCAACCATGTAAAATCAAATTATTTCTCTGTAACAGAGGATAATTGCCTGAAAACAATTCATATTAATTACATTTACATGTATCAACATATAAATTTAATTTTTTTATTGCAAGTGTCTACGTCATCTTAACTGCTTGAAAACATGTATGTCAGTGTTTAGATTTGCATGTGAATGCACTCAAAGGAGATACCACAAGCCAAATAGTAATTGGAATGGAAGATGCTGAAAACCTAGTACTCAAAAAGCCCATGAAATTTTATAAAACTTCATCTGCATTGGAATCTCCTTCCTCAATTGTGTTTTTATTGCTTAACACTAAAACACAATTTCATCTTAAAGTCTGAAATCAGACACCACCTGTTTGTCAAAATGTATACCATAAAAAGATTCCTTTGGGTAAACTGTAATTAGAGAAAAGGAATCCTTTAATTTTTTTTATGATAGCAGATCAGTGCAATACTGATTTTTCACACTTTAGAACATGTAAAAATCAGTGTCTTTTTCTCAGGTAATAGGAATAACCTTGATTGTACATACAATTATCATGCTCTGCAGTATGTAGTCCTTTAAAGGAGTTTGGTCCAGGGTAAACTTTTTGGCTTAATATCAAGATATTCTTACTCTTGTTCAAGAAATGCTTTTCCTTAATCATTTATACCTTTCATCACACCTAGTATTCCAGGGTTAGTTTCTATAACTCTAATTTATGTTATGCAAATTTAGCAAAATCAGGATAGTAATTGTTTACTTAATGTGCCCCACTAGATTTTTATACTGAGAAACTGTTATTTATATAGAGTTCAATATGATAAGAATGAAGTTTTACTTTTATTTCTTTAAGTTGAAGCAAAGATAATGCTGAATCTGCAGAGTGTGTATGGGTGTCATTCTCATTTGTGCTAGAAAAAAGTAATGCTGTAAATTTGAAGTTGTTTACATTAACATGTAATAAATACACATAGACATAATCTTTAGTTCTCTGGCATTGTTTTTTTTCAGGTAGCTGTATCTTAAAACACAGTAGAGTTGAATATCTTATTAAAGATTTTCATCTCAGTTTTAAAGTTTAAAAGCCATAAAATAATGGCTTTCTTAAAATGTAGAAGAATGCTGTATCAGAGCTTGGCAGTATGTCTAAGTGGCTGTTTCCAGTGGCTGTGTCAAGCATATGTCATTCTGGTTGTATGTGGATAAAGGTATGTAAGTTTGAGTTCCTGGGCATGATTGTTTCTTCCATTTCACAGAATGGAGGAGAATAGAAAAGTTTTTAAATGAACAATTAAAATATGTCATTACACTGTAAAACTTAAATGGTAGTAGGCTTCTATATATTCTGTTTCTGAAAAATAGGGATAGTGTTGACCCACAGCCTGTTTGCTGGTTCTCTTCTGGTTCACTTGGTGTTGTAGTTTAGAGACAGCCATGTGGCTGCTTCACACTCCCCTCCCTGGCAAGAAGAAAAGGCAGAAAAATGTACAAAGACCCTGCAGGGTGTGATATGGAGGTTTTAATACAGCAGTACAACAAAATAATTAATAAAAATAGCAACAGTATTAATAAATAACAATGAAAAATATATATACAAAGAAACAAGGGCTAATGAACCCACTCTGGACCCCACTAGGGTTTTCACACCCCTATCTTTATGTACTGGGCATGATGTCAGTATGGTATAGAGTAACACCTGGACAGGTTGAGACCCACCCTTCCTGGCTTCTGGTGAAAATTAACCCTACCCTATCTGAACCCAGAACATTATCCACCTCTTATTCTATACCATCTATGCCATACCCCACAGAGTTACTTAATGATTAACAATAGACAGTTTAATTCACTTCCTGTTCTCAGCCAAGATTAAGTCCCCTTCTGGTACACATTGGACTTCTCCATCCTCTTGCATCATCCCCTAGGTGTACCCAGGCCCTTGAGCAAAAGCAATCCTGTGGCTGGGTTTGCTGTTGCCTGAGGTAGGGCGGACCCAGACCATCCTCCCTAAGACATTCTTCATGGACACTACAGGGACTTTATCTCCTCCTACAGCACATGACAATTGAGAGTAAGCAGGGACAGATGAATTGGTAGATCCTCTGGTGTTGACCATCCAGGTGACCTTTGCCAAAGTGTATCCCAGTGTTTGAAGGTCCCACCCCCCGTTACTTTCAGTGTGGTTTCTAATAGTCCACTGTACAGTTCCATTTTCCCAGAAGGTGGTGTGTGGTGGGGAATGTGACAGACCCACTCAATGCCGTGCTGCTCAGACCAGGCCTCTGTGAGGCTGTTTCAGAAATGAGTCCCGTTGTGACTCGCTTCTTTCTGGGGTGCATTGTCACCAGAGGACTTCCTTTCCAAGGCCCAGGATGGTGTTCCAGGCAGTGGCAAGGGGTGCTGGATACATTTCCAGTGATCCAGCAGTTCTTACCACCATTGCGAGCACATTGCACTTTCCTCAGCAGGTTTGTGGGAGCGTGAAACAGCCAATCTACCTGGCTCTCAATATTTGTATTTCAGCCATCGTCCTGCAATACCACCGGGACTTTAACCTCTTGGCTTGCTTGGTCACAGCAGATGTTTCCTACGCATGAGTGACCTCTGCGATACGGTCCATGGTGAGGTCCATCCTTCTATCTCAAGCCCATTTGTATGTTGCTTCTTGTTGTTGATGACCTGTAGTGTCATGGGCCCACCGAGCTGTAAATAATTCACCCTTTTGTTGCCAGTCCAAATCCACCTGAGGCACTCTGATCTTGGCAGCCAGATCCACCCACTGATTGTTTTGATGCTCTTTAGTGGCTCAACTCATGGGTACCTGAGCATCCACATGACATACTTTTACCACCAGGTTCTTCACCCAAGCAGCAATATCTTGTCCTAATCCAGCAGCCCAGGTGGGTTTACCTCTGTGCTATCAGGTGCTCTGCTTTCCCTTCTGTAATGACAGGGCATTTCATAGACTCATAGAATGGAAGGGACCTCTGGATATCATTGAGTCCAGCCCCCCTGCCAATTCAGGAACACCTAGGGCAGGTCACACAGGAGCAGATCCAGGAGGGTCTTGAAAGTCTCTAGAGGAGACTCCACACCTTGTCTGGGCAGCCTGTTCCAGGGCTCTGTCACTCACAGTGAAGAAGTTTTTCCTCATGTTGAGGTGGAACTTCCTCTGTTTCACCTTGCTACCATTACCTCTTGTCCTATCACAGGATACCACTGAAAAGAGACTGGCTCCTTCTACTTGACACCCACTCTTCAGATATTTGTAAACATTCATAAGATCCCCTCTCAGGCTTCTCTTCTCCAGGCTAAACAGCCCCAGGTGTCTCAGCCTCTCCTCATAAGAGAGATTGTTCCAGCCCCTTCGTCATCTTTGTGGCTCTCCGCTGGACTCTCCCTAGTATTTCCCTGTCCCTCTTGAACTGGGGAGACCAGAACTGAACACAATACTCCAAATGTGGTCTCACTAGTGCAGAGTAGGGGGAGGAGGAGAACCTCCCTCCACCTGCTGGCCACACTCTTCTTTATGCACCCCAGGATACCATTGGCCTTCCTGGCCACAAGGGCACATTGCTGTTCCATGGATAACTTATTGTCCACCAGGATACCAAGGTCCCTCTCCATGGGGCTGCTTTCCAGCAGATCTACTCCTAAACCTGTACTGGTACATGGTGTTGTTCCTCCACAGGTATAGGACTCTACACTTATACTTGTTGAACTTCATTAGGTTCACCTTTGCCCAGCTCTCCACTGTGTCCAGATCTCGCAAGATGGCAGCAAAACCTTCTGGCGTATCAACCACTCCTCCTGGTTTAGTATCACCAACTTGCTGAGGGTAGACTGACCCTTCATCCAGGTCATTGATGAAGATGTTGAATAAGACTGGACCCAGAACTGACCCCTGGGGAACACCACTTCTTAAACGTTGCCAGCTGGACTCTGCACAACTGATCATGACCCTCTGAGCACTATCATTCAGCCAGTTCTCAACCCATGTCACTATCTGCTCTTTTAACCCACACTTCCTGATCTTATCCACGAGGATGTTATGGGTGGCAGTATCAAAAACCTTGCTGAAGTCAAGGTAGACAACATCCACTGCTCTCCCGGCACCTACCCATTCAGTCACACAGTCATAGAAGGCTGTCAGATTAGTCAGGCATGGCTTCCCTTTAGTAAACCCATGCTGGCTACTGTTTATAACCGTCTTTTCTTCCATGTGCTGAGATACGATCTCCAGACATGAGATGCTCCATTACCTTTCTAGGTGTGGAGGTGCGCTGACTGGTCTCTAATTATCAGGGTCTTCCTTTTTGAAGACTGGAGTGACATTGGCTTTCCTCCTGTCCTTGGGCACCTCACCTGTTCTCCATGATCTTTCAAAAATGATTTCTCATTGTGAGAGTGGTAGAGCAACATCAGCCAGCTCCCTCAGTGCTCATGGGTGCAGCCCATTAGGGCCCATGGATTTGTGTGTGTTCAGTTCACACAAGTGATTTCTAACCCAATCCTCATCGACCAGTGGAGAGATTTCCTCCTTCCAGGCTTTCACTCTTACTTCCAGCATCAGGGTTTCCTGAGGGCTGGTCTTAGCAGTGAAGACTGAAGGAAAGAAGGCATTTGGTAACTCTGCCTTCTCTGCATCCTCTGTCAGCAGGTCTCCCGCATCATTCAGCAGTGGGACCACATTTTCTCTAGTCTTCCTTTTAAACACTGATGTATTTGAAGAAGCCCTTCTTGTTCTCCTTTACTTCCTTTGCTAGAGTTAATTCCAAGAGGGCCTTCTACAAGTCAGTATAGAGATAGAGCACTGGCCACCTTTCTCGCTGAGCAGTATCTAAAGCCTTTCATCTTTGCAAACTGACTTGATTCGCCTTGTCCTTCATCAGTTTTGATGACCCATTGTGTAGGGCTCCACACACCAGCTTTCCAAGGTCAGTGTTTTCCCACAATGCAATTTGCCCATCAGTGAACATGGCGTATTGCTTCTGGTAGTTTATGTGGTGGGGCCTGCTTGGCACATGTCTCTTCCTCCTTTGGTGACATCCCAAGATCTTTGCCCTCTGACCAATTTGTGATCGAGATTCCTGGGCAGCTGGGACTTCCTGATGTCTATTGACTGATGTTTATTGTCTGTGCAACCCACGTATTCCACTTTGCATCAGTTTCGCGGTGTGTAGAGGAGACCCTCCCCTTGAACATCCAGCCCAACGCCACCAGTCAGGCTGGCAGGAGGAGCTGTGCTTCAGTACTGACCAGTTACCAAAGCAGGTCAAACTCCTTCATATGCTGCCAGGATCTCTTTTTCAGTTGGAGTGTAGTTGGCCTTAGATTCTTTTGTACCCCTAACTCTAAAATCCTAGGGGTCAGCTTCAGGTCTCCCTGTATACTCTTGTCAGAGGCTCCAGATAGGACCATTCTTTCCAGCTGCAGCGTAGAGCACATCTTTCATCACTTGTCCTGCCTAGACTGGCATGTGCAATTTCCTGTTTAATGTGTTCAAAGGCTTGTTCCTGCTCACAACCCCTTTCAAAATTGTTCTTCTGTGTCAAACGGTAGAGGTGGCTCACAGTCAGGCTGTAGTCTGGGATACGCATCCTCTAGAAACCCACAATGCCCAGGAAAGCCTGTGTTTCTTTTTTACTGGTTGACAGGGACATGGCTGCTATCGTGTTGATCATATCCACTGGGATCTGGAGATGTCCATCTTGCCATTTTATTCCTAAAAACTGTTTCTCTCATGCAGGTCCCTTAACCTTTGTTTTATAGCAAAACCGGCCTTCAGGAGGATTTGAATTACTTCCTTCCCTTTCTTGAAAACATCATCTGCTGTGTCAACTCATACGATGATGTCGTCAATGTATTGCAGGTGTTCTGGAGCTGCACCTTTCTCCAGTGCAGTATGGATCAGCCCATGGCAATTGGTGGGGCTGTGCTTCCACCCCATGGGCAGTCAATTCCAGGTGTACTGGACAGCCCTCCAAGGGAAACCAAACTGTGGCCCGCACTCTGGTGCTATAGGAATAGAGCATAAGGCGTTAGCAATGTCAGTGGTTGCATACCACTCAGCTACCTTTGAGTCCAGTTCACACTGAAGCTTTAGTACCTCTGTCAGAACAGCACTCCGCTGTTAGTCTCCATTCTCCATTAGGTTTTCGCATTAGCTATATGGGGCTGTTGAAGGGGAGTGAGTTTTGCTGATTCCCCCGCTGGCTCTCCAGTTGTTGAATCTGGATGGGGATCAGGGAATCTCAATTGCTGAGATACTACTGTGATAGCAGTTTGCAGCTGCTGCTCTTTGACCTTCATCAGTCCCACCACAGAAGGGTCCTCTGAGAGATCAGATGAGTTTAGCAACTGCTCATTTTCCTCCAAGGCAGCTGTACCAAAGGCCCACTGGTACCCTTTGGGGTCCTTGAAATATCCTTTCCTGAGATAATGTGTGCCATGGTTGCATGGGGCCTCTGGGCCTGTCAGAATGGGATGTTTGTACCACTTTTTCCCAGTTGGACTCGGTTAGACTCACTTCAGCCTTCAGTACAGTGAGCTGTTGGGGTCCTTCTGCTACCCCAGAAAGATGGGTTTGATCTCTCTGTAGCTTGATGGCATCAGGGTGCAGTGTGTACCAGTATCTACTAAAGCCTTACAGTCCTGTGGGTCTGATGTGCCAGGCCATCAGATCCACAGAGTCCAGTAAAACCCATTGTCCCTTTCCTCCACCTGGCTGGAGTCAGGGCCCCTCTAATCCTGATCAGGGTTACGCGCTTCTTACGGAAATGACATAGAGGTCCCCTCGAGAATCAGAAGCACGATCAACTCTTCTCTGTCTGGGGTATTTCCCACTGGAGTGGCATTTTTACCGGAAGAATCCTTTTTCATGATTGTTTTCCCTTTCAGCTCAAATTCTCTCACAGCCAGGGTCAAAGTGGGTTTTCCTTTGCACTTCCTTGTGTTTTCTCTGTGGTCACATAGGGTACCATGTGGTGTATGCTTCCCATATTCTTGTGCAGTGGAGGACCTGCTCTTAATAGCTGAGACATGGGCCCATTCATGTGGACAGTAGGAAATGTCCTCTATGAATTTTTTTTTTTTTTCCCCCCCTCCCAGGGCAATTCCACCACAGTTCAGGCCCCAACAAAAAGGAGACGTTTAGAGCCAGCCAGGTGGCCACTTCACCCCACCCCAGGAAGGAGTAAAGGCAGACAAAAAAGTAGAAGAAAAAACCTCACAGGTGGAGATAAGGAGGTTTTTAATACAACAGAACAACGAAATAATTAACAAAAAGAGCAACAGTATTAATAAATAACAATGAAAATTATATATATACAAAGAAATGAAAGGCTAACAAAACCACTGTGCCACGAAGACCATGGGCAATGACCTTTGTCTGGGGTTTCCCCATCCCTGTCTTTATGTAGTGGGTGTGACATAGGGTATCGGATATCTTGCCTGCTTTGGTTGTCTGTCCTGGATGAGACCCTTCTGGTGGAAATTAACCCTAGCCAATCCAAACCCAGGACACATGAGGTGTTGGTTTCAGTCTGGGGCCTTTTTTGTTTGGAGATGGGGTTGTCCATCCACACATGTGAGAGACATAATTTTTATATTTGATTCCTTCAGTTCCCTTCTCTGTGTATGAGGGGCTACTGTAGTTTTTTTTAGAATTAAATAGATCGGTCTCACAGAGTATCCTTTTCATCTCTGGTCTGAAACCTGATGTCTTCTAAATCCATGTCTTTAAATATAACATAATTCATAGATGCAAGGAATCAAATTAATGGTTATGAATCGAATTGCCAATTGATACTTGTTTTATTGCAGTAAATTTATGTGCAGTTTTCCAAATAAACAGTAGAAGTAAACGAAGAAGTACAAAGATTTTTTTCACACACATACCTACATTGATGCTCATGTAAAAGCATTCCTTTGGGATCTCTGAGAGACTTAATTTGGGTCCTGGAATAATAGTCTTATCCTATGAAATGTACTTAGAGTTGTCATTTTAATACTAATAAGATTAGTACAAAGTTCTGAGTTGTGTAGTAATCCTATGGTTAAATATTTTTTCAATTTAAAACTAAATGATTGAATTCAGAACTTGCAGTACATTCTTGCACAAGAGACTCTATATTGGTAGTTTCTAGTGCCTGTAGCTGTTTCAGTTGTTGAAGATAAGATGATTTTATTTACTGGTTGTCAGAGGCTAAGTTACAGAAGAATTTTAACATAACATTGTTTCACAATATAAACATTGACTGTTACAAGAGGCTAAAAGGGACACATTTACAAAATCCCTCATAATGTCATCCTGGTTTATATATGTTGTCACCTATTTGCCATATTATTGCATTAATATTTGAAATAATAAAGGAGATTACTGTTCTAAGCTATTGAAGTAACCGGTCTTGGCACTTAATGCAAATTTATTGTTGGAGATAATTATTTTGCTTATGAACGCTCCAACAAAAAGACAGTAGTTAGAGAAACTAAGATATAGAAGACTGTTGTCAGAATGTTAAAAGAAATAATGAAGGCAACACACAGAAAATTCCTTGCTACCGCGTAAAAAATTGTTAGCAAAAATAGACAAATGCTTGCTATGGGATGCATTGAAAAAAAAAAAACCAAACTTTAATATAGTGATAGCAGCTACTATTATTAAGGACACATTCTTTTGACCATAATGAAGAGGTGCTCTGTATACCCTTGTAAATGTTTCATGTATTGAGAACTTGAATTAGTTCAAATCGTGAATCTTGTTCAAAAATAATGGAACATACAGCAAGTTAGGGAGAAGCTCTCCAAGGGGACTATGCTGAAAAAAGTGAGTTATTCTTGGAGAGACCTAATGTGGACAGTTACACAGAAATAGGACAGAGAAAAGAAGGGTTGATTTAGTTCTTTTGTGCAATGCATTAGATCAGCTTCATAGCCTTGTCTGTCATTCACCTGTAAATAGCTTATCTTACAATAAGATCGAAATAACAATTTTCTTTCTATTCTACATTTGGGTAGCTCACAGATACAAACTTGCCTCTTCAGTATCAGAGGTGAGACTTCTGACATGATGTTTCATTTGTTGCAAGTGCTGACAGTGTTACAATAGTAGTCTGCTTGGTATCTAATGGGAAAACAGTATCGGAATTCTGAACATCACTTCTCATAGTATTGGTGACTAACACCAATGTGAACTAATCAGTTTTCTTAACTCAGAGACAAAAAGGAAAAGAGAGACTTGGGGATGAACAGGATGTCTAGAGAGAATCCGGAATTAAATAAAGGGAAGGATGATTGTGGTGCTGTGTTTGTTTTTTTTAATTTATGTTCTTGCTATTATGACAATCAGCACAACTGGTATTCTTTCCCATGGGAGGCACGTTGTTTCAATAGTAATGGAAGGTACTCTCCTTGATTATTAATAATTATATAAAGTTTTCATGACAATGTTATGAATTGTCTTGAATTTAAACAGCCAACTGGTAATATTGCTGTGTCTTAGTGGAAAATTACCACTTACTACAGCGCTTCTCTGCTATTTTTGAGAATGAAAAACCTGAGATTTATTAAACAAGTCTGCATCTAGGGCATGGCCCTTAGCAACAGGGAGGAATGAGCTCAAACCTGCCTGCAGATTGTTTTTTGTTCTTAATCATTCTGAATATCCCAAGAAGGATCAGTCCTCTTTTAAGTCTTTGGGAGAATTCACTTGACCTGCTTTGTCTTTATTTTAGAGCAGTTTTGTTCTTCTTGTCCCACAGAAAGTCCCTACTGCCTCCAATTTTACCTTTCTGCCCATTAAGTCTATGGGGAGCTCATAAAACACTGTTCAAGACTTCTCACTGTTTCTCCACTCCCCTTACTAGAAGAAACTGTAGAAGCACTGATGCAGCGATGCAGAGAACACTCTCTTCTCCCATAGTATGCATGAAAGAATGTGACCAATGGACAAGAAAATACAGCTAATTCCGTCAGCATTAATAACCAGCTTTCTGCAAGGTAAAGAACCAGCCTTGTATCTGCCCCATGTCAATGGTGTTAGGTTACCTGTTAGCCTTTCAAACACAAGATACCTGAGTGAATATTCAGAGGTGTTTCCCTTTCACACAGACTCAGCTGGCAGAAGACTAACTTTGTTAATGTCCTTAAATTTGAAAAGAAGCTTTACAAAAAAAAAAAAAGCTCATGGCACTGTTTTGAAATCTAGCAGTAGCTTTGAGTGAGCAGTTAAGATTTTTGAGTAGATGTTTGAACATACAAAGTGAAGTCATTGAGATAGTTTCAACAAATGAAACAAAACCCCCAGATGATAAAAAATACACATGTCCCCACTTCATGGGGTATGCTCTTTTTAAAACAATTCTTTATAAGGAGTACTTAAGAAAAATTGCAAGTGCATTTAGATAGATTTCATAATGTTAGATCTCTGAAGTAACTTAGGTTTTTCCATGACCTATATTCATTATGGTGAAGTTAGTAATTTTTTTGTATATCAAGAAATTGAGATCTGATTTCCTCTTTAAAAGATCTTAGCTTCATGTATAAGTAGAGGTGTTTAGAGTGACAGGGAGGGGGTTTTTATTATTAATTTTGACAATATTCTTCAAATCTTTTTCAGTTAAAACAGTGTTTGCAGGAGAGGAAATGCTTTTGTGAAGTGTAAGAAAAAAGGTTAAATAGGTTCAATCTGCTACCTCCCCAAAACTTTAAATGGGCAAAAACTCAATGTTAAGTATACAAAAAATAAAATCTAATATGCAAATTCTAGAGGGAAAGAAACTTTCAGCTGAAGGAAGTTATGTAGCTCTTCATGTGATGTCAATTGCAAAGTTTCTTTAGTACAGGTTTTCAATTCATATTATTTTGTGTTGTGCTACAGTTACTTAAAAACAAACCCAAAAACTGTGTGACTTTAAAATATTTAGAAATAGAAATGTCCACATTGTTCACATTTATTTCTCATTTCTTCTTATGGACTTTCAGATTCTTTTTAAGCAGTGGGTAGAATATTTCCGCATTCATTCCTTTGTCTAATCATAAATTCCCTAATCTGTACCTAATGGGTTAAATATTGCCAAAATATTCCTTAATGTTAAAATACGTTTCAGGACATGTTTTGGTCATTTTCTGTGGGCAATAAGGCACATGGAGTTCTTGTAAAATAGAAACAAAAGCTTAACAGGAGTTGACTACTGTAGGTAGTACTCTGAAGTACTGTTCTGTGTTTAAAATACACATAGCACTTCTTGTTTAGGACAATATGAGTTGATCAATGAGAGGGACTTTAATCCTGTTTCCACATGTCCACTTTGTTCAATAGGCATATTCTCTAGAGCATCAGAAATAGGTTACTTTGAATGCCTGCAAGAAGAAATTAGCACTTCCCTGCAATGTTATTACAAATAGCTATAGATTTTTCCAGGTGTTGTATAATCTTTCCTAGTAATTTCAGAAGAGTCTGAAACTGTCAACTGCTTGTTTGTCACAGCTTATTAATTCACAAAAAGCTTCTCTGCTGAAAGTGTCTCAAAAATATGTAGCGGGTGGGAGAGGAAGTATACAGATTACTTGTCCATGTTTTCTCTACAGATGCACATAGATTTGCCTCGTTCGTTTTCCCCAACCTCTCAGTGTGGTGTTTCTGTCACTGAGATATTAAGTAACCTAGAAATTGTGCAGCTTCCAAATTTGGTTGGAGTAAAGGCTCATATTAACAAGGTCAAGGAAAGGAACTTCCAGTCTATGTTTTAGAAACATATGTTTCCTTTGGGAATGAATACCATGAGTTTTGAAGGCAAGTTTAGAAAGGAGGAGGTCTTCACTATTGTGAACAGCCTTGTGTTTTCTTTTAGTTGATGTTTTACACAGTTTTTTCTTGATAGTTTGTTCCTTAAGGGATTTGAATTGCTCTAACAAGAAAATTCAGCTTGTTACTGAAAAAAAAATCCCCAAACAACAAACCTTTAAAAAAAAATACAGTTCTAAGTCAGTACAAAATAGAGGATATCTGTCTGCAGTAATCTTTACAAATGTACATTTCTCAGTGCTTACTCAAACTTGTACACAAAACTGTGTGCATGCTTAACTGGAAATTTTAATCGTAAATTCAGTGGCATTAGAAATAATTTTTTCATAGCTGTCTGTGGAGCTTGCTTCAGTTCAGTAAGTAGTGAAGACAGTTTAAACCATGATTGTCCTCTAATTCTGATTACAGGTGACCTGCATATGTAAATTGTAATCTTTGTAGAGCTTTTTATATTATGTGTTGGTTCTCCCCTGATCTTTCCTAGCAGGAAAACAATTCTAACTTTTGTAGACTTTCACTTTTTTCAGGTCACTTAAGAGATCAAGAATCCTAAAACGTTTTCTCTAACTATTTTGACGTTATGCGGCTAGATTTGTTGTCTTACTTTCTTTTGCCATTAATGAATACATTCCCAAAGCCTTTTACTTTGTTTGGTTTTTCCCTACCCACAACGTTTTAGGAATTGATCCCACTCATACTGTGTACAGCCTGCCTCCATCCTGAACCCAAAGAGAGAGATCAGCTTCTGCACATACTGTTCAATTTGATCAAACGACCAGATGATGAGCAAAGGTGTGTTTGCGTCTGTATGTCATGAGACAAGAAGGAACTGTTGTGTGTTGTTTTGTTTGGGTTTTTTTGTCAAAGAAATGGAACTGGTAGAAACTAGGTATTATTCAATGGCTTTCACCAAGTTTCATTTATCTAATATTTTGCTGGTATAGTGTTGATAAATTTATGTGGACTTCAGGACTTTCCATTTCTGTGACCTGTATTTTCTAGTTACTGAAAGGTAAGAATGTGCTTGGTAAGCTGCAGTGTAACATTTCAGTTCCATTTTTGTTTAAAGATTAACTGAAACGCTTTGTTAAAATGAGCTTTAAGATCATAATTCTTAGCAATGGTTAATAGGGAAGTCAAAACAGCTCTGTTTTCGTTAGCTTAGTGATCTTTATGTTTGTAAGTGAACTACTATGTTCAGACAGGGAAAATAACGTGAGTAAATAAGTACTCTTCCTACATATGATTCAGCACCATGGTGGCACTAAAATAAATTCAGAAGACTTGAAGCAGTGATTTAGATCTGACAAGAGCTTTGTTTTACTTTGGTTAAGACTTTGGAACAAAGGCTTTCTTTATAAATGTGGTTCTTCCTTAGTACTTAGGGAATCTGTCTTGGTACCAATCTTGATAATATCCTTAAGGGTGAAAGACAGTACCTGAGCTGGTATGTTTCTTTCTCTAACTGTGGAAAGATTTTTTTTTTTGTATTTGATCTGTAGCTCTTCCATTATTTTCATTAGAGATGTTTTGTAAAGAATATTTATCTATAATTGCTCTAGTATGTCTTGGGACAAAATAAACTTTATGAAATAGGTGAAAAACGTTTCTTTTGAAGATTCTCTGAAACTGAAGTCATCTGGTGTGTTCCGAAATTGTTCCCACGGTAAAATGTAGACATGAGATACAATTGAAAGAGATGTCTTTGGCGGGGGGGGGGAGAAGATAAAAAAAAACCCCATAGATAAAAGCAACTTATAGCACAATGGCACCATGCACATTGTAATTACAAAAAGATGCAGTCCTTATTCTACTTCAGATTCATTAGAAATTTGATTCTGAAATGTCTACCATTACCTGAAGTATTTCAAATGTCCCATGAAGATTGAGAAGCTAAAATTATTTTTTGGCTGAGGGGGAAAGACGTCACATTGTAGTCTCTCATAGTTAATTTGTCACAAGATTGGTGGCCTATCAAGTAGAGTTTTCCATCTGCCTGTTCAGCTGCAGTTAGGTGCGTCTTTTTCAGTAGGTCAGAAAGAAAAATATTCAAGCTCTTTCTCTTGAAGTTGTTCATTCTTTGTTATAAGTTAGAGATTTATAGGTAAAAAATAACTCATTTTCATCAGAAATTGTGGAAAAAATATTCTTCCATAACCTCCAGGACAAAATATGTATATATACAACATGCATTTACACAGATCATAAAAATTGTAACAAGTTTTAAAGGTGCTATAGCACCTGATAGAAGAATAAGTAAAATTCCATCAAATAAAAGAGATTCTCAATACAAATGAGATGGCAAATATGTAGTTGAGGGTTTTTTATACTTCTATATAAATATTAAAGTGTATTATACATGCTTTTTCTATCTAAATAAGTTTAAATAATACTTTAGCAGTCTTGTGTGATATGAAGTAAGCGAAGACATTCAGAACAACGGTGACAAACAGTCATCTGAACAACAGTATTAATTATCTTCTATTATTGTTTACCTTCTGTTATTCTGCATAGGCCTTCATTATACATTAAAGTAGCAGCTGAAAACAAGTTGACTTTGTTAAATGCAAGATACTGAAATGTGACATTACATTTCTAATAAGGAACTAATTAAAATATTTTACTTTAATGTACTTTACAAGGTTAAATATTTAACAGTTAAGCAGGAAGCCTGTGTTATACTTCTTGCCCATGCAAGAGACTTTTTATTATTTGCAGATATAGCATATTGCCATCATCTTGTATACTAACTTTATATTTAACAGGGCCTTTTATCCTCAAGGCTTTGTTCATTAATGTACTATTCAGCTTTTCAAAATGTTTATCAAATTCTCTTCTGCAAAGGAACAAATATGTGTTGTCTTGTCTTAAACTTCTTTTTGGCCAGTGATGTTGGTTTTGGAAGCTAAGGAGCCATGAAGAAGTCAGATTAATGTTAAGGTCTTTTAGGACAAGTTTAAAACAGAGTTCAAAATGTGAACTCTAAGATTTCTAGGTAATGTACCCAGAAGCAGCACCCTTAATGAAAGAAGCTAAAATGCATAAAGATTAGTGTGTCTAGGAAGCCTTTCCATTGGTTGTATGATACCACCTCTTACAGAACACACATATCTTGCTGACATATTGAGGAAAACTCTTGTTAAGTTTTTAATACAACCTTTAGGAGTGACAAAAAAACCTTGAACTATGTAATGTAAGATTGAATTGTGCACACAGTTGCTTTCTAAACTCCCTAGAAAAGCTTTAGAGGTGTTAAATTATGTCTGTTCTGCTCTAACTTCAGCCTTGTTCCTCTAGTGTGATTCTTGATTTCTTGGTTTTAATGACGAAGCAAACTGGTGCTTTGCTGAGTCATACTGATTTGCTTTACGTTCCTGCCTAAGTGATCATAACCTGGAGAGAGCTCTTTGAGGAAAACATTCCCAGTCTCTTGTTAACAAAAAGAATCATTGTGACAATAAGTAGAAAGAATTTTTCCCCACGTTCACTCTAGACTGCAATTTTTGCAACAGCTTAGTGTTAACATTTTTTAGTTTCAGTGATCTGTTGCGATCATTACAGCCTTTTCTTCCCCTGAAATACTGACTGTTGTCATATACTTCTGACATGGTTACACTAAGATATTGCAAAAATATTAAAAAATAATGTTTTAAATATTTTAAAGTTCCTTACCTTATAGGCAAGGCAAAAGGAAATCAGAGTTAATTTTGAGATTTCATGGAACTTTTTTGAAAAGTTGTGATTTTAAAATAGTTTTTATATTTTGCTTTTCCTCATTTCTAATGCAGAAGATTTAAGAGACTACTATATTCTGATGATTCCTTTTTTAATATCTTACAAAAGTATATTGTATTCACCAGTTCTGGGATTAGGTACAGTGTGCAGAACCAAAGACAGACATTCGAATAACTACTTAGTTTGTTGTAGAACTCAAAGTTACCACAGGCATTTGTCTCTGTATTGCTATCCCATACCATCTAAGAAACAACCAGCAGAATCTCTTCTGTTCAAGATTAGGGGCATGCTATTAGTTACAGTCAATATTAAGGAGCTTCGACATAACGCTAAAATGATTAAGTAAGAAATTTTGGATTACTTTCCACAAAGTAATAATAAACAAATTCTCAGTGGTGTCCTCATCTTATTATGGAGGTGATAAAATTAATGTCTCATGCCTAAATTTTATTGTTTGAAACTAGGTGTTTAAGTGTTGATATAGGCACTAAAAGTAAGGAGAACTGGTGAATTGCATGTTGAGTTGGTATTATTCCAATCTTAGTAACAGCAGAAATAGAAGTAAAAAAACCTTAGCAATATAAACACTCATTAAGTAAAAGCACAAATGACAGCTAATTACAATTTCATTGACTTTTTAAATGTATCTCTGTGCCTGTGAAATTGTTAAATTTCTTGCAAACTTTGAGGAACGTTAAAAAATATAAGATTGTAAATGACTCGGGTAATTGTAGATACTACTGATTAATTGTTTCTCTTTTTATAATGGGCTTTAGAAGATTTCTGACAATAGTGAAGTCTGGTATTTTGGGAGAAACGAGAGTAACTTGTCTGTTAGAATGTGGCATAATCATGTAATAAAATAATTAAGTTGTTTTGAATGAGGTTCGTTAAATCTCAAAAATGCTTCTAAATAAAAGCAGTATGCGTTCCTGACTAAAATACTGATAATGTGATAGTATTTAAGTAATTTAGACCCTTTTACTGCATAATAAATCATAGTATTGAGTAATAAGAATGAAGTGAGAGTTTTGAGGTCCCCTTTCTCAGACACTAGAAAATAGAGATTTCCAAATTAGAGATTCTTGGGCTCTGGTTCATGGAGTTGGGGATCTTCAAGTTTCTGGCGGATGCATACTAAATAGAAAACAAGATAGAATATAGACTAGTTTGGATTGGAAGTAACCTTTTAAAAGTCATCTAGTCCCACCCCACCCCTACCCCCTAGTGAGCAGGGACAATACTTGCTTTCAATACAGCCTTTAGGTCAGTGTGTATGGTGTTAGATTTTATTTTGACTGCAGACAATTACCTGTTGCCTGACAGCGTCTGCCTTTCCTAAATTAAAGAATATATTCTGTATATTATAGAACTTTAGAAACAGATTAAACCTTTAAATTTATGTTTTCAGACAGATGATACTGACTGGATGTGTGGCATTTGCCCGACATGTTGGACCAACACGTGTAGAAGCTGAGCTTTTACCGCAGTGTTGGGAACAGGTAACTGATTATTTTGTATGTTACTCTGGAAAGTGAGTTAAACTCATAAATGTTCAGTATTGTTTGTTTGAGAGGGAGGTTGAAAAACAAGCCTGAAACAACGATGGGCAGTTCAAAGTATTTTTCAGAAGGCTATTTGGATGTACTTTGTCCTTATATATACTTTTATAAAACATGATAAATGACTTAGAGGCAGAAGATTTGTTGAAGATTTATCTGGAGATTCTAGTTAACTGCATATGCCTGCATGTTTATTGTATTGAAATGTAGATATGCACATGTTCATCATCAGTGTTGACTAACCTTTTTCCAGGTAGGTGCATCTATATGTTGTAGTGTAACTTCCAGACTGTCAGAAATCCATTTTCATTCAGAGATTTAATTTGCTGATTTTTTGTGTTCTATTAAGTCCCTGGAGCAGTGTCCACACTTCAGGTAGTTTAAATTCTTAAGCAGAAAATTAAAGATGAAAGTAGTCAGAAATAGATCCCTTGTAGATAAGGGCCTGTAAGCTCAACCTGAAGTTTACGTAAGACTTACAGAATCACAGTGACCTTTTCCACAAGTATTCTAAATTAACAGAAATAATTGAACAACCAAACTGTAAAGCTCTTACTGCTTCATCTGAGGCAAAGAAACAGAACAAAATGAGTTCAGGTGAAAATGCATGGTATTTTTTTACCATAATGAAGAAAAGGGAGTTTATCATTGCCTAAAAGCCAGTGAATAGCTAAGTTCTGACAGCGTGGTAATTCTTACCTTGATGGCACATTCTTTCTTTCCTGATAGCCTACTGTTTTTATGTTTTACAATGAAGTCCAAGCTTTAATAGCCTTAATACTTTCTGACAGTAGAATTATGTATTATATGCAGCATTAGTGTTTGTATGTATGACTGATAGGGTCTATTGATTAAATGGACTTGTGGCAGTAGTAGTTGAACACAAAATAAGCCCCATTTTATTTTGTCTCATTAAATTTAAACAGTGTTTAAAAAAAAAAGTTGCACCTCAGTAAGAGCCCATCTTCATCAAACTAGTTTCTTGCGAATTGCTGATGCACATGAGAAACTAACTACAGCACATCAGGCTGCCAAGCTGTATGTCATCATGCATGTATTTAGTGCAGTTTGCCAGACTTTGTTTGCAGTATTGATACCAGATCATTATTTTCTGCAGCAAAATACCATTTGAATCTCCTTGTCACAAGACAAAAATAAACATAATTTTCTACCTCTTCTCAGTAGACGCTTTAATCATGAAAGCTTTCATGCAGTTGGTCTCCAACCAAAATCTATTTACAGATAGAAAGGACTGGGCCCTGGGAAGATTCAGCATTTTAATCCGCATGTTCTGGAGCTCAGAGTTATCAGGCTAGCCTTTGTGATCTTTCTACCTTCTCTTTGCAGGTAGAATTTGGTAGCTGGCTTATCTGAGTTTAGATCAAGGCTCTGTGAATGCTAAAAGTTCCTTCAGAACTAGTAAACAGCTAATTTGCTTCCAAAATTGTACTATTGCTTATTAAAGACAAAAGGAAAATACATGATAGTAAACATTTTACAGTTATGTTTACGTTTCCAAGGAATAATAATCTTCCCTGAACACAAACCCTGCAGAAATTTAAGTGTATTTTCCTGTAGTCTGTTAGTATGTCAATGTGATACTTCTGTTGCCTTGTTACCAGTAGGGAATTTGCATTTGGAAATATGGCACATTAATACCTACAGTATGTTTGACTTAAGCAGCCTGTTGCCCGTAATGTTTCTCAATGATGAAATCTCCTTACTCCCAAAAAATATTACAGGTACACTACTGATGTATGAGTACAAAGTAATGATAGACTTTATGATAGAACAGTAATGATAGAACATTCTCCCATGCTGGAGACTTCAGTTTAGTCCTGAGGCTCATGATTTGTTTATCAAAATCTCTTTCAAATGATATTTGCTACACTTCATTTTTGAGAGAGTTCTTGCTGATTTTAGAACAATGAGAAAGTTGAAGACACAGATATTAAATGAGTTGTCAGGTACCATCGTTCAGTGTGCTGTGGAAATAAAGTTGAGGTAAGAGGTTGTCCAAAGTTGATTTATTACTATATCTTTGTAGTTTCTCCTAGACCAGTAGAATAGAGATAATCGCAGAATGGCTGAGGTTGGAAGGGGACCTTTGAACATGTCCGAGCCCCCTGCTAGAGTGGGCTGCTCTAAGACCAAGTCCAGTTTGGTTTTGAATATGTCAAAGAATGGAGGCTCTGTAACATCTCTGGGCAATATGTTCCAAGATTTGGCCATCCTCCTGGTAAAACAGAATTTCCTGTATATCATTTCCTCTTATCCTTTCATTGGGCATCTCTGTTTTCTTTACCTCTGCAGGTAGATACAGATATATTTATCTGTACCTGCGGGGGTGGGGGGGTGGGGGTGGGTGTGTGGGGTGGGGGGGGTGTGTGTGTGTGTATATATATATGTGTATATATATGATCCTTCCTGAGCTCTCTCAAGACCAAACAATCCCAGCTCTCTGTCTGCCCCCATATATCAGATACTTATATCTATTAATCATCTTCATGTTTATCCACTGAATTTGCTCCAATATGTCTTTGTTTCTGTGGCTGGGAAACACAGAAATGTACACAGCACTCCCAATGTGATAAGTAAAGATGGATAATCACTTTCCTTAACTGCTGGTGATGCTTCTCATAGTGCTGACAAGGATATCGTTGGTGTTCCTTGCTGCATGGAGCATATTGCTAGCTCTGCTTGGTATCTTTCAGGCCTTCCATGTCCTCCTCTGTTATACTGCTTTCCACCCAGTTGGCCCCCCATCTATCCTGGGGCATGAGAATTATTTCAGCTCAGGTTCAGGACTTCGCAATTCCCACCCTTGAATTTCATAAGGGTCCTGTCTGCCTATTTCTCCAGCCTGTTGAGGTGCATCTGAACGGAAGCACACTGATCTGGATATATCAAACACTCCTTCCAGTTTTGTGTCATCTGCATACCTGTTGAGGTGCATTCTGTTTTGTCATTGAGGCCATTAATGAAGGTGTCACGTGTCTTTGGTTTTGTCCCCAGAATCAACCCTTGGGGTGCACCAGTGGTGCTGGCCCATGGGTACAACTCTGAGCCTGTGATTAGTTCAGCCAGCTTTCCTCCACTTCACTGTCCTTACCTATCCCAGACTTGTGAATGAGGATATTGTGGGAAACACTATCAAAAGTCTTGCTGAAGTCAAGATAAACAACGTTCACTGCTCTCCCCTTGTTCACTGAGCCAGCCATCTTGGAAAGCTGTGAATTTGGTCATGCATGATTTTCCACATATAAATATATGCTGACTGTTCCCAAGTACCTTCTTGTCGTTCATACCTTTGGGAATGCTTTCCAGGATTAATTGCTCCGTCACCTTCCCAGGAACTCATGTGAGGCAGGCTGGACTTTATTTCACTGGATCCTCTGTCTGGGCCTTCCTGAATATAGCAGTGATATTTGCTTTCTTAAAGTCTTCAGGAACCTCCCCTATTGCCACAACATTTTATTCTTTGTCAAGAGTGATCTTGCCAGCTCCCTCATTACCTATGAGTGAGTGTGGGCCCTCACTGGGGCCAACAGACTAGTGTATGTCCAGTTTGTTTAAATGTTTCATAACAACTTTACAGAAGGTAAGTCTTCTGTGCTCCAGACTTTCACATGGGTTTTAGGGACCTTGAATTACTGAAGACACATCTTCCCAGTAAAGACCAAGCTGAAGAAGGCAATGAGTACCGTGGTCTTTTCTGTGGTAAGATGGTTGTCTTACAAGGCTATACACTGCATAGCAAGAGAGAAGGAAATAGTCACACTACATGCATATCCTGTTTGACAGGATCAAACTATTCACATTTCCCACTTAATGTTTTTTACTACATTTTCTTATTCACAAAGTGTTTTGATGTGTCGTGTTTTATTGTACAACCATTTACATGGGCCATTAAAGCTGACTCCGCCAGGATGCAAACTTGGTTTCAAAGTGTCAATATGAAATTTGGGAGGCTGAATTTTTGAATGGCCTTTGAGGGAAAGGAGAGGTAGCACAAGATCAAGGGATTCTTGAGAATAAGCACTATTTTCAGTCATGTTTTTGAGATGTGACATGCTGGGCTTGAGAGCAGAACTTCAATAACATGCAAGTACTTTTTGGCTTAGTACACGTCTCTTCTTTTGACCCCAGTTGCTCAGCAAGACTTAGGCAGCTATGCTACACTGGTTGTCTCAGAGCACTAGAGGGCATTTGTGTCATTCTTAGAGAAAGGGCACCCCTGATGGGCTACACAAGACAAAATAATTCATGACATGCCAGGTCAGAGTTATTTATATTCTTTGGAATACAGCAGCCAATACACTGCTTTCCACCCTTCTTTTTACTGTATATACATACATACATGCATATACTTCTTTGATTCTTCTCTTCCTATAAGCTCTATTTTATAAGACAATTAGAGAAGCTTGTATCTGCCTTGCCTGCACACCTCAGTGCAAGAATTTGAGCCTGCTTAGTACCTATATGAATTTTCTACAGGCACAGTCTATCTAAGAGTTGCAGACATATCCCTTCATTACAGTTCATTCTAACCACATTTTCAATAGTGGTTGCTGAAAAGCAAATAGCCATTCTGTTTCTGTTTACCAGATAAACCACAAATACCCGGAGAGACGGCTATTGGTAGCAGAATCCTGTGGAGCTCTAGCACCTTACCTTCCTGTAAGTACTAAAAATACTTTGCTATTGAAAAGGTGAAAAATCTGTTGCATAATGCAAAAATCCTTATAATTTTAAATATTCACAAGTGTGTATGTTATGCATAGACAGTCACTGTATATCATATGTGAGATTCAATAAATCACATTAAGCTTATAATAAAGGAATAAAGGTCAATCTAGCTATTAAATGTCATTAGGAACAGTATATTCTGAAAAAAGCATCTTTGTTTCAATAAAGATGAAGTAAAGATAGCTAGGACTGATGAAAGAAATATTCTCTGAAAAAATAGTTGGTACCCAATAATAAAAAACTGAAAGTTCTTCAGACATTGTGAATGTTACAGGAAGAGTTCTGCCAGTCAGAAGCAGCAGCAAAATTGTCAGTGGTTAACTAGAATTTGAAGCTTCAGAGAAAGAGAAAAATAACTGAAATTAAAAACCCACTTCTCCAGTTAATAAATGCAATAAATTAATAAATTAATTTAATAAATGCAGTGATTACTGATTCTGTTTTAAGTCTAGGCTTATAGTGTTTCCTTGCGGTTAAGTTATTTTTCGTTCTGTATGAATTAAAGTACCAGAGTTCTGTGCTTAGTAGGACAAAAGACTCTGTAGTGAGGTTATTGACATTGTATATTCATTCTTCTTCTGTTGTGAAAGCAATGTATAATATTCATATGTCTGGAGGAAGGGATTTTGTTTGTGAGCACTAATAGAACTGCAAATTATTTATAAATTTGATACAAATCCACATTTCTTGTTTCATTTGATTTAACAACTATGTTTATTGTTTACAAACAGAAAGAAATTCGTAGTTCATTAGTACTTTCCATGCTGCAGCAAATGCTAATGGAAGATAAGGCAGATCTGGTACGAGAAGCTGTGATCAAAAGCCTTGGCATCATTATGGGATATATTGATGATTCAGACAAATATCAACAGGTATAATTTGGTTTCAGTTCTGTATGTATAAAATGTCTTCTATTTTATGAATAGGGGGATGCAAAACTTAATGTATTTTTATTAAATCTTTTCAGATACTTCAAAAAATTTATTGGTTTATATGAATGTTGATATTATTGTATCACCAAGACCAAAAAGGAAAACATGTATTTATGAATATCATTAGAACCTCAGGTATAAGTTTTATACAGAAGCTTTTCTAATAATTCAAAATTTAACTTCAAGAACATACCACTTCATTGCTCACCTGATACTATTAGCCAATTTGAAATCACTTGCTAACATATTTGTCTACTCCAACTTCAGAGTGGTAGAATGTGCTTGCATTGATTCTGATAACTTGACTGTAGAGAAACACGTAGCAGGATCATTGAACCATCTGGTAGGAATACATGTTGAAAGGCCTCCCTGTACTACCTTGTTTTATTTTTATTAGTGTAAAGTTTTTAAAATAGTTGATAATCTTTATCTAGTCAATATGTTTTGTGTGGGAAACTTCATCATGAATTTGAGGAAAATAATTATTTTTTTCATTGTCTTTTCTCAGGGCTTTGAACTGCTGCTTTCAGCTTTAGGAGACCCTTCAGAACGTGTAGTTAGTGCAACACATCAGGTATTTTTACCTGCTTATGCTGCCTGGACAACAGAACTGGGAAACTTACAGTTTCATCTTATACCTACACTGCTTAATAAAATTGAAAAATTGCTCAGGGTATGTGTTCAGCTGTTTCTACATTGAGCATTTCCATTTTATCTTTATTACATACACAGACTTTTAAAAAAAATTCAAAAATTTAAATAATTGCTAATTAAGGTTCTGTGGAGGAAAAATCTTCTGGAGATTCTTGTTGTAACTCCATAAATATACTTGTCCTTTGCGGACCAAAAGAAAAAAAAAATCAACAAAATCGAAATTCTTCTTCTTTAACAATGTTTTCCTTTATAGCCCAGTAATCAAAGTGCAGTTCAGAAAATGCTTGCTTTGGGCTGTGACCGGATGGAATGTGTTATTATGAGTGCGTTTGCCCTATATTTGAATTGTTTTAAAGCATCTCATAGTATAATTTTTAATAAAGTGCACTTTATTATTAAACAAAAAATAAGTAGAATTGAATAGTTTAGTTGGGTCATTTGTAATAATGAGCCGGTTTGTCTGCATACTTGATTTGGTACAGAACTGGAAAGTTTCTGAAAACAGGCCATCTTGCAACGGTCTAACACACTTAACCAGGATGTTTGTTTTCAGAGTACAGGCAACTAGTTTATTCAGTTTTTAGGTGCATTGGTCTCTGAGACCAAGGATTTACATTTCCCAAACGTGCTGGAAAAGATTCTTTCAGAATATCAGTATATACATCAACATGTACTACTAAATGCTAAAGGCTATATTGCTTATTGCTTTAATATTTTGAGTAGGAAAGACTTAGTGGTGGCAAAGGAATTTGGATGGTGACACAAAGTAAACTTGTGGTTAGGGTAAAACTGATATATAATTAGCATCTCTGTGTAGAAGCTCATCACAGATGCATTGATCTCTTGCCAGGGTATGCATGCCTAAGCAACAGATCATCCAAAATGAAACCTTTAAGTTTCAAAAGAAACCTTTAAATGTCCTCTTCATTTCAGGAAGGAGAGCACGGCTTGGATGAACATAAGCTCCACACGTATCTGTCTGCTCTGCAGTCATTGATTCCTTCACTGTTTGCACTTGTGCTACAGAATGCACCTTTCACAAGCAAGGCTAAACTTCAGGGAGAAGTACCACAAATAGAAGGTAAATGATTAATTGCTGTTATATGGAATTTTTATAAAGGAGTATAATTCAGTGACAAATCTCAAATTGCTATTAAGTGCGAAAGGAAGAATTTCAGGAAGTAGCCCATAGTCCGCATTTACTTGGGAATGTGTGTATTTAAGGTTACTGTATAAACATAAGTTGCAGAATCTACGTGTAAACTTTAGATTTTTATAGAACACTGTCTGTACAATAAGGATTTAAGTTTGTCTCCAAGCCTTTTTTTTTTCCTAATCCATCTATTCATTATGTTTGTATTTTCGTATATAGCAAGTACAAAGAAATTTAGGGAATCTCTGTCATGCTGTGAATTTTCTTTCTTTAATGTTGCTGAGTTGGCAGACATTTTGGGGGTTTTTTAAGGCAGATTCCATCATAGGAAGATTTGTCTTCACTTGTCATGACACTTTTCTTTTTTCTGAAATCAGTCTGACATAAGCCCTCATCAGATATTTAACTAATTACAAATATCAGCTTATTGAAGCAGAAGAAATATATGTCATGAATATTTACAAATTGATAGACAATAGAATAAAGGAGAACTAAATAGTATCCTTATGGATTTTTTTTCTGTATTTATTTAGCAGTTACAGGCAAAATGACTTCTTTGTGCCCAGTGACATAGTTTTATGTAGTCCAGTGAGAGTCATGCAATGAAATACATGAGTTGTGGGGAAGAGAAAAAAAAAAAAGTTTTGCCTTTTGATTGGCCTCTTAAAATGTGGGGTTTTTTATATTGGTCTTCCTGAGCAAATTCTTAAGTAATGCTTCCTTTTTCCACCCTTTTCTATGCTTGAGAGACCTGATTATCACACACACACAAAAAAAAAAATCATCTCACTATTTATCTTTACTTGTTAAAAGAAGATTTTACTTTTTAAAGATATTATTGGTAATACCTGCCACACACTGGTATTTGTGCTGTATGTGAAGGTACAAAGAAAGGAGAATTTGGAAATGAGCTAGTGGTATGTTACTCTATGATGATAATGTGAAAATATTAAACATGCTGTAGTAAAACTTGATCACCTGACTTGAGTCATTTAAAGATGAGCACTTTTTCCCCGATGGGCTACTACCCTGAGTGGCTACTACTTAAATTCAAAAATTTCAGGCTTGAGCCTAGTCTGGCAGTTTGATGATTAAAGTGTTAGCGATAGAAATCAGGAAACCTTGCCAACTAGTCATTGTACTGTGACTCTGCAGTCTGTTCTTTAGAATCATAGAAAGCATTCTATGGGTTGGAAGGGACCTTTAAAGGGCACTTATTCCGGCCCCCTTGCAGTGAGCAGGTACAGCTTCAACTAGACCAGGTTGCTCAGAGCCCTGTCCAATGTTTCCAGGGATGGGGCATCTACCACCTCTCTGGGCAACCTGTGCCAGTGTTTCACCACCTCCATCATAAAAAAATTTCTTCCTTATAGCTAGTCTGAATCTACCGTCTTTTAGTTTAAAACCATTGCTCCTTGTCCTGTTGCAACAGGTCCTTCTAAAAAGACTGTCCCCATCTTTCTTATAAGCCCCATTTAAGTACTGAAAGACCTTTAGAAGGTCTCTCTAGAGACTTCTCCAGGTTAAGCAACCCCAACTCTCTCAGCCTGTCCTCAAGAGGAGAGGTGGTCCATCCCACTGATCCTTTTTGTGGCCCTACTCTCGACTTGCTCCTTCACCTTCATGCCCTTCTAGTGTTGGGGGCTACAGAGCCGGAGGCAGTACTCTAGGTGGGATCTCATCAGAGCAGAACAGAATGGGAGAATCACCTCCTTCAACCTGCTGGCCACACTTCTTTTGATGCAGCCCAGGATATGTCTGGTGTTCTGGGCTGTGCGTGCACGTTGTTGGCTCACAATCATTTTTTCCATCTAAGTACTCTCAAGTCCTCCTCTGCAGTACTGCTCTCAATCCCTTCATTCCCCAGCCTGTATTAATACTAAGGATTACCCAGGTGCCGGACCTTGCACTTGCCCTTCTTGAACCTCATGAGATTCACTTGGGCCCCCTTCTCAAGTTTGTCTAATTCCCTCTGGATGGCATTCCATCCTTCACGTGTGTCAACTGCACTACTCAGCTTAGTGTCATCTGCAAACTTGATGATGATGCACTTGATCCCACTGTCTGTGTCATCAATAAAGATAGTAAGCAGCACTGGGCCCCATATGGCCCCCTGACACCACTTGTCACCAACCTCCATCTGGACATTGAGCCATTGACCACTACCTTTCTGAATGCACCCATTCAGCCAATTCCATGTCCACTGAAAAGTTCATCCATCAACTCCCTATCTCTGCAATGTGGAGAGAAGGGTGTTGTGAGGGACTTACAGAAGTCCCAGATAGATGACATCCATAGATGACCCTTGTCCACTCATGTAGTTACTCCATTGTAGAAGTCTATGAGGTTGGTCAGGCAGGACTGGCTCTTGGTGAAGCCATGCTGGCTGTAATTATTTGTTTTCTCTTTTGAAATAAGGGTTATATAATGTCTTCAGAGATGGATTAAACTCCCTTATTTTTGGAAAGCAATTTGATAACCTTACACAGAAGGCACTACAGAGTTTCACACTTACTTAACTATCTCTACTGCCATCACCTCCAAGGTATTTTCATCTTCCTTTGTCCACGTTGGCTTGTTCTCTGCTCTTACAGTCACTAGATTTCCCCGACCCGTGTCGCCTCTTCAGGATGTGGCCATCATCATCGGAAGCCGTGAACAATTAGCAGTGTTGTTGCAGCTGTATGACTATCAGCTAGAACATGAGGGTACCACAGGCTGGGAGACTCTGCTATGGGTAGTCAATCAGCTGTGAGTTAATTTGTATTTTATGATTCCTAATTTTGAAGTCTGTCAAAATTAATAGTCCTTAAGCATGATTATGTTTACCAATAATAACACATAAGAATTTTAAGTGTGATTATTAAGAATTATTAAGGAGAAAAGGACTGCAATTTTTTCTAGGTGTTTTAATTTTCATACTGAATGGACTTCAGAAAATATTAACTATGTAGTAGAATATGTAGGTAACTACTTGCTCAAAAAAACTATTTCATCTTTGCACTAGCATTGTCAATCTTGAAGTGAAGACTGTTGTAGTCTGAATATCTCATGAAAAACACTGTTCTGTAGTAACAGATGTTTGAAAATATAGGTCAGACTTTTCAAAGGTCAGGAATTATACAGAACCTGTAGATAATTTATTAGAACTGTGTCTGTATAATATATTTATTAATATAAACAGTAAATCTATACAAATATAACTGGAGAGAAACAAAACATCAGAGTACTATTTAATATCCTTTTGTTTGCTGATTTTTAGGCTACCACAGCTTATAGAAATAGTTGGCAAGATCAATGTAGCATCAACTGCCTGTGTCCATGAATTCTCTAGATTTTTCTGGAGACTTTGTAGGACATTTGGGAAAATATTTACAAACGCTAAGGTAAGATATTACCTTAAATATTCTACGTACATATTACATCGGTATTATATATTCTTATTTACAGTGTGTCTGAATACCCATGCTTTATGTGACCATTTATATTTGCACGTCCCACCGATTCTATTCCATGAGTACATTTAAACCTGCTATTTTTAAACCTCTGTTTGCATCCTTTTGATTTCTGGTTTTGACCATTTTGGAATGGTCTTCTCATCTTGCCCAACATGGAAGGATTATTTATTTATTAAACTGTATTCTCCGTAGTTGCTTTGTGACCTGCAGAGAGAGTGGACAAGATCATAGTAATTCTAGGGATGTAACAATTTTCTTTCTTCAGAGCAGCATATGGTATTTCATGTTTGTGGTGTGCATAAGTAATCCATCCTGCATGTCATTGGAAATTTAAAATTAATACTTTCCCTGCTTGAAAAATTTTTTGTAGATGGGATCTAAACATTTTTATCAAGAAGTATCTTTTCTTCTCAATAAAATAACTTCGGAATATAATGTAAAAATATTTGAAAAGGAAATTGTAAAAAATGAGAGCATTACCTAAAGATAAAATGACAGAACAGGGCTAGCATTATGTACTGCCTTGAGAAAATAAACAGTGTCTGGTCCTTGAAATCCCCTTCTCTAAGTTATCTTCAGAACACTTGCTTCTATTTTTTTTTTCTTTGATCCTGATTATCACAGCTATATTTTGGAAGGAAGCACTTCATGAACAGCAAAGTTATTAAAATCACCTCTTTTTTTTTCATATATACCTTGGTAAAACCATAAACCTTAAAGTCCAACTAGGCATATTGCCAGGAGACTTGACTTTAGGCATCAGGAGTGCTAAATACTATTACTTCAGTGTGGGTACTAAATAGAAATTTTTATTGTGATGCCATACATACAGTTTTCTTAAAAGCTATCTATGCTTTTTAAAGGTTCCCGCCTTTTCCCGCCCCCGCCTTTTCCCTTTTCATTATTCTTAATTTTCTCCTAAGTTAATTGACAGTGGTACCAGGCTTTCTTACATGGGATTCATCATCCTTTGTGTAGGTAAAACCACAGTTCCAGGAAATCTTAAGGCTGTCTGAGGAAAACATAGGTAAGTAATTTTTTCTGAAATTAATCTTAACTTCAACTGGAAAAAAAACCTGTCAGTCTCTTGTGCAAATAACGTTTTCAGATTGCAGTTCTTAAGTTTGTCATCTTTCTGAAATGTTTAAAATCTCATCTTACTCCAAATGGGACACTCTGAAGTTGGAGTGTGTGTGTAAAGTGCAACTAAAATCTCAAATCCAACTACCATTTGAGCATTATTTTCTATCTGTATATTTGAGTATTATTTTGTATTTGTGTGTGTATATATGCATATGTATTTTTTTAATACAGATAGATATATGAGGTAGGTTTATATCTGTGTATTGTATTACGAGTATGCACCTTTTTATATATACATGAAGAATGTGTATACATTACACACACACCCCCTATATAAAAAAACCTAAATTCTTCATTGTCTCTCATTAGATTCCACAGCAGGTAATGGAGTGCTAACAAAAGCCACAGTTCCCATCTATGCAACAGGGGTCCTTACATGTTATATTCAGGTAGGTTTGTTTTTCTGTTTCTATGTCGAGTATATAATAATATATGAAACTTATTCTATCAAAAAGCCCTTACTGTTTCCTTTGAAAAAGTTACGGTGCTCTTGTGCTTTGAACATAAATAGGTAAGTGGGCATCTGTAAACACATTTAAAAGCGAAGTTTTCTAATCGGGTTGTCTGCTCTATTTTTATGACAGTCACCAGTGTTAAAAACCTGATTTCAGTAAATATTAAAATGACATCTGGCATCCTTACCACTGCTAACCCTCAGACACTGACAGCTGCCATGTGCCTTTATCAAAACTATTTTTCTTAATTGGGTTCCTGGCCATTTAGCTGTAACCCCTGCAAACATAATTTTGCAAAATTTACTGAAACAGAGAAGCAGATAAATCACTGTTCTGGACATAGTTGGAGACTTACAATTTTAGTGTTACCTGTTACTAAAATAAATACTCCATAAATAATACTACCTAATTCTCCAGTAACTAGCAATTATGGACTGGCATATACATTGCTTACAGGAAAATATCAATACTTCATTATCTCACTAATGTTTAGTGGATCATGAACAATTTCAAACTGTCGGGAGCCATGGAAGTGTTTAAGTACTCTTCTTAAAAATGATTGTAGTAAAACAATTTGATTAACTTATGGACGATTATGTGCTTAGTTGATGAAATACAGTAATGCAGCCCCTTCTTGTGTTATCTTTGAATGGTTCTTGCTCTTAAACCATATTTTTGGAGTTCCTAAGTTTGTTCTCATGCATAGTTTGTCTCTTTCATAGTTGTAGGTCATGACAACTGCAACAATACTTCTACTACATTCAACATTGTACACTTCTATTTCAGGAAGAAGACCGCAAGCTGTTAGTTGGGTTCCTAGAAGATGTAATGACCATGCTTTCACTATCTCATGCTCCTCTTGATAGCCTGAAAGCTTCCTTTGTGGAATTGGGGTAAAGAATATACCATGGAGTTGTCTAAATCTAAATGCATTAGAAAGTTTTATTAAAAGCTGCTAATCTGACTAATTTTAATACCTGGTATTTTGAGTGAATAAAGGGTATACTTGCTTTTTCATCTTGATGTTTCACAAAATGAAAACTTTTAATCTCTAGATTCAAAATGTGTTGTACAAAAAAAATGTAAGTATAAAAAAAACCCTTAAAACCAAAAAATCCTGCAAAAATCGGTCATTCAGAGTAAAATGGAAATTGATTTTGTATTTTCCATATTATATGATGTGTTATAGACATATATATTTGCATTCAGTTCAGTGTTATAAGTTATTGAAATTTACCTTCAAGTTTTTTATTAAAAGGTTAGCTTCAAAATTCAACATAGTTTGTAAACAGCAACATGTTGCTTATCCTTCGGAAGGAGACAAATGTAAGATATCCTTCAGAAAGGATGAATGTTGACATTTTAGATTTGTTGAGCAATGGATTCTTGAGACTACTTTTTGTAGGCAAAGATGATATTGAGTGTTTGAGAGAGATTTTTTGGGGGTTTTGTTATTTGTTTTGGTTTGGGGGGGTTTTGGTGTTTTTGTTTGGGTTTTTTTTTTCTTTGATTGCCCAACTGTTTTCTTTTAGTGCAAACCCAGCTTATCATGAGCTGCTATTAACTGTCTTATGGTATGGAGTTGTCCATACTTCTGCTCTTGTTCGATGTACAGCTGCTAGAATGTTTGAGGTGAGTGTTAACCAAACTTTTTTACACCTTTTTAAAACTAGAGTTTATGTTCAAGAAACGGTGCTTTGGATAATGCCGATACATTCTTAAAAATTACAAATAACTTGTGTACTGTCTAATGGAGCAAGAGGTTGTTGTGCGGTTGCTTCTGTGTGTTTTCCATTTAACAGCATTTCATTAGCCACTTACGCAGTTAGTACAGAAACATCTTGCCTGTCATCTTTGATCTGCTGCTGACTTGATTGTTGCATTCTGATTACTGCTAGCTGGAAAACATTTTCCAATTATGAAAACGCATTTCATTGCTAAACTGTGCTTAAAACAGAAATACATTTTCAAATGTTTTTGCTTAGGTCTGTAGATAAGTATAAACAAACATCTCTCTGAGTTTTACTATTTACTTTTACTGTTGAACACATCATCAGTAGTCTAACTTCAAAGTTACCCATTTTCAGTACTTTTTGTGTATACTCGTACAATGCACTGGCATTGTAATTCGAACTAGTTTCTGTTGGTGTCAAATATAGCAGTAAAAAAACACATTTAACCAACTTTATTTTCATTTTTACAAAAAGTATAGTTTATGATTATGTTACTTGCCACATAGTGACAGCTTCATCTTTCCCTTTTATAAATTTGTTCAGGATAAAGACTGTTACATTTAACTACTAAATTTACTTTTATTTCCACATCATGCCTTTGTTTCATGAGGTGTTAATTAAAAAAGACGCGTACAAAACCTCTGGGATATATTCCACTTGCCGAACAAAGAGATTCCTTTGTTTGTTTGTTAGGAAGACATATTTATAATTACACCATCACTGCCCGTTTTGGCTCTTTGGTTTGGTTGGGTTTTTTGTGTTTCTTTCACATTTGACTCTGAACATGTCACCTTGTGTACATTTGCAAAAGCAAATCACAAGCCTGCCTTGGGAGAAAGAGCACTTAATGTAACCATAAACATTCCTTACTGCAGTTCTGCAAGTCATTGCCAATAAAACACTAAATAACCATTTTAAAAGGTAGTCTGAGACTTCAATTGAAAAGATAGACATTCTTTTGTATTTTTCTCTCCTTTCTTCCTTTCCCTTTAAAAAGGAGATGGTTATTTTTGGTCAACCTTAAATATTTTTTTGAGTTCTTAAATTATTTTGAATTTTTTTTTTCCCCTAGCAAGAACATTGCTTATCTTTTATGTTCATAATAAGATTTTTTAAAAAGCACTAGCCAGACTTGACTTGTTTGCAGTTTCTTTTCAAATTCAACTGCATGTTGATTATTTTTTGGCAGTCCTGCATGCATCCTATTTGACTGCTTGTTTCCTACTATATTTCAGTTTGTACTAAAGCAGAGGCAACTTTGTTGCGATCAATGATGTCACATTGATCTAGAGCAATCAAACAAGGATAAAAATTTGCTTTGTCTTGTTTCACTGTAACCTTACATGCTGCTACATAGCTTTGCCCACTCAGCTGTTTCTGTTGCTTCTAGGTATAACGTTTTCAGACAGCAGTTTCCCATATGAGTGTTGATGCAAATGGATTTGATTGCTGCTGGCATGAACATGAAGCACGTAGCTGTGTTATAAGATGCGTTAGGTTTAGGTTCAAGGCTAGAAACACATCTTCAGAATGACAGTTGAATTATAAAGCATGTTTTATTTTCCATAAAACAGAATAATGCTGCTTACCATGCTTCACCATAATTAGAATTGCGACAGCCCACAAAGTGATGAAGCCGTGATCATTCGTAATTGTTTGCTAATTATACAAATCGCAAGCATTTTTTTACCTCTACACTTTTCTCAAAAATAAGGCTAGTAAAGAAAACTGAAGTCCGTATTTGCAAAAAATTGAAAAGTGTAAGCATTTTCTATGTTAATCAATGTGAAAATTGGTAAATCTGTATATAAGAGTAAGGTCATTATAGTGAAATTGTGAGTTATGTCCTTAACAGCTCATGTAATAGTAGCCCATAAGCTTAGCACATTAGCGTTTTTGAGATGTTGCCACTGTAAATAATTATGAAATGTATTAATGTTAGAATGTAGTAGTTGAACTGACATTCTTAATGCACTGAATTACAAGCACGGGAAGTTGCAGCTTTCACCTTCCAGGTGCTTTGCAGCAGTAAGGCCTATTTTCTTACACAGCTGAACAATTCTAACCCCATTCTTCCTTCTCCAGTCCTCACCTGTAAGGGCCCAGTATGTTCAGTGCAGGCATGTACATACAAATACCACTGCTTAAAAAGTGCTGCATTGTATAGAAGGCTTCTGGGAAGTCAGATTTCTTCCAATCTTTCACAATTTACTTTTTTTTTTAATTTATATCAGTAAAGCAGGAGTGCTGAAACAACAGACTGTAAAACCTTCTCCAGTTAGAGGATGTAAATATTGCCTGCTCTTAGTACTGCAGATAACAGCTACTGCTTTCCTCACACTCTATGGCTCTTATGTGTTCTCTTGTTACCCTGCTGGGGGGGTAGCATAGATTTGTATTTTGTGTTCATTATGTAATTTGAGTAACTACAATATAGCTAAATATTAAAAAGCCATTTCAAATTTCTCACATAAACTACTGATGAGCTTATGTTCATCTCCTAAACCCCGCAAATATACAGTCTTCCTTACATGAGATACAACACAGAAATATTAAGCTTTTCCCTCTTTTATGATTGCAGACAGAAAAAACTATGTTGTTGAATATGAAGAAAGATTTGAACTTCTAATTTTTGAAAATCAGAAGGTTTTCATGTGTTGAAAACATGTAAAGGGCATCCACTACATATGCAGTAAATATATGCTTATGTAATCACCTGGGAACATCTAAATTCAAACAACTGACACACATTTGTGTCTTGGGTTCAGCTAGGATAGGGTTCACCTTCACCAGAAGTGGGGAGGGGCCCACAGCCAGGATGGACAACCAAACCAGCCAATGTGATACTTGCCCCATATATTAGGGTGGGGTGAGGCCAGGACTCACCTAGCTGAGCTCAGAGAGAGGTGGTGACATTTGTTTCAGAGCTAGCTCCCTCTCTGTGGTTTGTATCGCTTGCTTTATATATTGTCATTAATATTATTAATGTTGTTTTCTTCTCCTCCAACGCTGTTAAATTCTCCTTATCTCAACCTGTAGGGTTTTGCATTTTTCTCGCTTTTCTCTGTCCTTTTCAGAGGGTGCGGGAGCAGTGAATGAGTAGCCATGTGGTGCTCAGCTCCTGGCTGGCTCTAAACCATGACATTATGGATAATAAATTTCACTGTTATCTCTTTTTTTTTTTAACATTTGTGATGTATTGCAAAAAATACATCTCTGTTCTTTAGTTTGCAAAAAGACTTGATGAAATACATATCATGGATAATCCAAGGATTCTGAATTTTGTACCTGCATAAACCAGCAAGGGAAACTTGGAAAGTTTTGCAGACGTAGTGCTTGGATGGCAGTGAAATCTAAAATAGACTTGAATGACTTGAGTAAAGCTTAGTGGCATCTGGGGAGGTGCTGTCTGTCACATTGTAAATGGTCTGAACGGTATTATTCAGTGCAGGAAAACTACATGCATTTGGCCTAGCCAGACATCTCTTTTGTGTGTGACAGCCACCTACTATAATAAATACCATTCCACTGAGTTAGGAACAGCAATTAGATTAAACTGTCGGAGTCAAATTGGCATTGCTTTAGTATTTAATTATGCACCACTGTATGTAAAATTATAATACATAATTTATGCTAGTATTTGAATTATAATACCTAATTACTTGCTAAACTTTTGAAAGTTCGTTTTAAACCAGCTGAAAATAGAGAAAACATCATCGTATTGTTGAATTTGTCAGGTTTGTGATGATTGCCGGACCACTTCAGCTTTTTTCATGCCTTTGCATATATGACGCACTAGTATAGCAGTATTGGCTTAGCTTCTAATTTTGGTTTGCTTTTTGTGTTTTTTCTTTCTCTCTTGGTTGTGCCGTTCTTCTTCCCATGGTACTGTGCTCGCTCTTTCCGTGCATCACCTGTGATACCCCCCTGCTCTGACCATTCAGCTGTTGGTGAAGGGGGTACATGAAACTCTAGTAGCTCAGAGAGTTGTTCCTGCTCTCATTACTCTCTCCAGTGACCCTGAAATGTAAGTTTCCTGACTTATATACCTAGCGTCCCTCTTAATACTTAGGAAGAAATAACCATCAGTTCTGTTTCTTATTCTACCTGAATAAAAATTGAATTACTTTTAAGCAAATGTAACTTTGAAATCACTTGCCTGTAAGTAAAAAAGTTCACTAAAACACCTGTAACTGAATTGAATAAAACTGATGAATAAACTTTAAATAGAAAACTTAAATCAATGTAATTTATTTTTTCTGGGGTTTTTTTTAATGTTTAAACATATTTTCAGTTTTGAAATTTGCTTTCTATCAGAAAGCTGGATATTTATATGTTCTGTAATGCTATCGGCTTTACTATTGTGAAGTTAAGTATCATCTGAATTACTAAAATGCAAAATAGTTTTGACTGTATCTAATTTCCAATAGACAACTGTAGTGCTTCATTTCCTGGGCATTCTGATGTGGTATTTCTTTCAAGCGAAGGAGGGGTGCTTTGCTAATCTCGCTAACAGGTTGTTACTAATAAATTTTACAGCATGCCTAGAGTTCTAATTGTTTTAATGTCTTGTGTGGGTGACTAAACTAAGAAAAAACCCAAGAGTCTGCCTGCCCATCTTCAGTCACAGATAACCCAGTTCTTCAAGTTTACCAAACCTTGTAACCTTGTCCAGTGATCCTGAATTGTGAGTTTGAGATTGAGACCTTGAGTTAATCCTGTCTGTCTTTTCCCTGGTCTGCTTTTTCTGTTTTGTTGTTGCTAGAAACTAATGTAACTGAAAGTACTAATTTCTTAATACTGCTTTATTTTTAATTTTATTTTAATGTTTAAAACATCTTCAAGTACTCGATTTTTCTGTTGTAGTTCAGTAAGGATTGCAACAATTCCTGCTTTTGGGACCATCATGGAAACTGTTACTCAGAGAGAGGTAAGACACCCATTGTCAGGATGCTGTATTTGTAGCATAGAAGTGGGTGATTGTTTTTGATAAATCCAGAAATACAGTAATCTATTAGTAAAGTTAAGCAACTTATAAATTCTTCATTTGTTACATCCTCATCCAAAATCATCTCCAGTTTTGCAAGTTGGGTTTGTTGGTTTGTTTCATTTTTGGTTTTTTGAATCAAACCAATCCTCTTTTTACTAATAAAAACATTTCAGTTTAAATATCAAACTAAATATAAACAAAGAAAAAGAAATGTGTAGAGGGAGAGGCCTCTGCTAGAAGATGGGAAGTCCAGTGCCCAAAATGTTTGGTTTTTTTAAAAACGTTCTCCATTACAGAAATGGAAGTCCATTATTTCCAAATAAAATAGTGTTACTTTAAAATGCTAACCAGAAAGTCATGATGGGATTCAGTTACCTCAACATTCGTATATTATACAATTTTAGATGCTTTAGGATATTCTGCTTGGCTTCTAGCTACTTCAGAAGGGTACAGGTATCTTACAGTTCCTGTTGTATCTTCTGGTTTAGCCCATAATGTCTAAGACATCATAGTGATACAATTGAAATATTCCTTGAGGATAATACAGATATGCAATTTCTCCTTGATTTTTAAATTACAAAATTTTGATAAATCGTAGTTCTGAAAAAGACACCCAGGATTCTGCTGTAAGCAGTGGAAATACTTATAAATAAAAAGCTTATTTTATGTAATAACTGTACAGTCGAAGTTCGTTAAGTTACACTTTTTTCACACAGCTTTTTGCAGAGCTTGCATTCTTCCTGTAATTTCAACATATTCTAAAAGAATATGAGGAAATGAGTAAGAAGTCAGCAATGACTCACAAGTACTTTAAAGATGAATAAGTTACAGTTTTGTAGCTTGGAATGCATGCCTATAATCAGCTTGAGAAGAATATTGTTTTGTTACCAGAGAAAAATTACTGTCTCCCTTGGAATAATAACAGTAAGCCATAGAGTACAGAGGTGATATCACCTTCCAAAATATTTAAAAAAAAAAAAAAAAAAAAAATTCTACAACTTTGAATGCAAATTAAATACTTACATCCTCTAAGACATATTTGTATTTTCAGCTTTTCTAGCTTTTAGTTGAGGAAATCTTTTTAATGCAAATGATTTTATGGTGCTTACTTCTGCATCTCTGTTTTCCACAGAAATTTTTTTAGCATGCTAATTGAGACACATTACCAAAAAAATAATGTGAATTCAGTTCTGATTACATAGGGAAAGTCCAAAGATACTAATATTAATTGGGAAATTTTAATAGCAGGTAAAAACCACAAGTATCAAAATGGAGGAAACCTCAGGAGGAAAGACCCACTATATGGAAGCTCTTGTCTATAGTTAAAGATAGATCAGATTAAATTATTTTTAACAGTCATTAAAAAAGCGTTTGGAATATCCCATCAGAAAAAAATTGTAAATTAACAGCATGTACAAGATTTATAATCTGAAATATGGAAGATTATGGTCAGTTCAGAGCAAGTCTGTAATGGTTTCTAGTATCTTCATTCTTTTGTGTACTTTTTATTTCTCTGTGAATATTTAAGCTTCTGGAAAGAGTAAAAATGCAGCTGGCATCTTTCCTGGAGGACCCTCAATATCAAGACCAACATTCTCTACATACAGAAATCATAAAAACATTTGGAAGAGTTGGACCTAATGCTGAACCCAGATTTAGAGATGAATGTAAGTTGCATAAGTGGGAAGATGCAGTCTTACTCTTTCCATCCCAAAGCTAATAATATACTTGTTATATTGATTTTTTTTTTGTCTTTACAAAAACTTTGATGCAAACTTGTTTTCAGAGTTTTAAAAAAATTTCACTTTACCTAACATACGTGTTTATACAGAACACCAGCACATGGGGAGAAATTATTTTGGAGCTGGAGGGGACTGGTGACTTTGATGCAGAGCAAATTTCAAGTTGTCTTCTTTCTTTTTAATTGCTCTACATGTAAAATGTCCTCCTCTCCCCACACCTCTGCCATTGCTTCACCCCCTGCTGGCATGTAAATTTGAAGTATTCCACGCACCTTAAATGTAAGTACATCCCAGATTAATGAAACTACTTTTTTCATGACCCTAAAATGTAAAGCACATAGAAAAGCAAAGTGGATTTTTAGACTGTCTTAAAGATACTTGTAAACAAAACATGAGGAGCTATCATGCCTCTCAGCTGCAGATGTCTGGTTTAGCAGGCTAAATTCATTAGATAGGCTTCCTTTATAGTCAGTGAAGATTTCTCATGACATATCTATCTCTGTCACTAACTTACCAGCTGTATTTATAAAATAGAAGCATACTTTTGACAGCTTCAGCAACAGGAGAGTACTGATATTGCAACATATATATAAGCTGTTACTATTTCAAAGGTATGCTGAGGTACCTTTTTGTTTTAGATGATGTTACCACAGTGTTATCTTGAGTTGATCAGTTAAATCTGCAAGGGCAGTCCCATCAAAAGCCATTATTTGCAGTTCTTATTCCATGCTGCTGTGTGATGCTTCAGATGCCTGTGATTGCCATTTAGCACCTGTTTAATGCTAAGTAAGTCTGTGGAAAGGAATTTCAAATACTCACTCCAGTATTCACTTTTACAGTTGTTATTCCACACTTGCACAAGTTAGCCTTGGTCAACAACCAGCAGTCTGTGGATTCAAAGAGACTGGATATCGCTACCCACCTGTTTGAAGCCTACAGTGCTCTTTCCTGTTGCTGTATCCTTTTTTTAGGGCAAGTTTAGCTGTTAATTCTCTGTTGCGGGGAGAAGATGAGTACTTGAGAAATAGCGAACTTATTATTTGAATGTGTGATGTAAACATGACCTGCTCAGTATAAAGAAGGGTTTTACAGAAGGTGCATGTGGTGGCTTAACTCTGGCTGGATGCCAGATGCCCACCAAGCTGCTCTGTTAGTCCCTTCCTCAGCAGGATGGGGTAAGGAGAGAAAAAAAGGTTGGGAAAAAAACTTCATGGGTCAAGATAAAGGCAATTTAATAAAGCAAAAGCTGCACACAGAAACAAAGGAAAACAAAAGTTTTCTTCTCTACTTCCCATCAACAGGTATGTCCAGCCACTTCTTGGAAACCAAGGCTACAGTACATGTAGCAGTTGCTCTGGAAGACAAACTTTGTAATAACAAATGCCCTGCCCCCTCCTCCTTCTTAACTGTTACTGTTGAACAGACATCTTATGGTATGGAATATCCCTTTCGTGAGTTTGGGTCAGCTGACCTGGCTATGCCTCCTCCCAAGATGTTGCCCACCCCCAGTGTGCTGGTGAGGGGGGAATGTTGGAGAGGCAGCCTTGATGCTGTTTGAGTACTGCTCAGCAGTAGCCACCGTACAGGTGTGTTAGCAGCTTCCTAGCTCTCAATACAAAGCACAGCACTATGAGGGCTGCTGGGGTGGGGGGAAACACAAAAAAACAACCCCAACAAAGTCCTTGATTGTAACTACTGACCTAAGGGGAAAAAACCCAATTATATGGATGTATGAAATAAATGAAGTTTAACATGTTTAAAATATTTTTCCTTTTTTTATTAGTCATGAAGTGCCAAATGCTGTTCTGCTTTCTTGGGTTGTACTGCTGTAGCTTGTCCTTGTGTTCAGTAGAATAACATCAGAAGACAGGGAGAAAAAAAAAAAGTGTAATTTCAGAAGACAATCCTTATAATACCTTAACAACCTGATTTTTAGTTATTTCAGAGGATTTAATGGTCAGTCACTTTTTACCAGGACTTAAGTGTTTACGAACTGATATGGAACATCTCTCGCCAGAGCATGAGGTGAGCAGCGATGTTTACTAAATATGAGAAGCGGGTGCCAACAAAGTTGAAATGTAATGGTATTTAAAACCAAAAGTTAAGGAGGGCTACTCATTAGTGGTATCAAAACATAGCATGGAAGGTATTTCTGGTAAGGAATGGAGCACATGATTTAAAAGCCAGTGAAATCTTTTAAAATGTATTTCTACACCAAAGACCTCTGCAGAGAACTATCCAACTGTCAGAAATGCATGTAGAAACACAAGTCTTTGTAGACCAAAAAAAAAAGGAAATGTTTCTACCATCTGTTTTTTCATCAAAACAACGATACACTAAAATCAGTGGTCACAATATCGTAGAATGGTTTGAGTTGGAAGGGACCTTAAAGATTATCTTCTTCCAACACCCCTTCCATCAGCAGGGACACTGTCCTGCTATATCAGGTTTCTCAAAGCCCCATACAACCTGGCCTTGAATGCAGATGAAAATTGGTGGAGTGCAGGAGAGAAGTTATGAGCAAGGATGAAGAAAGCATAGTCCTGAAATACATAGGATGCATTTCATATCTGAAGTACTATATCCAGTTCTGGGCTTCCTAGTACAGAATCATGGAGAGAATCCAGCAAAGGGCCACACAGATGATGAAAGGACTGGAGTATCTCTTATAGGAGGAGATGCTGAGAGAGTTGAGACTGTTCAGCCTGGAGAAGAGAAGGCTCAGGTGAAATCTTATCAGTGTATATAAATACCTGAAAGAGAGGGTGCAAAGAAGACAGAGCCAGGCTCTTCTCAGTGGTGCTCAGTGACAGAACCAGAGGCAGCAGACACAAACAGAAACAAAGGATGGATGTTCCCTCTGAACATCAGGAAACACTTTTACTGTGAAAGTGACTGAGCAGTGGCACAGCGCAGAGGTTGTAGAGTTTCTATCCATGGAAATACTCAAAAGTTATCTGGACACAGTCCTGGGCAGCTGGCTGCATGTGGCCTTCTTGAGAAGGGGACTGGGTCAGATGGCCTCCAGAGATCTCTGCTGACTTCCATCATCCTGTGATTGTGTGAAATGTAAAAAGGAGATTATAATAAGCAGACTGGACAATATGGGAGCTAACAAGATCATCTATTTGTAGAAGCTTACAGAAAGTAGCAAGAGAGAATTAGCAGGAGGAGCTGAGAAACTTGAAAATGTTGGACATAAATGCACTTTATTGTAAATAGTTGAAGATGGTGAACACTAACAGAGATTGAAACACATAGATATTAAATCAGTAGTTGAACATGAGAAACGTAGTTTAGTTTCATGTTGGGAAAATCTTGACAGTGCTAACATTTCAAGTAACCAAGGAAAAGATTTAATCAAAATTACAAAGGAATGTCTTTCTGATATTTGGAGGTTAATGCTGCACTTTGATGTATTACTTTGTATTTAAGGAAAAGTAATTACTTTTGTAAATTATGTTTGCAAAAGTGACTTAACTGAGATTACTGTATTTTTCTAGGAGTTTTAAGTTCTTATACCTGGTAACAAAGTCCCTTCTTTCAGTCATACTTGCGGTCTAATAGCCTACAGTCTCATTCTTGTATTAATTTATATAACTTACAGTGTGTGGAGTGGGAGGTGAATTAATTTGAGGAACTTTCAGACCTAAAAGGAAAGAATCTGACTTCAGAGGGCTGAGTCAGAAGTGACAGTAGTGACCTGAGCATAAGTCAAAGACAAGAGAATTTTACTTCCTTACCACAGGCAGCACTGGCGAAGATCAGGCAATGGTAGTTCTGTATTCTGTGAGAGCTGGGACATATATTGTTTTGGGAAGTCTAAGAATATATCTGAAAGCTGCAGTAGGCAAATGCTGGGTTTAGTTTAATATTCTTTGTTCTATCATATTCGCTCATAGGATAACTGATATGAATACTAATACTTCATTTTTGTTTAGTAGCTAGTACAATTTCTAAGGCTTAAGAGCAAAGTTCAAAAGGTGCCCTGAATTAGAACAAAAGAGCATTATTTTAATTATTATTTTATTATTTGTCTCATTATTTTGATTATTTGATTGAGTTTGATTCTTGTAGCCAGAGAAGGAACTGAGGACTTAAATAGGATTAAAAATAAGTAAAGGCATCTCTCAATCCTCCTTTACCATATTCTGCATCACTGTGATTAAAGGGTTTCGAGCATGATGCAAAGTGCTTTATTTTTTTATGTAGAGATAAATATAGATTTTAAAATATTTACTTCAGCTCCACTGGGTTGGAAGACTTACTATAGTTGTTATTGCCGAAATGGAAATCTGGTGCTTAATCAGCTCCTTACTACAAGGATGTTTGTAGGCACCACGATAGAGACCTTTGAAGCATAGTCAGTTCTAATGTCTGGTTTTTTTAGCCTTCTGTCCTGTGTTTTCTGAAGTAAATGTGATTTACTGTTTCAAATAGACATTTGCATAAACAGAATTAACCCTTTTCTCATTATTTTGGTCACTGTAGTATTACTCTCAATTCAAATGGCATATCAATTACAAAAGCATCTTTTCTCATTCACAGAGCCTTAGCTCTTGTGGCTCTAACATCAGTATAGAGTTTACACTCATCTTGAAAATGTAACATTTGTGGAATTGGCTTGTGATGCTGTCAGGCAGTGTTTACCACTTATCCTTCATATTTGCTTTCCTTTCTTTCATATAAACGAAAGTACAAGTTGGGCATTTAAGCCAGACCCCCTCATCTTTAAAATAAACAGTTTGTCTTGTGCAGACATTTTAGATACTTTGCCAGTATCTCCAATTCCATGTCAGTTTCTCTTCTTTCCCTTTCTCCACTTGCCCTCTATTCCTTTTCAAAATAATTGGATTTTGAGTTGCATGGTAGTGGAATGTAATCAGTCTTTGATAAAAGTGCTAGTCTATCTGCAGTATTGTTTATAATACTTAAGCACATTTTATGTCTCTCAATATAGTTATATCCCTAAAATATTTCTTAAAGGAGGTCTAAGTGATTTTGTAGTCAGTCCTATGACTGAACAAAGAGAACTCAAGGGAACAGGTGTGAGCACTATGTGCAGTTCATAACACAAAATTGTTATTTGATTCTATATGTATACCTTTCCTCTGTTTCACCCTGTACTTAAGGCAAATTAATTTAGGGAAGAAGTGCTCCACCTCAAGAATTATGCAGCTTTTCTGGAAGGAGTTGGGAAATGGATGGTGGCTTCATCCTGCTTCCATGCTAAATTATTCTCCCCCTTGATCAGGACTTCATATTGTTGATATTTGAACATCTGGATTCAGATAGATGTACAGAACAGTTGAAATGCTCCAATGCACAGGTAGAAATGCTAAGTAACAAAAATTATGGCTGCTGTGCTTAGAAATTTCTGTTTTCTTTTGATACAGAAAGAAAAGCTTGCTTTATCACTGGAATTTTAAATATATTTCTCTTGTACCTTGGAACTCGAGTTTAAGTGCTTGCATAATGTTTTATGCAAATGGAGACAGCAAATTTAGCAGGAAGAGTTGCAGTCCCACTAGACTTAAACCCAGGTTTGAATGCTGCTTTGTGAAACATTCAAGGGTATACAACACCTACTACCCAAACTGTTTCAGAAATTGGAGTAACGCTTTTGGAGAAATAGAACAGTGACACATCTGCAGACTGGGCTACATCCTATCAGTGTAATAAATGGTTTCAAAGGACATTTTTTTTGCTTTAGCTGCCTAATGGGGATTCAACAGAAACCAGATTTTTTGTGTATATAAATATATTTATAAATAGTTATCACTTAGTAGTAACCATAAGTGACTGATAGGTATTTTAGAAATTGAAGTTAGGTTTTTTTCCTTTATTTGTATATATTCAGATTATGGTAGTTGTTACTAGTAGTTGCAATTGCTTGTAGCTTTGAGATTTTAACTTTCGTGTCTTAAAGTGCTTAGCTTTCACCTGAGCTGTGTGCACAGAAAATTTTCATTTACACAGTGGGTACATTTGTGTGTATATATACACATATATGTCTGCTTATAGTTTCGCACTCTATATTGCAACTGTTTTGTTTAAGTGTTTCAAATGCTTTCATCTTAATGTGTTAAAACAGTACTGTTCTGGGCAGGGAGTTAAATACCTGTCCAATGAGCTGCATGATTTCTTTCAAAGCCTGCTATTGGGAATTGTTCCTTTAGTTTTGGTGTGCTGGAGAAAAGTAAAATATCAGTGTGGGTATGTTTTTAGTCTTAGAGTATTCTGCAGGAGCTTTTAAAGTTGCAGTTGCATAAGTAAATAAAAAAAGCCTTGATTCTTAGAAACCGTGTCGGACATCAGTGAAATGATACCAAGGTTGCTTTAACAGTTCCTTTCCATTCACATGTCTTACAATGCTGACACTTTTTTTTTTTCCTTCCCTTGCTTTTTCTTTCATGCATAATGTTGGTAAAGGCATGAATTTTAAAAGGTACTTGACAACTCTCTGAAGGAAAATAGAGGGAAGATTAATGTATGTCCAAGTTAATTACTAATAAATAAAAGTCCTATTTGAAAAAAGGAAGATAAGGAGGTGTGTCACACAAGTGTGTTTGCTTTAGTTCTATTTTAAAAAGCCAGGGGAAGCAGGAGGGAGTCTTCAACTCCTGCAATTATTTCAAAAACACTCTCTTCCTTAAAGTATTTTGAATGGTTTTGTTGTTTCCATCCACAAGGCATTTTCAGATAACTGGAATTTAAATGTCCCTGAAAAACGTCAGAAAAACTTCTTAAATAGTTCTGTTTATGTCAGAATTAGTTGCAGAGTAGATTTTTGTATGAAGTGTTAATGTAAAAGAAAAAAATGTCATGTATCTCTCTTCCTTATGTGTCTTAGGTTATTTTAAGCTCTATGATAAAAGAGTGTGAACAGAAAGTGGAAAACAAGACTGTCCAAGAACCACAGGGGTAAGACTTCAACTTCTCTTTTTTTTTCCTGCATCTCCAGAGTAATGTTCTGCAGAGTGTATTCTGTAATGGTGTCCAAGGCTTGTGACCAGAAATCCCACACTGACAGATTCTGTGTTTGAAAGCAGATGTTAGAAACTTTAATTCAGTGTGTGATTGTTTTTGTCTCCAGTGTAAAACACAGGGCAACAATTTGTATTTGTATCATAGCAGTGACATTCTTGCTTTTCCAAGTTACTTTGCATTTACTTTTTTTGTCCGTTTTAAAGCAGTAGTTAAATTTCTGTCCCAGATCTGAGAAAGCAGGAAATGCTTGGCCTAAGTGCTTAGAGCAGTGCACGTAGCACGCACCTTGCAATCCTCTTCCATGGGATTGCTCTGCAGTCGAAGGAATTGTTCTCATCATGGTAGTCATAGAATTGTAGAATCATTTTGGTTGTAAGAGACCTTTAAGGTCACTAAGTCCAACCATGACTTCCAGGTTGCCACTATACTATATCCACAAGTGCCACATCTCTGCATCTTTTAACTACCTCCAGGGATGGTGAGTACACCACTTCCCTGGGCAGCCTGTTCCAGGGCTTTAGAACCCTTTCTGTGAAGAATTTATTTACCAATACCTAATCTAAATTTCCCCTGGAACAAGATGAGGATCTTTCCTCTTGTCCTATCACTTGTTAATGGGAGAATAGATTCCCACCTCACTACAACCTTGTTAGGGTAATTGTAGAGAGCAGTCATGTCTACCCTGAGGCTTCTTTGATCCAGGCTTTGACCTCAGTTTGCATCATAAGGCTTACCTAGATCCCTCACCAGCTTCCTTGACCTTCTTTGGACATGCTCCAGCACCTCAAGGTCCTTCTTGTAATGAAGGGCCCAAAATTAAACTTAATGCCCAGTGTTTGAGGTGTAGCATCACCAGTGCTGAGTACAGGGGGACAATCACTTCCCTAGCCCTGCTGGCCACACTATTTCTGATACAGGCCAGGATGCTGTTGGCTTCTTGGCCACCTGGGCACACTGCTGGCTCTTATTCAGCCAGCTGTCTACTAACAAGCCCAGGTGCTTTTCCACCAGGCAGCTTCCCAGCCACTCTTCCACAAGCCTGTCGCGTTGCCTGGCGTTGTTGTGACTGAAGTGCAGGACCCAGCCATTGGCCGCAGCCCATCGATCCAACCTGTCCAGATCCCTCTGTAGTGCCTCCAAACCTTCAAGCAGATCAGCACACCTGCCTTAGCTTGGTGTCATCTGCAAACTTACTGAGGGTGTCTCCGATGCCCTTGTCCAGGTCATGGTTAAAGTTTTTAAATAGAACTGGCCCCAGTACTGAGCCCTGGGGAACACCACTTGTGACCGGCCACCAACTGGATTTAACTCCATTCACCACCACTCCCTGGGCCCCTGGCCATCCAGACAGTTTTTTAGCCAGCAAAACGTGTTCCAGTTTCTCTAGGAGAATGCTGTGGGGAAATGGTGTCAAAGGCTTTACTAAAGTCTAGGTAGACAAGCTGCACAGCCTTTCCCTCATCCACTAGGCAGGTCGCTTTGTCACAGAAGGAGATCAGGTTACTCAAGCAGGACCTGCCTTTCGTAACCCCATGCTGACTGGGTCTGATCTTCTGCTTGTCCTGTATGTGCCTTGCGATGGCACTCAGGATGATCTGCTCCATAACATTCCCTGACACTGAGGTCAGAGTGACAGGCCTGTAGTTCTTCAGATCCTCTTTTCAGCCCTCCTTGTAGGTTGTTGTCACATTTGCTAACCTTCCAGTCAACTGGAACCTCTGTGGTTAGCCAAGACTGTTGATATATAATGGAAAGTGGCTTGGTGAGCACATTTGCCATCTCCCTTGGTGTCCTTGGGTGAATCCTGTCTGACCCCATAGATAAGTGTGTGTCTAAGTGGTGTATTAGGTCACTAACCATTTCCCCTTGGATTATGGGGGCTTTATTCTGCTCCTTGTCCCTGTCTTCCAGCTCAGGGAGCTGTAAAAAATGGTCTTCCTATAAAAGACTATGGGAAAGAAGGCATTCAATACTTCATCCTTTTCCTCACCGTTGGTCACTGTATTTCCCCCCACATCCAGTAGAGGATGGAGATTCTCCTTAATTCTCCTTTTACTGTTAATGTATTTATAAAAACATTTTTTGTCTATTATGGCATTCACCAGATTAAGTTCTAGTTGGGCTTTGCCCTTTCTCATTTTTTCCCTGCAGAGCCTCAGAAAATCTTTGTAGTCTTCCTAAGTTGCCTGCCCCTTCTACTGTAGGTCATAGACTTTCCTTTTCTTCCTGAGTTCCAGCCAAAACTCTGCTCAGCCAGGCCAGTTTTCTTCCTCGCTGTTTTGTCTTACAGCACACGAGGATAGCCTGCTCCTGTGCCTTAAAGATTTTTCTCTCAAAGAATGTCTAGCCTTCCTGGACTTTTTTGCCCTTCAGGACAGCTTCCCAAGGGGCTCTGTCAGCTGATGTCCTAAACTGGTCAAAGTCTGCTCTCTGCAAGTCCAACACAGCAGTTTTGCTGACTCACCTCCTTACTTCCCAGGAATTTAAAACTTACCATTTTGTAATTGCTATGCCCAAGGAGGCCTTAAACCTTCACATCACCCAGAAGTCCTCCTCTGTCTGTGAACAGGTCTAGCAGGGAGCTGTCCCTAGTTGGCACTCTCAGCAGTTGTGTTAGCAAATTATCTTCCGCATGTCCAGAAAGCTCCTAGTCTCTGCAGTATTGTATTTCCAGCAGACACTTGGTAAGTTGAAGTCCCCGTGAGAACAAGTGTTAGTGATTGTGAGACTTCTCCCAGCTGCTTATAGAATATTTCATCTGCTTCTTGATCCTGATTAGGTGGTCTATAACAGAGTCACAACAGGGCATCTGTCTTGTTGGCATTCCCCCTGATTCTTACCCACAGACACTCAACCCTATCACCACAGTCATTAATCTTAAGACAGCCAAAGCACCCTCTAACATACAGGGCCACTCCACTGTAGTTATCTCCTCATTGGCCTATCCCATCTGAAGAGTTTATAGCCATCCATTGCAGCGCTCCAGTTGTGCGAATCATCCCACCATGTTTCCATGATGGCAACTATATCATGGTTTTCCTGCTGCGCTTCCAGCTCTTCCTATTTGTTGCCTATACTGCATGCATTGGTGTAGATGCACTTCAGTTGGGCTATTGATCTCATCACCCTTTTGCAGGGGGAGAAGGCCTAATTCTGAACTGACCGTTCCCAGGCATTTTTGTGTTTTCAAGTCTGTCTATATCACTTGTTCCTTTGCTATGGCATCACAGAATTGTCACAGCTGGAAAAGACCTCTAAGATCACCACAACCAACCATAAACACCTCACCATGCCCATAAAGCATGTCTCGAAATGCCTTATCTATATGTTTTTTGAATACCTCCAGGGATGGTGACTCCACCACCTCCCTGGGCAGCCTGTTCCAGTGCCTGACTACTCTTTCAATAAATTCTTCCTAATATCTAATCTACTTCAGGCCATTTCCTCTAGTCCTGTCATTATTTACTTGAGAGAAGAGGCCACACCCACCTCACTACAACCTCCTTTCAGGTAGTTGTAGAGAGTGATAACATCTCCCCTCAGCCTCTCCTCACAGGACTTGTTCTGTAGACCCTTCACCAGCTTGGTTGCCCTTTTCTGAACTCACTCCAGCACTTCAATGTCTTTCTCATGGTGAGGGTCCCAGAACTGAACACAGTACTCAAGGTGTGGCCTCACCAGTGACAAGTACAGGGTCATGATCACTTCCCTTCTCCTGCTGGTCACACTATCTCTCATACAGGCCAGGATGCTGCTGGCTTCTTGGCCACCTGGGCACACTGCTGGCTCATGTTCAACCAGGTGTCATTCAGCACGCCCAGGTACTTTTCTGCTGGGCAGCTTTCCAGACGCTCTGCCACAAGCCTGTCGTATTGCCTGAGGTTTTTCATGACACTCTGTTGCCTATCTCCACTGGGCTGGCAGTCCTAAGGACCTTGCTAGCATGCTATCCCACAAACGCTGATGTGCTACCCCCAGCCTTATCTCTAGAAAGCTTGATTTTACTCATTTCTGCTATCAAATAAAGTTTAAGCTCTTTCAATAAGCCCTGCCAACTCCTGTGCAAAAATCCTTTTCCCCTTTTGAGGCAGCTGTGCCCCATCTGTTGCCAGCAGGCCTGGTGTTGTCTAAACTGACCCATGATCAAAAAAACCCAAAGTCTTGCTGGTGTCACCAGTCTCAGTGCCAAGTATTGAGCTGATGGGTCTTCCTGTTTCTTCCCTCTTTATTTCCTGCAACTGGAGGGGTAGAGGAGAACACTACTTGTACTCCTGATCCCTTAACCAAGCTGCTGTCTTTACTCGAATGTGACTAGTGCACATGAGAACAGTTACTCCAGTGTATTAACTAACCTGCCTGTGTGAATACACTTTTTATGTAAGTATGCTGGCTTTGGGAAAAAGTCATCTATGTTGCCCTTCAGTAGAACACCCATTCAACAAATACATAGTAAACCCAGCTCTCCAGCGAGGTATCAGACACATGGTGTATATGCATTAATTTGCCTCATGTGGTAGAGTGTGTGTCTCTCCTGATAATGAAGAAGCTAACAGCTGCACAATTTTGGAAGGCATCATTGTGATGAGGTGTATATTGTCTTTTGCTGGCTTGCTGCCTGGAGTGGCATACCAGCAAGTGATTTCTCATGGACTGTTGTGTAACATAATAAATCCATACTAGTGTTGACAGGAGGAGTTTGAGAAGAAACAGTATCTGAAAAAGAGAATCTGTCCTCAGTCCTGATATCTTACCACAGGAATCAAGGCAATTACTGAAACTTGTTTATGTTGTGCTTCCATATCTGTTACAAGCTGATAGAATTTACTTCTTGAAACAGCCCAAAGTCCTGGAAGCAACTAGTAGTTTGAGAACAGCTGAAATAGAAAAGGTGTACAAGAATTGAACAGAAGAGACATGATGTGGAGAGAGTCAGACTCTCATGCACAAAATATATCAGGATTTACTAGTGCTAATTAGCCTGGTTACTGGTATAGTTGATAATGAATGGTGTGTAGAAAGAACTGAATCCATTTAAGACATGAGCATCAGGTCAAGTTTTAAAGGTCTACTAGAAATGAACTTTAAACTTTGGAGGTGAAATGATTTAAACTAAAAATGTCCATGTTCTAGAGCAAATCACAATCCATGGTGTAATTATTCTAATAAGGTAGTTGCTTCTGTGTTGTCATGTAGAAGTCCTATTTAAAAGGAGGTGAAATACAAAATCTTTAAGATCTTCTTAAAAGCCTCTTCTTTCAAGTCAATAGTAGGGGCTAGAGGAAATGGCCTGAAGTTGCACCAGGGGAGGTTTAGATTAGATATTAGGAAGAATTTCTTTACTGAAAGAGTAGTCAGGCACTGGAGTGGGCTGCCATCCCTGGAGGTATTCAAAAAACGTGTAGATGAGTTATTTTGAGACATGCTCTACTGAGGTGTTGAGGTGGGGTTTTTTTGTGTTGGTTGTTGCTTTTTGTTTTGTTTTGGTTTGTTGGTTGGTTGGTTGGTTTTGGGTTTTGTGGGTATTTTGTTGGTGGTGGTTTGGGGTTTTTCTGATGGTTGGACACAGTGATTCTTAGAGGTCTTTTCCAACCATGATGATTCTGTGATCTGAAGAACATGTTGTCATCTTCTTTCCCCATTCCTGTTCATGTGGCAATATTATGAAGTAGGGACTGTACTAAGTGTATTCCAGTTGAGTGGCTATTTTCATGATGAAATAGGTATTTCTTTGACATGTTCTTATTCTGTGAATAACTAATAAGTTTACTTGACTTAATCACTCCATAGGTATATTTCTTGCTTGAATATAAAAAGTCAATCAGTCAAGAATCAAAAAACGCGTTCGTTCATTTTGCTGTATTTTCCCAGGGCTTCACTATGTTATTTTCTCAAGCTTTGTACTTTCACCCTTATCCTTTCTGCCTTCTCTTAAATGGAGCTTTCTGTCATGCATACCTGTGTATGTACCCGGTAGTGACACTGAATGCCAAGCCCCTTCCTGTACCCTTCAGATTGTTCAGCAGCTGTGTATTTGCTTTTTGGTTTTAAAGAATTGTGAATGCTTAGCATGGTTCAGGTTGGCACTTAAGCCAGCTGTTTCTTCAGAAAACAACCTACCAATAATGATTCTTGGCAAGATAGACCCATTAGACCCATGCTACTTTTTGCAAGTTTTGCATTAGTTTTATCACGGTCTTCCCTGTGCTACACACCTCATGTAGTAGGTACCCAGTGATCAGGCAGAATTAACAGCCGGACTCTTTGCAGGTTTGATAGTAAGCAATTGTTGTAGACTTCCACCAGTCGACCTTTGCAAGGACATCCCTCCACATAAGCAATGACTTAATATTTTGACTAACAAGTTAATTCTTTAGAATCAGTTGCATGCATGGACATTTATTACTTTGCAAGTATTTCCTCTACATGGTTCTTATAGACTCTTTTTTTAACCTACAGACTAACCAATATTCCTTTTTAATTTTCTTTTTAATTCTTTGTGCAGTAAAAAAGCCATCACGTCAGACTTTGACTATGCAAAGAAAAAAAAATAAAAGCAGCGTATGTATCTAAACATAAAAGATAAGATTTTTATGTCTGATAACTTTTTAAAAGAAAATTAATTTATCACTTCTTGACAGCCTTTTAGGAGAGATCATTATAAAATATGAAATAGATTTCTTCTCAGGCAAACATTCTGAAAGACATTTTTCTCTCCCAGAATGCAGGAAATGTACACGATATCAAACTGATCTCTTTAAAGACCACTGTAAACCTCAACGTGAATGGGGTTTTTAGCAACTTAACTATATTAACTGAACTGTGAAACCTAAAAAAGCTAAATTCTTTGGCTGAGCTCTTCCCAGTTTTCAAGTGGTGCTGTTCGGTTGCACAGGAGTTTTAATTGATTTTTTTTTTTAAGTGTGTGCTTTTGCCTCTTTCAAATATTTTAACCTGTTTTGTTCATCAAAGCTGTTCTCTGCATGACTAGAGTTTGAGTGATCAACTTTTATTTCATGTAGAGTTTAGACTTGCCCTGCTTTAGCTTGTATCAGGGCAGACATGGTAAACTAAATGTAAGAGGCCTGTATTTTTTAAAATCTCTCTTAGGAAAGTATTTTTTAATTGTAGCTGGACCTATTAAGCTATTGTACAAACAGATAAATGCAAACATGATATACCATCCAGTCTATTTTTCTTTTAGAATGCAACTGCTATGAGCTTTAAGATTTGGAAAGGATAAGTCTTGTGTTGCTTCTTTTTTTTTTTTTTTTAATTAGCCTTCCCCTTTCTTATTTAAAATCAGGTTATGGTTGTAACCTTTTACTGTACAGGATTAACACAGACTATTTTACCACTGAAGAAATGCCCTTTTCACATACACAACAATATCCTTCTTCTTGCTAAGCCCTTGCAAATTTCAGTTCCTAGTTTCAATATTAGGTATTTGACAAAGGATTTAAATGCAACTAGGAGATAAATTACTGATTCTTCTTAACAACGTGAAAATGCATGCACAAAAATAAAACTGGATGCAAAAGCAATCATAAGATGCAGTTGGTTATCTTGGTTTTGCCCCTTACTGTTAGAAAAGGTTGGTCAAATAATATGAGGTCACAGAAGTAGTTTCTAAAAAAGACTAAACTTTGTTAAAATATCAGCCACTTCTGTTAAACATTTTCTTCAGCAACCAACAAGTTGTTTCAGTCATGGGTAACAACTTGCATTACAAACTGATTTTCAGAAAATGTTCAGCATGAATATTTGTTTTGGCCTAAAGCTTCCCCATAAACCAGGCAGAACTCTGTGTGGTATGTAATACATCTAGACACTGATCAAAAATTTTGTTTACACATTATTTATGTTCTGAGGATGTTTTTTGGTTTCTTTCCTAAGTAATGGGTAAATGCAAGGACTTTTCTATAGGACTGCTTGTTTCAAACAAGATACGTCATTGCCTTGCTGGGTTCTCTGATTACTTTTTAAAGACATGAGACTCAATTTTTTTTTTATTTCATATTGCCTTTATTGTTATGTTTAAATGTTCAGTTTGTATAGTAATAGTACTTAGGGGCATATTTAATCTTTTAAGTATGTCATGTTGTGCATTATCTTTCTATTTACAGTAACATAATAGAAAACATTAACTTCTAGACACACCACTTCTTAATTTTTCACTTTTAACATCAGATGGCTGATATCCCTCAAAACTATTTCAAAAGTCAGTTGAACATTTCATGGTTTTCCTCAAGCTTATTCAGGATAATTAGTACAGTTTGCTTAAAACTACATGTTTATGACAAGTTGCTAGGCTTATTTTTTCTAAAGTGATCGATTTTATTTTCTTAATGTTGCTAATGCTTGGAATGTACTAGATTTCCCAAATCATTTTCCTTAATTACAGAAAACTGTAGAATACATTGTAGGTTGGAATAGCTTCTTGTCATCAGCCAGCTGATAGCAAGAATAAACTGTTATTTTCATCATTTATATGCCCATGATTTATCATTAAATCAAGGGAAATTGCACAAGAAATCCATTTTACAGTAGGAGTAACTTACCTGTTAAGCCTTATTAACCAGAAATATGCAATTCCTTAGTCGACTGTAGATGTTTAATGAAGACATAGATGTGATTGTTCCTGAAATAAATTTCATTTCAAAACTTTATAAGTCATTTTAAAACAGCTATGTATCTTCATCACTGGCTGCCAAATAGGAAGCGGGGGGGGGGGGGGACCACAAAAGAAAACTTTAAATCAGATATTGTCTAAAGAGATACAACCTGAGAGCAATTTTCATAATGTTAAACTTTAGTAAAAACTCAGATCAAAGGAAAGCTGAAAAAGCAATGTAAAAGAAAGATTCATTGTAAATTACTAGATTAACAGTCTACACCAATTTTAAATTCTGTTCAGATGGAAATACTTGGAAAATAAGAGAGTTGGAAATTTAGCAGAGAGGTCACAGTTTTGTACTTGCTTTTACTAAACATCTGCTAATGGTCACTGTCAAAGGCAGGGTACTTGGGCTAGTTAGATCCTCAGTTGGAAACAGTACTGTTCTTCTTAGAAGATTAACATCTCCAGTGAGAAGGTAAAGCAATCTTTCACAGAGGTATTTGTCACTAGAGCAATTGCCAAATAGCTAACAAATGTTAATGTGGTAACTTCTTAAGGCAGTAAAAAGTAGTGTGCACAAAAATAATTTACAATTTTTACTAGGACTGGGAAGGCATGATGATTCACTTAACTGTGTATTTATGCTTGGTGGTACTTCTTGATGGGACTGGTCTTTGGCAATCTTGAAAACTCTTAAATGCAAAGACAATTCAGTTGCTTATTTAAAAACAGCATGATGTTCTTTTTTTTCTTTGTAGTCTTGTCACTAATTATTTTACTTTCCTAGCTCAATGTCGATTGCAGCGAGCCTTGTGAGTGAAGATACAAAGACCAAGTTTTTGAACAAAATGGGCCAGCTGACTACATCAGGTGCAATGTTGGCTAATGTGTTTCAGAGGAAGAAATAAGGTGGGAAACAGAACTCCCAGCTAACACTAAGATGGACCTCACAGAGACTGGTTCCTGTACTTGAAGTACTTGCCTTTTAATTTCTTTTGTCTTATGTTCTTGTAGTATAATTCTGTTATAACTTCCAAAGATACTTGCACTGCTTTTGAATATCGCTGTGTATCTGTTAATTTTGGGTTAACCGTGGTTGATATAAAACAGAAATCATAGTTTGTACGAAGTCCCTGTTCTGTGTTCTTGTCTTTCCAGTTTAATTTTTTTATATAGCGGAGGGATTTTTTTATTTTCTGACAGGATATCAGCAAATATCTGTATTATACATGGAGCTATTATGATGGTACTTAAGATAATGTAAATTTGAAGTCATTGTCATGAAGTAATAAAAGTGAGATTACTTATGTATTTAAATTATGAAAGAGTAATGCAGATTTTTTTATTATGTTTCTTAAAAGAAGAGGAAGAGCCACCAGCATTTGTCTGTGCTTCTAGGGTTGTTTTTGTAAGTATTGTGCATCTTGAATCCAGAGGAATTGCAGTATCTAATGTATGAGACTGGTTGCACTACATCAGTCTGCAGGGAATGCTTATGTTTCAGATGCTTTATCCTGACACTGTAAATGCTGTACAAAGTCCTTCAGATAAAATTCTCGCATCTGTTGTGGTTTTTTGAGGGATGCTTCCTTTTGTTGGATTTTTTTGTTTTGTTTTAAAGCACTTTAATGACCAGTCTACACGGCCAGAGGCACATCCACTAAGTTAAGGAAAAACATGATAAATCAATAACTGTTAAGGAATGTATACGCTACTACAGGGGGGTCCCAGTACGGTTCTGCAGGCAGAGAAAATTTATGCAGGAGAAAGAGTGCTGTCATCCTGGAGTTAGTGTGCAGTTCTGTGTACTGTGAAAGCAAAAATTAAGATATTTTTGTTGTTTAGATTGAATCTTAGTTCAAATTTAATTTCAAAATATTTGAAATTATGAGAGTTTGACAAAATTAAGAGTTTGACATGCAGTTTCTTTAAAATATTAAGTAGACTGCATACATACTTTATAAAAATGACATAACAAGGAGTACCTTCAACAACTACTGCATATTTTTGTTAGCAAGGCAGCATTAACAACTAAATCCTTTTATTCTTCTGCAGTAGTTTTGTGGGGTTTTTTCCCTTTATATCAACGGAAGCTTCTAAAAGTAAACTCAAGTGCATGCATGAACTGGTATAAGATAGCAAAATATAAAAGCTCAGGCCTTCTCTGACACGGTACCATCCAGTTGGAAATACTAGCATCTTTGAGGACAGGGGAAACAAAAGGAGTGAGGGAAGGGAGGATTAACATCTGAAACAGATTATGCATGGATTAGCACTTTGGGTATTGCCCTTAGATGGAAACAGTGGAGATAATTTGAGACTTCTAACTGCTTCATGTCTATGCCTGTTGGCTCTGCGTATTACAGTTGCCTGCCATGTTTGCATTGTGACAGGGCCTGCTGCACACTTGTTTGCTGTTGGTCCCTTTGCACTGCACTGATGAAACATTCTTCTTGAGATTATAGACAGCTCCATGCCTTTGTGTTGCTTGTTACCATGAAAGTATACATTTAGCAGACTGACTGTGAAATGGAGACATTCCCGAGGAATGGAATGTGGTGACATTCCTCTCTATTGTTCCGTTGTCAATAAAAAGTTTTGTATACCTGCCTTGACTTGTTACTTCTAGTCTTCTCTGAAAAAGATTATTGCATCAAACCAGCTGTTACAGGAGAGAGGTCTAATGCACAGAAGTTCTTAACTTTTTCTGTATAGCAGATTGTAAACGGACCTGGCTTCTGTTCATGTGAAACTTCTGTTCATGTTGAAACTTTATTGGCAGTTTCAATCACGGTCTCCACCGGTGACACTTTTTTTCTCCTGTGCCAGAGATAGCTCTGTAGTCATGACACCAAAAATGACTTCTTTATGGTTAAACTACTTTTCAAAGCAGGGCAGCTGTGAAAGTGGCTCCTCGCCCACATTGATCTTCAGCCAGCGTTTGAAAACCCGATAATTGAGACAAGCCAAAAAACTGACAGCAATTTAACTATGGATGATTATGGGGTGACATTCTATGAGCATAAATGTAGCATCTTTACCCAGATAGGTGCAGTCTCTGTTAAGTTGCAAAGTTAGCTTTTGCTGGACAGCGTTGTACTTCATACTGGTTGATCCAGGGAGGAATTTCAGTGAGAGTCCCAGTGTTAGAAATGGAAAGGTCCTAAGAAAGGACTCACAGTAGACATACTAGTGAACCAGAAATATATTATACGTTCTTGCAAGAGCGCGTGTCCTAACAAAGTAGGCACACCTCTGGTCAGAGTTTTCAGCATTTTATACCCTATTCCCGTCCTCAGAAGTCCCTCCCTTGTTTTGCTATGAATTAGGTACTTTCAAGGTTTACAGGCTTAACTGAGGCGCCTTCTTCATAACAGTCCGTAATAGTTAGTAATTGCATGCCTGACAGCTTCCTGCCTCCCCTTGGAGAAACTAATATTCCTGAGTTTACTGAGCAAAATGCAGTATCTTTCTAAGTTACTATTGTTCATCTTAAATAGCCCTTAACTGTTACTCCAATCTATTTAACACATTTTGCTGGGCAATTCTGCACTTTTGTTCTTTATCTTCCTTTTACTTTAAGACTTAGCTTAAGGTTTCTGGTTTTTGGTAAACGATTCCCGATGGGGCAGCTTAAGTCTTTTATTCCTCAAGTTAATATAAAGATGATTATACTTATTCTACAATTTGCAAAAGCAACATTACTCAGCATTTTCTACACCAGGAATACCAGCTCCCTGTCATGGTAACTTCCAAGGTGTTAAAAAAAAAAAAAAAAAATCTGAGTAGGCAACAAACCTTATGCAGGTTCTCTTCAGGAGTTTTGTCTCTTAAATTTCATGTCTCTGTTAGTACATGGTGGCTGCAGGAGATATTTTTTAATGTTTATTAGTTTACCAAATGTTGACAAATTTTCAAGATGGCAAGAAGTTGTTCTGTCTGGGTTTTTTTCCTTTTTCCTCCTAGCTATGCCACTGTATCATTCAGGAGGGGAAACAAAAGCAAGATATCTTTAAAGAATTACCAGAATAACTTTTATTCCCCTTCTTGTTATACGAAAGTTAAGTAAACCTTTCAGGAGAAAATGTGTCATTAAAAGAATACAGTTGAATAACACAGTGGAAAGCAGTGAATCCCTAAAAGGTTATCTTCAATTCCTTATGTTTCTTATTTGGGGGGGTGGGGTGGAGGGGATGTGTAGCTCCATCTGAACTTCTATGACTTGTTGGCTTTCAATAGCAGCTATGTTGAAAGTCTCACACTGCCCCTAATGTGTTTTCAGAATCTTGCTATCTTTTTTTTAAATGACTGATTCTTGCGCTTTTAAGTGAGGATGTTCAGTAGGCTGAAGATACACGGCTGTCTGAATGAGTTTTCATGATCTAAATATGTTTTCTGTGGATTAAATGTAAGGCTGATTAATATGTATATGTTTTGTTCTCAAATAGATTGTTTTCTAAAAGTATAAATAAAGAAAATTACTGGTTTTCTATCTAATAATTCAAGGTGAATAAAGGAAACTTTTTGAGAAAAGCTGCACATTCTTCTGGTAGTCTCTTCCACAACCAGAAGAGAAAAAATGCTGCTATTGTTGTATATAGAATTATATTCTGGTCAGCAGAACTAAAACCAGTTTTTGCATGGTTTAGTGGCTAGACAAAATGATGAAGCCAATTTTTACAAATTAAAATGTTAAGATTGAAATATAAAAATTATCTAGGAAGATGTTCTGTTGTGAGACCAGGGAGAAGTTTTTGTAATATATTGTGGGAATTCATTGCTACATGTGGATGATAAGATGATTCAGAATGGTGCAGAAAAAGCAGAAGTGTAGAATATAGCTGTTCTCCGTTTTGTTAACAGTGTTAATAGCATTTTTCTGTTCTAGAAGTGGCTCTCTTTTAGTGCAGTTTCTAAAAGTGGTTCTTATAAATTCAAGATGTTTGAAGTAATTTTTCATGTGAAACTTGCTTGATATTTAAATAAACAGCAAAGTACTAGCAAAGCTTCCTGAAGTAGAAACTCGTTAATGTGCCAATCAGCTTACTGATCATGGCATTGATCCGAGGTAGAATCACAAATTTTTTTTAATCAGATGTAAACACTGATAAATTACAGGATTGCACTATGGTGCCAGGCAACAAGACTTCCAGAAAACTGGTTTGTTGGTTTACGGAGTGCATTTGGCTAACATTTCTAGCAGACACATTAAAATATGTAGCTAATTTGGTTTAGACTATAAAATGGGTCAGCAAAGGTATGATCGAGTGCTCCTGTTTAATAATTAAGGTAAAAAAGTCTTGGCTTTTAGTACTGTATGCTAATCCATCATGTGTTAACTACTCTTGATGAGTAACCATGAATGAGTAATGATTTTCCAGGAAGCAATTTTTCAAGTATTCTGTCTTGAGGCTTAATGCTGGTAGGGTTTCATGGGTTTCCATTACTGCTATTATTATTATTATTATTATTATTATTATTATTGTTTTCATTAAAGCTGTTCTGGTTTCCTTTTCTAATTGCTAAGTCTCTCTCCATTATTCCCTTTCTCTTCCCCTTTGCAGAGGGAGGAGGGTTAACAGACCATCTGTTATAAGCCTGAGGGATTGCCCTGACTGTAAAGCAGGACACATGCTTTAAGCAGCAAGAAGAGATGATTCTGCTTTTGTATAGTTTGTAACAGACAAGCAAGTCAGTACTAAATAGCCTGTTTCTTAGGAGATACCTGCACTATGTGCTGAGGTTTAACTTCCATCATACTCCAATCTAGCAAAAGGCTTCCTTAGGCTGAAGATTTGTAGTTCTTAGAAACTTTGGGCATGAGCAGTTCTACTGCAGAAGCCAGTGACTTGAAAAGCTGACTCACAAATTGGTGTAAAGGGTCAACACCATGACAGTGGTCTGATGCCTTTCACAGCACTGAAACTGTATGTGCTTCTCACTGTGTCCCAGAATTATTTTGATCGTGGTCTTGCACTTTTCCTCTTTGCCCCATGTTTTAAGTTTTTCCCATTAACCAAAACCTGAGAAACTTCTTCCACTTCAATTGCAGCTGAGGTGGAAGCAGTATGGTGACATCCTCATGATGCTGTAGCATATGCCTTGTAGGATCCTGCGTAACATCCTGCAAGGCCTGTTACACCTTCCATTGAAATATGCTGCAAAGGGATAAGGAAGGAGGATCAAGGCAGAAGCAGCTGTACTGTTTAACAGACAATAACATTTCAGTTAGATTGGGTCCTTTGCTGAGGAATGAATGTACTCTGTTGATCCAAGTATGAGTCATCTCAATATTCATGTGAGTTTTCAAAGAAGTTCAAGATCATTACATGTGCTGTTAAATGACAGGGTGATTCTGTTGAACTGGTAATGGGGGTGTTACACAGTGTTACAAAGGACTTGCAGTCTCAGCCCTCTTGCTGAGTGGTTGGTGGGTGTTTGCTAGTCTTAAAAGACTCCTCTCCAGGAAGGACAGATCAAGCTCCCCAGTTCATGACAGTATTGCTCATGTCCTAAGGATGAATAAAGACTTAAGTCTTGGAGGTCATGAGGTTGGTATCTCTTACAAGCCTGAACAAATATTGGAAGTTAAGAATTCACCACAGCTTTGTATTTCTTCTCAAAAGTATGTAGGTATTGTTATTGCCACAGTGGTTGGCGATAACAGTGCGTGCTTGCATGCACATCAAATATTTGACGTCTTATCGGTGGCTGGTTGTGATGGTTTCTTCTTTTGAATGCTGCAAACTTCAGGGGTTTGACAGGCATTCAGCACTGGTACATTTTTGCAGGGTTGTAAAAGGTGTGTTGTATAAACCACACCAATATGACTAAGGATCTTCATTATAGTTGCTCAGTGAGGAAAAATCTTTGTGTGTTTGAACATCTCAAAGAGATTGGGCAATAGTCTGCTGTGAAAACTTGCATTTCACAGGAAGAAAACAGTTTCAAGTTCATGGCATGGTTTTGAGTATGTTTTTGTTGGGACATTTTTAGGTAGATAATAACTAATTTTTTTTGTGAATTAATTTTAAGAGCTAGAGATCTCAACTGCAATTAAAGTCACCTGTGCTAAAAGTGTGCAGGTATTTTTCTACCTTTTCTTCTTTTTAGCTCGGTGTAGAAAGTTTCACATACTGGATCATCTAGTAGATCACTCTTTTTGTGGTGGGTGATGAAGCAACTGGACACAGCCTTTCTCCCTGGCCCCATGACAGACACTGTGCATGGCTTACTAATACTCCACAAACTGCACTGGAACCCACCTGCCTCCCAAGGCATCCCCCTGATTTAGAGGGCTCTTTCCTAAAGCTCTAACTTGGCACAGGCACTGGATTTCTCACTCACCTGCTAAGAAGATGGGTGCTTGTATTTCTAACACTTGTATTTAGTTCAGAGTCCAAAACCCCAAGAAACCTTTTTAACATCTAGTGGAGGAGACACATTGATCTTTATCCAACACAAGTCTTCATCTCATCTCCCATCTTTTGACAAGTTGTGAGAGGCAGGGGAATGGAAGCACCTTTGCAGCTTTCCTGTGTGGTATGAAAAGGCATCCTGGGGTATCATCTGCCTTTCGGTTTTGCTTCTCTGTACAGGTTTCCTTTCTTTTGTTTTAAAGACCCAGGTTTCAAATGCAGTCTCCTCGATTTTTTTCTCCTGGGAAAATGGGACATCATGAGGGGCTGGGGCCCTTGTGCAGGTAAGGGACAGAGCATTCAGCAGCATCAGTAAAGTGAAGGAGTAGCATTAACCCACTGGTGCTGTTAAGATCAGATGCCCATTCAAGTGGTGTATCCACCAAAGTATTCCTTATCTTTGCTTCTCAGACAGAAAGTTTTGGAAAAAAGTGAGTCAAGCTCAAGAATTTATGTGGGAGTTAGCTGCCATTTATCCAAGCTCCTGGAAAAGGCATTCTTATCCTGATGCTGAAGTGGTTTCAATTTCAGACAGTTGGAAAACTTCTAGTATTGCATTGAATGCTGTAGTTCTTTTAAAATATTATTTAGTATGTACTTTCCACTTTTCTCTTTAGGAAGGAGATAAGACATCCGTGCTAACTGTAGCCATGCTAAGTGGTCATCCGTGCTCACGGTTTGTTTTCTGTGGAAAGCTTCACTAGGGAAGGGATCTTGATATCTAGAGGAGTATTTTGATTCTGTACACACCTCTAAGGCTGCACATAATTTTCTATCTCTCTTGTCTAGAAAGGGCATCCTGAAGTCCAGTCCAATTTAGGCCTGCATGCCATGGTGGCAAGCAGAAACAAATAAGCACCACCATAAGTTTGAAACTCAAGTTTCAGGCATTTTGGTTTTATTCAAAGTAGGTGCTTTGCAAAGGTAGCAGAAAACCTGGTGTTCTATAATAGAAAAAAAAATAAATCCTTCCTATCAAAGAAAAAGGTAACAAGCCAGTTTTGATGTAAATACTTAGTTTTTACTTGTGCTACATAAAATGATCTATATGACAAATGTAAGAGTATTGACAGCACTTTCTCCTATACATTCCCTGGTTCATGTTTCAAAGCATTCGCATTTCAGTTTCTAACAATCTACTGCAATACATAATTAAGACTGTAAGGCACCTTCTGTGTGGTTTTGTCTCAGAAACATAAGATATAAGTTGGGAGGAAAATTGAGTTTTCAAAAAGAGGCTGTTTTCACATGGTGATAGAAAATGAGATAATACAAACCTGAACAAGAAATACTTCAGGCAGGATCAGGGATGAGAACACAAAAGTAATCAAGCTAACATGCTTGTCTGAATTGTTGGGAGATCCTCTGAGCTGAACAGGGCTTGACTTTATTCAGTGCCTTCAAAGCCTTTATTCAACACCTCCAGAGCAAGCCAATAACTTGTTAAACTGCTCAGGACAGTGTGTTTGCTCCTGTAGATCTGTGGTTAGAATGAGCAGTTGGTAAATAAATACAGCCTATAGCCTTTGTATTGTGCTAAATGACTGTTCTGTTTAAAAAGAAGCATTTCCTTTTACCTTCTATATGAGCATTTTAAAATCTGGCCAGCACAGAGCTCTAAGTTTTTCCTTGTGGTTTGATATGGCTCTAGCAGAAGGATCTCCACCTGCGCTGCCCCACTGTCTCCCCAGGCTCCCCCAGGACCAACAGGGAACAGCACTGCTGCCAGCAGCCAGGCAGGTACATGACCTACACCTCACACCTTGCCTTGCAAAGTCCCTGGTGAAGTCAGCTTTGCATGTGTTGCCTACCTGGCAAGATGGATGCCATAGCCATTCCTCCCACCCCTCACCCCCAACTCACTTTCTGTTTAGTATTAGAGCTGTAGACTGTCCAGCCCAAGTGTGGTGAGACCCCAACTTCTCTTGCAGGTCAACAGGGCTCTGACACTGCTCTCTGCAGTTCTATGACTTGCTAAAACCCATCAGCGTGTCCTTTGCTCTAGCTCTTCTTGATGTGACTGAGCAGCAGGACCAGCCACTGGCCCTAAGCCAAGCACATTTAACTCCATTTGGCAACTAAACACCATACAGCCACTCACTCCTTCCCTGTGGGATTAGGGAGAGAATCAGAAGGGTAGAAGTAAGAAAAGCTCTCTCTATCTCAACCCACAAGTTAATAGATACAGCAAAAGCTGCGTGCACAAGTAAAGCAAAGAATTCATTCGCCACTAGCTAGTGGCAGGCAGGTGTTCAGTCATCTCCAGGAAAGCCAGGCTCCATCACAGGTAACAGCTGCTTAGAAAGACAAATGCCATTGCTCCAAACCCACACCCCCCCTCCTCCTCCTTCCCCCCAGCTATATACACTGAGCGTGGCATTGTATGGTATGGAATATTCCTTTGGTCAGTGGGGGTAAGCTGTCTTGTGACCCCCTCCCAACTTCTCGTGCACCCCTGTCTTACTCACTGGTGTGGGTGGTGTGAGAAGCAGAGAAGGACTTGACTCTGTAAGCTCTGTTCAGCAGTAATGAAATAACTTCTCTATTATCAACAGTATTTTCAGCACAAATCCAAAACAGAGCCTCATACTGGCTGCTATGGAGAAAATTAACTCTATCCCAGCCCAAACCAGCACAGTGTTGAAAGGAACTTTAGGAAGATGAAAAAGGTCTGGCTTTATAAACCTTAGAAACTATGTAGAAGTGAGGGGAAGTGAAGGTTGTAGCTTTATTTTGACATGTAGGCAGGCCCTCCACACTAGCTACAGGAAAGAAACCCACCAGCTGTTTCTATCCCAAGTGCTCCCTAGCTCTGAGGATTGCTTCTCTGAAGAAAAATCAGATCACAGCAGCACAGGTAAAGGTCTTTTTTTAATAGCCTCTTCATCTTTTGTGTTTTAAAAATATTTATTTAATTATTTATTTGCAAACATAGAGCAACTTATTAACTCTTTTTTTTTTCCTGTCAAGGGTTAAATCTAAATACACAAGTGAAAAAACAACTTCCTTATTTCCTCAAGTCACAAGCAAGCTCCCAGCTTATTTCACAGAAGCGTGTGAGCACGGGGAGGCAGAGAAGGCGGTGTAATGACACTGCCAGCTCTGCCAGATCCTCAGACCTGACAAATCCGTGCTGCTGAGTAGCACTGCCTTGTCATGTGCTCCCGCAGAGGATTCCCACTCCCTTTGCAAGAGGAGGGGCATCGTGGGTTGTGCCCAGGTTTGAACAGTACACCAGCAGCTGCAGACACTTTTTAGCTGAACAAAATGGTTGCTGCTGGGTCACTGGTGTGGGCAATGAGTCTGTTTCAGAGGTCAAGAGGCTGCTTTTCGTTGTCCCAAGTCAGGTCACAAGGACTGACTAGGTGCACAGACAAAGTGCTTTGGGAGCTCTCCTAAAACACCATCTTCCGCTTTTCTTTCCCTTGGCAGTAGTCTCAGCCACCAGCTTCTGCTGCCAGCCAAAGGACAGTACTTGAGGGGGCCTCGAGCTGTGCCAGAGTTCTGAGGCTGGTACTCGCAGGGTTCCATGGGAACAGAGATGGCAGAGTGGATGGGATGGGGCAGAAGGTTTTCCCTGGTTCTGGAGACAGGTGCCAGCAGGTGGGTGATCGTGCCAGGGTGTATCAGAGAGCAAGGTGGGAGGCTGCCTGAGTCATGGCCGAGGCTCAAGATGTCCTCTGGTAGCATAAGGCAGTATCTAGAGGTGGTAAGGAAAAGGCAGCGATTCGCAGTTGTACGGCAAGGGATGGCTCTAGGTCAAAGGAGGGCTGGGAAGGGCAGGTGGCTGGATGGCCGTGCCGAGAGGGCCTGCGAAGGCAGCTCCCAGCGGCAGGAGGAGGGACGCGGTCATGGTGACCGAACTTCTTGTAAAAGGGGGTGGAGAAAGGAAAGGGAGGGACAAGAAGAGGGGGAAAAAAAAACCTGCATATCAAGTCTGAGGAAATGCTGTGGGAACTACAGGCAGGCTCCTTTTTTTTTTTTTTTTTTTTTTTTTTTGGTAATTCTTCTTCTCTCTTCTCTCCTCATGTAGCTGAGAGAGGAAGGAAAGGAAGAAAGAGAAGTAGCTAGGTCAAATGTGCCTCACTCTGCTGCCGGGGCGTGGGGGTTTGGCTGGAAGGATCTAGTTTCTCTTCAGTGGCAGGAAAAGCAGCCACGGGAGGAGGCAGAGGCGGCCACCCAAACATGCCCGTCCCGTCAGGCTGCTGGCTGCTGCTCCTTTGCCTCGCTGCTGCTGGCAAACAGGTAAGGCTGTGCTGCCGGGGCTGAGCGGGAGGAGGGGGAGGCAGGTGTTGCATCTCACCCGGGGAGGTTTGTTTCTTCGCCTGTCGCTCGGAGGAGGTGGTGAAGTCGGAGCCCGTGGTATCTTCCACTGCTGGCACTGGCAGAGGGAGTTCAGCACAACAGCTTCACCTGACTTATTTTCCCTTCTCGTTGTTCGGTTTCTTTTTTTTTTTTTTTGACCCTGCAACTCGCCCCATCTCACAAGCTTTTCTTGCTTTAAAGTCAAAATAACTCAAACCTCCGAAGGAAGCCAGAGGATCTGCAGGGAAAACAGCCTGCTCCTGCCCAGGGCAGGGTGTGAGAAACCAGAAAATATTTGCAGTGAGGTTGTTGAGGGATTTAATTTGCATGTAGAGTAAAAATACGGCAGACTCCACCCTACCGAACGGATTTATTCAAGAGAGCACGAGCACACTTGTCCCTCAGATGTGGGACATGCACATGCGTTCTTTGCAGCCCAGCTACAGATTTTCATCCTCCCCCGGAGGGGTGCAGTCCCCTTCACATTCTGACTGCCCCACCGCCCTGAATGTAGGCAGTGCTTAAGCAGCTCTGGGAGATGGTGTGACCCAGGTCCACTGGTGGAAGACTGAGGCCCAGACTGGCTACATGACTTGCTTGGACGTTTCCCCATTACTTGTGACAGATCCAAGAACCAAACCCCAATCCCAGGTCAGCTGCCCCTAAAGGACAGCCCGTTCCTCTGAAGGGGAAAGATCTGAGCAATGTTTGACTCTGTGGTTGTTTGCAAACAGATCATTCTTTGTTTTTTTCTGCTGCTTTGTGCAGTGCCAGGTTGGTAATGGTTAGCATGTTTTACAATTCGGATTATTACTGGTTTTCCTCTGTTTTCATAAAGACCATTTTCTACAGCCAGGTCTTGCTGAACCTTGTGAATGGCATACATCATTCCTTCAGCAGTTTGAATTTTCAGAATCTTGCTTTGCTTTTTCTAATTATTCGGCTTAAAAACGATTCTTCTCCCTTTGTTTTATTCAGACCCTTCTAGACTGGCAGGCTGTTTGCAAATCCCATGCTACAGGCACTTTATTTCCTTCATTAATCAGCCTTTGTCAGCCTTGCTACCATTTGTATTTCTTTCATTTGAATTTACAGTATTTTCTCTGTGCCTCATTATTCTTGATTGGTTGTGTCATTTTAAGTGCTTCCCTCAACACAGTGCTGTAAATGGTCCATGACTGGGTTCCCTGAGAGCAAGGTGCAGCTTCAAGAAAAAAAAAAAAAAAGATTAAAAAACAAACCAAAAAACTCTCTGCCATCTACAGCTTACAATTTAATGTCTGACCACATAGTTCTGAAAGCCTTTCCTCTGGATCCCTGCTCCTAAATATGCTGCCTAAAACCACACATGCCTTTTTTCCCTTCGAAAACATATGTTTCATTCTGTCCATTCTTGCTCCTTTGTTTTCTCTTAAATTGCTGCTTTCAAGGTGTCTTCCATATGTATATGAATGAGTTCGTATATTTCAAAAGTGACTTGTCCATCATAGCTTTCAGGTGGTTTGTCCTCTTCCTCAGTATCCTCTTTATCTATCTCTTTTTTTCTTTTTTTCACTGCCTTGATGTTCATGACCACGAACAATGCAGCATGATGAGCACACCTCAGTGTTCTTTGTACCTTTGCTTCAGGTCACTAACTATTACCTATTTGCTTCCTTCTGGAGCCATTTGGGCTTGAGGCAGTTGCTCCTTTTGGAATCTCCTTATCGCATGGAACCTATGCTCAACTCTTGACCTCTTGGAAATGCAGATTTCCACGCTACAGCTTCTAGTATGTTTCAGGTACCCTGATGTACAAGCCAGGAAATGCTCCTCTTTGTTTCTCACCTCTCAATTCATAGCCTTCAGAGGATGCAAAACATTGAGAACTTGTATTTATTTGGAGCTGACGTGTAAAGTCTTTCCACTGTATTCAACACATGCTTAATTCTTAGTCTGTAAGTTGTTGCACAGGGTGCAGCTTTCCATAGCCAATACTTTGTACAAGTAGTGCAAAAAAGTAGGGGCTCCAGGAAAGTTGTAGTGTAGGTTTACATAGGATAAGCCATACTTTGTCAAAGACTCTGTTAATCTAATATCCAGTCTGCAACAGTGAGCAGAACTTGCAGGTCAGGAATGAGAAAGCAAGACAAGCATGGAGAGACATTGTTCCCAGAAAGCCTTTCAGCTTCTCCTTTGCCTGAATAATTTGAACAGTGGTTTCTTATAAGGGTGCTATTTTCTGATGGAACAAATTGTGAGAATAAGTGTGGCAGGGCTGAAGTTTGTCTGGTGGCACTTGTGTTGATTTAGAGTTGATAATATGGTGGGGCGATGATATTTGCAATGCATTTACTGCAAAGAATGAGAAATACTTGGAGATGGGAGTTGATAAGTACTCATAATTCTGCTGAGGATAGACATGATCTTCATCTTCATTTTCACCAAAGAGGAAATGGGAACAGAGAATTCATTACTTGCTCTAAGTCACACACTGAGCAGAGCTCAGCCCTCCTTGTCTTGTGCTTCACCCACAAGATGATCTTTCCAAGTGATTTGTCTTTGGTGCCTGTCAGAGGGGACAGTATTTTGCTTTCTGAGGCGTGACCTCCTCAGCTTCCTTGCATGGAATAGTCACATCCCATTCCTTGCTTAACTCTGATGAAAAGCATAAATGTTTCTATCACAGATGAGAGTTAAAGCCTGTAAGAAAGTGAGTTTGCAAATATGCAGTAAACAACTTGCCTTATTTAATGCCAAGGACTCTTCTTCCCTTGTGTGGCAGTGGGATGGGTTCTTTCACTATGCAATATTTACTTTATAGGGAAAGTCTGCTCACTGAAAGCATCTGGAATTCTTTGTACTATAGAAACAAATTGTCCAAAATATAGATTATCCTTTAACTTCCTGAAAGACAGTGTTTTATGATAAAAGGGGAGAAAAAGAGCATAAAAATGTCTGTTGTGTGCTATCTCATGGGCTTTTCTGGTCCAGTGTTCCTGCCGTGATCAAGGCCAAAGGAATCATTCAGTAGTGCAAAACTTCTATAATACATGATCTAAACTCCTGGATTTATTCTGTTGTTAACAGCATGTATTTAAAAGTTGGTGTAATTCAATTAGTTCACTTGTTAAAATGCCCTTGCAGGAACAGTTCCTGTAAGGGAAACTGTGAAGTTTTTTATTGCTTTGCGGTTTCCCCCAGAACATGTGAAAAGTCTTACAGCACCTCATATAAAAGGAATATAAAGCATATAAAACTGATCTATTTCACAATTTAAGAAACTTTTGCCGTTTCTCTTTTCATGTTAAGCATTATCTTCCTGATGTTATTCTTCTTTCTCACAAATGGGACCAGAACAAACCTTCACCACATTTTGCAAATCAGTAGAATTCAAAGCTTACCAGCCATCTCGAGGGTACCACTGATGTCATTTATGAAACAAGGCTTTCTTCATACCATGCCAGAAGGAAAAAAAAAAAAAAAAAAAGCAGGTCAAGGAGAGGGATTATCTGTGGCCCCAAGGAACTGTTTCTATTGCTTGTTACTGTCATCCCAAGCACCCTCAAGCTCAGAAAAGTGGGATGTGATTTGACCTCTTTTCAAGAACCAGTGCAGATGGTGGAAGGGAATGCATGCATTGCTACAGCATAGAAAATTAAGAAAACCTCGAAGTGGTGCCCTCTGGCATTTATACCTTAATGCTATTTAGAGGAATCATATCTGAGTCACTTTACTATGTTTATCCACCTGTCCCTTGGAGTTCAAGTGGTGGAAGACTCTGCTGTATTAGGTACATGGGCAGATGCAACAAAAACCCCTGTTGCAAGGCTGTCCTTCTGCTACTCCCTGACAACTTCTCTGTATGACTGGGTCTCCAGGAGGTGTTTGTGGTAACCAGAGCCAGGAGGGTTCCTGCCACTGCCTGTTGTGACCACATATTCAGACCTCCTTCCGTTCCACACCTGGTGCTGTAAGGGGCTGCTTTGCAGTGCAAAGACTGCTGGACACTTGGAGAAGGTGTTTGCTTCAGATGCTGGTTTATCTTACTGAAGACAGAAACAGAGATGTCTGGTTCATTGCAGCTGCAACTGTGCTTCTTGAACAGGCTTCCCTCTTCCTTTCCATGGAAACTCAACTTGCCAGGCACTGGCTTCTGCTCAGCTGCTCACCCTCTGGTTTAAGTGTGCATTGGTTGGCGATGCCTGCGTGGAGAAGCAGCTGCTCTGAGAATGATTCATTATTACCGACGGAAAGCACAAAAGCTAATATTTGTGTGTTATAAATGCAATATGAAAATGAAGTTCATTTTAACCAGGTTGCACTATGGACTTGGGTAGGCCTCAGACTGTACAACACAATAGCCTGCCTGCAATAACTTGCCCCATTTTACGACTTACTCTTCCTTGAAAATGGTACAAAGTTCATACAGTAAAAGAAAGGCTGCTGTTGAACGTCCATGAGCAGCAATGGCTAAAAGTCACAGGGTGGCCTGCAGGAAGGAATCCTGCTCTGCACTGCACTGGCACCCAGGGCAGTCTGCTGTTGTGTCTGCTCCATCTCAGCAGGGTTTGGTGTGATGCTTCAGCTCTCTGGGGATGCAAGTTTCCTGATATTTCTTTGTGTATCACCAGAGTGTGCAATCATATTTGTGATGTCATGCCTCAAGAAAAGCTCAACACGGCACCAGAGGAGCAATGCTGACTTTTGCCCAGGTCTCCAGGACATCCTGATTTTTTGTCCCATTCTATGCAGCAACCTCAGCTTCTCTTCACAGTGCTTCCCATGGTTACTATTTTTGTTTTCCTTTTCAGGGCATGAGTTCTCTGGGCCAAGGGCTTGGCTTTTTTTGGTGTTTGTAAAATGCTTCAGATGTCATGTCTGCACACAAAGTCAAACAGTCATTAATCATGACAGGATAGAGCCCTGTCCATTATCCACTGAAGTCACAAGGAGGGTCTCCCTGTGCAGGCCCAGCGAGGAAGCGGATACCTTCCCCTGGCTGGCTACTGTCACACAGGCTGCAGCATCCAACTCTCACCCTTATTCTCTAGGTCCTCTTCTGCCCACAACCCCACCAGCATCCCCACAGTGGAGACATATTCCCCACACCACCTGGCCAAATGTGTTCATGGTGGCTCCCTGCCTCTTCTCTGCAATCTCTGTGAAGGAGAGGCTGAAACAGGGCCTGCGGCAGAGGATGACAGCACAGCGGGCAGGCAAAGAGCTGAGACCCAGAGCTGTCTCTCAATTCTGCAGAACCCACTGGCTGCTCCCGCCTTGAAATGTAGATAAAAGAGACCAGGAAAGGCTGTGTTTGTTAAAAGAGCCAAGCTGGGCAGCTTAATCCACCCTGCAAGAGCCAATTAACCAAGGAGGGGGGAAAAAATGAGGTCATTCACCCTCACCACTTTGTGGCTACTCCGAAAGAAAAAAAAAATATATAGGTTCTGTTCAAGAATGACAAAGAACAACATTTGTGACTGCAAATGGGTACAGAATATATTTAGTCAGTGGTCAAAGTGGAGGGAAAAGAAATCTTGTATGAAGAAAAGAATACTGTGAAGTTTTGTTAGGCAACCCATTAATCTGGAATAGAGATAGGGAAAAAATGTGCTACTAGGTTCATATGAAGTCCTACAAATTGCTTTTGTAGCACACAAGGGAATCTATTTTGAGCATGTTATTTTGCCACTGCAAGTAGTTTTGCCTTATGAGTTTCATGTTCTTCAGTAACATGTCATTGTTCAGTAGCAAGGATGAGGTGATTCCTTGAATATGTTCTCACAGGAAACAAAATTCTCATGTGCAATACTACATGTAGTAAAACAGGTTGTTTGTGGAAATGAGCCAAAGCCCATTCAAATTAGGGGGGGACATTTCTATGAACTTGACTGGCCCACAGTCCCTGAGAGAGCTGGTTCCTTGTGGTGACACCTAAAGAGTAAATAAACCAATTCTCAGTTCAGTCCTGAGCCCTATAATAAGGGCAGCAATTCCTTCATGATGGAGAAGGTGCAGATCTGATCATACAGTTTTTTACTATAACTTATACCAAGGCAGAACGGTCTGGGTGTTACATGCATACTCTCTATACAGCTGTCATGCAAAGTAAGGGCTACAGCCCTACCACTACCTTTCATATCTCTGCGTCCAGAATATTCAGCAATTGCTCCATGGGCAATGCTAAAATCCAGGAAAAGGAAGGCAAAGCCTTTGTAGACCTTTTTACAAGCACATGTAGGTATTAGCTTTGATAATGTCATTATTCTTCAGCTTTTATTTTTGCTTGTTATGAACAGTTGTCTTCCTGTCATTCCTGTTTGTTCAGTATTTTGGTTTTGTTACCTCTTGAGTTTTCACTCCCTGATTCATCTTTAAAAAATTCTACCTATTAGTGTTTGAATTGCTGTGGCTATGAGGACATACAGGTTAAAGCATGAGGTTTTTTCCTGAAAGTGCAGGCAACATGCAGGTGCTACCAACAGCCCAGTCAATGAACATGTTAGGTGTACCCTTCTGGCTGTCGCATGAAGACAACTTTGTCTCTGAATGATGAATGCTGTGCACATGATGGTAAGTTTTCAGTCCTCAGAAGAAAACTGGCTGATTCACAGGTTTGATTGGTAGCCATTTCAGCCCTGCCGTCTATCACCACCATCACCTCCCATTTGATACACCAGAGGTTTCTGTCTGCCTTACCCTGCTGAGAGAGTAATCGGTGCAGCACTTCTCCTTCACGTAGTCTGCCAGCTAGAAATAACTCTGGTGGGTTTGGCAAGATTGAGGAATGGTCCTTCCCACTGGTGAAGCAGCACTACTTGCTTGCATGTCTGCTTTTAGATCCATGCTAAAATAGAGGGGCAAGGGGAATAATCAAGATGGGGCTTTTACCGCTCTTTGCTGGCTTCCTGGCTGCAAGTTACAGTTTTCTCTTGATCTCTTTATTATTTGTTTTATCCCTCATGTCCTTTCTGGCTTCTTTAGGTATTTGGGCTCTAGGAGGGTTTCAAGGACCTATTTATAAGAATGAAATAATATTTAGTTTTTAGCTGTTGCCATTTCCCGGCTATATTTTACCATGTGGTGGTAATTCTGTGATGTGGTTTACTGGTCACTGGAAAGTTGACATCACCAAAAGCATTTCATTCACAATCTAAGATTTTCATGATGAATTACAGACCTGCAAGTAAATAACTGTAATTGCAAAACTGTGACTTGCATGCTGCTTTGATTGCATTTCATCAACAGTGAAGTCTATCTATGAAGGAATGGTTACATTCAACATCCATGTGATTATGATCTTTAACATAAGACTTCTTTTTCCCCTTATAAACTCAAAATTGCAAAATTTTCTGGAGTCATTCATTGTGCTTGTTACTGTTATGTGCCTCAGAAGAGTGCCTGGGATCACCAGCCATGGAGCAATGCTCATTGGGAGCCAGATTCTGTTTCATTCCAAAATAACTTTTAGGCAAGCCCTTGCAACTGGCAATGAGCTGAAGAAATTGGAGTTTTGCTTAGCAGTACTGCTGACCCAAATCAGGTAGGAAGTTGGAAGGCTGTAGGCACACAATCCATAGCTGTGAGAGGAGAGAGAGGGGCTCATCTTTGAAGGAGAAAAACCAGCAGATGACTGCAGAGGCCATCCTAGCTAGATACCAGGGTGCTGTGCTTGCAGAGGCTACTTCACATCAGGAAATGCTGGTCAAAGCTCACTCCTCTTCATGAAAGCAAATAGAGCCCACAGTCCGCAGAAATATTATAGTGCTACAGCAGGCAAGTTTAAGGACCTTAAAAGCAAGTGTTTTGAATAACCTCAAGCTCCAAAGTGTAAAGAGCAAGTGTTGTGCAAGGCAGGACAGTCCTTAGTCGTCTCTCCTGTAGGTACTCTGGTTCTGTAATATGAAATGGAGGAAAAAAATGTGCTTTGCTCAAGGAAGTGATGACAGATGACTTGAATACTCTCCAGAAACAACTACACTGAGCAAGGTGTCATCTTAAGACAATTAAGATAGACATGTCCCTTTATATCTCAATTTTTGCAAAACTAAGATTTATTGATAATGAGCAATCCTCCTTAAGGTCTCAAGTTCTTGTTTGGAAGTGACATGGGAAAAGTCTGTGGAAACCCCCAAGCTTGCTCTTCCAGATTTTTTTCCTTTTAAAGGAAAGAGTCCCATGCAACTCTATCTTCTCTGAACTGTCTGAACATTCATCTGAGTGAAAAGTAATTTTAGCATCCATGACACACAGCTTCTGCTGCCATCCGATTGCTCAACAGCACCAAGAATAAATATTTCCTTAAGCCTGAGGAGAGGAATCTGAATGCTGCTGGTTCCCCCTTCAGAAGCACCTGTGTGTGCTTTTTCAAGGTCTGAGTAACACAGTGGTGCTTTGTAGCTCTGAGTCATCAAAGCTGTCCAGCCCTACAAGCACAAGCAGACTTTGCTTAGCGTCCTTTTTAAAAAATGGGGGGAAAAAAAAAGAAGCTGAAAAAGCTGCCTGCAGCTTGACACCAAAAGAGACTGCTTATTGACATAGAGTGTAGATTTATGCAGCTGCAGCTGTGAGTTATGCAGTAACAATAGTCCTCTTTATGCAGTAAAGCATGGAGGTATGTAATGGTTTCCAAAAGGTGGCAGAGCAATTAGCCTGCTCCCTTAGCCCTTGGTGCCAGTGGATTGCTGCTTCTTCTCAGTCCAGGTTGTGATTCTCAGAAATTATTCCAGACCCTTTAGATGAATGCTTTTTAGCAAATTTGCATATCCTTCCTTAAAAAGGATGACTTTGCCCTTGTTTAACACTTCAGTAAGGTTTTTTTTCTTCTTCTAAAGAGGAACTATCAAACTGGGGCAAACGAGGAAGAGGAGGACGTTCTGTGACAAAAAGCGAGTGACTGGACCTGTTGTCTCATAATTTTTATTGACTTTTTGGATGCCTGGGAATAGAGAATCAGTCACTCAAGACCTTCTCTCTACTGCTTGGTCCCACAGTGTCTTCTCAATCCCATGCTGGCCAGTGCACTAGAGAAAATCAGCTCCTTCAGTTACAGGAATGTTTTCAGCATTTCCCCTGGGACACTGAGCAGTGTCACTGTTCAGCTGCCAGACTGACCTCGCTTTCAATTTCCTAGATCACCTCTCACCTCTCCAGCACTGATCATTATCCTTTGCCTCTCCTGGGAGGTGCTGTGTAAACACAGAGTGTGATGTTTGTTCAGAAAAAGTGTGATCTAATCGTGAGAAAGGTACTGCTAATGAATGCAAAGAAAGAGACAAGGAAACAGTGAGACAACAGAAGATTTATTGCAAGACTGGACTCTTTAATTTGACCTGAGATTGTTGTAATGATTAAAAAAAACCTCTATAAGTTGTTTATAAACTGCAAAAACATAGAAGGCCTCTGACTTGAGGTACTTACTCTGTTGCAGACACAGCTAGCACAGTTCTGATAAACCCAGGTCATGCACCAACTCATGGCTCAAACTCCAAGCTGGAAATTAGGGTTTTGAAGAAAACTTTCAACCCTTTTGGTCATCTTTAAGTGACAAGACCCTTCCCAGCATTAGAAGAGGACAAGGTGCGTAGGGAAAGATATTTTCTATCTAAATAAATTGCTATTGCTGAAACTAGAAAAGGAGAAAAGAGAAGTAAAGACCAAGGAAACAAAGGGAGAATGCTAAGGAGAGGAATGGAAACCAGTATCAGTAGGCACAGGGGTGTCAGTATGCCATTAGATGGCAAAAGTTCCCTTTAACCATCAGCAGAAGCTTTATTGCAGATTACTCCCAAGTAAATGAGATTTTAACAACTGTATCCAGTAATGAAGGATTCCTTGCTACAGGCCAGATTTTGAATCATCTATCTATTGCAAGATCAACAACTAGTAAGATGTTGAGTTTGCCTGGAGGACCACTGCTGTGAGACTCCTGAGCAGCCACAGCAGGGTCAGTGTGGGGCTGGGCACAGGGCTTGGCTGGCCAGGATCCCCAGCACAGACCATGCCTTGAAGCCTGCCTGAGGGAGCCATGTGTGCTGGATTGCAGGTAGGACCACCATGTGTGCTGGCCCATAAGAGTTAGAGGCAACACTACTGCCTGCTTTGCAGATGCCCTCTCGTGTAACAGTTTCTGGTGATTTGGAATGGGCTGGTTTCTGTTGGGTTGGGTTTGGTTTGTTTTATGAGAAGCAAAAAGCTGTTGGCTCTCTGGATGACTGTCTCAGTTCCATGAGACCATCTCTGCAGGACATGGTGGGAACCATAAAAAGCTGCAAAGTTAAAGTTCATTATTTTCTGGGGATAGCCAGGAATATTGTGTATCCCAAGGGGAAGCTGGGAACAACTTCTTTTTTAGGAGTATAAACCATTCACATTACATGTTTGCTTAATGTTATACATTAAAACTGTCAGTTGTTCAGGTCGTGGCCTGAGGTCGTATCTGTGGAGGAGACTACACAAGTATCTCTGACTTTTTTTTTTTTTTAATTTACTATTGTTTTAAAGACGTAGATTTCAAATAATAGGGTACTGGAAGAAAAGGTTCTATAGCAGGCCAAAAGTTGATGACAAATTAGAAGATTGTGTTACTTATTTATCACCTGGCTGTATTATGAGTCCATGTGTGTACAGCATCAAGAACATATTCTTAGCATGTCTACAAAGCATCTTTAAAGTCATAAACGTTGGGTAACTTTTTGCTGCTTAGCTATCTAAAATGCTATAGAGAAGTTTTCCTCCTCTCTGACAGCACTGTGACTCTTCAGACTAGGTAGCTCTGAAGCTTTCCAGGTATATTGGTTCTCATGTCTTCTCTCCTTATCCACTCCAGCTGTCACTACAAATCACTCCACCATGTGAAAGCGAGCAACACTATGAATACTCTGGACGGTGCTGCACAAAGTGTGAGCCAGGTATGTGAGCACTGGGCTGTACTGGCTTCATAACTGAAAAGCTCATTAGAAACGGCTCTGTGGGTCAGTAAGGCAGCTTGTTCTTGCGACTCTGCTAATCTGTTGGCACATACCCTTGCAGGTGCAGGATTTCAGGCTTACAAATGCCTTCCAGTGCAGGAGTGGTCCTGCTGACCTCAGCCAAAACCATAGAAGCTGTTTTGTTGAGATAGCACTTAACCACTACAGGAGACAGAAAGCAGCTTGATACTCATGTGTGTAGGTTGGACTGTTCCCAGGCCATAAGATTCACAGTTGCTTCAGTGCCACACAAAATGGGGACCAGACTGAGGAATTGAAAAGGTGTCAGGAAGAAGTGGTTGTCCACAGCAGTACGGCAGTGTTAGCCCAGTCTGTTATTTTCCCTAAGCTCCTTAGACAGCTGCTGTGCAACTTGCAAACAATCTACTTGCCCTTCTGTCATTCACAGGAAAGTATATGTCTGCTAGATGCACTGGTACTTCTGATAGCATGTGCCAGCCATGTGGACCAAATGAATACATGGATGTCTGGAATGAAGAAGATAAATGTTTACTACATAAAATATGTGATCAAGGTGAGCTGTTCATACTGAGGGACTTTTTAATCCAAATTCCTGAAAGCTGAAGGTGGGAAAGTGGATCTAGTTAAGTTGCTTTGTTCAGGTACCTGACATTGGAGGCTGGGCTTGCAGAAGAGTCTGGCAGAGAGGGAGGTCCTCAGGCAGCAGAGATTCTGTGCTGTTCTGAGCACCACAAGCATAGTCTCCTGCTGCTGATAATGATTATCTTCACTGAGGCCATTCACTCCTGTAAGTTGGATCTCAAAGGTTGTCCTTTTGCTCAGAATTCACTTTCCCTAACATGTTTATCTCACCCTCACCAAAGCTCCATTTGTTTTCTACGGCAACTACAAGGAAAAGTATTTCTCCGAAGTGCAATCAGTGAGGAGCCCTGTGCTGATTGAGGGTCTACCGTTTCTTGAAAGACAGCATTTCCTCTAACATGAATGGCTTTGCATCTGTCATTCAAACAAAGCGTATAGATAGAACAAGAGGTTCATAAACTTAGGGATTACTATCAGAGAGATTTTTACTCCTGTTTTCTGTTTTAGGAAAAGCTTTGAGAGAAGTGAACCCAGGGAACAGCACTTTCCAGCGACAGTGTGCTTGTATGATGGGCTACCACTGGAATGAAGACTGCGACTGTTGTCAGCGAAATACCGTATGTGCTCCAGGATTTGGAGTCAAGCATCCTGGTAAGATAGAGAAAGGGAATGTCCAGCTCAAGCTCATGTGGGTTGTGATGTTAGAGAGCATGCTTTAGACTCTGAGATGACTATCAACAGAGGATGCATATCTGAGTTATTACTACTGTATATAACCCTCCTGGATTATTTGCATTTTGAACGCTACTGCCTCTGTAGTTTAAATAGTATCTTGCATCAAGTGACTTTTTGAGGTATCACGTGGATATGGCAATAGTTGCAAGGTGTTAAGTGCATTTCTAAGGTTTACTTAGGCGTCTGATGGTGTGTTCACTAGGTCATGCATTGCTCCAGTAGTCAGAAAAGTGGTCCACTGGGGATTGTTCCTGAGGTCAGATCTGAAATCAGTTTTTGTCCAATGATGTTGCTTTGCCTTTTTACAATGTTATAAGAAAGTTTAAAGTGATTAACACCTTATAAGTAGCATAAGTGTTCTGTTTTAGATGACTTATGATAGAAAGATTTATTACAGACATTTAATTTAGTCTTAAATCTGATTGAAAACAAAATGCAAGTATTTGATCACGTAAAGAAGTACTCTGGTGAGGCTAGCGTACTTTTTTTCCTCTTATATGTGACTGTCATTGCTGTTCTCATGTAATCTAAGATCCTTCTCTTTTCAGGGAGGTTTTCAGGGGGATTGAGGGGGGTTGGAGCAGGAGGATAGGGAGCATAGCCACCTTCCCCTCACCTGAAAGGAAACCAGGGAAACTCAACTATGAAGTTTTTCTTCCTTTACTACACACAGTGCAACAAGACAAGGACACAACGTGTATACCATGTTCCAGAGGCTACTTCTCAAAGGTTGCTTCATCCACTGATGAGTGTAAATCCTGGACCAAGTAAGTCCCTGTGTCTTGCAAAACGACCGTGACAGCCAGAAGGCAGGGAGAAGCTTGGATGGAAGCATTTTTCAGTGGGGTGTTTCAGGCTGTCTGAAGAGTGCACAGAGCTTCTCTGTTGGCTATGCAGAGATTATTCTGACATTGAAGCTTGAATTCTCCTTGGGGGGGAGCAAGAGAGTGCAGTAACAACAGAATGGGTGAGCTGACAGCTGAAAATAAAGAAGATACCTGAGGTTCTTAAGTGTTGAAAAATGCAGGAGAAATCTTGTGTGTTACAACAGGACGTACTACTCTGCATAAGTGTAGGAGCCATGACAAGCTTCCTCTTTGAGAACCTAGCCTCTTTGTCTTTCTTTTTTAGCTGTACAGCTCTAGGAATGGCAGAAATCATGCCTGGGACTGACAAGTCAGATGCGGTTTGCGCAGAACGGGAGATGCCTGAGCCATCAGGAGATGGTATCTGTCCTCATACAAATTACCTGTTAGAAAGTAGCAGGGAGGAGGAGGGATGTGTTTACTATGGCTTTTCACTGGCTTAACTCAATTGGTATTGCGGGAGACTAGGGGGAGTGACTGTACCAAGACAGCAACCCTAGGGCCTATGTCCACTACTAAGCAGAGCTTTACATCTCCCACTGAAATTGCATGGCAAGCAGCATTGCTGTTAGACCCATGACCTCTATCACATTTACAGTTCTTTCATTTTCTCACACATTATCTGTATAACGGCTAGCAGCTTCTCTCCATGTTTATTTCATAGCAATAGATCCAGTCTCAGCTAAATGTAGCTTCTCCTCCTTGCCCACTGCCTATTTTCTTCTCCATTGTGGAGATGATACCAAGGAGGTTGCTTGCCTGCTGTGCAGTGATCCTTCATAGCCTGAAATAAAGAACACGTTTTGCCACCTGAATTCTGTAGTCTCCATGAGATGTACATCCTCCATCCTCTGAAGGAGAGTAATCACAAACTGCTGGTAGCTGGCAAGGGGATTTTCAGAGACGCATAACTGGATCACACTTCTCTAAGACACCAAGGATCTGGTTTTTATGGAGACAACTTGGTACCCGGTACCTTCATTAAGGCTGGTTGTTGCTGAACTGCATGAGGGCTAGTGCTGTTGTACTTAATTATAGAAACTGAAAATCAAATAGGAAGGAAAAAAAAAAACCCTTTCCTGTGGAAAAGCAGGTAAAATGAGCAAGGATTGTCATACTTCTGAGTACAAGCTGCATGTTGATGGCACTGTCTTTTTTACAACTTGCAGGAACAAACAGGATCTTATACGTGTTAATTGTCATCTTGTTTTTTGTGGCGCTAATTGGCATTGTCATCTTCATCATATACTACAAGAATAAGGGAAAAAAGCTAACAGGTACGTGCTAGCTAATGATATTCATGAATTGCATGGCACTTTCTGACATTCATGGATAACCACCAGGTTAAGAAACTCAGGAGTTATTCTGGAACTTCTGTGCTATCCCTCTATCTGTCCATATGGATATGTTTAACTAGCACAAAGCTGGGCTTCAAATTCCTTTCATCTAGGCAGGCAGCATAATGCATATCAGTTGGTGTCCTCCTGCAGCCCTGACTGCCCTTGGGATGACCACCCTCAGGGCAGATGCGATGCTATTCGGATGAAGAAGGGCTGGTGCTGGGGGCTCTTACAGCAGGATGGCTGCTCTGCATCACGTGATACAGTAGACCCCTTGGCTGAAGGGAAGAAGGGAAAGACTTACAGAGCTTTTTCACACCTCCTATCTCCTTCCACCTACTTTCCCTCTTCTTCTGAAACCTGGATCTGCACAGGTTAAAATATGGATTTCAAGACAAAGGTCTGATGTGTATTTGAAAACATGATGGAGGCAATGCTTTTAGCTGAAGGCTGAATTCTGATGAGGTATGGAAGAAATACTAGAAGGAAATAGGATAGAAAGTAAATATAGAAAAATGGGAAAATTCTAGCAAAGCCATACTGGCTAACAATGGGATACTTAATATATTATTAATACAATACCTTCAACAGTTACTCAACTCTGTGTTAAGCTCTGGATCTCCTTAGCTAAGGACATATCTGTATTGGTCTATTAATTTTTTATTTTCTCCCTCTAAACATGAAAAGCTTTTCCTAGTGTCGTTTTTCCGTCAACTCCTTTCCCAAGCCCTAACATTTTATGAAATGTTTCGAGAGCAGTGGAAAGGGAGACAGCAACCCTGTCTTATTATATTGTGTATATTTCATCCTGCGTTTTATAAATAGGCTGCTTCTGCCACACTAAACATGGGTTGTGCTAAATCTGGAATTCCTGGGATGGGCTAGAGGAAATGGTGACTCTCATTGTAAACCAAATGCTTATTATGCAAAACAGGTTAGGGGGAGATGCTATTTATTTGACATTTCTACTGCCCTGCTGCTTGGTGACAGTCCTTCATTGCCTTTTTTTGGTAAATACTGCTAATTGGAGCCCCAGAGACTTGCAGGCTCAGGAAGAAGCTCTCCATGCTTGGGGTTGGGGCAGGGACACTGATGGTAAATATGAAGAACAGAGTCATTGGTGAGAACTGGCACTGGCTACATAGCTGATTTATTTTCAGACATACAAAACTGGCATAAGCTTGAAGCTTATGTACATGAGACCTGAGCCCTGCAAAATCTCCTGAAAATATGAGCAGAAAACAAGAATTGCTAGCTCCATTAAGTGGCAGTCTTTACCATAAAGCGCTGTTGGACTTAAAGCTTTTCCTTGCGAGATGCTGTGATTAAGTGCACCCTGATTGGGTGGAATATGCTGTATTTGAGCCTGCCTTCCCATGGTTTCAGTGGCTTACTCTCTTCTCTCCAGGCTCTTCTCTCCTGCCTGAGAATGGCCTTTAGGCCATCCATGTGACCTCTCTTGAAATAGACTATACGGCTGCAAGCAGATCAGTATTGGGCCAGTCATAGCTTGGTGTGCATATGACCAGGAAAGAAACCCCATTTGATGTTTTACCATGGTCTATTTTAGGAGCTTGGAAACATTTGTTCTACAGAAATATATCCCTGTTCCAGTTACAATGAATCCTCAGCTAGACTGATGCTGGAACACGATGCTGGAACTTGAACAATCAGTAAAAACAATCTCACTAGTTTTGATTTAATATGATATTGCAGATGGTGAATGACTGTGGGTATTTAGATGTGTGGCCAACTTCAGTGCCTGCTCTGTGTTACAGCTACTCTTTCTGCTTTCCCTACAGCAGATCTACAGAATTGGGCTAATGAAGTGTGCAGCCAAATAAAAGGAACAAAGGTAAAGTCAAAAACACTCACATTTTCTCTTTGTTTTGTTTTCCTCATGGCATTCCTGACAACCCTTCTGAACCAGCCTCCACATTAATGTTTGGATAGAAAACAAGTTTTGAGTTCCTCAAAAAATGCTCACAGCTTGGACTTTCTTAGTCTGGTTTTCTGCAGATGCGAGGCATATGAAATCACCATTCTCAAATAGCTTCTGAACACGCTCTCCAGTTTCAGCCAGCTTTAGCAATGGTAAAAGTCTTTGTGATCATTATTTATGAGGAGAAAGCTAAACATGAGCCTACTGGTTACTGAACACCTGAGACTGCCTAGGAGAGTGCAGTTATAAATCCTAAGAGCAGGAAAAGCTTTGGTTGAGTTTGCCTCTTTTTACATACCAAAGTGCTCACAGGGCAGAAACCTGGATTTGGGGCAACACCAAGAATGCAGACATGCAAGGCATTAAGCACAGAGCCATCAGCTAAACTGATGGTGAGGCACCTTAATTCTAGTGCTGGCAGGAATCCTTCTTGTCCATTCAGATGTGAAAAAAGTAAGACCTTACAAGAGGTTTTGCTCTGGAAGAACACCAGATCCCATGCTTGAAATGCTGAGATGGGGGCACGTGTTCAAGTTGTTTTTTGTTTTCTTCACACCATAGATGTGGTCTGAGGTGTCCTAGGTGTATACTCCCACCACCACCCCATCTAGGATCTCTGTCTAGCTTAACTGTTGAAAGACTCAAATTCCATTACTACAAAAAAAACCCGAAACGTACCAAGCAAATCCACCTTTCTGAGCAGATAGTTCCCCTTGTCCTATAAGCGTTCATGCAACGTTCTGCACTGGCAGCTGCGTGGATCCTCCAGGCCAGAGGAGTGAATCAACAGCAATTAGTGGCTGGCGGCATTTACACTTTTTCTTCTATCCTGGAAGATCTGAACAGATTCTAGAAGTGAAAGGTATCAGTTCTCAAATACCCATCTCTACAGCACAACTTGAAGGAACTGAAGGGAACCCTTGAAGTATTGCCCAAACTCATTTTTTTCAACCTGAAACCAAAAATGTAGCTTCACATTGGCAAGTACTGGCAACATGATGTCGTGAGCCTTTGCATTTGTTGTCCTTTTTCTAGGTTAAAGAAACCTTGCCCGTGTGAATTCTCATTTCTAGCTTTTATTGGTCCTTCTGACTCAACCCAGTCTCTTACTTTGATTATTACTGATAATAAAGGTTCTGCTCCTAGTAAGACCTTTACAAATCAACAGAACTTCAGACACGTGGCGGGTTTCCAAACCCTTATAAGTAGTTAGGTAGGTCTTACTGATGGTACGTAAGGAATAGCAGAATCCAGTGATTCTTATAGATTTATTAACTCTTAAGTGCCTTCTTAAGAACTATGAATAGTCATCTCCCAAAATTAAATTTTATTACCCCTCAGGCCACCAGGCTTTTTTTTCTGAACACCCACTGAGCCCAGCATCACCACTCACAGTTTCACAGCAGAACAGACTTACACTTCAAGACTCAAATAGAGCAGTGCTGCTCAACCTCAGCAGCTCCACACCAATGAATGCCTGTTCCTTCTTTGTCTAGAAAATAACCTTCTGATGATCTATTTATTAACCATGTTTTTATTTTTTATTTCTTTCAGGAGCCCCCTAGAGATGCATTTGTTACCATGAACATCACAAATGCTGCTGTGCCCCAGACGTCTGAAGGCGTGTGTCTCCTGGGACCGACTGGCTCTCACGCCACTGGAAACTCACGCTGCACTAGCAGCCACGGTCCTTGCAGAAATGGGAGCCCCAGCACATCGCCGTGTGAGGCAGGAGTAAGCATCCAAAAGTTTTCTGTGGTAGCTGAGACTGATGATGACCGTTTCCCACCAGTTCCAACAGAAGATGAATACATGGATAAGGATCTTAATACTGATGATTATTTATCCTTACCAAGTCAAACTGCCAGTAAAACCATGTCATCATTTTCAGAACCGATGGAGGCAGGGGAGAACGACAGTTTAAATCAGTACTTTTCAGGGATTGGGAGCACAGAAGAAGAATCTGTCTCTCAAGACTGTCACCATTCCTCTGATATAGATGGGGCACACACTGCCACAGACAAACTTCTTCAGAAATCCTGCCAACATGCCCACAGTTGCCTGAAGGAAACGGGGAACAAAGACACAGATTATTTTGCAACAAACTATGATTCAGAGAAGATTTGTGTGAGGTGTGGCATTGCGTACAGGGAATCTCCCAGAAAGTGGAGCAAACCCTGTTATGCTGTAGCTGACAGTACCTCCACCTCCCCAGAAAGTGGATCCTATACACAGTGCACGTGTAGTTTGAATTTTCTCTCTGCTGGTCAGAGCACTCTAGCAAGTGATCATGGTATGGAAGGTGCATCTTCAGATAGTACCAACATGAAGTTCCAGAACTCAAACAGAAGCACTTCAGGGACAAACAGCAGCACTTCAGATCACCCTCCAGCATCAGGTAAGCCCATTAAGCTTGACCTATGCACAGTTATTATTCTCTGTGCTAGCTCAGTATTATATTAATGGTCTGATTTAGGAGAAGGGGAGAAGAATAAAATTATGCCTTTTCACATAATTGCCTTGAAGCTACTCTGAAAAACAAAACTTAAATAGTACGGGTCATTTGTTTTTTTTAGTGACTTCTGCAAATAGTATGAGCACTGTGAGGGACTGTTTTCCTGCCCTGATCCAACCAGCACTGCAGAGCCCATCTTCTGGCTGTTACTTCAGAGGTCATGCAATTCTGTTACTGAAGTATTTTGGTGATAGCAGGTGTGTGTGTTGGAGAAAACTTAGGAGGAGAGTATAGGGACAGGCTGAATCAGGAAAGTATCCCTAACGCTCAGACAGACAATTTTCCCTTCAACAGCCTGTATGCACATTTTTGCCATTAAGTTCAGTTACATTTATATGGCAGCCAGTGAAACTCCAGGTGGAGCTGTAACTGGGTGGATACAACTGGGTCTAAGTGATTATGTTCGATTTTCTGCTTTTAGCTCTTTCTCTTGATTTTGATTTGCTAGGATATGAACGTTCACCTAAAAATAATTTCATACAGACATTGTTTCTCCATATATAAGTACTGTGTCTCCTAAACAACTCTGAAACACCCTCACTAATTTATTGTAAATTGGCTACCAATTTACTAATTGAGTAAATATATCAGAGTTGTCAAATGAAAGCAAGGGGGAAAAAAAAATCGCTGAAGCAAAACTAGCAGAAGGGAAGTTATGAACCTTTTCTGGATGAAAACTTCCTCCCGTGGACTTTTTTCAGTATAAAAGTCTGCAATCTGTCATGTGTCATTTAGATTATAATCTCTTAAAGTCAGATGCTCTTTTTTTATTTATGTCAATGCACTGCCAAGCATAATGAGACCTGCTTTTTGACTGGGGCATGTAATTATTACTGTAACACACAAAGCTGTTGTAAGCAGTCAACCTTCTTTAAAACCATGTAGCACCTTAAAGTTTGTTATGGAGGCATTCTTGTCAGTCTGCCAAAGCCCAAAAGCAACACTTTTGAAGGCCCTTGCCCTCTCAACATCCACGCCACCTAGGAATCTGAAAGCGTGTAGCGTTTGTCATTCTAAGAGCAGATACTCTTTCTGTTGCTTCAGTTTCCTGAAATACTGACACAGTTTCACTGCCTGATCTGTATGAAATTAAGCAGTAATAAAGAGAACACAAATTAGTTTTTGTTGTTGTTGTTGTTGGAAGGTGACTCTGAGGCACAACTGAAAGTCAAGTGGTATTTGGCATTTCAGAAGTACTGCTTTTCTTTCTAAACCTGACACAAAAAGGAAGAGAAAATTTAAGAAATAATAGGGCAAACAGGAGGGCTTGGATTTAAGCAACATGTTAGAAAATGTCATCTTATATCTGCAACATAATTCTTTATATTGGATTTTAATTATGTTGGTGCCTTTGGGTATGCACATGCTATAGTACCATCTGATGGCATCTGCCAACAGATACTCTGTTGCTAATTGGGCATTTTTTAAGCATAACTGCTGGAAGATACTGACTGAGCTGTGGGCAGTATGAGAGTGTGGGTTAGTTAATCTGGAGGTAATGTGACTTGCTGGCAGAGTTTTTTTCTGTCTGTAGAATGGCCATGCCCTGCTGGCAACACCTGGCTGCATGAGGAGTGGGACAGAGCTTAGCCATGGCTTCCACACTGACACACCTCAGCCACACTGGGGTTGCATGTGGAGCTGCAACAGCATTGGTCATTTTGCTGGGCCTTGGAAAATTCACAGATGGTATAAACGTGCATGCAAAATAACTTTCTGTAAAGCTTCTCAAAGCAACTGAAGCCATCAGGCTTTTCACAGAGTCATGTTAAGACAGAACATTACAAAAGAGGGTGGATGAAAAAATGGGAAGGCGGCAGCTGTGGGTAATCCCATGAAGATTTGGTTTTAGTTCCCTAGCACTCAGAATGACAACAGAAATTGCAAACTGTGTCCCTCCTGTGAAACCACCATAGAGGACCAAAAGTAAACCTCTAGACAGGTGCCACTTACAGGGGTCACCATCAGAGAGGGAGGTAAGCCTTCAAGTGCTCTTTCAAACCCCACAAGCCTGGAGGAAGTCAGAATGTGAAGTGTTGGTTCATGACCACCTCAAGTCATTTGCAGGGCTACAGCATAAAGCATGAATGCAGGAAGACTTAGGTGACTTACAATTTGGAATGGCTTTGCAGAGCCTTCCACTTCCGGATCCCAAACCGGCCTGGTTCGGCAGTGACAAACAGTTCTTACCACCTAGAGGGCCTTAGATGGCTCAAGAAATTAATCACCTGTGTTGTTCCAGTTCTTAGTGACTGGTTACCACAAAAATTAATCCATCATTGTAATTAATATCAAAAAGTAGTCTGAAGAGATCAAAAGGCTGAAACATTGCAGACAGCAATGCCTTCACTTGTCCTCTGAAGATGTTCATTGTACTTTCCAGAGTGGAAGCACATCTCTTAGTGTGGTCCAGGAAGCTCTTGTGTCCGTTTTCAGTGCTTTTGGGCCTCAAATATTCTTTTGATCAGCATGATGTCTTCAGAAATCAGTGAAGATTTGCCAGCCGCATTCAACTAAACATTATAAATTCGTTAATCTGATTTTCTTTCCTGCCCCCCCACCCCCCGCCATCCCCACAGATTTATAAATTCTTGGTCTCATACTGAGCACTGGTAAACTTTTCCACAGTACCTTTTGTTGAGTGACAGGCAATCTGTATAAATGCAGACAGTTACTGTTGTACTCCCATTATGCCTAACAGTTTTGTTGATGGCAAACAGATGAACAGAATCAAATACAGGGGAAGCAACCAGTAGGGAAAAAACTCTCACAGAGAAAACTCGTATTGACACTTCATGTTAATCAACAATGCTTGGAAAGAAAGAGAAGAATTAACAATGCAGTGGCTTAGCTAAAATAAATAGGATTGCTCAACAATAGAGTGTTGATACACACTCGAGTGCTGTCCAGGCTCAGTTATGAGCAGGCACAAGTCTTAGCACAGCTGGAGCCCTGTGTCCATTGCTGATGTGCAAACATCACCCATGGATGCTAGAAAAACAGCATTTCTCTGGTCTGGGCCACTCTTAGCTGCAATGAAAATGGGAATGTCTCAAGTGTTGAGGAACATAATGAGGAAAGGCACAAAATGTCTAAAAGGTGTCAGATCTGTTCACAAGTAATGATTAAGTGAAGCACAGCAGGAAAAACATTTCTTAGGAAGACTGTTCGTAGGCTAGGAAGATTTTTTTGGTTTTTACTTGGTTTCTTCAATTTCAAACTTTAACAAATCTGTTAGTTTGTTGTTGAAGGTTTGTTCTCAGTTATTTTATTTCTGCTCTGAGGAAAATGTATTCATTCCCAGAGCCTTATCCTGCTTCCACTTGAGTCAGCAGCCTAGTCCTTGAATGGCAGAAGGATTGAATTTATACTGAAAAATCTCTATCTGTAGCCAGACTCACTGAAACCATAATTCCATTAGGTTGCTATAATATAGACTCTGTCTCTTCACTGGAGTCAGCATGTATTCAGGTAAATCCATGAGGGCACTAGGTGAGTACTAGAGTGTACTAACATGGGGGATCAGGACAATATAAGATAATCCTTTAAGCTCTGTGTGACCATATGGTCTGATGTTAATTTTTTCAGTATTTATTCAATAAGCCCACTACCTAGCCCACATGGTAGGACTGATTGTTTACCAAATGTCAAAAAAAACCAATGTGATGCCAGGGACTCTAAAAACGATCTCATAGTTAGAAATAATGACCATTTCCTCAGAAAGTGAGAGCAGAGGCACTTTGGACGCAGCTTGTGCATTGGGCAGCATGGGGAGCATGAGATAGTCGTGCTCTCGCTTCCCAGAGTGCAATTGAGAGAGAAAATGTTTCCAAGCTTTCCAAACAGAGGCTCCCTGTGGATGACAGGCTTTGTCCTGAGGAGGCAAAAGTGGAAATAATGAAAAGGTCTAGTGGAAGGCATTGGTTATAAGAGCGTCCTCGCATGATGGGAAAAAGTAATGGAATGAGAGTAAAACCACTACAATGGATTAAGTTTACTGTACTAAGTATCCATCTTGTGAGAGGATAATATTAATCACGTGTGTCGTCTTTTCTTCTCCCCCCCTTTCCCAGGAAATGTGACTGGAAACAGTAACTCCACCTTTATCTCAAGTGGACAAGTAATGAATTTCAAGGGTGACATCATTGTGGTCTACCTTAGCCAAAACTCCCAGGAAGGGGCAATGGCCTCAGGGCCGAGTGAGGAGAATGTGGGCAGCCCGGTGCAGGAAGAAAACCTCAGCCGCTGTGAGACTTTTGCTGGCAACACGCAGCACTACAAGGAGAAGTGTGTGGAGCTGCAGGGTGCCTGCCTGGCACCAGGGAGCGGGGGGCTGCATCGGCCTGCCAGACCCCTGGCCCAGGAGCAGGACCTGTCCTGCCATGGCCAGGCCTTGCAGCCTGTGCAGGAAGAGGGGAAGCTGGGACACTTCTCAGAGAAAGTGTTGAACTGAGATGAGCCAGGGTGCCAATGTGCAGTCTGTGAGGGGGTGTGGGGCTACAGATTTGGAGACTCTGTTGCTCGCCCTGATGTGTCCTGGGAAATTTTACAGCTGGAAAGGACCCTTGCGGTGCAGCTGTCCACGGTGGTGCTCTCGCTGAGGTTACTGGTGGGGACAGGTGCACGCGTGGAGCTGGGGGTGTACTGTTCCCATTGCAGAAGCAGCAGCAGGGCTCTCTCCTCCCCTTCATGGGGCAGAAGTCCCCCTGCCTGTCCCTCGCTCCCTGACACCACTTCCTAGCAAGCAGCAAAGAGGAGTTGAGGAGGTTCTTCAGGCTGGGGACTTTCTGAGGAGGAGGAGAGCATTGCTGGCCAGGCACATGGGAGGGCATGACAGAGAGAGGATGACATGGTGCAGGACCACACTGAAAGGGACCCCTGAGCTCTGCCTTGGAGTTATCTTTTCGCAACTAAACTGCACTGTTTTGCTGGGTCTTGGGGCCTTCTTGATGCCTCTGGTGGTGGAAGGAAGCAGCCACTACCTCTGCCTCTGAGCCTAGTGCCACTGCCGACCCTTGCCTCCCTGTGGTGATTGGGAAGGTGGTGGCAGCCCTTCCCTTCTTTCCCCAAGGGAGCAGATGCTCCAGTCTCAAACCAGTGCCAGAGCTAAGATCCTGGTCTGCCCCTTGTGAGTAAGAATAGGTGTAATGATGACCCAAGCACATGGTAACAGGCAAAATAAAGCTGACAGGCCTTTAAAGCATATCAGATTAATCCTGAGCAAAGAGCATTTATAGTTCTGTACCCTGATACATCTCTGTCTTATTGCACCTTGTCAGAGGAATTCAGACCCCTGAAGATGAGTCACATGTGCTCAACATGCTGGTACATGAATAACATCAGTGAAGTTTAAGACACAGAGCTGCTTAGCAGGTGAAGAAAAGGTCTGTGGACATTTCCTGAGTGACAGGAATCAGAAGATGAAGAATTTGGTCAGGGTCAAAAACACAATCCTTCATCTGCCCAAACAATTTTGTCATTCCTTCTGATACTTTGATTAGTAAGCAGAGCTTTACTTAGGTAGCACAAATCTATTTCCAGAGCTCTGCCTGTCTGAAATGAGTATAGCCACTGTCACACTGAGAGCTGATAAGCAATTGGACCAAAGGTTCGAATTTAAAGAGTAATAGTAGTTCCAGTTAGAAGGTAGCCTCAACTACTCAACTGACTTTGGTTCAGGTCCTGCATCCTGCAGCCTCCTCCAGCAGCGACTGTGGAGATAAAGGTGAAGAGAACAGTCTCAAGGAACTTCCATGAGGAAAAGATAACTTTTTTATTATTTCCTGACAAGGGGTAATTTTCTGACATTCTCCTGCATATGTGAGCGCTGCAGGAGACTATCTTCAGTCTGAACCTTCAGGAGGGTCAGTGCTGTTTCCTGACACACAGCAAAGGGATATCTTATCTAGTATAATCTCATCTGCCTTGATGGAAAAGGTCTCTGGTAAGGAGGGCTCTTACCCAGGGAGGTTTTAAAGCTGAAGTGTTCACTGTGTAGCTGCTCTGTGGGTGAAAAGTACCTATAAGGATGACAAGGTGACTGCTGTGTCATGATGAGCTTCTCATCCATAAAACAAAAGGATGGGTTTAGCCACCTTCATCTCTCAGGAGAATAATTCTGCATTTTTTATATATCTGAGATACAAAGTTTAGCACAAATGTGCAAGACTTTCTTGAATAACTGGCAGGAAGGGTACGTGATCAACCAGCCTCCCTTTCACCTCTGCATGGCCTTCAAAAAACTAGACCATCCTAGCCTTGACTAAGACAGGCAGGTAGGCTGTCCCATTCTGTTATGGCCCAAGCTGTCCGCTTCTTTGAAGGTGTGTAACTGAGGCTCTCTTATCTGTGGTCTTTTGTCTTTCCTGCTGTGTCCTTTAGAACCTCTTTCTAGCCTCTTATAGCCTAATTCTATATCCCTTAGGCTTTGGTGCAATAGGGTCAATTGCATGTTCATGCAAAGTGATGCAGATGCTTTCCCACTTCATTTTTTCACTGATACTTTCCTGGAAAGCATTCATCCAGGACATCAGACCCTCTGTAAAGCAGTCAACTGGCTCCGCTTCCAGGGCAGGAGGGACTGAATTCTTGTGCTCAACTCTGGATAAAATGCCTGTCTGTATCTCCGTCTCCATCTCCTTCTCCCTCTGTAGCTTCTTTCTTCCAGTGGTTTGTATTTGCCACCAGAGAGCAGGCTCAAAATCCTGATTTCAGAGAAGAGAATGGGAAGTTTACTGTGTGTCCTCAGTGAGGACACTTTTTTCACTCACTGTATTTCAGGATCCTACTGAGCAAGGATTGAAATGAGTATCGTCAGCAAGCATGAATAAATGGGTCATAATGATCTCAGCACTGTGGCCGCTCTCATACAGGAAATGCAATGCACCAACAGATCTGAATTTCTTCTTCCTCCAGAGACTACTCAAAAGTGAAGAAACCATTCCTTGTGCATCAGCATGCTCTTTGTTCCCTGGAACTCTGACTGTCTGGTTATTAGACACAGAGCCCAAAGGGACTTCTTTACCCTCACGATTTCATTTGTCGTCAGTCTGGAGCTGAGGCTGTTTTTTAATGTCTGTTTGTACAATGGAGCCCTATGCATTGGGCACTCATTTGCAGGCCTCTGGCTGCTATTGTAATACACATAATTAGTAACAGTAAAAATCTTAAAGATCTACTTGAGAAAAAGGGAAGATTTTATTTGAAGTAATGGAGAAAAAAATCAAATACATGGTTATATGCCTATGCTTATTTTGACAAAACAAAGTCAAATGTGAATATAAAAACATTCCTGGTTAGACTTTTGTAAATTTTTTGTACGCAGAATTGTTTTAACAAAAAGTGCTTTCCATCCCCAGTATGTGCACAAGCGCATCCACACACATGCATGGAACCAAACGGGAACTCTTGTAGATCTGACATGGTAATGCTTTACTGCTGAGAACTGTGCACTGATTCCAGCTCATTCCTGAAGTCTCCTCGTGCACAGCATGCATTGTTACAAGTCTTTCAGCCTGAGGAGTCACTGCATGCATTATCCGTGATGAATACACTAGTTTCTCTTGAAACTCAGCCACTTCAGGCGTTGAAGGGCAGCAGTAACTCTGCAATATTATCATGGAAAAATAAGGAGCAATCTTTTGCTCAAGGGCACCACTTATCCCCATGGAAAACAATATAGAGTCAAAGATCAATATAGACAATAACTGCTGTTGATCTGTGTGCTTTGCTACGTGTTCACACAGAGATTGGAAATCACTATGTAAGGCTTACAGCATACCTGGGAGTAGCATCACTAAAATGTCATAATTTCTACGTGGCCATTCATGTTCCCTTCCTTTTATCATATTGATGGTAACTGAGCAATTACACCCTGTGTCTATTATAAAACAGAATCCTGCTGAAGGATTTTTTTTTTGTTAATAAGGTATTTAATAGAGCTATAGTTTTATCAGATACTTCCATTTAAATTAGGCAGCAGTGCCCCCTCACCGCCACCCTTAAAAACCATCTGCAACAATTGGAGAATTCACTTTGGCCAGCACATTATATTGGACATGGTTAAATGCCTGCAAATTCTTTCTGTGGAAAAGTTATTTCTGGAGTATGTAATATATACTATTAATAGACACTGAATAATAGTCACTGGAAAATTGAAGTGTATTTGACCAAGTTGTATGAGGTTTCTTGCAAGGAATGCTGAACCACTCCAAATCCTATATAAGCTAGTATTTCAGACCTTCTTCTGAATGGCTGTTGCCCTTTTCAGTCCACCAGGAATACTTTGATGTGGGACCTGAAAGGCATATGTTAGGGTAACCTGCCCACAGCACTGCTTTACAGCACTCTCACTTGGAGATGTGGGCACCAGAGAGCTCTGCCTGGCAGTATTTGGCTTACAAGGATTCCCACTCCGTGTTCCTCACAATGCCAAATACCAACAATTCACATTCATCTTGGCTGAGTTGCTGTGGTATCTTGGGAAAATCAAACTGATCATTTTGTGGCAGCTGCAGTCACTGCTGAAGCAAGGGGTATGCCATCCCAGGTGCTGATGGGAACGACTCCCATTTCAGACCAAAGACTGTCATGAAATCTGTTTCTTTTCTCTTCCTCTTGCCTGGTGTTATCCTGATTTACAGAATGAAGAGTAAATTGTTGCCGTACAATAATTTTTTTCAGAGCTCTGCCATATACTGCCTTTGTGCTGCAGTGTCAATCACCTTGTTGAGTGGGAAGGTTGAAGCAGAAACACATACAAACAGCTCGTTAACATCCCAGGTATTTTTACCTAATTCCATGGTAAAAGGTACTACTTTACATATGATTGCTGACTCCCTCCAAATCCAGAGGAGAAATTGCTGTTAAGTGGTGTTGCTGATCACATACAGTATTCTTACTTGAGGAGATGGTGCAGGAGAACTTTTTCTCTCTCCTTCCTTTTTTTCTTCCCACATTCATTATGTATGGGATGATTTACTTTGAGATGACTATATGTTATTTTCAGTATTTGTTATACCTTCAGAGCCATTCTACCCAGCAATCAAGGCTGCACTCCTCAATGGGCAATGTGCAGTTTTTGCATATACCTTCAAATGCCTCTGCTATCATCCAGTGTTCGTACCCCAGGAGCTCCATGTGAGGCTTGCCCCTACTTGACAGACCCAAGCATATACCTGCATTTCCCAATGCTCTCACTTAATCAAGTCTGTTTGATACCTTGCAGAAGGGAAAAACAGACAAAGCTGGCTGTGGACACCAATTGATTGTGTCATCTCTGCAGCAAGGTTTGCTATCCAGGTCTTGCCCTCAGACCTTCCAGCGCTCTTGTTGCATTGTCAAACATTTGTTGTGGGGTTTTTTGTATAATAGAGGCATACATGAGCATGGACATAGGGAAAAATGCATTATTACAATTCTCTCTGACTTATGAACAAGGCAATGAGAAAATGACATTAAGGAACCATGTTGAGGTAGGTGAGTATGCCAGTGTTTTTCTTCTTTGACTTATGGTTTCTTTGTTTTTGCTCAGGATTACCACAGCCCTTCTGACTCACCCCTTAGCTTGCCTGGCCACTTGATCAATCCTTGGACATTGCAGTAACTTTTACATGCATAAAAGTTGCCGGATCTGTTGCATCATGTTTCCATTGGCAGTCTCAGATATCTATACATTATATGCAGATGATCATACACAAAATTCCCCTTGATTTCAGCTTCCCAGGAAACTGTTAGAAAGGTTCCCAAGGGGCACAAAGGAGCTCAGGAGTGTTGGGAACAACCTGTACAAGCTGGATGTGTACAAGTCAATGGGACTGGCAGAATGCATCTAAGGCTACCAAGAGGATTGGCCAGTGTCACTGCAAAGCCACACTTTAACATCTTTGACAGGTCATGGAGTTCAGGGGAAGTCCCAACTGACTGGAAAAGGGCAAATATTACACCCATCTACAAAAAGGGGAAAAAAAGAAGATGATTTTGGAAACTACAAATGAGTCAGCCTCACTTGAGTCCCTTGAAAAATTATGGCATGGGTCTTCATGGAAGCTATTTCCAGGCATGAAGGAGAGGAAGGCAACTGGGAGAAGCCAACACATACCTCAGCTAACTCAACCCTCTCCCACTGTCATCAATTGTTTCCTTCATAATTGCTTCCACAGAGACTTGGGAGGATGACCTTACTTGTGAGGATTGAGGCAAAGAAGGCATGAAGGAAAATCTTCAGGTTTCCCTGTCAGTTGTAATTAGCTTGCCAATCCCGCCCAAAAGTGGACATACATTTTCCTTGTCTTTCTGCTTGCTAATATACATATGGTATGATATGTAACAAAGGTTGGGTCTGTTCCCCATGCAACAAGGACAAGAGGAAATGGTCTCAAGTTGCACCAGGGGAAGTTCAGATATTAGAAAAAAAGTCCTTCTCAGAAAGCGTTGTAAAGCCCTGGAAGAGGCTGCCCAGGAAAGTGGTGGAGTCGCCTTTCCTGGAGGTATTTAAAAGATTGTGGGATAGATGTGGCACTTAAGACATGGTTTAATGGTAACCTGGCAGCGCTGGGTTAATGGTTGAAATTGATAATCTTGAAGGTCTCTTCCAACCAGAACAATTCTATGATTCTATTGTACTTTCTTGATACTTTTGACATCTCTCACCAGTTTGTGTATCAGCTGGGCTTTAGTCTTTCTCTCTGCGTCTCTGCATGCCTGAGCAGTATTTCTGTATTTTCCTTTGGAAGTGCATTCCCTTTTCCATCTTTTTTTGCATCTTGGTTCTCTCAGTAGCTCACTGTTTAACCAGGCTGAATTCTTGCTGTGCTGGCTCCTTTTCCTGCTTAGGTGGATGGACTGCTCTTGTGCTTGGAGAAGGCTGTCTCTGAAAGTCTCCCAGTACTCCTGAATACCTTTGGCTTCCAAAGGAGATTCTTCTGGGTTATCTCTTAACAGCTCCCTAAGCAAGTTAAAATCTGCAATTATGTTGTGAGGCTTATTCTGCTACCTATTTTCTTCGCACCCCTTAGGACATAAAACTCCACAGTCTTATCACTACAGCCAAGGCTGCCATTGTCAGTCTCAAATGGTCTGAAGATTTCATTTGTTTCTCTTTGCCTATCAGGTCATCCATCAAGAACACTCTCCTCAAGCACTCCCTTGATGGTGACATCTCTGATTTTGACCCAGAGGCACTCAGATGACCTGCCCTCTTGCACATACTCTCAAATCACTCTTACAGAGAGCATAACCCCTCCCACTCTTCCACTTTTTTCTGTCTTTCCTCAAAAGATTCTAAGTTCTGATACAGCTGTTTTCTTAGTTTCTAAAATGACAGAAGAAAACAATGTTTCAGCAAGTTCCCCACTGTTGTACCTTTGTCTGGATATAGGTCTGAAAGTTTTATCTTTCAGAGAAAGCTTGGGGTGGGCCTTCAAATTTTCCCACCTGTAGGAATGGGAGGGTGAGAGGCAAGGTCTGGTACAAACTGAAGAAGCTGAAAGGGTTGTGCTCCCTATTCTCCCTGCCCTGTGGGGATGGGGGGAGAAGACAGAAACTTGATCCTGCTGGAGAGGTTCCCTGCCCCTCTGGTGAAGGCACAGTGGGAAGCAGCCTCCCAAAGGCTTTGCTATGCCCAGTGCTCAGCACCCTCTGAGACTTCAGTCCCCGCTGGAAGTCCCACACATGGAAGAAGCAGCCAGCAAGTGATCTAGTGTTTCCTTTGGGCAAAATTAGCCTTGTGTGTCTCTCTCAAGAAAAAAAAAAAACCCAAAACCAACTGAAAGAGTGTATACCAAATGAAGTGAAACTGGCCATAGGCAATTGTGAAGAGACAAATCGGAAGACAGTCCATACAGGCCAAACATTTCAAATGCAGAAACCACTGCCATAGTAGGGTGCTCCTATTGATCTTCACCAACTGTTAATGGCAGGATATTTAAAAGAAGTCTCAAATATTTGAAGCACCTTAAATGAGGATTTTAAAGGTACTTTTCATCACAAAGGCCTGCCAATACAGATCTCAATTACATAGCCTTTATGATTTATTTACTCACTTCAGTTTAGATCAATTCTAACATTTATTTCTCTCTCTTTTTGTGTTGTAGGCACTTCTAAAGTACGTAAGTTCTTGCTGCTGTGGGAAATACAAAAACACTGTTTCCCCAAGCACATTTGGTTTTTATATCTTTTGAGTTCCTCATTGGCTTTTGTTTGCAAACTAAGCTGGCAATAAATGAGCTAGGCAACAGATGGTGGAGGTCATAACACAGAAAATGTTTCTTTAACAGGGGTGTCCACTTAAAAATGCAGCTGCCCACTGGTGCACATCCACATTTCCTTCTGAGAGCACCCTTTGGACGTACTGGAGAATAGGATGGATGTGAGGGGCTCTAATGATCATCTCAGTAGGCTGCTTGTAAATGTTTCCTTCACCCCCTGTTCTTTTCATCTTCACCCCATGGATCCAACTTGTATTGCTGGATGGGCAACACTTTGTGGATGCATTAGAAGCCTCTCCTATTCATTGTCTTCACTTACACAAATAATCATTGCAACGGGTTTGTCCCCTTTGTCTGAAAGGATGCTTCCAGTATGATAGAGGCACGTAAAAATAAATTGACTTCAACGTTTAGGTTTTGTCAGTCAGGCCAGCCTGCAATATTTGAATGCTGATGCACATTAAGTCTGTTTTCTGCAAAGTCATGTTCTTTGTCAGGTCTACCAGACTATATACTTTTATATATTCTGTAGTAAATTTTGCAGCTGGTGCGTTGTCAATGGAAAACGCCCTCCTCCTTGAAACAGAAGTGGGAGTGCCCATCAGAAAACAGGCAGAATCAGGGGGACCCTGCCCCTGCCAGACCAGAGGCTGTAGCATGGATGAGGGGAGTGAATGTTCGAGGCAGCAGGCAAACTCCTTCCTTGCCCACCTCAGCCCCCCAGTGCCACTGAAAAACAGATGAGAGTCTCTTGTTGAGAAAGACCAGCCAAATGAAGACGCAGTTGATGGGCAGCCTCCACCAGAGACATGTCCACAGTCAGAAAGGCCTATCGCCCATATTACAACCACATCCACAAGGAAGAAAAGAAGGGTTATAGTTGTAGGTTACTCCCTTCTGAGGAGAACAGAGGGTCCAGTGTGCCTGGTAGACCCTCCTCGTAGGGAAGTCTGCTGTCTCCCTGGAGCCCAGGTTAATGATGTCACTAGGAAACTTCCTAGCTGCGACTAGTAGTCCAAGAGCAATCAAAAGAGACTTCAGGGCCTTGGGACGGGTGCTGAGAGAATCTGGGGCACGGGTTATCTTTTCTTCCAGTTGCAGGCAGCGACACTGGAAGGAACAGGTGGATACAGTCTATTAATACATGGCTCCGTGACTGGTGTTACCACAACAATTTTGGGCTTTTTGACAATGGGATGGCCTGTACAGCACCAGGCCTGCTGGCATCAAATGGGAGACACCTTTCTCACAGGAGGAAGAGGGTCTTTGCTGAAGAGATTGTGGGGATGATTGACGTAGCTTTAAACTGGATGTGAAGGGGGAGAGAGATAATAATAGCAGGCTTGTCTGTGACAAGCTGTGGATGACACACCAGGGTTAGTGGGATGGGGAGCTAGTAAGGGCCTTCAGTGTGTTGCCCTGAGGCATGCTGGGTCCACAGCTGCACACTCAAAGTCTTATGGAGGAGTTGGAAGCTACTATGCTGCTGGAAGGCCACAACACAGTGGCCATTACTGAAACTTGGTGGGATGAATCCTACGACTGGAGTGTGGCTATTGATGGCTACAAGCTGTTCAGAAGGGACAGGAGAGGAAGGAGGGGTGCAGGTGTGGCCCTCTATGTTGACAGATAGATGGAGTGTGAAAAGATGTCCCTAAAGAATAGCCATGAGCAAATCAAAAGCTTATGGGTAAGAATTAGAGACTGAAGCAACAAGGGGAACCTTGTGGTCAGTGTCTACTACAGGCCACCCAATCAAGGAGAGCCTGCTGGCAAAGTATTCCTGCTCCAGCTGCAGGAGGCATCACGCTCACAGGCTCTCATCCTGCTGGGAGACTTCAACCACCCTGACATCTGCTGGAAAAGTAGCACGGCAAGCTGTAGGCAATCCAGGAGACTCCTGGCATGCCTGGAGGATAGCCTCTTAGGACAAGAAATAGACAGTCCTGCCTGAGGGGATGCAATACTGGATCTGTTGGTCACCAATGCAGGCAAGCTCATCAGGGATGTCAAGACTGGAGGCAGCCTGGGCTGCAGTGATCACACACTGGTGGAATCCTTCACAGCCCTAAGGGATACGGGTCAGACAAGGAACAGTCAGGACCCTGAATTTTAGGAAAGTAAACTTCCAAGCTCTTCAAGGAGTTAGTCAGTAGGACTTTGATGGAGTGACTACATCAGTGGATAAGGGAAGAGCAATGGACATCATCTATCTGGACTTCTGCAAGGCCTTTGACACAGTCCCCACCACCATCCTTCTCTCCAAGTTGAAGAGATATGGATTTGATCGTTGGACTGTTCAGTGGATAGGAATTGGCTGGATAGTCACAAAGGGTAGTGGTGAATGGCTTAATGTCCAGATGGAGATCGGTGACAAGTGGTGTCCCTCAGGGGTCAGTACTGGGACCAGTGCTGTTTAGTATCTTCATCAGTGTCATAGATAACGGGATTGAGTGCAGCATCAGCAAGTTTGCAGATAACACCAAGCTGAATGGTGCGGTCAATATACCAGAGGGACGGGATGTCATCCAGAGGGACCTGGACAAACTGGAGAAGTGGGCCCAGGTAAACTGCATGAAGTTCAACAAGACCAAGTGCAGGGTCCTGCACCTGGGTCAGAACAATCCTCATTATCAATACAGGCTGGGGGATGGGGTCATAGAGAGCAGCCCTGCGTAGAAGGACTTGGAGGCTCTGGTGGATGAGAAGCTGGATATTAGCCAACAATGTGCACTTGCAGCCCAGAAGGCCAATAGAATCCTGGGCTGCATCAAAAGTGTAGCCAGTAGATTGAGAGAGGTGATTCTGGCACTCTGCTCTGGTGAGACATCACGTGGAGTATTGTGTCCAGTTCTGGAGCCCTCAACACTGCAAGGACATAGACCTGACTGAGCGCGTCCAGAGGAGGGCCATGAAAATGATTAGAGGGCTGGAGCACCTCTCCTATGAGAACAGGCTGAGGGAATTGGGGTTGTTCAGTGTGGAGAAGAGAAGGCTCTGGGGAGACCTTATAGCAGCCTTCTGGTACCTGAAGGGGGCCTACAGGAAAGCGGGGGAGGGACTGTTTATAAGGGTGCATAGCAACAGGATGAGGCAATGGTTTCAAACTGGAGAAAAGTAGCTTTAGATTGGACATTAGGAAGAAATTCTATTCTATGAAGGTGATGGAACACTGGAACAGGTTGCCCAGGGAGGTGGTGGAGTCACCATCCCTGGAGACATTCTGTGTCAGGCTTGATGAGGCTCTGAGCAACCTAATGTAGTTGAGGATGTCCCTGCTTACTGCAGGGGGGTTGGACTAGATGACCTTTGGAGGTCCGTTCCAACCTGGGGCATTCTATGATTCTATGAAAAATACTTTAAATTACATAACTATTTTTGTTCTTCTTTAGGAAGAGACTGGACATGGGGAAAAACAGACTCAAGAATTCTGTCCCATTAACCATTTTGAAAAATCTTGAATATTTGTTTGCTTTTGGACCTCCATGTTTTGCTGAGCAGTTACTTTGAGAGTGAGAACTCATCCATGCCACAATTTTGCTCCCTCACAGCACAGTTTTTTTGCTGTAGATGGCCAAATGGCAGGATTGCCTTGAAGTAAAGATGGGAGTGTATTTCTAAATAAAATGCACAAGTGGTTCCTTTACTGGATGGATGGACAGAGAAAGCCTTCCCCTCCTTCACTGTGACCAGAATGTGCCTGCTGCAGGGACTGCAGTATTGCTGCCATGAGTCCCTTGAAGTTCCCCCAAGCCAACCAAAACACAGCAACAACTTCCTTAGCTTGCATCTGCATAACATCAGTGGACTATGTTTCAAACAGCCTGGGTTTGAGTTTTGTGGGTTTTTGGTTGGGTTTTTTTTGTTTTGTTTTGTTTTTTGTTTCTTTTGTGTGTGTGTGTGTTTGTTCTTTTTTTGTTTTGTTTGGTTTTGGCTTTTTTGTTGTTGTTTGGGGTTTTTTTGTTTGTTTGCTTTTTTCTCTTTGGTTTTCTTTCCCTCTCCTAAGTTTATCATTCCTTTTTTGCTGTAAATACAAAGGTCATGGTTTTTAGTATGGTGGGTGACTCATTCTCATGTTTGAGCAATGTGATCAAAATGGAAACTTGGAAGTCCCAGTGTGGTGTGTATTCCCTGCAGCCAGCATGCGTGAAAAATGCCTTTGTGGATGCTAAGCTAACCTGCATAGTGCCTGTATCATGCATGATTGATTGATTGTGGATTCTGACTGTGTCCAAGGCCTAAGAAAATGTTTTTAACCTGACAGTGATGTATAGAGATAAGCATATTACTTTTTGCCGTTAGGTAGATTTATGAAACATCCTTAGCAGCCACATATATACATACACATGGGAGATTATGCTATGCCTAACACCTCAAGGTTAGGGTGAACCAAGCAATCTTTCCTGAAACTCTGTGTTGCTACATACTGCTCTGTCGGTCCTTATAGTGTGTGAAGGTGACTGACTCTTGAGGCTCAGCAGTACCTTGCGGTCAGCTCATTGAGCCCGTCTTTGTGGTCTCCCTCAGTGTACCTGGGAACCAGCCATTTGAAAATGACCTAAATCTGGAATTGCTGCTGACATCAGAGGCACCAGGTCAAGCCCATCCTCATACCCTGGCACAAGAGATTTCCATGCTAGCTCTGGCCCCCTTGTTTCCCCAGCCTCCATCCATAAAACAGAGTTATGTTGGGAGCCAGAAGGGAAAAAAAAAAACCCAAGCCACAAACCCACGGGAAAACTCCATCTCCTCTGATGTCAGTGTAGTATACGGGGCTCTGAGCAACCTGACCTAGTTAAAGACATCCTTGCTCACTGCAGAGGGGTTGGACAAGATGACCTTTAAAGGGACCCCGCCCCAAACATTCTATGATTCTGTGTACAGTAGTAGCTCTTAGATTTACTGTCGTTCTCGTGTGTTACACACGCGTACACCAACAAGCCCACTTCTCCCCTGTGGCCTGTCCGCTGCCGGCAGCCGCTTTCCTCCTTGTCCGGCTCGCTGCCGCCCCGTTCCCCAAACCCCCCTTCCGCTTCCGCCCCCGCCTCCGCTCCGCCTCCGCCGGCAGTGGCGCAGGGTGTCAGGAGATGGAGCCTCCATGCAGCGCCTGCCCGCAGTTGGTGGCTGCTGCTGCGGCGTCCGCCGGTAGGAGGGGGTGGGGGGGAAGGTGCCTGTGGCCGCCTTGACTTCAAAGTCTCCTGCCCTCCTGAGGTGCGATTTTTCCTCGCCTCAGAACAGCACCTTTCGGATCGTCTCGGCAGGCGGACGTAGAGGGAGAGCTTGATTTTTGTGCCCGCGAGCGGAGCCCTCTGCGTTCAATCTGCGCCGCCCCCTCCCCTCTTGCATTCAGCCGTGATGGCCTCGACACCAAACAAGGTTATTTGTCTGCAAGCGGTACGAAACTGCAGAGCTACGAAGTCACACGAGTCCTGAAGAGCCAGGCTGAAAAAAGGCATAGCTAGACATGACACACTGTATAGCCTAACCTGGCCTTAAAAATAATCCAAAGATGGAAACGCTATGGCATCCTGTGACAACATAGGCTTACCTGTTCACTGTTGCTTTAGGTAAATCATGCCTAATGTCTACGTTGTCACCTCTGCCATAGTTCAGGCCTGTATTCTTCTTTCCAGGACACTATATACACACAGAACATGTTATTCCTGTGCTCTTCTGTTGCGCAGAGAGGTGGTAGAAGCCCCATCCCTGGAAACATTCAAGGTCAGATTGGACCGGGCTCTGAGCAACCTGGTCTAGTTGCAGATGTCCCTGCTCACAGCAATGGGGATTGGACTAGATGACCTTTAAAGGTCCCCATCAACCCAAAACATTCTAGGATTCTATGATAACTACACTTTTAACCTGTTTCACCCACTGACCAATCCTTAAGTGAAATGTATACATTTTGTGACAAAAACCCACAGCGCTTAACAAAGGTCTATAAATAAGGTAACTGGAATTCTTCAAGGAAATGTAAAGAATATAGACATAAACCAGAAAATGTATCCAAATTCCTGAAGCTACTTTGAAATCCTTAGCCAATGAAGATAAACAGCGGCAACAAATGATGCAACTGAAATCAGAATGGGAGGAATAAGAACTTACGAACAGATGATGATGGTCTTAAAATGAGATATCAGCTGTCAAAGTCAGTGGTCTGTGGTTGCATGTACACAATGCACATAATTATGTATTTTATCAAATCGATAAACTCAGGAGCTTGATGAGCTGGGCTGCAGCCAGCACTGTGTGCTACTCGCTAACATGCTTTACAAGAACAGACATTAAATTAGTAGAAAATAAAATCTGAAATGATTAGTATTAACAGTCCTGTGCTAGCTAGAAATTAAACCTTTGAGACCGTACACTCTTGTGCTACCATTAAAGCTTTCTTATCTGACTCTTGTTGTATGGGGGCAAGAGTTGTGTCCATTTGAAATCCCTTCCTAGAAGTCTTCTCATTTCTGAGCTGCCATTGAGAGTAGAAATTCTGGAAAAAATCCTTTTCCTAAAAGAGAAAAAGAATCCCTGAAGGTTACTGTATTGGAAATTACAATATGAAAGTAGTTTTTTTCTGTTGAGTCTAACCTGGATATAGTTCCCTGAAGTATGAAGATTGTTGATTTGTGAGAAAAGAACTATGTATGGAGGCAAAAATTAAAATAGCATGGGAATGCAACACAGCTACTATAAAAAGTTACATTTTTAGAGCAAATACTGTCAGTCTAGTAATATCCTAGTAGACTTTCATTGCGCTGGTAGCTACCACATGCAGTGTTAAAAATAGTAGAATATTTGTGTTTAGATCCAAACTTAATTGAAAACAACACAAACAGGTGTTGGTTTTGCCTATGAGAGCTTTTAACAAAGCAGAGTTTTTACATACTGTGGATTAAGGAGTGAATGTTGTGGCACAATGCTGATAAGTAGCAGTAGTAGTATGTATAAAATATGTACTACTAAACTCTAAAGAAAATGCATTCATTCTGAAACAATTTTTCATCTGTTTTTGCTGAAGTTACATGTATATAGATTTAAAGACAAAAGCACCAGAAATATTTTCTTGCTGAAGAGCTTTTCACACTTCCTAACTCCATGACATCACAGGGTGAGGTATGAGGTGTTTCACAGGAGGCTGGTGAGCCTCAAATGCTTGGTGGCCATGGAGGGGTCTGTCAGGAGAAATGGTGAGAGAGGGAGAGGCATCTCCCTTTATTCATGGTAAAGCAGAGGAAAAGGTCAGGTACCTGACAGATGAGGAAAGGATGAGGAGCACCAGCTATGGAGGACAAGGAATTAGTTACTGGGAGCAAGAAGAAGCAAACAGGGAAGTAAGTCCATCCAAATACAGTGGATTAGATTGTCATGTGGAGCAGCATGCCTCAAAGTCAGAAAGGGCAATGAGATCCATCTCAAGAAGGTGGAGAGCCAGCAGGGTGGCCAGAAGGCTTCTCTGGCTCCAGAAAAGCTGTCACATGTGGTTGTCTCAGGCCCCTGTTTGACATAGTTCTCAGAGTCAGTGGTCCTGGAACAAGAAGTCTGTCTGCCAAAAGAGGAGAAACTTCACTTGGAAGGGGCAGTAGCAAAACATCCTCTCAGGTGCATGGCTGCGCCCAGCCACGGGTCTCCAGATGTGTTCTCCAAGAGGCAGGAGCACACTGGGCAGCACTCGTAAGGGTGTGACCATGTTACACCACAGTTGATTTCAGAGCACGTTATTTGTGATTCTGTGATCTATTCCTCTTCTTTTCTATCTGGCAAGCCATCGTTAAACCAACCAACAGCATGTAAACCATTCACTGAACCAATTACACCTTGCAGCAATTAAGGGCTCTCTTGCTCTGTCAGGGGAAGATAGAACATGTGCGCAACCAGGCAGTTGATTGCATGCTCACCAACAATCTTCACTAAGCTACACATTGCCACCTGGGTTGCTTTATGAAATTGAGGTAGTTAATTTAGAGCCCTTAACGTGCTTGAGAATGCTCTCACTACTCCTCCAAGGTGTATTACTTTACATTTACTAAGACTGAGTTTAATTTCTGTTCATCTAACTAATGAACGTCTCTGAAGATAAATAGCAAAGAATTCCAAGAAGGCAATTTGCTGCGAAAAATATGGCCTTACATTAGTTACCAACTGACCTGATTAATGCAGAGAACATCTTAAGGAAAACAACTCTGTACAGACTTCCCTTGAGGAACATGCTGAGGTGGAAAGGTAGGGACCTTCTAGTTTAGACACTCAGATTTCATATGCAAGCAAGATAATAAGGCAGCGCACTTTGTGGCTGGAAAGAGTGTTGCCAGGATTAATGAATGATGCCTTTCATTTGCAAAACAGGGGGACATTAGCTATTATAACACCCTGATCCTACAGTTATCTTTAATGAAACTCATCAGATGGAGCAGTGGTTCTGGCTTCCTTCTGTAAATGCCTGTAGTTTTAAGTCAAATAAGAAATGAAGGCTTTGTCTTAGCTACGTAGAGAAAATTTATTTGTAGGAATAACCCTAGTGAGGGATATTCAGACAGCATGTGGATTCAGCTTTTCATGTGGATTTATTAACACAATTTTTCCTGCAAGCGAGAAAAAAAAGTCAGACAGACTTCTGGGCATAAACATGTCTTTTTGACAGTCTTGAATGGTTCACTTTAAAATCTGGGAACACCCACTCCTCCCTACTGTCTAGAGCAAAGAGGTCACTGGGATGTTTCAGTGCAGTTTAATGACTTCCTACAGGGATGACAACTCACCATCCACAGCCATACACATACAAAGCTGCTCACCTTCTAGCAGACTAATTATTCTGAAAAGCTCTAAAATAATCAGTAAATGACAACTGTATATAATTTTTTTATCTGTTTTGTGGCACTAGAGTGCACTACATCAATAAGGCATGGTGTCACTTGTGCCATTAAAGTGGTGATATTTAGGATGTGAGTGTGGTCAGGCTCACAGTTACTGTAGTCACCACAGTCTTTTCACCTCATATATTCCCCCCTTAGTTAGAAAACTGGGATGATGCAGCCCCCAGCGCCTTCCTTTTTCTGGGAGAGGGACAGTTATGAAGGTGAGGATGAGATGGCTTATTCTGAAAATAGCTCAAATACAAATACTGGGCATTCCCCTTTGAGCATCCCAAGTATTGCTAATACTCTCTGGCCAGGAATTCTGCTGCAAGCAGATGTAAAGGGATAATGCATTCAGAAGCTTACACAGACCAACGCTAGGGTATTGTCGTGCCACGGCCACCTTTGCCATTCACTGCCCTGTTGTACCTTCTGCACCTGCCTCTACATTACAGAAAGGCCATTTTAGAGCAATGACAAATTCAGTACTGTTGGTTTATTTCTTATCCCTGTCCCTGTAATATCTAGATGCTGTAGTTACCTCATGTATCTAAGGCAACCAGATGTTACAGACGAAGGAACTGAAATAGCATCAACTAGTGCAAAAAATTTTTTAACTAATTTGCCTGAGATAAGCCACTCAGGGTGGTTTCCGTCTTGGCTCTGTAGTTTGTCACCTCCTCTAAACAAACCTCCTGGCCTGTTCCCACCTTCCTCCCTCAGCCATTTGGAGTTGTCACCATCCTGGCATCTGAGATGGAAGTGATTCACCACTCCCCTTCCCCTGGAGCAATCACTGTGGGACAGCTTGATCCACAGGATGTACTTTTATCAAAGAGGTACTTCTGGGGACACAACATATTGAGGATGTAGCAGGAGGGAGCAAGGGGTGTTTAGAGTTAGTACAGAACTGGAAGCAATGACCTGATTTTATTCAGTTTGGGAAATATTCACACAGAATGAGAAAAAATTATCTCATTATCTGGTTTTCTGGAGTAAGACAATGCTTGCAAGTCAGTCAGATGGTTTCCTGTTTCCAAGTACTGCCCCATGGAGAACCCAGTGACTTCTAAGACATCAAACAATATTGCTGTTTTCAGGGATATGTTTGTCCACCTCAAAATACTAGGCAGCTAATCCCTGTTCCCACTTGATTAAGGATCTTGCTGAGGTAGACAGAAAAGTAAAATGTTTCTTATGTTTTATTACTTCCTTTTGTAAAAGGCAGCTACTCCAATTTCCCCAAAAAGCTGGAAGACTAGGGAATCTTCCCACAGGTGCAGTACAGCACACACGAGACATTGAAAATCCAGAAAGCACAAGCTGCTGCAAGAAATGACAGTGACTACACATGTCTCAGAATAACTGTTCTAGGATAACTGCTCTGGGTGCATAATATTTACAAGCTGTAAGGCAATCGCAAGGGGAATTGATTTCCCAAGTGTTATGGCTGTGTCCAGGTCACACAACTTTTAAAAATCAGTGTGCAGTAATAGTTATGTCTGCCCTCTGTGTCCTTCTGTGAGGCCATGTGACAGACGGAGAGCCACCTATATACCAGGTCACATAGGATGGGAACAAGCACTTTGCCAGATGATAGGTGGGAGCTGTGTCACCGGACTGTAGTTAGAGGTGTCCCCAGAAACACTCAAAGGGCTTTTTGGAGCATGCAGCCCCCTAAATAATTTTTCTCCAGCTGCAGAGCTGTATGGCTTTGCTTCTGCTCCCAGGCAGCATGCACAGGCAGGGCTGCTGCTTAGCTGATGACAGCTGTGTCTTGCCAGAGGGTACCTGGAAGAGGAGTGTGCTTGCTCTGCTACATGGGAGCCCCAGAAGAGAGTCTCCCTTGAAGAGTGCAAGATGGAGGCAGACTGGATGAGGTTTATTAGCCCTGAGCTTTGACAGCTTTTTGTGTGACTAAATTAGTTGTGTTTTAGATGAGGGGAAAAAACCCAAAATAAACCAAAACCAAATATGCTGGAAAAGGAATAGCTGAGCCATTTAAAGTTTGGGTATTTTAAAAAAAATAAATTGTAGTGGGAACGGAAGGGTTAAACAGGTGGGAAATTAAGCTAACCATGGATGTATTACTGTATTCATTCTGTAAGGTGCTGCCTTTATTCCATCATGAGTTTCACCTTACAGCTGTTGTCTTTTCACTCATATTTTAAAGGCTTCAGTTTCCATGTGAGGTCCCAGGGAAGGCTCCTAAGCAATTAATTTTACATGGTAAAAGCACCATCCTCTCCAGGTTGTAAAAGCACAAATTAGACATAACACCCTTTCAAGGCACCTTTCTCAGGCTTGCAGGAAGCAGGTGTTTAGTGTTACATTAATTTTAAACCCATAATTAGTGTAACTTGAATCCTGGATCTCTTCCAGTTAAATTCATTATATTCCTCCAAACAAGACTCCCCTGCTGACTTTATGTGAATGCTTCAGCTACCCAAGCCTTTTCTTATGCTGTGTAGGAAATGATGTATCAGGGAGATGCCATATGGGTTTCTACATGACCTCTGTAACTGAGGTGGGGCTCCCACAGCCTGCACTCCAGCTGCTCGTTGGCCATTCAAGTGATGTTGGTGGCCTGCAGATGGCTGGTATAAGAGAGACCTGTCTTCGTTTAGTTCTTGCTGTTATTTTGTGAGCTCCAAGATCCTCAGAAGCTGCTTAATGAGGTTTCTGCCACATGCATTCTTTGCTCTCAAGCTGGTGGATCCCCTTTGAACTGTGTGAGTTTGACGGAGGATTTTTCATTTCTTGTTCTAGCTGGTGGGGCTACTCTTACCAGAATGGGAGCTATGGCTCTCAGCATGGTGGAGGTATTGTAAGCACCTTTTATTTTACTTGTTACAGGGGAATAAAACATCAGGATGAGCGCTGGATAAAGCAAGTTGGATTATTATCAGAAATGGTGTAAAGAATTATTTTGGTCAGCCTTCTTGGAATCAACTAGGTATCACTGGAAAGTATTTTATTTTGGAAGTGTTGTGAAGTGCATTGGATTAGCTTAGGGTGAGACAGGGAAGGGGATGCAAACAAGAGCTAGCCAAGATATGGTTTGATAACTACTGTGCTTCTGAAATGTTAATAAGCAACACTAACAGCGGAGTATTTTGCACCCCGTACATGTGTTTGTTCTCCATGGGAAAGCTGGGAGGAATTACAGGAAGGGCTCCAGTGGAGCAATACTTGCTGGGGCATTGCCTGTGGCACTATCGTACAAGATTGCAGCCAGTTGGTGTGGGTCAAACCCACCTCTGATTTTGAGGAGTTATGGCTAAATATAAGCTGCCTGATTTAACCCTTGCTTTGTACAACTGCTGTTTGTCAGAATATATCTCAGATGTGATCAAAACTAGAGATGAATAAGAGGGGAGATAAGGGGGGAAAAGGACTGTGTATTTTAGTAGGATTGACCCTAGCTGAGTACTCAGTTGATCAGAAAGACACAAAAATGCTATTGTGCAAAAACTGCTTCAGAGCTTGCCTGCCTTCTAGAAGACAGCCATAAGGTCAAAATGAGGGAAATGAAGGCCCATGGGAGTGTTGTGGATGACAATTGCCATGCTGGAACAGGCTGGGTGATTTGCAGTCTGACACAGAGCAGACAACATGGAGTACCGTGCCTTATTTGGTATTTACTGAACTTGCTATATGTTAGGCCTGTGTGAGCAATTAGTGCTGATTAGCAGTTCCTTATGCTGGCTGAGTTAATGAAGTTACTCCTTTGGTTCCACAGGCATATTTCTGATATTGTGAGGGTGTGGTTAACTTGAGCTATGTGGTACTTCCATGCATAAATTAACAAGAATGGCTACATAAAGCAATGCCACAGGGAACCTGTACAACAAATAATAAAAACGTGGTTCACTCTACGGCCATCAAACTCTCCTCTGATAATAAAGAGCAGAGCAGCCACAGACTCTTGTTCTGGGAGTGATTCTGACAAGTGTTTCCCTGGATGATTCAGGGCCATTGCTGATGATACTTTCTGTTGGGTTGGTTTCTGCCTCACTTTGTTTTTTGGAGTATGTGTGTACATGAGGTTTGTTATGGGACTTTGAGTAAGGACATAAGTCTACCAATTATTTAAATTTTATGAATTAGTATTTTAAGAGACTCTGCATTTTTTTTAAATGGAACAAAATCCTCTTCTTTTTCTTCAAGGAACAATAAAGGAGACCATTAATTTGTCTTCTACATCACATAGACAGAATGATGACTTAGCAGATCATTGTTATGAGCTAATTAGTGTAGATCTATGAAAGCTCAAGTCACTCTGAAATAAGAAATGAAGTCAGGTTGTCAGCATCCAGGCCATGTTTTCCTCAGTTCAAACGTCTCTTCCCAAAGTGGTTGCTTGGGGAAGGAGCGCTCACTGCAAAGCTGCAGTCTGCTCACAGACTTGAATAAAATCAGCTTGAGTCATAGCTCAAGCAGTGATCCTATGAAAACATTTTTAGAGGTAAATGTACTTTTCCTACTTTCCATGGATTTCAATAATTTATTTTTCAAACATGGCCTGTGAATGAAAAGCCTTGGCTTCTCTTTGCATCTTTGCCATTAATTTACCAGGTACTTTTACATACCTCTGCTCTCTGTGGAATGGGGTTAATGTTAACTTGTCTGTCACAAAACGCTTCTCAAATAAACGTAAAGAAGGCTATGGAACTACTAAGTAGTTGTTTTCACTTCCAGGGGACCTGGCTTGAGCCCAATGTGTTTGGCAGCTGAAGGCTTTCCATGAGGAGATTTTTGTGGGTTTCTGTGCAGAGTTCTTCTATCTCCCTTGCTCCCCACCCCTCAACAACCATCCAGGAGACAGACTTACGGCAAAATGACTGCACTTTCCTCCTGCCAGAGAAATTCTGCTCTGGCCCAGGTTCTCATCTGAAATATGTGCTTCCTGTGCTATGGTTCAAGCTCCTCAGGAAAACTTCATCTACATCCAAACTGAACACAAGCATCCCAGTCTAAGTTCAAGCTTACTGTGGGAACAACTGGATGCTGCCAGAGAGAGCATCTGTTGTGGTAGGTGAAGATGGCCAAGCTAAACAACTGATGTCTGGTCCCATACGGTTGTCCTCCTGAATTGAAGCAGCCCTCCCATGAGGTTGTAATCAGGGTGCCCTGTGCATTGGCCCTACTAGACAAGCGGCAGAATACCCCTTCCATGCCTGGCTTCAACTTACCCCAGTGATGCATGATGCTTAAGTGTGCCTACCTGCACGCACTAGAAATCACTTTCACTTTCTTACTTGAACAAAAAACCTCATTTGCCTCAATCAAAGGATATTTAGATGGGAAACATGTTTTGTTTAACACCAGCAAAGTGAAACATTTGGTCGCATCATAGGATTTTTTTACTAACCTGATAGTAATTGTACTGCTTTTCTAGCTGAGTTTTCACTATTAAGTTAAAATTGAATTTCTGTAATGGCATGAAGTATAATTTCAGGAAAGCTAAAACATCATACCATTTTTTATTTTACTTATTTTTACATAAGGTGGTGAACATTACTTCTAGATGCATTATTTCATCATTAACAAATAAAACTAATTTGATTATATGCTACTAATTAATATTAACCAACCAGATTATAATGGTAATGAGAGCTGCAACTGCAGCCAGTTCTCTGCAAGTCCTTCTCCCCTTTGTGGTCAGAGCTACCACACTCTTTGTGGTAAAGATTAGGTCATAGTTAATTACCCCTAAGTAACTCCTGATTTACTGAAGCATAATCAATGTTCAGCTTTCTCATTGCTTTATATGTTGGGAAATTGTCTGTGTTTAGCCCATATCTAGGGCCAAACTCTAGCAGTTACTCTATCACCCAATGGCGCCTACATGGCCAAGGAGGAGGATTGGGAAAAGGAGAGGAGACTCATAGCTTGAAATGAAAATGGATTCAATTAAATGCTTTTCTTTGTACTGGCACTACTTTTACTAAGTTACACTCTACACAGCAAATGCAAATGTCACAATAAACAGGAAGACAGTCCTCGTGAGCAGGAAGAGAATCAGGAGACCCCTTCACTCAGGGCAAGCTTCCCCCTTTACACTGACCATGATGTCTATAGCATGCACCTGTAAGTCAGCTGCCCTGGCTGACTCTGAACTACTAATGGCCTACAGACTGTGGCAGGCCCAGTAAAGCCAGGGCTTTGATCTGAACCATTAAAATGTAACCCTCCAGATTTAAAGGGGTTAGGAGGTTTCATTATAGGGGAGAAAACAGAGACCGAGTGGAGCAAGCATAGGTGCAAATATGCTCTTGATGTGTTGGTTTTCCACCTTATACCCACATTTTATATATGTCAGTCTTGGGGAAATTCAGAAGTCTCCATGTGAAAACTCAAAAGTATTGGTATGCAAAGGGAGACGTGCTAGTACATAATCTGATCACTCCCAGCACTTTACATGAAAAGTGCCAGTACTTGCACTGCAAAGGTGCTGTTCTATGCTCTATCAAGCCTTTTAAACAACTGAGTGTATGGTTGGAGAATATGGATGCATCAAGTCTAGGCTAACAGGAGCACTTGTCCTTAATTAAACAATGTTTAAATCTCTTTATCCTTGGGATTTGCTACTGAATTAACTCCAATGCCATAAAAGGGATTTTCATCTCTTCAGGAGGGGACAGAGCTGACTCCAAGGTGATTGCAGCAGAAAATACTCAAAAGCACACAGCAAGGCTTAGGAAATAAGCTGGGAGAAAAAGCCTAGGAAAAAAGATTCACTGTTAGCAGAAAAGAGGAAGTGGGTTGGTTTTAAGCAGCACTTTTCCACCTTTTTCAATTTGCAGACCTGCAAGTAGTTAATTTTTATCCCCTACCAGTGGGCTAGGAGGCCTCTGAGCAGTAAACCCACAGGTGGTCCAGGAGCCTGCCAAGTCCAGCTGGGAACCACTGTGGGGTGATGCACCAGTAAGGGCCTTGCAGGTGCATTTGGAGCCATCCGGCCCCATATGGGGGACTTGTACTGCCAGGCACATGGAGGTCACTCTAGGGGCAGGGCAAGGGAGGGGGCTTTGGGTCTGGAAACAGGAGGGGAAGGAGTGGGCAGATGGGGACATGTTTGGCCAAAACAAGATGAGAGAGGAGGAGGGATTCATAATAAGGTGCAGTAAGAAATTTGCATTGGATTTCAGAGGCTGACACATGCTGTCAATAAACCTGTGTGTTTTAGAGAGAAAATGAATGAAAAAGTCATTCTGAAAACCCTAAAAAACCCCAAACATTTTGGAGTAAAGCTGTATGTAATTTGGTTATAATCCACTGAATTGTGGTATATTTCAAGTTGACTGAAGACACCACAGTAAAGCTCACAGAGGAAACCTGATCATTTTTGGCAGAGGAAAAACAACCTGCCTGTTAGAACTAAGTTCTCTCACCTGGCATGTTTGTCACCAGAGATCAATGAAAACCAGAGGATAAATAAAAGCAGATTCTGCAGATGCATGGATAGATATTTGGGCACCATTTTTTTTTTCCCAGGTGTCACGGTTTAGGGTCAGGGCAGCCCCTTAGACTTATAACAGACACTCTCTGTTAACCCCCCTCCCTCCCCAAAGGGGAAGAGAAAGGGAATAAGGGAGAGAGACTTAGCCATTAGAAAAGGAAACTAGAACAGCTTTAATGAAAATGAAATTACTAATTATAAAAATGGAATATATACAAATATATACAAACCCAGTACCCAACCCAGCCGCCCTGATGGTAATTCCATCATTGTCACCTCTGATGCTGTGGAGCAGACATCGGGGCAGTCCCAGACTGGGCCCCGCAGCAGACAGGAGCTGTGTTCAGGGGCTGGATTCTGATACCAGGTTCAGGAACACACAGACTGGGATCAAAGGCAGAATGAACAGAGTTCTCCTTGGATACTCCAAGGAAGGAACCAAAAGAAGACCCAAGCCAAGGCAAGCAAAGCTGGCAAAGCAGTCCAAGAGAGGAGAAGAGCTCAGAGACCCCTTGGATCCCTCAGCTCTATGCTGAATATGATGTGTATGGTCTGGAATCCCTCGGTCAGTTTGGGGTCATCTGTCCTGGCCTCTTCTCCCTACAGGTCCAGCCTTTGACTTTCTGCACCCCTCAACGTGGTACAGAAGATCCATCAGTGGCCTTGGTCTGCACACCCATCCTTGCTAGTAACTCTAACCATGGGGTGTTATCACTGCTGGAAGCAGACACTGTCTGTGAGAACAGGCTGCTAACTTCAGACAGTGCAGTTAGTTAGAAGAACTGAGCTAAGAAGTAAAATCACTGAACAGAATTAGTTCTGTTCTCACTCAAACCAGGACACCAGGTCTCTTATTTTGTTTTTCTGCCTCGGAGAAAATGAAATTGAAATGTGTTTTATTGACAAGCCTGTAACTTACTCTCATATTTGCAAGACCGGTAAGGGAATGGCTAGGGTTCTATAGGTCTCATATTTGCTGCCCCATCAAATATGCTAGTATACCCTTTTAAATGTGGACACCTGCATGTGGTTTGTCTTTCAAGGTGGGACACAATGTTCTGCTTTAACAGGAAGCACGCAGACCAAATTTTAACCACATAACAGGAAGTTACCAAGCAGTGTGTTGATGATTTTATAAAAGTTAACTGTATTTTCCAAGGGTAACTTGGTATTTCTAAGGGAAAGAGAGAGTAAACAGTATGTTTATACTTAATAGCAGGCTCTGGAAATGACTTGGGACATGGGCAAAGCTTCAGAGACGCAGTGGATAAGAGTGCCCCATGTAGACATAACTATATTGCTCCCAGGATCTTAGGAAATGTAGAAACATCCTTGATTACTGTCCTTGCTCACATCTTGTATGTCTTCCTTTCTTTATATTCAAATGTAGTGTAAGAGTTGAGCTTCCCTCCAGTGTATGCCACACCTGACGTCTCTCCTCTGTGCTATTCTTCCTGTATTAAACAGCACATCATTTTATTTCCATTCCCTTCAATATTATTGTCATATGTTGTCTATCTTCCACCTCTAATTACTCCCACTTGGCCTTCCTCTGTGATTTTGATTCTGGACTCCTTTCCCTCTCTGCCGCCTTCCGTTCTCATTCTCCAAGCAACACCATACCTCTCCCCACCTAAAAGGGCTAGCCCCTTGAGCTGGCGTCCACTGGACACTGCCATCTCTACTTTCTAAACAGTTAATGAAAGGAACACCATCAGGCTTTCTCTGGTGTCACTTTTCCTACTGTAATGGATTTTACTGAAGGTGTGCACAAGGCTATTTTATTAACTGCTTTCACTAGCTACATTAAAGCACCTTGCTTTTTTACCATGCTGATAAAAAGACAAGGGCTAAGCCACCAGAGTGCTAAGACCAGGACATCGCATTTCATTGGTTCCATGTATTTCTGCATTTATTGTCCACTGCATCTGGCCTTATACCTGTGCTGTAACATCCTTTTGTTTTGAATTTGTGCTGAGCACAACAGGATCCACACCCTTGACTGAAATCCCAAAGGCTTTCTGTAATTAAATATTTAAGAAGAGAAAGAGTAGTTGAAATCTATCCATTACCAACTCTAGTTATGGCTGGAGTAAGACTTTAAAATAGAATTCAAACAGGCAGGCCTTTTATTCGCTGGTTATTCATGTGCTTTTTGTATAGAAATGTATGTTTTAGTATTAATGGCTTATAATATACGTAGGTTTGGATCTACATTTTCTTTAGAGCAACAGCAAAGCACAAAAAATATCAGCATGAAAAGGTAAGAGTCTATTTCTGTAATACATTGTATTTACTAGAGCCTATACAAAAGCTGCCTCCAGTAAATAGATAAATAATTATGCAGAGGAAAAAAATGACAACAACTGTGCATGCCACATTTATAATCAAACCTTCATAAAGTCCAGCAAGAGAGGGGAAATTCCAGTTCAGGAATACATGGTTGTGTGTCTTTGATGAACAAATATGAAGACATTATGTGCAAGATATGCTGAGGCAAAGCTATGTAGTACTCAACCATCCTGGCTGGAATAGAGAGGACAGAATACCTGGTAGCAGATGCCTGTCCATCTATCAATTTAGGTTGGGGGTTTTTTTTGTTTTTGTTTTTTTTTTTGTTGTTGTTGTTTTTTTTGTTTTGTTTTGGTTTGGTTTTTTTTCCTGAGAACTGCATCACTTTATTAAATTACTAGAAAGGTGTAATACAAGGGGATAATGAACTTGAATGAAACAAAGGCTTAATTCAATGAACTGTCATGACAGAAGAGAAGTCATGTTTTTTTCTGGTTGAAAGAATGGATCTTATGAAGACTGTCTCTTTAATTTTCCCACAATATTTGAAGAAGAGTCCTAGTATTTAATGAGCTGCAGAACACAATGACAGATATAATTTGTCTAATTAAAAGCAACAGGCAAGGATTCTTTCTCAAAGACAGGAAAAAACCCACTCATTTGTCCTAATGGTTTGTTGGTAAGTCTGGATTTTCTCATCAGCACTACCTAGTAAATTACTTCTCCAGACAGATCAATGCCTGGGCCTGTTCCTGAGATCACATCCTGGCCATGTGATGAAGTGTCATGCAAAGGCCCATAAGGTAGCCATGTACTATCGGACCTTGCAACTCAGAGCTGTGTGGTAGAATCCCTTCAGGTACCAAGTGGTATTAGATCTACTGGGAGACAACAAGTCTCTACCAGTTAGTCAATTCTGTTAGTCTGCACTACTGTGGTTTTGTTGCTCTCGTTACCTGGGGCATCAGGATTAGAACTAGTCCATGTATGCATATACTCCAGTCACACCATATTTTTCCTTTACGTTTTTGCTAGATAGTTTATTGTTATGGCTAGTAGAGAAACATCTCATCAGCTTAATCCCACCGCCTCTCCCTAGCCTACTGTCCTTCACTGCTTTCCCACCACCACACACACATCCACTACCCAGTTCTTCATATTCCCATTACCTACTTATTCAAATTTAAAACTAAATTTGAAATTTGGTCAAAGTGTCTTTCTTTTCTTGCTTCCCCTTTCAAGCTATTATGTCAGGGAAGGAGGTTTCTCATTTTACTGAGCTAAATCCAAGTTGAGAGTTACTGGTCTGGGTTGTGCTCAAGCCTCTGCAGCTTAAACCAGGTGCTTAACATCTCTTAGCACCTCAACTCACTATCTGCAATGTGAGAAAAAAAAAAGCACACCTGGCATAGATATTCTGAGCTTTACCATATTGCTCTTTGCAGTTTGTTGTAAGATGTGCTACTTAAAAAATGTTTGCATCAGGTAACACCTCTGAGCTGAGTAAGGCAGCAGATTGGCTCCCTGTATAACAACCACTGCAACCAAGAAAAAGCAACAGGTGACAGTAGTAGGTGACTCTCTTCTGAGAGGTACAGAGGTATCCATTTGGTGAATTGATGCACTATCTAGAGAGGACTGCTGCTTACATGGGGGTCCTATCAAGGATGTCATGGAGAGACTACCAAACCTTGTATGTCCAACTGACTGCTATCACTGCTGTTTCATGTGGGCACCAGTGATACAGCCAGAAGCAATCTGAAGAGTATCAAGAGGGACTACAGAGCACTAGGAGTGGTGGTGAAGGACTCAGGGATGCAGGTGGTCTTTCCATCAATCCTCCTGGTCAAAGGGAAGGGGCTTGAAAGGGACAATCAAATTGAGAATCAATAAATGGTTACAGGAATGGTGTCATAGCCAGGGCTTCAGATACTTAGACCACAGGACTTGCTTTGAGGAACTTGGTCTCCTGGGGGCTGATGAGGCCCACCTCTCAGAGAGGGGAAGAGCATCTTTGGCCAATTTAGTAAGCCAGGTTTGCCAATTTAGTAAGCAGGGCTTTAAACTAAAGTTGCTGAGCGAGGGACAAATCAATACATTCCACTTTCACACCACTGCCAGAAATAGATGCTATGGGCCTGGAGAAGGATCACAGGCCAGCAAGAGAGCACCTGAAGTGCAAGATAATGAATTCCAGACAGTAAGCTTCAATGGGGGCCCAACTTAAATGCCTCTATGCAAATGTCAAAGAGCATGGGAGCAAACAAGAGGAATTACAGACATGTACACATCTACAAGGTGTCTCCTCCCACTCAGAGGAGGACGAGGGATATGAATTGTTATGATCTCCACAGCAGGGCCGCAGAGATGGCAGTCATGACAATGACTCAGAGGAGCAATGCAAAATAATGTATTGGTTTTCCCTGAGAATAACCAGTAAAGAGTGTGGATAAAGGTGTTTTGGCATAGGGGTTATTTTCTTATCAGTTACTTTAAGGCATAACTAAGTATCAAGGACAAGAAAGAAAAAATGACTAGCAAGAAGAGGAAGGGAAGAGATAGGGGGAGAGAGAGAGCAAGACAGAGAGATCTCACCACCCTTGGATCCAGCAATGTCTCCCAGGATCAGTCCAAATCTTGAGTTCTTCAGTGTTGGGTGCACACAGACCAATATATTACAGTCCCTTTATACACTTGGGATATAGGTGGCACACAAATTTCCATAGGAAGCGTAGAGAGGAAGTGATAATTTGCATGAGCCCTTTCTGGGGCAGTGTCCGCTATAGACCTCCCCTTGGTGCAATCACAGTGGCTATCAGAAGAAACTAACTTGGGGAAAAGGCACCGTCCTGCCTATGCACAATTTATCCCTTCCTATTGTTAGTTTATCTGCAAGGACACAGAAGATGGCAGAGCCATTGAGGGACACTAACACCTTCCCCCACCAGGCAGGCCTTGCTCAGTCTCCCTTCAGATCCTATCACCACACAAGGTTTGAGACTTAATAGTCGGGCTCTCATACAGGGCTGTGATATTACTGGCATCACTGAGACATAGTGGGATGGTTCCCATGACTGAAGCGTGGGAATAGATGAGTACAAGCTCTTTAGGAAAGGCAGAGAAGAAGAGGAGGGGGAGTCATTCTCTATGTCAGTGATCAGCTGGAGTCCGTGGAGCTTGGCCTGGGAATGGATAAGGAGCTGACCAAGGGCTTATGGGGCAGGGTTAAAGGGAAGGCAGGGGAAAGTGGTATCATAGTGGAAGGCTGCTACAGGCCATCTGACCAGGAAGAGTGAGTGGATGAGGCCCTTTATACATAGGAGCAGCTTCACATTCACAAGCTCTGGTCCTCATGGGTTTCAACCACACTGATATCTGTTGTAAGGAAAGCACAGCAGGTCACCAATAGCAATACAGAAGGTTTCTGAAATGCACAGATGACAATTTCCTTCTCCAAGCAGTAGAGGAACCAAGGAGAAAAGGTGCTATGTCAGACCTTGTTCTCACCAGCAAGGAGGGACTGGTGGGTAACATCAACAAGAGCAGCCTTGGCTGCAGCAACGATGAAATGGTGGAATTCAAGATCCTAAGGGCAACAAGGAGGGTGCACAGCCAGATCTCTACCATGGACTTCAGAAGAGCAGACTTTGACTTCTTCAGGGATCTGCTTGGTAGAGAACCATGGGATAAAGCCTCAGAGGGAAGAGGGGCCCAAGAAAGCTGATCAATATTCAAGGACCACCTTCTCAAAGCCCAGGAGTGAAATGTGTCAAAAAAGAGGAAGGCAAGGAAGAATGCCAGGAGACCTGCATGGATGAACAAGGAGCTCCTGGACACAATTAGATGCAAAAGGAGTGTCTACAGAGAGTGGATGCAAGGACAGGTAACCTGGGAGGAGAAGAAGATATTGGAGCAGTCAGGGACCAGGTTAGGAAAGGTAAAGTTCAGATTGAAATAAATCTGGCCAGGGACATCAAGGGTAACAGGAAAAACTTCTACAGGTATGTCAATGATAAAAGGAAAGCTTGGGAAGATGTGGGCCCTCTCCAGAAGATAACAGGAGACCTTGTCATGACCCTTGTCTGGGTTGGAAGGGACCTTAAAGATCATTTAGTTCAAATCCCCCTGCCATGGAAAGGGACACCTTCCACTAGACAAGATTGCACAAAGCCCCATCCAACCTGGTCTTGAACACATCCAGTGTTGGAGCATCCACAATTTCCCTAAGGAGCCTGTTCCAGTGTCTCACCACCCTCATAGTAAAGAACTTCTTCCTTCCTTCTAATCTAAATCTCCCATCTTCCAGTTTGAAGCCATTACCCCTTTTGAGTGTCCTCTCACTACATGCCCTTGTAAAAAGTCCCTCCCCAGATTTCTTGTAGGCCCCCTTCAGATACTGGAAGGCTGCTATGAGATCTTTCTGGAGCCTTCTCTTCTCCAGGCTTAAAAGACACAATCCTTTCAGCCTGTCCTCATAGGAGAGGTGTTCCAGCCCTCTGGTCATTTTTGTGGTCCTCCTCTGGACCCGCTCAATCAGGTCCATATCTTTCTTGTATTGGGAGCTACAGAGCTGGACACAGTACTCCAGGTAGGGTCTCATGAGAGCAGAGTAGAGGGGAAGAATCACCTGCCTCAACCTGCTGGACACACTTCTCTTGATGCAGCCAAGGATGTGGTTCGTTTTTTGGGCTGTAATCACTCAGTGTTGGCTCATGTTGAGTTTTTACCAGCCAGCACCCCCAAGTCCTTCTCTGCAGGGTGCTCTCAATCCACTTATTGCCCAGCCTGTATTTGTGCTTGGGATTGCCCCACCACAGGTACAGGTCCTTGCACTTGGCCTTATTGAACTTCATGAGTTTGGCATGGGCCCACCTCTCCAGCCTGCCAAAGTCCGTCTGGATAGTATCCCTTCCTTCCAACTTGCTGAGTGTGCTTTGATCCCACTGTCCACGTCACCAACAAAGATGTTAAACAGCACTGGTCCCAGTACCAATCCCTGAGGAACACCACTCATCACTGCTCTCCACTTGGACATTCAGCCATTGACTGCAACTCTTTGAGTGTGACCTTCCATCCAATTCCTTATCCACCAAGTGGTCCATCCGTAAAATCCAAGTCTCTAAAATTTAGAGACCAGGATGACATGTGGGACAGTGTTGAACACTTTGCACAAGTCCAGGTAGGTGATGTTAGTGGCTCTTCCCTTATCCACAGACACTGTAACTCCACTGTAAAAGGCCACCAGATTTGTCAGGCATTATTTGCCCTTGGTGAAGCCATGTTGGTTGCTACCCATCACTTCCTCATTTTCCATGTGCCTTATCAGAGCCTTCAGGAGAATCTGCTCCATGATCTTGCTGGGCACAGAGGTGAGACTGACTGGCCTGTAGTTTCCTGGGTCTTCCTTTTTTCCCTTTTTGAAAATGGGGGTCAAAATTCCCCTTTCCCAGTCAGTGGGAAGTTCACCAGACTGCCAGAACTTTTCACGTATGATGGAGAGTGGCTGAGCAACTTCATCTGTCAGTTCCCTCAGGATCCACAGATGGATCTCATCGAGTCCCATGGACTTGTACAGCTACATGTTCTTTAGGTGGTCTTGAACCTGATCTTCACTTACAGTGGGCAGACCTTCCTTCTCCCAGACCCTGTCTTTGCCTTCTGCAACTTGGGTGCTGTGGCTGGAGCCCTTGCTGATGAAGACTGAGGCAAAGAAGTCATTGAGTACCTCAGCCTTCACCATATCCCTCATGACGAGGTCTCCTGTTTTCTTCTGGAGAGGGCCCACATCTTCCCAAGACTTTCTTTTTTCACTGACATACCTGTAGAAGTTTTTCTTGTTACTCTTGATGTCCCCGGCCAGATTTAATCAATCTGAGATTTACCTTTCCTAACCTGGTCCCTGGCTGCTCAGACAGCTTCTTCTATTCCTCCCAGGCTACCTGTCCTTGCTTCCACCCTCTTTTTGCATCTAAATGTGTCCAGCAGCTCCTTGTTCATTCATGCAGGTCTCCTGGCATTCTCCCTATCTTCCTCTTTTTTGACACATTTCACTCCTGGGCTTGGAGGTGGTGAAAAGGGAACGCAAAAATATTTAAAGTTCTCTGATCTGTCAGTATTATGGGTTGGCTGTGTTTCAGGAAAGACTTTGGATCTGCTTGGATTCAAGCAAAGAACACTGAAAATAGATAATTAATAGTTCAATTTATGTATAATGGAGGATGAGGCTCTGCAAAATCAACTGATAGTTTAAGTAAGCTCAAATATGCTATCTAATTACTATGATGTCAGTGTTGTCTGCTTGATGGTCTCTGAAAAAAAACCCACAAAGTTTTGAAGAGATTCCCAGGGTATAGCTAGCAATAGTTCTAAAGCAGCTGACACTGATGGAAGCCTACAGACTTCACACTAAGTTTAGAAAGTATCTTGGGTGTTTTCCCATCACAGTTTAAGTTCATCTAAATCAGAGAGGGAACAAGCAAATTCCAGCCAGGCACTTGCTTTGTCCCAAAACAAAGTTCGTCTGTTGGTGAGAAAGTTCAAAGAGTAAACCAGAAAAGTTACAGACACAAAACTGAAAATGACAAGTTGAAAAAAAATACAATGAAACATCCAGTAACTTTTTGCTCACTCAGCTGCCTCAACCAATTTGCAGTGAGATCAGGAAAACACCAGCAGCTGACAGTGTTGTTCTGCACCCTAACACAGCTGGGGCACATGAATAGGGCAGACATGGGAGCTGTGCTCAGGCCTTCCTTTCTCCTGAGCACTAGAAATTAGTTGGCAGCTTTTCTTCTCCTGTGCTTTCTTCTTAACCTTGCTCTCCTTCACAGCCTTGCCATCTTGTATCCCTCCATGTGGCTGAAAACTGGCCATTTTGCATTTTTCTTTTTTTCACTCTGTCCTCCATAATTGCCTCTTGTAACTGATGCAACATGCTTTACTGTCAGCTACTTTTCCCTCCAGTGAGACCTGAGGTTTGAAAGACTTTTCCCTTCCCTTGTGCTAAAGACAGTATGAGGTTAATAGGCATTTAATAGGCAATTCCACCAAATCCACTCCTGGGCTTGAAGGTGGTGAAAGGGAACACAAATAAAAATATTTAAAGTTTATTAATTCAAAGACCAATTAATAGGCATTTTCCACAAAAAAAAAAAAAAAAACCAAAAAAAAAACCATGCCCATTATACCCACAGAACAAACAGTATCCAGAATATGCTTCTTTTATGGACTTTCCAGAAGGACAGGGGTTCTGATACGTAAAATGATGATCCAAAGGAAGGGACAGGGTCTATTTCAACTGTTCTCATTGACTCTTCCTTGATGACACCCATGCTTGTCTTCTTTATAAGCTTCTTGGCATAGAAAGCCACATCTGTAAAAGCAAACAGTATCCACTGCTTACACTGTGGGTGTGTATGCAAGCTTCATTTGAGATGCTACTCCCTGTGTTCCAAGTTAGTCTCATTTATGCAACAGCAATTTTGCACCTTATAGTCACATAAATGGGCTTTAAAGAAGGCACAAGTATAATTTGTATATAGTCTCAAGACAAAAATTCCTTCCCACTATTTGGAAATGTGTTATCAAGGTGAATTAGGTTTTGACACTATTTTTATGCAACAGAAAGAAATTGTGTTGAATTGCAAGATTGAAAAATCACAATTTTTTATTTCTGTTTCTGTCCCAGTCAGCAGTAAGAAGGGAATGCTAGTTTTCAGAAACCATCAGGAATTTCATCACAACTAATACATCCCTACAAATCCTTTCAGGTTTGACAAAACAACATTTTTCAATGCAAATTTTGTTGGATATTCTCATTGGTTCCAATCATCCTACTTCCATTTAATCTCCTTTTTATATGGCTACAGTGCAGTAAAATGGATCTTCTTGTTGACAGGGTCAGGCAGAACTCCTCACATAATGTCCTGCTTGGACTGCTCCCCTTACGATACAATTTGATAGAAGATTCATTGGAAATAGTGTTGTTTATGAAAAGCAGTACTTTTAGGTCTGACATTATTCACTAATTCACACTGAATGCAATGTTAATTTTCAAACCTTTTTTTCCTTTTTTTTTTTTTCTTAAAGTCAAAAGTTCTAACTGCTCTGATAATCTTTAAAAGGGCAGATACTGCTTAGGGATATATTAGTCTGCTGGAGTGCCTAAGAGCGCTGTCTCATGTTATCTCATTGGCAAAGTTCCTGAAATTTTATTTTTTATCTATAACTGATTGTACACTATGGACCAATTCTACGAAGCTTCTTGGGATAAAGCTTTGAGGTAACCACAGGAGAGACAAGCCAGTGGGAAGCAAGCTATTAGATCTTGCTTCCAGGTCTTATAGACAACAAGTAAACCATTACTATCCTGGTAATGTTGAGTGGACGGACGAGCACGTATTTTTAAGGTACACTGATGAGGTTTTTTGATCTGTAGGATTTTTTATTGCAAACAAATATTTTGTCACAAAATAAGAGAACTGACAGTGATGAAGTGTACTAGGTATATATGTCTTTGCAGTGACATCTGTAGATGGTTTTTGATTGGTGTTTGGCTAACCAGAGGCAATAAGGTGCAGCTTTATTTCTCACTTCTATTGTTAAACACCCTCCAGTTTTTTCACAGTGCTCTCATCCTCTTCCTGGGGAAATCTGCCTAAGTACTAGGTCCATTTCACAGATGGGAGACAGCAAGACAGACATAGGGGAGGGTTAGTGCCACAGCCACAGATGGGCTATGCAACTGCCTTTTGCATCCTTCGGGGAATGAGCATGCATGCTCCTCTGAGACACCAACTTCACCTCCATCTGCCCCACTAGGGCTATGGATTTTACTTTACCTCTCAGGCATTTTCCAAGACTTCAGAATAACCATTCCCGCTTGTAAGCATGATTCCAGGTTAGATATTCATCTTTCTTAATCTCTGTTCTCCATTAAAGATCCTCTCCTCTGGACACTTTCTAATTTCCCAGTTCTTGTCTTCTGCAATTGCTCCCTCCAGCCATCACTCCTGAAGATGGAAATTCTGAAGAGATTACATCTACTGGGAATAAATTGCTAAATGGTAAGTCTTAACCATGTTCATTTCAATTTCTAAACCTTGAAAAAAAATGCAGTAATTTCTCACCAGTCCCTCAAGAGAGGGTTGAGATTAAGTAAACAATGTTTGAAAAGCACTTTGAGATGTCAAAAAAAGCCCAAGTATTTCCAGAGATCTAGCAAGAGGAAAACTCTTGTTAAGATGCATGTCTCAAATAAGTTTCAACAATTATTTTATTTTCTCTTACAGTTGCAAGCTTATTTAAAAGGAAAAGAAGTGTTCAAATTTTTTGGCACTTGCAGGTTGAAATTAATGTCTCTGTGACATTCCTTTGGGTTTTCTCTCATGGATATTGCTATGCTTTCATGAGCTCCTAGGACAATAGCATTTTTAAATTAGAGTGGGATGCTTAGAGGAATTGAGGTGTCTGGGAACCCCTTGGAATTCATCAGATGCTGATTTAAGCTACATATCGAAGCTAGGTGTTCACATTTCAAAGATTAAACAAAGTGCTCAGGACTGAAGAATGGTAATCTCTGGAGAGCCTTTGAAATCGGAAAGGAAGAGAAAGAAGGAATTGGGCAATATTGCAACTGGTTTCTGACACTGATTAGTAATTAAATTGGTGAAAAGTTAAACTCTTGGAATTATTTAAAATGCAGGTACAGAACATCCTCTCACAAGGAGCTGGTGTGCCTTTTGGGGATCCTGAAAAAGGCTGCAACAGTAGTTCATTTGATTTAACTAATTTTATGACCTTTTATCTGGGAAGTGATAAAGCTGATTGTCAAGACAGATAAGAATGCTGCATTGTGAACTGTGCTCACAACGTTTTCCAGTTTAAGCCTTTCAGGCTTTTCCATCATCTTCAGGCAAATTCAAGGTATTATGATTTGCTATTCTTCTAGTGTCTCAAAGTACATCAGGCATATTAAAGGTGTAGAAAGCAACCTATGTCCCTGAGGATTTCTTAATTACTATTCGGTCACTAGTGGTGTTCCCCAAGGCTCAGTTTTGGGGCCAGTCTTGTTTAATATTTTTGTTGATGATCTGGACAAGGGGATCAAGTGCACCTTCGGTATGACACCAAATTGATTGGGAGTGTTGATCGGCTTGAGGGTAGGAAGGCTCTGCAGAGGGATCTGGACAGGATGGATTGATGGGCCAAGGTCAGTGGTATGAGGTTTAACAAGGCCAAGGGCTGGGTCCTGCACCTGAGTCACAACAACCCCAGGCAATGCTACAGGCTTGGGGAAGAGTGTCTGGAAAGCTGCCTGTCAGCAAAGGACCTAGGGATGCTTGTCAACACCTGGCTGAAGATGATCCAGCAGTGTGCCCAGGTGGCCAGGAAGGCCAACGATATCCTGGCCTGTATCAAAACCAGTGTGTCCAGCAGGAGTAGAGAAGTGATTGTGCCCCTGTACTCAGCACTGGTGAGGCTGCAGCTTGAGCATTGTGTTCAGTTTTGGGTGCCGCAGGTGTGGAGAGGGTGCGGAGAAGGGCAACAAAGCTGATGAGGTGTCTGGAGAAAACATCTTATGAGTAGCAGCTGAGGCACCTAGGATTGTTTAGTCTAGAAAAGAGAAGTTCACCCCAAGACCATATCCCCCAACACCACATCTAAGCGATGCTTAAACACATCCAGGGATGGTGACTCAACCACCTCATCTCCCTGAGCAGCCCATTCCAATATCTCACCATTCTTCCTGTGAAGAATTTTTTCCTAGTATCTATTCTAAACCTACCTTGTTTCAGCTTTAGGCCATTCCCTCTGGTTCTGTCACTAATTACCTGAGAGAATAGACCAGCACCAATCTCTCTACAATGTCCTTTCAGGTAGTTATAGGGAGTGATGAGGTCTCCCCTCATCCTCCTCTTCTTCAGACTAAACAGGCCCATCTCCTTCAAACGGTCCTCATATGATCTATTATACAGTCCCTTGGCCAGCTTCATTGCCCTCCTCTGCACCCGCTGCAGCACCTCGATATCTCTCTTGTACTGAGGTGCCCAAAACTGGACACAGTACTCGAGGTGAGGCCTCACCAGTGCTGAGTACAGGGGGACAATCACCTCCCAACTTCTGCTGCTCACACTATTTCTAATACAGGCCAGGATGCTGTTGGCCTTCTTTGCCACCTGGGCACACTGCTGGCTCATGTTCATTTGCTTGTCTATTAGAACCCCCAGATCCCTCTCTGTGAGACAGCTCTCCAACCACACTGCCCCAAGCCTGTAGCATTGCATGGGGTTGCTGCGGCCCAAGTGCAGGACCTGGCACTTGGCCTTGTTGAAACTCATACCATTAACAGTGGCCCAGTGATCCAGTCTATCTAAGTCTCTCTGGAGAACCTCCCTATCCTCATTCAGATCAACACACCCACCTAACTTGGTGTCATCTGCTAATTTACTGATGGCAGACTCTATGTCCTCATCAAGATCATCAATAAAGATGTTAAATAGAAACGGTCCCAGCACTGAGCCCTGAGGAACACCACTTATGACCTGCCACCAGATGGATTTAATACCATTGGCCACTACTCTCTGGGCCCGTCCGTCCAGCCAGTGCTTGATCCAGCAGATGATATTCTCATCCAGGTCATGAGCAGCCAGTTTTTCCATTAGAAATCTATGGGGAACAGTGTCAAATGCCTTCCGGAAGTCCAGGTAGGCCACATCCACAGCCTTTCCCTCGTCCAGTAGTCAGGTCATCTTGTCATAGAAGGAGATCAGGTTCATCAGGCAAGATCTGCCTTTCCTAAACCCATGCTGACTGTCCCTGATCTGCTGGTTGCCCTCTATACAGCTTGTAAGAGCAGACAAGATGATCTGCTCCATGACCTTCCCTGGTATCAAGGTCAGACTAACAGGTCTATAGTTACTTGGATCCTCCTTTCTGCCTTTCTTGTAGATGGGCTTTACATTTGCTAACCTCCAGTCCATTGGGACCTCCACAGTTAGCCAGGAATTCATAAACTTATTCTGCTTTCCCTCCCTGTCTCCCAGCTTATGAGGCTGGATGTCCAGGGTATAGCTTGTTCCACTACTGAAGACTGAAGCAAAGTAGGCGTTAAGCACCTCAACCTTCTCCTCATCCATTGTTACTAAGTTTCCCTCTGCATCCAATAAATGATGGAGATTTTCCCTAATTCTCCTTTTGTTGTTAATGAATTTATAGAAACATTTTTTATTATCTTTAACAGCCATAGCTAGGTTGAGCTCCAGCTGTGCCTTGGCCCTCCTAATCTTCTCCTTGCATTGCTTCACTACATCTTTATAGTCTACATGAGAGACATGTCCTCTCTTCCAAAGGTCACAGACTGTCCTTTTGTTCTTGAGGTCCAGCCAAAGGTCCCTATTTAGCCAGGCCGGTCTCTTTCCATGCCTGCTTGTTTTTCAGCAGGTAGGGACAGCCTGCTCCTGCACCTTTAAGACTACTGTCTTGAAGTATGTCCAGCCTTGCTGGACTCCTATATCCTTCAGTACAGCCTCCCAAGGGACTTTGTCAATCAGTCTCCTGAACAAGTCAAAGTTTGCCCTCTGGAAGTCCAAGGTGGCAGTTTAACTAACCCCTCTCCTTGTTTCCCTAAGGATCGAAAACTCAATCATCTCGTGATCACTGTTCCCTAGATGGCCTCCAACCTTTACTTCCCCCACAAATTCTTCCCTGTTTACAAGGAGCAGGTCCAGGAGTGCACCTTCCCTGGTTGGCTCATGTACCAGCTGTGTGAAAAAGTTGTCCTCCACACATTCCAGGAACCTCTTGGGTTGTTCCCTCTCTGCTGTGTTGTATTCCCATCAGATACCTGGGAGGTTAAAGTCCCCCACAAGCACAACACCAAGTGACTGCGAAATTTCTCTCAGCTGCTTATAGAAAGCTTCGTCCACCTCACTGCTTTGACTGGGGGGGTCTATGGCAGACTCCTACAACTATGTCAGCCCTAAACCTAATCCAAACAGACTCAACCCTATCGTCACTATACTTGATTTCTGAGGTCAATGAAGCACATGAATCACAAGCAAATGAAGCACAAGAATCATCACTTTTACATGTAAGTTCAAACTAAGCATATGCTGCACTGCTTTTGCTGAACTGAAGTGAGTGCCCACTGATGTACAGAAGATGTCCTGTCTCTTCACTTAGAAATTACTCCTTTATGCAAAAGAAACCCAGCTAAAGACGGGCACTACCACCAAAATAACCTAACCACCTAGCCAGCAGAGGGCCTTTCCGCGGGAGGTTGTGGTACCCCAGGGAGTGAGACCGAAGAGTGTCTGGGCTGAGCAGAGCTGAGCTGAGCTGAGCTGAGGGCAGTGCTGCCCTCCAGGGGCTGCACTAGTTGCTGCAAGGATCCGTGCTGGTGTTCCAGTGCACGGAGATTCTTTAGATGTTTTCTATACAACAGTCCCCTATGTCAGGTTTTCTCAGTGTTCCAGATTTTGTCACTAAGGACCAAATTTGATGCCTTGGTCATTTAAAAGCGCTGAAGTGGGGCTATTCATTTCAGTAGGAAAAAGAGATTACGTAGGTGTTTTGGGGTCTTTTTGTGTTTGGTTTGGGTTTTTTTCCTGATTTGTTTTGGTTTTCCTGTTTTTTGGGTGGGTTTTTTTTGTTTGTTTATTTGTTCCTTTTTGTGTAGGAAGCATCCACTCAATTGATTAATTGAAATAGTCCTTTTTTTACAGAATAAAATTCGATTTTTTTTTTTCTCTTATAGCCCAGATTGTAAGCCATCCTGCTTATATGCTTAAAGTCCTAATACACACAGATCAGTCTTAAGAGCTTCCACAAGTGTCATTATTTCAAGGCAACCTACTCATTCTTCAGAAATGGAAAGCCAGAAACATCTCCTGTATGAAACACCTACCAATCACAAGATTTCCAATTCCTTGTTTCATCCTCAAAAGGTTGCCAAATGGAGAACTGCTTTACAAGCAGGGATTCACACCTGAACTGAATACTGGACATCCCCAAAGAGCAAATAGTAAAACTTTCAAGGACACATAATTTGAACAATGGGTACCTCAATATAAATCCATATATTGTGGGATAGAACATGAGGAAAATGAAGGTTGCTTCTTTGAATTTGCATATTTTCACAGCCTACTTTAAAATAACTGAATAGCACTGTGTAACACCTGCTCTGGTAAGCACTCTGCACTGTTTTCAGGTTAATGTATGCAGTGGATGCAAACAGCAACAGTGAGCTGAAGCTTGAGTATTTTTGAACAGTGATGTTGTGTGCTCTCAGACAAAAAAATTGTGTGGAGCAGAAGACAAATGGCCAGTAGCAGCCACCCACCTTACGCCTCCAGTATCATTGAGCTGTGCATCTGAAGTGTTCATTTTTTCACCAGACCCCACCTCATTGATAGGCTCGTGACAGCAACTCCCACCCCAGAGGAAGACCTCTCCTTTTGTCCTTTGGCCTGGCTTGCTGGCAAAGGCCTAGAGGATCTTGGGTTTGAGAAACTGTCTCTGGCAGTTGCAGCAACAGTTCCTCTTTTGAGGCCTTCAGTGAGATGTAAACTGTGCTTGGCGTGAGGGGGTTTCCTTGGCTTTAGCTGAGGTGCTAGGTGAGGCTTGAGCTACAGGAAACATTATGCTCTGAGCACTGTTGGCAACCACTTTGCACTGTGATGGCGAGAGCTGAGCATCTAATTTGGGCAGCAGCAAATGGATCGTTTAAGACAGAAAGACTAGCACTACCAGCAGAGTGAAGGGATGTGTTCCTTCTGCAGCATGCATCTCTCAAGTGACTCATGACTCTTCTGCAACTCACACTGGCATCCCTTGGTCTTTGTGACTGTGACTACACATATTAAAGGTCAGGATGTAGGGTTTCTTCCCCGGCATCTTTGAGCCCATATTGGTGAAAGTTTTGCTCTAAAGAACTTGCTCTTTTCCTCGCCCAAGTGCAGAGATTATGAAATAATCTATCATATAAACCTCTCAGTATAGTTTAATTCCCAGGTGTTCTTTGCATGCACAGCTATCATATTCTGCCTGCCTAATACCAAGAAGGCCTGATGCTTAGGCTCTTGCATGCCTGAGCCACCTCCACATCCCTCCTGTGAGCCCACATTTCAGAACAGATTTCAATTAACTGTCAACAGATGTTTAAGGTGGCATAAGTCTTTTCTTCTTTGTGTAGATGTTTAAATTTCACTGCTGTACACTGAAGTACTTACTTCACTGTTAACTAGAACAAAGATTGGTTTGGGCATGTGCTTAGATAGTCTTCTGTTTAATGGTCTTATTTAAGTAGGACTTCCCATGACAGAAAAGCCCTGGTGTTAGCTGAGCTGTGCATGCAGATTGCTTATGAACACGAGTTCACGTGCTGCTCATTGTGAGAGCACATAGTCAAGTATACAGTGCTACTGTACAATTAAGTCTCCTTAAATTCTCTTGATAATATTTATTTATTTTACGTGGAGAAAAGCAAACTGATACAGACAGCCACGTGTACCATGGGCTGGAACACCATGCAGGTAAGAAACATGCTCCATTTGCATAGAAGTTGAAATAGGCCCCTCTATTTTAGCATCTTGATAATGTTTCCATCTTTCATACACTTCCGACCTGCATCCATCTGAAAATAGTAATAACGCACCTGTGACAGTTACATAAAGGACAGACTGCACCCTTGGTTCAGCTTCCCTTGAATGGTGAGCTGAAATTTGCAACCCTGTGTCCTGGTTTGAGTGAGAACAGAACTAATTGTATTCAGTCATTTTACTGTTCAGCTCAGTTCTTCTAACTAACTGCACTGTCTGAAGTTAGCAGCCTGTTCTCACAGACAGTGTCTGCTTCCAGCAGTGATAACCCCCCATGGTTAGAGTTACTAGCAAGGATGGGTGTGCAGACCAAGGCCACTGATGGATCTTCTGTACCACATTGGGGGGTGCAGAAAGTGAAAGGCTGGACCTGCAGGGAGGAGTGGCCAGGACAAGTGACCCTAAACTGACCAACAAGGGATTCCATCCCATATATGTCATATTTGGTTTAGAGCTGAGGGATCCGAGGGGTCTCTGGGCTCTTCTCCCCTCTTGGACTGCTTTGACAACTTTTGCTTGTATTGGCTTGGGTCTTCTTTCGGTTCCTTCCTCGGAGCACCCAAGGAGGCCTCTGTCCATTCTGCCTTTGATCCAGTCGGTGTGTTCCTGAACCTGGTATCAGAATCCAGCCCCTGAACACAGCTCCCGTCTGCTGCGGGGCCCAGTCTGGGACTGCCCCAGTACCTGCACAGTATCAGTGGTGACGGTGATGGAATTACCATCAGGGGGGTTGGGTTCAATACTGGTTTTGTATATATTTGTATATATTCCATTTTTTATAATTAGTAATTTCATTTTCATTAAAGCTGTTCTAGTTTCCTTTTCTAATGACTAAGTCTCTCTCCCTTATTCCCTTTCTCTTCCCCTTTGGGGAGGGAGGGGGGTTAACAGAGAGCGTCTGTTATAGGCCTAAGGGGCCTCCCTGACCCTAAACCGTGACACCCGGTTTCATAACAGTACCTTTATTGGCAAACTTGACAAAGAGGCCTGGGATGGGTGACCTTTGCAAACAGATGCCCAACAACTTTGACTTTAGAAACAGACTTTCATAATTGTTGGCCTCACTCCCATTTTCTTCCCTGGCTCTTTTCCCACACTGTTTGTTGGAAGCAGAAAGCAATTGAAACTGCAAAGCTCAGCACAGCTGATAAACATCTAGTGACCAGGATAGGCATAGAGGCTGGGTGAAGATCTTGGTAGTCTGTGTTCTTATGGCAGTGACGAGGAGTGGGGGATGCAGTGAAGGCTGCTTATCCAATTCTCACACATATCACACGAGTTATCTTCTTCTTGCAGAAGTTACCAAGGAAGTCATCATGCAGGCAACAATAATGAAGTTGATTGTGGGTACATACCCTCTGCGTACACTGAACTTGTTTTCAGTAATTTTAAATCCAAAACTATGTTTAAACAATTTAAGCTATACTTAAAATTGTATGTTTATTCCTTCCCAGAATGATAACATAATTAGGACTATGGGTTTCTTCTGCATTTTACTATTCATATTGAATATAAAGTCCTAAAAATGACTGTCTTCATTCCATACATGCACATTGAAAAAATGTCCTTTCTTAAACATATCTTTAGTTTTCAAATACAAGCTTAACTCCTGCTGAAAAGGAGGTTCAAATAAATAAACCAGCTCAAATATTCAAATCTCATCAAAGCAATAAGAATAAAAAAAACAAGTAATAACTACTATTGATTTGTCAGGTTTTACTTCTAGTGAATTTCAAGTTGTCATGTTCTCAGGACTTTTTCTTCCAGATCTCAGGGTGAAAAGGTGACTACTTCCTGTTTCACAAAAGGTAAGATACTAAAAAAAAAAAAAAAAAGCCAATTATCATGAGATAAATGACAAATCATAAGTCAGGAAAATTGCTCCAAAGCTTTATCAGGGAACTTCAGTTTTCTTCCAGATTGTTTTTTGTGTGACATTTGTTTGACATTGCCCAAAATTATTCCCTTACACCTCAGGAGTTTGGTGGAGAGACCTGACAATAGCCCCTATTATTGACGGTGAATTAAACACATCTGCAAACTTAATATAAAGAGACAGTTGATCTTCCTACAGCCTGAGAAAGGGGAGGAAAGGCAGGAAAGGAAGCTTTTTTTCCCCCCTATTTACCTATCTTCTACCCTGTAGTATAGGAATTCATGCAAAGGTAATCACTGAGCATATTTTACAGCTTTTTGTACATGTAAAAACAGTAATAGCAGAGACAGTAGTTGGGGAACAGTATCAACATGAAAATAAAATCCTGATATATATGAAACATACAGATCCTACAGCCTCCCTATCTGAGTTTTAAATGGGCCACAGACTTAATTCACATCCTTACAAACTTGTTTTAGCAGATCCTTCATAGTGGTTAATGAACAAACAGACTATGAAACTGGTTTTCTATGTTGCTGAAGGGAATAGAAAATCTTTGACTGCCTTGGTCATAAGTCAATATTGAAAAACAAATAGGGTAATTTAAAAAACAAAACAAAACAAACCAAAAAAGTATGTAGATAGTGTGGAAGGTTACTCTGTTAGTTTCTCCTTCAGATTCAGCATTCAGTCCAGTGTCCCAGTGTGGTGCTTTTTATTCTTAATGGCTTTCTCCTTTTGAAAAGCATTGCTGGAGAAGTTTTAGGCCTGCTGAACAAAAAACACACAATGATGATGACCTTTTTTTAAGAACTTAGTGAGGGAGGCCCTTTCATTCAAAAGATATGTTGTGGGTGTCTGCACCCAGTGTACACACAAAGTACAGGAAACAGGCCCCTTGGCTCGTGCGTTCTCCATAGCTCATTCATCCAGACCGCAATGGTCGCACCAAGACATAAAAGCTAAGCCAGCAGCCTGTGTCAGCCAGGTTCACAGAAGGATCTATCAATAAAGACAACAGGAAGCCTCTGTGCACTCAGGAGGCTCCAAGGCTTTGATAATGTGAACAGGGGTTATGCTGTAGAGGTGAAAAGACAGCAGGAGGAGGAATACTCAAAAAAGTCACCAGTCCTATTACTGCAAATACCATTAGCAATGGCAACTCTCTAGGACACATCTTGCTCTGCATGGCACGTTTTTGACCCTTGACCTGGGTACAACTGGACCCCTGATGCACTCTAATGAGCAGTATTTCCGAGAGTGGGGGTGCCAGGCTCCCAAACAGGCAGCAACGTTCTGCCTGCTCCTCCACCTGCTCTGTGTTGCATCAGAGTTCATCTGGCTTTCAACTTAGATATTACAGACATATTCTTCCCTCTAAGGCTCTGTACCATGCTCACCCCATGTCTGCATGTCTGTGGGCCTGAACGTCACTAAAGATCTCTACAAGCTATACTTTTTCTTTAAGAAAATTAGATTTAAAAACCTCAAGGGCAGCTGCCCTGTGAAAGTCAAATTTTATAGTAGCATCTACTGTTGTTCTGGCTGTCACTGTACATTTCCCCACAGCGTCCTTCCTCCATTCACAGTCCTAAGATTCACTTTCGTTTGTCTTTGGGCACTTGATTTTCACTTCTCTTTCCACATTGTCTTTTTTTCTTGCTGACACCTCCCTCAGCTACTGAAATACTTGTAATCCATTTGAAGTATGTTTGACTTCTTTTTGCTTTTTCATGCAATTCCCTTTCCTTTTTTTTTTTCTTTCCCGACTTCACGTATTTAAGATTTTTTTTTTTCTCAAATATCATAGTTTAAGCTGTTAAGAAAGGAGAATTAGGAAGGGCTCAGTTAATCACATTCTTAAGCATATTTGTGAAACTAAGTATCAGCCTAGGAACTATCTCAAATAGGGGTGGGGTGAAGCATTTTCTGGACTCAGTGTACTTTCAACCATTACCCTCATGCATGTGCAATTTAACCTTTGTGGATTTATGAATGGATCAGTGGACCTTCTCTTTCTGTCATCCTCCTCCTCCCTTTCCCCCAGATTAAATAATTTTTCACCCTCTGTGGTGTGGGAACACCTGTGACCTGTTTGGAACTATGTCACGGTTTATTTGAATCACATAATGTTAAAGTAGGAAATGTTATTTCATTTGAATAATTGTAATTCTGATCCTGCAAATTCTATTTAGGCTAAGTATCTGCTCAAATTACTAAACAGAAACCTCAAGCCTTGTTTCTATGCTTCCATGGTTCCAGCTTGGCACATACCCTCACATAGTCATGGTAATTTTGTTCTTAAAGAACCCCCAAAACAATATACCAAGAACAGCTGTAATTGTAGAATTACTACTTTATAATGAAAATGTAAGAAAATAATGTCCTGGGGTATTATGATAGCTTCTTTGACTAATAACTGTAGGGATCTGGAACAATTCAAAGGTCCAGTCAGGCCCCAACCAGCAAAAAGCATAATATAAAAGAGGATAAACTGGGTTTATGAAACTTCTTGCAGCCATTCTTCACCTTTGTCCTGGTTTGAGTGAAAACAGAACTAATTCTGTTCAGTAATTTTACTTCTCAGCTCAGTTCTTCTAATTAACTGTACTTTCTGAAGTTAGCAGCCTGTTTTCACAGACAGTGTCTGCTTCCAGCAGTGATAACACCCCATGGGTAGAGTTACTAGCAAGGATGGGTGTGCAGACCAAGGCCACTGCTGGGTCTTGTGTACCATGTTGAGGGGTGCAGAAAGTGAAAGGCTGCACCTTCAGGAAGGAGCGGACAGGACAGGTAACTCTAAAGTGACCAACGAGGTATTCCAGCCCATATACGCCATATTTGGTTTAGAGCTGAGGAATCCGAAAGGTCTCTGGGCTCTTCTCCCCTCTTGGACTGCCCTGCCAGCTTTTGCTTGGCTTGGCTCGGGTGCTCTTTTGGTTCCTTCCTTGGAGTACCCAAGGAGGCCTCTGTCCATTCTGCCTTCAATACGGTCTGCGTGTTCCTGAACCCAGTACCAGAATCCAGCTCCTGAACACAGCTCCCGTCTGCTGCAGGGCCCAGTCTGGGACTGCCCCGGTGCCTGCTCCACAGCATCAGTGGTGACAGTGATGTAATTACCATCAGGGGGTTGGGTTCGATACTGGTTTTGTATATATTTCATTTTTATAATTATTAATTTCATTTTCATTAAAGCTGTTCTAGTTTCCTTTTCTAATGGCTAAGTCTCTCTCCCTTTTTCCCTTCCTTTTTCCCCTCTGGGGAGGGAGAGGGGTTAACAGAGAGCATCTGTTATACGTCTGAGGGCCTGACCATAAACCATGACAACCTTCCCAGTCCTCGGCCCAGGAAAGAACTGCTAGAGATTCAGGACTTGACCCGTTTCCCACTCCCCACTACACTCCTGATGTCACACATCATGGAAGAGGCCATGATGATGGTGACAGTGCTGATGTGATGCTAATTAGTGAGGAAAGCCACAGTGAGTCAGGTTCAAGTCCATTTGTGTTACTAGAAGAGGACTGAGTAGCAGTTAGGAACATATAAACCTAATCTATGCTACATACAAGTTAGTCCTTTAATTTTTTAAATGAAATATGCTCACTGCATATATATAAAAAGGCAGGATATGGTTTAGTCTGTAACTGCTGTTCAAGACTGCTCTGTGGCAAATGAATGATGCACACAAGATTATTATAATCTCCATGACATTTACTTAGTTGTTTAGTAAGCATGCTCTTTCACTGTACCACGATTGGCTTCTGGACAGACAGATAAGGGGGAGTTAGCATTGGCAATTTATATTTTGTTGCTGTAAGCAGCTCAGGGATGCTGCTTTGCATAATTGTAATTAAAACACATTTTATTCTTTACTGTGTTTTTCTGCAAGCTGTGGTCTTGAGTCTTCTTCAAATATAATGTCTTTATGTAAAGGTGCAGGAACTGAAGCAAGGAGTATTGCAACTTTCTAATCAGAAATTAGAATAATTGTAGACTCTTTGTTGTTGTGGATCACAACAGTTGGGAACAGAACAGACAAAATGAGAAAGAAGCAAACCTGCTTTTCATGATAGACTATCCCTCAGCCATTTTGCCTTTTTTTTTTTTTTCCCTCTCTATAATGTTCCCTGTATTTCCCTACTGTAGAACAGCGTGGTAAAAAGTCACAATACTATAAAAATAGTCATTTTAAAGTGAGACATCTTAACAATAGTAATAGTTTCAATTGCATTAGAAATTTAACAGCCTGTAACAGCCATGTTTCTTTAACTAGCATTGTTCCATCAGTGGCAGAGCTTTGGGCCTGGTCCTTACAGTTATGGGTAAATCCACATCCCTCTCTACACCAAAGCCTAGTCAGCAGTAAAGCCATGGCCTTATCTCAGAAAAATATTTTATCTAGGAGATAGGGATATTTGTTCCTCGACTGGTCTCAGGTGAACTGTTGTGCTGTTTCCATTTCCGTGCGTAATTGAACTCATTAGGCAAACATGAGGCTGAGCCAGGAGTCAGGCCACTGACACCAACCTGCTGGGGGTGAGAGCCATCGCCATCCCACCGCCTCACAGTACCGCGCGGGGGCCAGGGGAACCGCCCAGCTCAATTCCCCCGGCTCGCGCCGCTTTCCATTTAGTGAGATGAGCAACTGCCCCCATTAAGGAAAGCAAAAGGGCTGCCTCGTCTCCAGAAGCTCACGGCTGTTGCTTTCGGCAGGGTACCTCCTGAGGCCGTGTCCCCGGTGCCAGGGCCTGCCTGGCGGCACAGAGCGAGCTGCGGTGAGGGCTGGGCCGCCGCACCCACGGACGCAATTCACGATCCGGGTGCTGGCACCTGCCGTGCGCAGAGGGGACACCGGCCCCAGCTCCCCCACCAGACTCCGGCGGGGCGGCTACCACAGACCTCGGCCCGCGCCGCGCTGCGCCACCCTTCCCCGGCCCCAGAAGCGGCAGCAGGCACGGCGCACGCTAGCAAGCGCATCGACGTCGGTGGCGCCGATAGGCGGAGAGGAGCGCTCCGACCGCCTCCTCTCGGCATCATGCCCTGCCCCCCGCTAGCAACTTCGCTCGGGCCCCGAGCGCCAGCGGTCGCCTCCGGGTCTGCGCGCGCTCACGGACGCTGGGGAAGGGAAGAAGAGGAACCTCTGCGGGAGCCGTAGCCGCGAGAGAGGCCCGCCCTTCCCCCATCCTCCCGCCCGCCCACTACCCACGCACGCACCCGCTGGGACCGTTGCCCCTGCGCGCGCCTCTCCCGCGCTGCCGCGGCAGCATGAGCGGCTCCCCCTGACTGCTGAACTCGCTGCGTCCCATACCCCTTCCTTCCTAACGCCGCCGTGCCGGGCCCCGTCGGATGCTCGCGTTCCCCTTGTGCTGAGGATGCTGAAGATGAAGCTGCCCCTGAAGCAGACGAGCCACAAGGCGGCGGCGGTGGAAGAAGCGGCGGCAGCAGCCGCGGGGCTGGGGCTGAAGGAGTCTGGCGGTACTCTGGACTGTCATCTCCAGCTGCAGCAGGTCCCCCGGGCGCCGGCTCGCGGGGGCGCCGCCGCGGGGAGGGGGTGCGTGCTGGAGAGACCGAGCCAGCTTCACGGTTTGGGGCCGGGGCCGGGCCCTGGCCCGCCGCCCTCCCGCGCCGCACTCACCACTTCGGGCGGTGGCGGCCGTGGCGCGGCGGCGGCCCGTACCGACAAGGAGACGGTGTACGAGTGGTTTGGGCTGGTGCTGGGTTCGGCGCAGCGGCTGGAGTTCATGGTTGGGCTGCTGGACCTGTGCAACCCGCTGGAACTGCGGTTCCTGGGCTCCTGCCTGGAGGACCTGGCCCGCAAGGACTACCACTGTCTCCGCGATTCGGAGGCGAAGGCCAACGGGCTTAGCGACCCCGGGCAGCTTGGCGACTTTCGCGACCCGGCCGTACGCTCCAAACTCATCGTCTACCTAGCCCTGCTCGGCTCTGAGAACCGTGAGGCCGCCGGTCGCCTCCACCGCCTCCTGCCCCAGGTGGACTCCATCCTGCAAAGCTGCCCGTCGCGGCGGCCCCAGGCGAGCGTTGCCGAGGAGGAAGGGGCGGAGGAGGAGGACGTGGTGGTGGTAATGGACGGAGCTGGAGAAAACGGTCAGGCCAGTCTGCCGGCCGCTCAGGGCCTGGGCTTCGGCGCGCAGGAGGAGTTGCTCCTGCTCTTCACCATGGCCTCGCTGCACCCGGCCTTTTCCTTCCACCAGCGCGTCACCCTACGAGAGCACTTGGAACGGCTGCGGAGGGCGTTAAGCAGGGACCAGGAAGAGGAGGGCTTCGGCTGCCACCAAGCCCAGGTAACACCGCGTCCTGGTGTTTTCCCACAGCGCCATCTCATCAGGCGGTTTCCTCCTCCTTCCTTCACCCCCTCCCGATTTTCTAGGAGCAGAGGGCCGCCGCTTGCCTTTCTCTGAAGCCCCCATTGCGATGTGGCCACTCCCATCTTGCCTCATTGCTTGTTCTGTCTCGTGTGTCGTACCCCCACCCCGTGGCAGTGTAGGCCTCGGCCTCCCCAGAGCACTGCTACGGCTTGACTGGTTGCTTCGTACACTGTAGGCCAGTGAAGAAGTTGTATGATGCAGAAGTACAAGCGACAGCTTGACTAAACTTCTAAAAATATAAATGCTAGATAAAACCAATATGGATTAAGAGCATTCTCTAGGGACTTAAAACAATAGAATGCATTGAAGTAATTTTTATACAGAAACTGCTCTTCTCTCAAAATGGGAGTTAGGCTTGGATGTGGGAAAGATCAGGGTGGCAGTCAGTGATCAGCTCAAAGGCCAGTTCTCTGAAAACCCATGTTCAGTAGAGGTGGCTGAAGATACCTGGGAAGGTGTGATAATCGTTCTACTAAAGCAGCAAATTCAAATGTCCTGACTGGAACTTCTGTTCAGATAAGAACTGATTTTCTGGGCAGATGTGCCACTTGTTGATAGAAGGTGTCTGTCAGTGGGAATGAAGACTTCCAGTGAGTGGCACTGAAGTATTGTCCTGTGCAGCAGCTATGTTTAAGGTTTTCTAGTGCCATTCATGGTTGCCCTTCTGATGAGCATTGGCTTTAAAATTGCCCCATATTTATGCAACCAAGCCATCATCTTGGAGCTCTAAGGTTTTTGGTCTATAGATGGCCTCTCGTGCAAAGGGGAAGAAAGGGCTGGAAGATTGCTGTTCATAATGCTGTTCAGCTGAACACATCAGGTTTTCATTTGGTACTTAACAGAAAAAGATACCAAACAGTAAGGATTGGAGGTTTTGGATTTGGTTTCTAAATTTACTTACAGTGCTTTACAGTTCAGCCATTCTTAGAAAACTGTTTTACACTGCCTGTCGTATGAAAGGAGTGGCTTCTTTTTCTGTTTGGTAAAGACTGGCTATGGTCTTTAGGAGTACTTGGAGGAGATGGGGCTGAATTTCTAAGTCTTCAAATATATTAAGTAAATTTTGTATCATTTTAAGACCAAAGCACTAGTGGGTAGATATTACAAATTCATTAGGATTTCAGTACTATAAGTCCAAAAAGTGTTTATTTTGGCTTATTAACCTGCATTAAGTCTAGCTGTATTTCAAAATGAATCCTGAAAACCCATCTTTAAGGGTCGAAGATTAAGTTGCAGGAAGTGGTAAGGCTGAATGCTGTTCTTGCTGGGTATAAAGTGCTGATGACTGGAAACATACTTCCTGTCTGAAACTGGCACATCAGTTGTAGCCACTCAGTGTCCTGCTGAATGCATCCAGGAGACGAGACTGTCATGAACTACTGGAATTTAAGTTGTTTTTGTGCAGTATTCTGGCTTCAACATAAAAGCAGCCTTCCAAGTTGTGCTTTTGTTTACTCAGGGAACACTGAGACCAGAGTCAGTTTGGCTGAACATACGCATCACATATTCCCTAGTCCACACAGGACTGAAACGGCATCTCTGCTGTAGGCTTCCCCCCCCTTTCTTAATGGTTAGATTGTAAATACAACAGAGCCTTTCCTGGGAAATAATGCATGACAGGGACCAGAGGGATCGATGGCTTTCTGCTGAGTATTTTCAGTTTGTGTTCATGGGGACGGTGGGACCTTCATAGATAAAACACTGGTGGAAATGGAGTTCGTAGCATTGTTAATGACTTACTGGAAAAATCCTGTCAGGTGTCCACAGGCTTTTTATTCTCCTTTAATATTTGAAATTTAAGTGCCTTCAGGGCTCTGCATTTCTGAACTGCAACAGTCCATAAATGGCTCTGAATTTTTCTTAAGCTGGCCTGATTCAGAAGGACTGTGCTTCCTTTTTGGCTCCAACCTGCTCTGTGGCCACGCAGCCAGGAGCCCTGCGGCACACGCAGCTTCCCTTCCTGCCCTTGCGATGCTGGATGTGCTCTGCGCCCTTCCTGCCCTCGGCCATGCCCCGAGGGCCAGCTCAGTGGCCGCCTCGCTGCCGTGCTTCACGGCCGTACAGAAGTGCTGGGAGCAGGCCTTTCTTGTCACGTTTTGCAATGGCCACACCTGGAAGGAGGACTTGAATTTTCTCTACCCCCGTAAATAGGGACAGTCAGGTTCTCTGAGAACAGAAGAACCGATTAAGGGGACGGTTCACGCCAACCCTAAGAGCACCGTGACGGCCCGGAGGTCTCTTGCCTTTCCCTGCCTGAGAACGGCTTTGGGGGAGGAGGTGACCTTTTGCTTTGTTCGCGGGGAGGACAGGTCGATCGTGCTTCTGCCCCCCTCCCCTGGAGAGTACAGGCCCCCCTGTTTCCCTCCGCTCTCTTCCGCCCTGCTGGTCGGGGCGAAAGGGCCAGCCCTCCGCGAGCCGTTCTCCGAGACCCCTCCCCCGGCAGGGGTGCGGTGGCTAATGGTCACCGCTGCTTCCCGCCCCCATTCAAGATGGCGGCAGCGGAGCCTGCGCTCCTGGTCACGTGGCCGCAGGCGGTTTCCTCCTCGTTCTGTCGGGGAGGGGAGGCGCTCTCAGTTGCGTAACGGGAAGGGACTTGGGCGTTCCGCGCTGACGTAGCACGCGCCGGTGCCGCCGCCCTGGGGGTGGGAGGGGCCCGAGCTCCCGGCCGCCCTGGAGGACGGTGTGCCGGTGTGTGCCGGTTGGGCATTTGGCGCCTCCCTGCCCGGGGCGCTGGGGAAGGCCCAGCCCCCCTCCGAAGGGGAAACCGGGAAGCCTAGGTCGCGGGAAGACCCTGGGGTTTTGCGGGAAGGCTTTGCCGCAAGCACGGCCCGTCCTTAGCGTGGCTGTGGTGTGCCTAGTTTATTGAGCAAATAAACCACAAGAGAAGTTTTGTCCTGAGAGGCTGCTAGCTCAGCTCAGGTCTTCCTTTCCTTAACGCTCCCTGTCTTTCTCAGCTCTTCTGAACCATCTGAAGATGGTAGGAGAGATGCTGTTCGCGTGACCCATGAAATAATCTGTACCTATGGCAGGCAGCAGTGATGTGAAATCAGCCTACAGCAGTGGTAGACCTGGAACTGAACCAGGTAGTTTATTTCTCAAAGTTAGATTCTGAATTCCTTTGGACAGGGGCTATGCTATTGGATGTGACATATCTAACAAAACAGCTTGGTTTGAAGTTTCAAGGAGTTTCAATAAGTGTTACAACATTTACCTGTAATGAGCAGTGGAACTTGAGAGGTTCATCTGCAAAGAATTTGTGGGTGATTTATTAGAATGTAAAGCAGTTTGCTTTTTTTCCCCATGATTGGCATTATGCTTTCTATAGGATCTGTGTCATCTGATAAGATAGAGCTGACATTAAAGTTGCTTCTTTTTGGTCTATTGTAATGATCCCTTAAAAAGAACATTTCTTAGTGATACATTTTAACAATTTTAGCTGGAAAGTTGTAGGAGATAGGATTGTTGGAGTCGGATGGGCAGAGGTAAGATCAGTTGCATAAAATTTGTTTCTGTAAGGAAGTGTTCTGAATATTTTTGTTATTTTAATTTTTTTTTACTTAGGGTAGAAACAGTAAAATGAAAGTGTAGTTTATAATGACACCTTTTGGAAAAAAGTCATTGGTACATTAAGTTGTGCAGAATGTGATCTTTGAATCTAAAGTTGAAGTATACAAGTAAATCGGTGCCATTCACATCTGTAGTCATAAAACAAGGATTAATGTACAAAGAAACTGCTGATACCACTGTATATATTAAGTAACAGAACACATAGCTTAATTCTTGTGTTATGTTTAATAAGTGCATCAGTATCAAAGCTGTTTGACTATTGATCAGAATGCTTAAATACTGAAGGAGGTCTGAATATGTGCTATCATAATAAATGTATCTTGCATTAGACACTGAAACATTTAATCAGGCATACTTTACAGTAATAGACCTAAGGTTCTGTTGAAACAAATAATCGCCTAAAGGTAATGGTTTGTTAAATAGTATAATTAGCTGACTGGGGGATTCTTTACAGAAAAAGTCACTACTTAAAAACAAAGGGAATGTTTCTATTTACAGAGTATTTTTCTTAGTAGGCTTCTATTTATAGGCTATTTAGTCTGAAAATTAGAAGAGTGCTTTTATAATTGATCTTCGCTGACTTGCCAGCAGAACAAGGTAGTAGAACTTAATTTTATAATCTTAAAAACTCTATGTATAGGAACAACAATACAGACAATCCCATTTTGAAGCTGCAGTGTGCACTTCTTAGTGTCATAGAGTTGAGTATAAGGAAAAGTGTGTCTTCAGAGTCTGGTTTAAATAAGAGACAGAAAGATAAAAAAATGTCAGTTTACTCTTGGCAAAGACCTTTTAGATGGTGGTACACTCCAGGAAAATACAAATGTTTTACAAGTTTTGTATGCTGACATAAAAAGTATTTGTCTCCCTCAGTGAACCTAACACACTTGTCTCTGAACAAGAATTTCTCTTGACTTCGAACAGGAGTTAAGGATTTCCATAAGTCTTCTGGAGAGTCGTAACTAGATAAAAGAAAACATCTAAAGTGAAAGACTTCTGTGTAAATGTGCATGCTAACGTTCCAGGGAATTGCAGAATGAAAACTTTCATTGCTTTCAGTCATTTCACTTGTTCAGTTCTAAATATGAAGTGTTAGATAGGACAAGACACAGCTTTGCCCAGTCTCTTTATATCAGGGTTAATCAGCCTCTCATTGTTTTCCATGGCAGTTGCTTCTCCAACCTATTAAATGAGCACTGAAGGCACTGAAAATATACCCATGACTTCCTAATGCTTGCACTTTAATTATTGTTAAGCTGTGGTCTGGTTTTAGTGTTGTCCAATGCTGACTTATTGTAGATAGCAGGATATCCCTGGGCTTGGAGTGCCAAGGACTCTCAGCTCTTCCTAAAGAGCTGCAGAAAAGGTTGCGGACAGCATTAGTAAGATTGTGTATCTGTGAAACCACTGAAATCTGTAGGATTCTACTTGAATCTCTCGCCCTATTTACTTGTCAGTATCAGTGACTAGTCATAGCTGCTCTAGAAAACACTACAGTTGATTCTCCATTAACTGTAATACTAAATGTCTACTTTTCCTCCAGGACTGGGTGAATTTCTGTAGTATCCTCCAAGCCAAAGGGTTTCTACTTCCAGAGACTGAAGTTTTCAGAGGACAAGCTCAGATACCTGTCTGAAAACTGCATTCCTTCCTGAGCTTCTTGCCTTTCCTTTAACTCTTAATCTTGTCCTTTTTGTGAGAACAAAGTACTTTTAATAGTGGAAGGAGATTTTATGCCTTGGGAAGTGTCTTAAGAGTGAGGTAAGAACATGACAGATATTTTCTGCTACTCAGAAGTACCATACATGAAAGAATACTTTTAAGCTATGCTGCTTAGACCTTTTGAGTTCAAGAACTGGGGTTCTTACTTTTTCAACACACAATTATAACTACTGAAGTTACACAGAGTTGTTGGATGAGCAACCAACTAGCCATGTAGTAATACCTGAAATGTTGCATTGCTAGCTTTAGCTTCAAGTTCTCTACTTTGTCATAGGCTAGCTAGATTGGACTGAAAATGTGGTTTAAGTCCAGTTAAAAGCTTAGATGAAGATGAGACTCAGAGAAAGAATGCAGTGTTTTTGTAGCAAACACAAGGTGTGGTGTTCCCCCAGCACTGTAAATCATTGATGTAGCTGGCATGTCTGGTACTTCAAGTGTAATTGCCACAGGCCTTGATAGCTGAAGTTGTTAATGCTGCCTAAGAGGTTGGTATGCACTTTGCCTCGAAATTGTCATGATTTCACAGTGCTACAGGTCAGCCAATATGTGATTGCTGCAGCTGTCAAATGGTGTGCTTTTCCTCTCTGAATCAGATGATATTTTTTCAGAAGGTCTGTGTCTCTCTCATAGTGTTTGGTTGCTGCCTCTTACAGGCGAGCTCTTAAAATATTTTCATTAAACAAATATGTCTTAAAGTCCTCTTGGGCAACTGTGCTCCACGCGGTCCAGCTTACTAGACACAAGTTAATAGGGCAGTGGCTTATTATCCATTTGAACCATATGTTCAGCCAGTCAGGCTTTTCTTTCATATATTATGGGATTTATGTCTGGTCACAGAACCACAAAATAACTGAGGTTGGCTGGGATGTGTGGAAGTCATCTTGTCCACCATGTCCCCCTGCTCAAGCAAGGCCACCTACAGCCAGTTGCCCAGGATTATGTCCGGATGGCTTTTGATTATCTTCAAGCATGGAGACTCCCCAACCTCTGTGGGCAACCTCTGCCAGTGCTCAATCACCCTCACAGTGAAAAAATGTTTCCTGATGTCAGAGAGAACTGCCTGTGTTTCAGTTTGTGCTTATTGCCTCTGGACTTATCACAGGAGACCACTCAGAAGAGTCCAGTTCCATCCTCTTTGCACCCTCCCTTCAGATATATATACTTATATGTATTTTTCTGTAAGGCTACTTTGTGTTTGGTTAAGTGCTAGCTTGTTTGGCGCTTGTAGTTCTTCCTCCCGCGGTGCGTGACTTTGTGCTTTCCTTTGTTGAACTTTATGAGGTTCCTGTGATTCTGTGTGGAATAAGCGTTGTTGTTCTGGATGTTGATTCTACATGTGAAAAGATAAGTTGACAAGGAAGCATTTAACTTGTTTGTTAGCTGTGGCCAAAAGAGAGATCATTTGCTAGATATTTGTGGTTTTAGAGCTTGAGACCCATTCTCTTCTTATTCCTGTAGGACAGAGCTCTGCATCTCACATCAGTGAGACAGTGCCATTGTGTAGTGCAAAGCTTGCAAACTGAAGTGTAACTTAGCAGCACTGTCAGTTGGGCGGTTGTCTTCAGTCTTGATCTTGCATTTGACTAGCAGCTTGTCCAAGACAGTAGTGGATTTTTTGTATGGGAGACAAATTGACTGCATCCACTTGTCAACACTAAACAGATTTTGAAGCATTGCTATGCTGTATGTTAGCATTTGTTAGTATTAAATGCATGTGCTGGATTTCCATGTAAGTATAAGATGGCATGAACTTTCTTTCCCTATATCCTAGCAACTGCAAGAATTAGGTGATATGGTGCATGCAGATATAGTTGCATGCAGTCTTAAGGCTTCCGCTTTGCTGCTGTTGTCACCAGGAGAGGGTTCAGTGGCATGCAAGTCCATGTTCAGTTTCATCTGAACCGTTGTTTCATAAAAGGTGATGTTAGCCTGTGTGCCACCATGGCTGCATAGCTATCTGTCTGTGTATCATGGTTGTGAAGCAATAAGGGTGGTAGCTTATAAGGACTATTTTAAACAAATCTTGAATTTGGTCTTGTAACTGGCACCGCATCTATTAATGATTATTCTGACATGCCTTAAATTTCTCTAAGGTACAGATGTTGTAATTGATAACTTGTGATCATGAGTTAGACGTTGATTCTTCCAAGATGCCTTGTTTCATCTGGTTTCATGTGCCAGTTCCCACTTGTACATGAATGAACGAGCTGTGCCAGTTTACATCTGCACAGTCTGCAAGGCTATGCAATGCTGTCCCTAAGAGCACATTTACTGAAGTCTTACAGAAAAATAAGCTTTCATATTTGGGCATGTAGAACTAATCAAGCTGTCCAGCTGCTGTAAGCAGGTTTCCCTTGTAAATTCTCATCAAGGCTGATGCATGAATAGTTCTTTTATGAAAGTGCAATGCAAACATCAGAAGACTTATGTGCATTGTATCACTTAGCTCATGATGTAGGCTGTCCAATGACAGATTTCATTAGATGTTGCCAAACCGATACCAGCATGACACTTTTTGATCAGCCATCTGCGTTAATAGAAGGCAGAGTCTGGACATCTGTCATGTGTAGACTAGCTGAGATTTGCTCAGCTCACATAAGTTAGTTATAAAGTGCAACATCTGAATAGGATGGCTCTTCAGACATTTGATGCTTGTCTTTAGAGACCTGGAAAACATCCCAAGGGATAGGTGGGTTTTTTTAAGATGGTTCTTGCTTTCAACCATAAGAGGAAAGATGTCTTGGATACAAAACTCTGGTCTAGATTGTGAGAGCAGACATGTTTCTAGAGTGCTCTTTTTATCTTGTTTCACTTTCAAGGAGAAATATAGTTAATCTTCTATCCTGTCACAAAGATCTGTGCGATTATCAGTTTAATTATATGGCACCTGGTTTGGGGACACCCACGTTTCTTGCCTCACTATATTTTAATCATTAACATCAGCACTGTGAGCTGAAGTGAATCCTTGGATGTGAAAGCCTTACAGGGACCAAAGGCTTGTACAAAAATTAACCTTACACTTGCATGTGTTGTGTGAATAACATTTTATTTACTGACAGAAAATAACTATCACGGTTAGTGTTACACAGCATGACCATTATCAGGAACACCTCAGCAGCATACCCTGTTTTACAGGACTTGTGTTTGTGGTGTGACTGGCACCAGATAGCAACCTGTGATGTCACCCTTGGTATTCACTGGCCCTTCAGGCTGCCTTGACTTTCCAGTTGTTTGCGTGCTAGAGTTGCCCACTCTGACAATGTCACTTGTATTTTAGTTCCTTGTGAGTGTTTGGTGTAGGACTGTCAAAGTAGCTAACAGCAAATGTGAGGAATTTTAATGCAGTTTAAGATAGGATCTGGAGCTGGCACAGAAACAACCCTTGCAGGCTGTAAGCTGAGCTGTAAGGTAAAGCTATGACTGCCCTGGATTCCCCTGCTGTTTACCTTCCACTAGGTATTGTGAAATACAGAGTACGCATATTACATACTACTGGTTTAACTTTCTTGAATTATTCAAGTGAATAACTTAATGAACTTTTTAAACAGTTCTGATGATTTATAAAATCATCGATATCTGGACTTGTTTGAACCATTTTGCGGTTTAGAAGAAGCCTTCAAAGGTGGATGTATTTCACCTGGTGGAACTATAGAATGCTGTCACTGGTAGAAAAGTAACCATTCTAGAATAATTCTCTGCAGAAACATTTGAACACTGTTACTAAGATTATATATATATATATGTGTGTGTGTGTATATATATATGCACACTATGTGAGAAGCAGTAGGAGGCATTGTAGCAATGTTTAATGCTTCTTTGAATGCTTCTACCTGAGTAGAACACATCTTGGAAATAAGCTTTATTTCTACAGCTCTCTTCTAAACAGCTCACAATTTCTTTGGCTTCCCAAATAGCAATTATTTCTTTGAATAGACTGTAATTTATTTTTCTGTAATGAAAACAAATAGCCTGACTGAATGCAAAAGAAGGTCTGACTTTAAATTCAGTTGATTTTCGATCCATTTGTGAATTTTAAAAAAAGTAATTGCTTAGGTGAAAGTCTCAGCCTGTTCCTTAAAATGAATGAAGTTCCACCTTCAACTTTTCTACTGATTTCAGAAATGGAAAGACATCTTACAGAAGTAAGACAAATTGAATAGTTTGAAGGTGTCTGTCAGAGTGAATCCAAATGTCTGTTGTCTTTTGTATGCAGTGTGGAAGAAAGGTATCAAAGCTGCTTTTGGGGAAGTGTGTGGCTGTAGTTTAAGGAAGACCTTACCTCTGCCAGAGAATTGATGTTGATCTTCACTAGAAATCTTGATTCAGTTGTTTGATTTCATGTCAGGAAGACATTCACTTTCATACCAAAATATGTGCTAAACTTGTTAGCTGATGTAGTTTGGACACAACCAGTTAAGCATAGTAGTAGGGCTTTTTGTGAACAGTCTTAAATGCATCACGGTTTTAACAGGGTAACTTTAATGCTCAAATGCCAACAATTTTATGACTAGTGCATGACCAGGAGGAGTTAACACTTAAAAAGTGAAGCACTTGGGTTTTATTATGTCCACAGTTGTTATGAAATGTCTGATAAAACAGTATCAGTGGGAGTGCTGAGGAGATTTGAAAAGTGCCTCTCTACAGAGCATGCTTGTGGGTTGGTTTTTTGGTTTTGTGGGTTGTTGTTTTTTTGTGTTTTTTTTTTAAATGAAACTAAATTTGGATATTTACTAAAGCTGTTAAACTGCAATCTCACTGATGATACAGCTATTTTAATTTCTTACTTGAAGCCTGACATTGTGCTCATAATTTGTTACATGTTTGAAGCATGAAATAATATTTTGATGAGTAAAGTTTGACGACATTATTTACTGAGTGTCTAGGGTCTGGTGTGAGTTTGATCTTCAGGAAACAAAGCATGCTCTATATTTTAAATTTGATTGCTTTGAAACTGAAATCACTGACACCTACTGTAGAACACAAACTGTACACTGATTTAGATGAAACAGCTAAAATTGTTCAGTTCCTCAGTCCATCTGCAGTGCTGTCTAAAGGCACAAAGATGTTCATTTGTTAATTGTGTACTGCTGTTGATGTGACTGATGAAATTTAGATTAACAGTATGCCCCGAGCAGGTTCGATGCCTGTATACTTACTGGGGCCTAAATAAGTTGAATGTATTGTTAGGAGTTGCCACAGTTTGTACCCACACTACAGATGATGTAAAGCTGGTTTAGTAAGATGAAGCCAGCTTTAGCTGGCATGTCTGTCAAACCTGAAGAAGTTCATTGAAGAATTCACAAACTGCAGGGGGGATTCCAGTGGTTTTTTGCCATCTCCGTGCTTCCTCATTCTGGTCTGCCTGCTGTAACAGTCTTTAAAACTGTAATAGTTTTATAGAACTACTATTAAGTAAGATAGGTATTTATTTACCTTCTAGTTTTCATGCAGACCAGTTGATTAATATTTGTGGTGCATTTAATGTCCTTTATTTAACTCACTTCTTTTGAAAGCTTTGCCAAGAAACCTACTCTCTGTTCTTCCAGTGCTTAATGGTAGTCAGTATTTGGTTGATTTGTAGTATTAAACAGAGAACCACCTCTCTCCCCCTCTGTGTTGCTGATGCTACCATCAATATGAAATACCATATTGATTTTAGGTACTTGTTTTAGGTACTTGCTAAACTCACGTTATACTACTTGTTACAGATAAATAGAGGTGACTCACTTAAAATAGATTAGTCCAGAAACTCTAGTAGTTTCCAATATTTTCCAGTGTTTGTGGATGTATCTTTTTAAGGCAATGTGTTGTTTCCTTGAAACGTGTAATTATAGTGATTAACTGACAAAACCAGTTGCATCTAAAGTCATTCCATGTTTTAAAACACTTCTGAATTTTTGCTTTGTCAGTCAGTTCCCTTTTTAACAAGCCCTGGTAATTGACCAACATGTAAATTGATACATTAATGTTTTATCTTAATTTGGGAAAAATTACATAGTCTTTTATTACACTAGAGAAACTACTTGACGTCCATGCTCATGTAATGCTTTTCTCTAATTTGTCATTGTTAACTTAGTTTGTTCTTTCTTTTCTTACTGAAGTTACCTGTCTTACATGATTTCTTGTTCTGTCCCTCCTTATGCACTGTATTAAACCAGTAGTATTTATTGATGTAAAATGTTAAAGTCTTCATGCAAATGTAGGGTAAGATGAGCTTTCAGTCTCTCCTTTCTTTATGGAAGAGAGCACCTTGGTGGCAACTGTTTGTGTTCTGAATGTTTAGTAAGAGGTGCATGGATTTAGCTGTTAGGACCATACGTCCTGATAGACTGTCCAGTTATAAAGAGGTGTCAACTTGAAGATATAGGGCATAAATATAATTGAGGAGAATATGTTTAGACTGTAGTGAGTGGTTAAATTCATAGGTAATAACTGAAAGAGCTCACTCTAACGGTAAATTATCACTGAAGTTCTGAGCTAATGATCTTGAATTGTCCAGCTTGATGTACCCTAAAGGCACCTTGTTCCAATTTTAAAATAAGGTCATTGAAAGTTATAGCTGACATTTAATAAATAAGTAACTGAAATGGTTAATGACCATTTTTTTGCCACTGTCAAGAACTTCAGGGTTTACTTCCATAGCATACCAAATAAGGAACTTTTTTGTTTTGTAATTTCTACTGTTTAGAACAAGCTGTGATAATATACATTCTACTAAGACATTTCCTTTTTTCCCCTTCTTATTTTAGAATGATTTTGCCCATAGTGACTGTGTGTCAAGTAATGAGACTAGTTTGCTAGAACGAACCACAGCACCTCATGATGGAGTACCAATGGCTTCCCATAGACCTCAGCGAGAAGGTATGTTGTCTGAGCTTTCTTTTGATGAAGACTCAAAAGTTATTTTGAATGCTAAACTCTGCCTAGAGTTGCAGAAATCTTGCATCTGTGTTGCTGTACTTCTGAATGAGAAACTGCAGTGATTGGTAAGTATAATAGCTTCTCTACTGCCTGCTTGGCATTTTCTTTATTACAACAAGTTGTCATTCTTGTTTGCTGCTAACTGCTCCTGTCTGAATGCATGAAAATTGATTGCAGAGGGTCTTCTGCCTGAAAATAAGTGAAATTTGTGAGGAAAATAAGAAATTTAATGTAATTGTATTAATCGTGTTTAGTTTTTTTTTTTTAAGCAAACTTAAAAACCACGAGGATAATGTCAAACAGTGGATAGCTTTTGATACTGGATTTTGCTGTATTTGATTGGTATCCAGAGTAGCTAGACATGGCCATGGGTGTTGTATTCCAGCACTTGTGGGGCAGCATGCTGACATTTTTGAGAACCAGAAGGCCTTCCACCCCCAAGGGCAAAAACTATACACTCAACCCCCTCTCTGAAATGCTTATACAGCAATGCATGCAGCATGGGGAGTAAGCAGGAGGAGTTGGAGATCTGTGTTCGGTTGCAGGGCCACGATCTCATTGCAGTTACTGAGACATGGTGGGATAGCTCACAAGACTGGAATGTTGTCATGGACAGTTAGGCACTTTTCAGGAAAGATGGACCAGCAAGATGAGGTGGTGGAGCCACTCTTTATGTGCTTGAGCAATTAGAATGCATTGAGCTTTTTCTGGGGAGGTGAAGAACGTGTTGAAAGCTTATGGGTGAGAATCAAGGGGCATGTAAATATAGGTGAAACTGTTGTGGGTGTCTACTACGACCACCAAACCAGGAAGAACATGTTGAAGAGACCTTCTACAGGCAGGTGGACGTAACCTCAAGATCACATGCCCTCGTGATCGTGGGTGACTTCGATCATCCTGATATTTGTTGTATACACAGCAAGGTATACTCAGTCCGGAAGGCTCTTGCAATGCATCAGTGATAACTTCCTGACACAGTTGTTGGAAGTGCCAATGAGGAAGGGAGTGCTGCTGGACCTTGTATTAATGAAAGAAGGTCTGGTTGGGGATGTGAAGGTTTGGGGCAGCCTTGGTGGTAGTGACCATGACATGGTAGAGTTTAGTATCATACGAAGAAGAAGCAAGGCAAAAAGTAAGATTGCAACCACGGACTTCAGGAGGGCTAACTTTGTCCTCCTCAGAGACCTACTTGGAGGAATCCCTTGGCATAAGACTCTAGAAGGGAAGGGGGCACAAGAGAGTTGGTTGATATTCAAACATTACTTCCTCCAAGCTTGAGACAGGTGCATTCCTTTGAGAGAAAAATCAAGTGGCGAAGGCAGGAGACCAGCATGGATGAGCAAGGAACTGCTGCAAAAACTCAAGTGGAAGAATGAAGTTCATAGCATGGAGAAAAAGGGACCGGTCTCTTGGGAGAATTATAGGAACGCTGTTGGGGTTTGTAGAGATGCAATAAGGAAGGCCAAGGCCCTCTTGGAATTAAGAACAGACAGCAAGATGGGTTGAGAACTGGCTGAACAGTAGAGCTCAGAGGGTTGTGACCAGTGGTGCAGAGTCCAGCTGGTGACCTATAAGTACTGGTGTTCCCCAGGGTTCAGTTCTAGGTCCAGTCTTACTCAACATCTTCATCAATGACCTGGATGAAGGGATAGAGTGTACCCTCACCAGGAGGAGTGGCTGATACACCAGAAAGCTGTGCTGCCATCCTGGACAGACTGGAGAGCTGGGCAAAGGCAAACTTTATGAAGTTCAACAAGGATAAGTGTAGATTCCAACACCTGGGGAGGAACACCACCATGTACCTGTACAGGTTTAGGGGTAGACCTGCTGGAAAGCAGCCCCATGGAGAGGGACCTTGGTGTCCTGGTGGACAATAAGTTATCCATGGAACAGCAATGTGCCCTTGTGGCCAGGAAGGCCAATGGTATCCTGGGGTGCATAAAGAAGAGTGTGGCCAGCAGGTGGAGGGAGGTTCTCCTCCCCCTCTACACTGCACTAGTGAGACCACATTTGGAGTGCTGTGTTCAGTTCTGGTCTCCCCAGTTCAAGAGGGAAAGGGAAATACTAGAGAGAGTCCAACGGAGAGCCACAAAGATGATGAACGGGCTGGAACAATCTCTCTTATGAGGAAAGGCTGAGAGCCCTGGGGCTGTTTAGCCTGGAGAAGAGAAGCCTGAGAGGGGATCTTATGAATGTTTACAAATAACTGAAGGGTGGGTGTCAAGTAGAAGGGACCAGTCTCTTTTCAGTGGTGTCCTGTGATAGGACAAGAGGTAATGGTAGTAAGGTAAAACACAGGAAGTTCCACCTCAACGTGAGGAAAAACTTCTTCACTGTGAGAGTGACAGAGCCCTGGAACAGGCTGCCCAGAGAGGTTGTGGAGTCTCCTTCTCTAGAGACTTTCAAGACCTGCCTGGATCTGTTCGTGCATGGCCTGCCCTAGGTGTTCCGGCACTGGCAGGGGGGTTGGACTTGATGATCTCCAGAGGTCCCTTCCAACCCTTACCATTCTATGATTCTACGATTAGTCTTAAAAACAAGCAGAGAAAAAACTATTTATTAGGAGGTTTTGTAAAAGTGGTAGTTTGGAGAAGTGAGAGGCTTTCTGTAGAAGTCTGTCTTATTTTGGCTGTATTGGAGAAAATGAGAACAAGGCTTCAGAGCATAAACAGGACTGTTCTGTGCAATTGCCAGCGCAGTTTCCTCTCTTTGAAGAAATGAACATTATAGAAGACAGGTTTATTCTTACCTTTTTCTCTCCAAAAAGATTAGTGAATGACTTGACTCAATTAATATACAGTATACTGCAGATAGTGAAATAACTGGCAATCTGGGAAAACTGTTGCTATTCCTTATGTCCTCATAAATGTCCTTTTGTCTCTGTTGTGGAGATTTAATTACACTTTGAAGGCAGGCAATTTGAGAGTTTTAATTCCTTGCAAAAAAACAGAGAGAGACTGTGGCAGATTACAGATAACAAACCTGTTTCAAATCCTTTTACAGAGTTCATAGTTTTCATATTCACAAATTTAGAAACACAAAGCAGAGACTCTCTAGCAGTGCTCTTGAATTTAGTAACAGAAGCACAGAAAAGTTGAGTAACTGAATCTAGCAAAGAGCTTAAATATTTCTCAGCATTTGTATTGTAGTTAGAAGCCACAGTGAAGGATCAGAATAATTTTGTGATGGTTGTTATAAAGGTATGTGATGGAGAGTCTCTGCTATGAAAATCTTCTTACTGGTTTAGAAATACCACTGGTAATAAAACAGTTTTGGTTTTTTTATTCTCAACTGTGATGAATGTGATGTTTAGAAGTCTTCACTTAAAATGTCATGTATACATGCATGACTTCATTCTCCCAAATGCATGTTTTGTGTCCAAAATAGATGTAGGGATGTAACATGCATCATTGGTTTGTATATTCTAACATTTCTTCTCAGTTTAGCCATTTTGAATATTTAAAATGTGATTGTGGAAACAACCACTGTGTGTTGAAACTTTGGAACTAAAGCTGTGCAACAACAGCACTGTAATTACCTGTTGTATTGCTTACTATGACAAAAGCATTGTAACAGCAACAAATAGAAGTTAAGGAAGCTGAAGATAGTACATTGTGTAATAAAATTTCATTATACTTAGGACAAATATATTGAGCATTGAGAATGTTCAATAGTTTAAAGTAAACACAATCTCATTAGAAAAGAAGGTTGTCTGTGAATGTTAATGGTGTCAGTTTCCATAATTTTATATGCTAAATATATGCATGTAGTGAAATGCAATTTAAAAGACTATTCACGGTTCCAGTCGTGGTTATCAAGTTTTTAATTAACTTATGAATCATATTGATTTTAACATCAGGCTGTTAACCTGAATTTTGGTGCAGTAAATTTTTGTTTGTGCTTTTAGCTATACGACACTTGTAAAAATAAAGGTCACGAAACATTTTGCTTTTCATGATGTACTGATGTTTGTTATTGTCTGGCATTCTTATCTCAGATTTCTTTGTAATAATTAATCTTCATTAATGGATGAAAATTAAGTGATCATGTAGTGCTCTGACTCTCAGGTAGAGGGTTACAAACACTGTAAACCAGTACACTGAGTATTTGTCAGTCTTTCTACTAAAAGAATTGGAAGATGTAACACTATCTTACTTGCTGGTTTATTACTCCTTTAAGGAAATTACAAATACTTAGTTCTCTTGGAAATGGCATGTTTGATGGGGTTACCTCAATAAAGTCTGTTAAGTTATAACTAGAGATGTTTAAGTTAGATGAAATGGTAATTAGCTAATCTCCAGGAATATGCTTTGTAACATACGCTTGCAAGAGGTTGATTTTTAATATTTTTTTTTAAAGTATTATGAGTAGTTCTCAATGTGTCCCATGTAAACATACCATTAAAAACTGAAAGGAAAATGTTAGCTGGTAACACCACCCACCTCTCCCCAAAAAAGACAAAGTTTCAGAAGCATTGATGGTGTAGGGCTGGTCAAACTGTTCTTAAAATAAAGTTTTTTATATGTAAAGATGTGTTCATGCTTACAAAGGAATAAAATTCTGTTGAATTTTTAGGGCAGCATAGCAGGAAAAGTGAAAACCCCATAAGGATTTATATATATATATATATATATACATACCTGAACAATGTTTTGTGCCCTCAAAAAAATCTCCGGGTCCTGAAAGCCATATTGTGCTGCTGCTTACCAAGTCACATCTAGAACTTGCCTGTTCCTGAATACAGTAGACTATGGGGAAGGAATATAGTAGCAAGTATTTTAAAGTAACTTTCTTCCTTTTCAGTTTGATTTAATGGTACTTTTTACAGTAAAGCTGTACTAGCCTTCTGCTTCCTATCTTCAATTTCTGTTTGCTAATAGTCACTTCTGTTTCCTTCAGGCCTTCCCCAAGTGCTTCCTTTCACCGAAATGCCTTCCAGAAATGTAGCTCTGCCTTAGTTTGCTCTCGTTACTACTAGATGTTTCAGAAATGTGGATGTGGAAGGCAATGTCACTGGCTTTTATCAGCACTTGTTACTTCCTGGTGTAAAGATGCAATTTGACTTTCTTGTATTGCCTTTTCACTTATAGTGGTTATACTGTTGTATTAATGTGACTTTTGCTCTAAATAAATTCTTGGGTAATGCAGAGATTCCCATGATCTTCAGTGAAGAGGTTGTGATCAGGCCAGAGAAATACTCTGTAGAGAACAAGATCCACCTTCCCCCAACAGTTTATTATAGTAAAATAGCATCTGAGAAAGAGTGGGGTTGTGTGAGTCAGTAAATGGCATGAAGTGATTCTCAGAGTGGCTAGGTAAGTATATAACGTTTTTAAAGTGTAATTTTGGCATGTACAGTAAGGTGTTTTTCTTTCAGCTGTACACATTGAGAAGATAACCCTGAAAGGAGTACCAAGAAAAAGGGCTGACAAACATTTGGAGTACACATTCAAAGTAAGAAAATATCCACCATCTGGAATGTTTAAGTAATTGTCTTAATGATACCTATGTATTGTAGATATATACAGCTTCTTTCAGATACCTGATCAGAAGACAATTTTGAATTACATTAGGGTCTTCAGAGATTCTTGCAATTATCCTGTATTTCTCTTGGATTCTCTGTGCAAATCAGGTGTTTTATGTAATTGTGTGCATAGGGTGGGAGGGTGTTAAAGCACCAGCCATAAGCCAGGTGTGTGACATCCCTTTGGGGAAACTTGGCTTTTGCTAATTGGAGGTAAGCATTACAAAGAATTCCGAAACTAGTTGATTGCTTAAGTGTCATAGGAGTGCAGTTCTTGTATCTTCAGCTATATATTGATTGGAGTCATATGGTCATCTTGGGTCTCTTTCATGAATGTTTACCATAAGAGGATGGCTCCTGTGGTTTCTGACAGAACTAGGAGTGAGCTTTTTTGTTTTGGAGTTTAAGGTAAAAACAATCAATTTAAAAAAATGCCAGCAAACTTGAAGGCTTTACCTAGTATAGTCTTCATCTAATATAAAAGCCAGAGGCAACACATAAAACAATTATGTGAGTAAGTTTTAAACAAAACTGAAACACTGCTTGGTACTACTTTGAAAGAAAAGCTTTCAGTATTGAGGTGTGGTATTAAAAGCTGTAGGTGTTAAGTAATAGCTGCTAAGGTGAGTCTGGTAGTATACCAGATTTGAACATAGAGTTAAACTTTGCCTTATTTTCCCCAAACAAAATAATGTTTTACATCAAAAATTTTAACAGGCCACTTGACATTGCTTTTGGGAGCTCTATGAAGAGGCAAACTTAAAAAATGCTATTTTGAGCTGAAAATTGATGTGTTGATGCTGAAGTTTGATACTGTATTCTCTAAATGGATGTGGATAGTACTGCTTTGTCCTTCCTGGTATTACTAGGAGCTTAAAATTAGGGTTACATTTACATGTATACTATTTCTGGTTTTCAAGTAAAATAGTACCAACAGATACATTGTTGTTGATCACATCTAAAGGTGAAATTTGCACAGAATTCTGCACACTTCTTTTGCTGAGGGCAATAATGTGGAATGTAACCTTCAGAGTCTTAAAGGTTAATTTACCCAAGTATTTCAACCTTGTCACATATCTTCTGTCCAAATAGTCTGTGATCTGTGTACTAGGTAAAATAGAACAGTAGATAGGAGACGTTTGTACAGAATGCCCATATGAATTATTAATGTTTAAAGTCACAAAACTATTTTGAAAATTCAGCACATAGACGGATTTGACAGTGTTTTTGAATTTCTTTGTTAAAGGGGGAATGTGGAGATATTCTGGGAAGTATTTGAGTAAACTTGAAACTCCTCCACCTCAGTTCTTTTAGAAAAGAGTTTCTTCTCATCTCTGCAGGTATATACTGTGCTTCTCACTGCAGATCATTTTGTGCTTGCCCAGACACTGCTTTTTTAAGGTTATAATAGCAATTACAGTCATGGCTTCCCAACTGAGGGCTCCAAGAGTAGTTGGCGTTTCTGGGGACTAAGTTGAAGGCAGATGGTAGTTGAACTTACTCTATCAACTCTTGGGATTAAATAAATATTTACAATTGCCACATCTAGTCCCATTACACAGGATCTCCCCATGCATGTAATGGGAATCTTAAGCCTGTAACTGGGTTTAAAGCCAGTCAGCACTCATCTAACCAAGCTTACTTTTTTTTTTTCCACAAAATATGCATGTGAAGGTGCTTTTTTACTACTTGCATGTTGTGTCAGAACAGTAAGCTACTGAAATTTTATACAAGCATATATCATCATGTCTGATTCTTGAGTAACTTTAGCAACCTGCAGTACTTTTGAATTGTACCCGGCAACAACTTCTATGTGACCATGTAAGATTCAAGCCAGAAGTAGATAAAATTATTTTATAGTTAAAATAAGCTAAGATTTTTTTAAATGATTTTTTTTTTTTTACTTTTGACTCATGATAAAAGCAGTGAGAGCTCAAACCAGTATATCTAACCTATAGTTCTTTTCCTTGGTACCTGTTGTTTTTCAGTTAATGGCGTCTGTTTGATACAAGCCCAATAATACAATACAGAGCATTCTGCTTGGCTTCTTTCAGAGTCATTAAGTCGGTAATCTTCAGGGATTTCATAGAATCATTTATGTTGGAAAAAAACCTTTAAGATTGAGTGCAACCATTAACCCTACTCCATCAAGTCTACCACTAAGCTATATCCCCAAGCACAACATCTATTCATCTTTTAAACACATCCAGGGATGGTGACTCAACCACCTCCCTGGCACTGTACTCACCTGAATTTATTCATACTCCCTTTAGCCACAAATAACACGATGGTGGTCTTTTAATGTACACTCAAGATTAGTATATGTCTTTGAAAAAGTACCCAATTATCTCTGTTTTGCCTGGTATTTACTCATTTGCAAGTGTTAACTTTTATACTGAGATTGTCAGATTAAAGAATACCCTTAAAATCAGCTAACTGGTATGATATTTGGAAAAAAGGAACTTTCCTCATTCTGTTTTCCTTCCTTACTAGGTAACCTGGTCTGATCTTTCGATAACATGTGTAACAAAAACACACCAGGAGCTTCAGGAATTTCTGCTAAAAGTATGTATTGAAATATAAAAGCAGTATTTACACATCAGGTTTGTAACTTCAGAAGTAGTCTAGAAGAGCTCTTGATTTCTGGGATATGATTACAGAAACAAAAGCATGCTACCAGATTTTTGTGCTTCACAATTGTATTAACCATTTAAATTATGTATATTGGGGTGGAGCAGCTTGACAGATGAAGTAGCTCAGCAGAATGTTTGGGGAGTTTCCCGGGAGGGTATCATTTGTCTCATCTGAAATTTCTCCTCTAGTTTTAACTGAACTACCATAAAACTACTGGATGAGTTTTTAGTAATTCCCACAGAATTAATGTATAGGTACAAACACTGCTTGATTGCTTATTGGTGTCCCTGTTAGAATGATCTTAAAGTGTGTCATTTGTTGTTTTTAATTAATGAAGCACAGCCATGAGTATAATATTTCTTATTTTTACTGTTATATTCTTTGGTAGAACAAAAGCAGGCATATTCACTGTTGCAAGGAATTAAATAGGAAGAAAATCTAGCAACTATTCATGTGTATAAAAAAAAAAGTAAAAGTTTTCTTAAATTGTTTTCCTCACCACTCCAAGCAGGGAGTGCATCTGTGTGCATAGGCCACACGTAGACCCCATGAGTGTGATGACCTTGAACTGTGTGTCCATTGCCAGTGTCTTAATATTTTGTGTTCCAGCTATTCTGGGAAATACTGTATTTAAACTCCTCACTGTCCAGGGTACTAATGAAAGTTCTACTTTGGGCATATTTTGATGGCATCTGGTGTTCTTAACTGCAGTGTTTAATTGCAAGTGGAAAGCCAGTTACTATACATGGTCATCATCTTCACTGTTTCAGTTATCAACATTATGTTTTCCAGCATTGTAGAAATGAAGTGGTGAGTACGCACTGCTGCTTTAGTGTAGTTGGAGTATCTAGTTCAAAGAGTTCTCAGGGCTTGATTTGTGAGGATTTGAATTATGGATGGCATGTCTGGTTGCAGAGGGGATGTCCCACAACACAGGGTACAGGCATCTGCTCCTGAAGAAAACCTTAAAAGGAGGTCTATTCTAAAGGATCCTCTGCATCTCTGGGATGAGTGTTCAACTGCATGCTTCCTGTTTGCCTACCTGTAAAGTTGACCACCAGTTTCTGAAATGGACCCTCTAATACCTACTTGCTGCCAGGAGGAGGACAAGCCAGAAAAACAGGCAGAATCCGGAATGAGACAGAGCTGTCCAGTTTGACTGATGGCAGTTCTTCAGAATTCGGGAGTGTTCTATATGCTGGCTTGACTGCTCTAGGAGAATCTAGATATGTAGTCAGAATAAGAGGAAGACAACGACAGGCTTCTACGTGGTTGCTGAATTGTTCTTTGGAGAATGTGCACAGCTGAAAAATACATTTGGGTTGTGTGGTTTGATGGCCATAAGCAAAGAAAAAGAGAGAATTGTTAAATAAAGCAGGATAAAACTTATACCTTGCTTTAAAAAGTACTATAGAAGTATGAATGCTGTCCAGTTTATAGGTACTTGTATTTTGGCTTTTTGTTATTTTTATTTCCAGTCTGCATGGCATTAAGTAGTACATTGTTTCCTATGGACAGAAAAGAATGGTCAAAATGCTTGATAGGAAATTCCAAGGTTGTGGGTTATTCCAGTAAGATAACTGTAAAAATTGTTTCAGAATAGAAGAATTGTTGGAGAAAAAATAAGGTAGTAAATGGGATAACTTTGATACTTTAAAGAGCATCTTCTCTTAGGTGGCAGGCATTGGAAGTTCTTTGCCTGTAGGAATTACTCTCATATGTGGAAGGACTAATAAACTTCTAAGTAACAAGGCTATCTCATTACCTGAAGTTAAGTCAAGCAGCTAATCTTGGGTTTGTGTCATCGCAGGAAAGAAAGAAAAAAAAAAAAAAAAAAAAGAAAAGGAAAAAAAAAAGTGGATATTTCTGGAGACAAATTTAAATACAAAACACCAGGACAGAAGGGTTGTTCATCTCAATGCTTCTGCAGTAGTTTTTTGGAACTTTGAGTTAATACTGAGTAATTCTTCAGTAAGAGCTCCTCAATAGTGCATATTAAAGCCGAAAGGGTCAGTTAAGAACAACTGCTTTCAGCACTTCTTTCTGGTTTTATATATATTTGAGATGCTATAGCTCTGTACTAACCTAATACTAACAGCACCTGCCTATCTGGATTCCAGCAGTTCCTTTTATGTATGTTACCAAGCAGTTATCTATGTTAGATGTAGTGTCTCTCTATTAGTAAGTAGCATTTCACTCAGTGAAAGAATTACGCAGTGCTTTGCTCTTGTGCCACTAGCAAGATGTAATATCCAGCTGTCGCTCTGGATTGGGTGTATTCCAGATATGCGAGAGGAAGATGCTGCTCTAGTGTAAACTACTTGGTGTATTGATTATAACCGATGGCAGATGTTAACCAGATTAGCAATAGGCTTTTAACTTAACAAAAAAGCATTTTTTTCTATGGTAGTTTATTTTTAATTATCCCAAAATTAAAAGATACTTTTGTGGGCATGTAATTAACAAATTTTATCAGCTTTAGTGTACTTAAGTACATTACTTTGAAAGTTTCAAGTGTGAAAAAAATCTTTGTTCTATGGAATGTTTTTCATTTAAAATAGACATGCTTTTCAGTAGCTAGAATTTTGCATTCTGAACTAGAATATCAGAAGATCTCGCTTTGTAATATAGGCATTGGAAACAGTTGTAATTTTTGCAAGAAGTGTCAGTGTTAATTCCAACTGGAGAAGGGCTTGCTATTGGCTAATCTTAATAGTGCCTATTGAAGTCTAGTGTATTAAACTGAAAGAGTCTCCTTTCTACTCCTGTTTCTTTAGCTGAGTGATAATAGTGAGAATTGTGCACTGAGTTGTCCCTGGTAATTTCTTAATGTTGATTTCAGACCTACTTTTTGTGTGTGAAAGATTTAAAGAAATAAGTAAAAAAACTGTAAATTACTCTGGAAAAGAGCATAATATTGGCAAATTCCTGAGTGTAGATCTTTCAAAGAGGGCTTTAAACCATCTTAAAACTGGATTTGATGTGAGGATTTATAGCAGAGTGTTTTTCTAGCAAAACTAAATTGTGATGATTTTTTACACCTTTGGTCTGTAAATTACTCAAACTGGAACAATGTTTTCTTGTTGATACCAAAAGGTGTAAAGACTGATAGTGAACAAATACAATCTTTAAAATGTCAGCTACTCGTTTTTCATATTACCCTTTTTCTCAGCTCCCAAAGGAACTGTCTTCTGAAGCATTTGACAAAACTATCCTAAGAGCATTAAATCAGGGTTTTCAGAAGAGGGAAGAACGAAGGCATGCAGATCTTGAGCCCGTTATCAGGTAAATATTTGAGCAAATAACTTGAAATGTATCACCCAAAAAGTGATTGAAGTCAAACTAGGTGACTTTTAGTGACAGTGGAAATTCTGCTGCCTAAACACAATTTGTGAAGAACATGGGAAGGCAGTGATGAAATAAATACTCTTGACTCTCTTTCTTTTTTCTTAAATTGAGATTTTAATGGATTACTTCTTTAGAAGTAATAATACAGTATTTGTCTTGTGCAGAATTATATAGCTGTGATTGGCACTTCCGCAAGGGTCTTACCTCCATTATTCAAGGGTATATTTAGAAATGGTAGGAACAGTAACACTGAGTGCATATGTTCCATATGTTCTATTTTTATGAGAGGGTACAATGAGAGACAGAACAGAATTTGGAAAGAATAAACAGTAATAGTGAAGCATGTATATAAAATTAAAAGTAACTCACATTTGTATGAAAGTGGCCCATACCTCATAACCTACTGTTTAGTGGTGAAAGTGCTTGCTGGGATGCCCACATGTTGATCAAATCCTTTAACTCTGAACAGCTTTATGAATTTAGGTGTGCCTCACTGTTCTTTTTGTTTGCTACAGATATCTTATGTTTGTTCTTTTCTGTCGGTATTGTTCAGCTTTCTTCAAAACAACTCAAATTATTCATCAGCTTAGGCAGTGTCTCTTGAATTAGAGTACTGTTGAAGATTCAGGCACTGCTTTTCAAGCTCCTGCTCTGAATGTACCGTGGGTCCAAGCATATAAGACCTTTAGGTTTTGTATCAATAGCTTGGGTAAAGAAGATAATGGAGCCTCTCTGTGCCTCAGCCTCCCCCTTCCCTATTGTCTTTTATTTTGATATTTGTCTCTCTGTATTGGCTTCATTGGCTAGCCAAAAACTAAATCTGTGTGAACAGTTTCAGCTAATAAACGTTGTGATTTTAAATGAACAAACTTGTTAAATAGTATGTTCTTTTCAGTCAAACTCTATAATACAGAAAGGTTGTGAAGCCGCACCGCATAGTAGTTAGAAACCCAAGAGATTCAGTTTGAGGATAGCCTTTAAATATATCCAACCTTGTTATGTAACTATTGTGACTATACTCTAATGCCATGTGCTAATAGCATTCCTGTACACACATTTAATTTTCTTACAGTGTCAGTTTAACATAAATATATACTTATTTGGGGGTCCTAAGCACGTGCCCAATTGCCAAAAATTGCTCTCCTCCACCAAAATAGAACTAGGTAGCGCTTCCTGGCAAGCAACAGCTGAAAGCTTGGTGTGAGATGTAAAAAAAATATTCATTCTTGGCTTATTTTCTTATCTGTAGCTAATAGAATTTGTCACTGACCTCTTGCGAACAGACTCAGACCAGTGCGGAACAATATTGAGAATCCCACTGTTACGATGGCACTGAACAGCAAAGCTCAAAAGTAGTATTTAACATTGTTTATGCGTAACATGCTATTTGAAGTGTTTGGACTTCTTAAGAACCGCCTACTTTGCTCTTAAGTGGTACTGTAGTCAATTTTTGTATTCTTTCTATGGAATATTGCTTACAGTTTAACAAAGTCTCATTTAAATTTCAGGCAGCTATTTTCAAATACATCGCAAGCTTTTCTGCAGAATCAGAGGGTATACAACTTCTTCCAATCAATTTCATCCGAATCTTTGCACACTCGCAGTAAGAAATTTTTTATATAACAAAAAGTCTGTAAAAAGCTATTTTTCCTGTTGTGCCGAATCAGAGTTTTGTATGATGTATTCACGTTACATTGTATTCCACTGGTTGTGTTGGAGCTTCCTGCCAATGAATAGTCACTTCACTAGATATGCATGCTTTTGACAGTGGGAACATGTTACATAGCATCAGCTTGTGTTCTTTCTCTCTTCTCTGTGCCATGATGCCATGAAAAAAATGTAGTTTGGGACTTTTGTTTACTTAAATTTTGGAACAAAAAGCTTGGGCTGACCCAAAAAAACCCACATCTGATTTTTATTTGTTTTGTTTTGTATGTGAAGCACTTGTCTTGGTATTTAAACTAAGATTTGTTTTGGATAGATAGAACATAAATGATGGGATAGCCCTAATTTCAGAACATACAGAATATTGTTCAGAACATTTGCATTGCAGAGATTTCCTTGGGGGACCTCTTCCCTAACTGTGTATTACAATTTGTGCAACTAAGTTTGGCTTCTCTGTATGGATGACTTGGGATGTGATCTTTGTTTCTGTTGAATCTTTTCTTGTTTCAGTGTATGTTGTACAGCGTGACAGTTAAGGCACTGAGTGTGAGGCCACTGCCTCATAAGTTGCAGAAGATCTTAGTAACAAATTCAGGAAGTTGGAGTCTTCAAGTAGACAGCTCATATATGCTTGGACGAAAATAGAGGAATGATGACTGACTTTAATTTGAAATTATGTGTGTGATATGTGACAAATGCATTTTCATGATGAGATAGAGGCATTGTGATTAGGGTAGAAACTGTAGATTATTTTGTGACTTTGGGCTATTTTTGGTAACACTTAGGACATTATTACATGGCAGTTCCATGAAAATATGAATTTAATGAGGTCCAGGGTGGTAGTGAAACTTGCTGGAATTTACTGCTGTGAAAATTTTGAAAACTGTGTTGTACTGAGAGGCTGCATGGAAGGAGTTTCCAAAGTCCACAAAAGATTCATGTTAGTGATGGGCACACTGAAAAGGAATGCATATTTTAATCTGTAGACCACATCTAGGTCAGTAGGTGGGAAAGACTTGCAAATGCATTGTTCTGTGTGATTATAATTTGAAATGGTCTCACAAAAAACAACCAGTGTGGGGTTCCATCAGGATAGACTTGACTGGGTTAGTGCAGAGAAGAGCTGATCTGCAGGGTAGGTAGCTCAGAAGGGTAGAATGGACAAATGTCAATTCCATAGGAAGTTGAACAGATTATAATGTGATCATAAATGGGAGATAATTTTTATAACAACAAATAAATGTTTGTTACACGAAAGCTCATGAGGATTTGTCAGATCTAAAATTCATGACAGCTAGAATGAGGAACTTAATTGTTTATCAGGGAGGAGGAAAAATTCCAATGAAAGATGACTTAAGTCTTTAAATACCAAAGAGTCATAATGCAAGAAGGATGCAAAGAGGATGATATTGTTGTTGTCTCTAATGGATGAGACAGAAAGCACTGGGTTTAACTTGCTGTGAGGAGGATTAGGACCAGGGGCAGACAAGAATCTGGTGATTACCAGAGAAGTCAAAAGCAGTGAGGCAGTTTTTAGGTCAAGGCAGAAAAGCAAGTCAGTAGGCCAGGGTTAAGAACAGGATCAGTGTGGTACGTAGCCATGTACAGGCATGGCTGCAGTGCATCCCACAAAAGGGCCTGATCTCAAATGTAGCTCCCAAGCGCCAGGTATGGAGACCCCAGATGAGGCTTCTGCCAGTTATTTTCCCAGCAGTCTCACCCAAAATAGCAGAACTGCACTGTGTCAGACTGGATCTTAAGCACAGGCAGGTGAAGCCCTTGGGCGGGCAAGGGAAGAGGTTGCAAAGCCCATTGGTTTGTTTCAGGGCCCTAACATTGAGTTACATATTAAGAAAGAGTTTGCTGAAGACAAATAGTGTGGTAAATTTAAGCGTAGTTGTTTTAAGAAGGGGGACTTGGTGACTTGTCTTGAGTAGCTCACAATCACATTTCCTGTGGTGCAGGTTAATAGAAGCTGTACTAAGACAAAAGTACTCAGCCTGCTCATTGCTAAAATCACCACAATTAAGTGGCTTAAGAGTTTGGGATTTTTTTATTGGTCACCTGTGTGGTTTTTCTGGTTTCCAGTTTGGGATTCCTGGAATCTTACTAATACTTGCAATTGCAAGTTAGATATTGTGATGGCATATTTTGAATGTAGTGAAAAATGTCATCGTAGTTCTCAGATCAGATATGCAGAATTAATTGGCAGACAAAGGGTTTGTGGCTTAAATTGATCTTCAATTGATATTTAGAGTTGGGGATAAAAATATCCACTGAAATACAAAAACATTCTTTCTGAAGGATATGGTTTTAGTAAAACCTACAGTTCAGTGAAGGGTCTTTATACCTTAAGTATTAGCTGAGATCTTACACTGAATAATATATTCACTAAGTGTAAGTATGCCCCTATGGTTCCATTAAGAAGGATATCATTTAGCTCCCTCTTGGGTCATAACAGCAGCTATTTTAGACACTTCTTGAGGTTGGAGTACACTTTTCATTCCAACAGACTTTATTTAGAGCATGATCTCTGGGGACTTAGTATCTTCAATGCAAACAGCATTCAGAAGGGTCTTCCTGTCAATGTTTCAAGCTCCTAAGCAACAGCTTTCAGGTGCTTTTACCTGCACTAACTTGGAACTTTTTGAGAATTAAAGAGTAGACTTCTAGAGTTACATTCATTACCAAAAAAAAAGTCCTTTTTTTCGGAGCACGGCAAAGGTATTTTAGTAGGAAACCTTTTAATACTATTGCCACTTATTTTCCATCTTACCTGTCATAAAAAGGCAAAAAGACTGTGTTAAGGGTTCTAGAAGACTTCAGCCCAAATTAGGTCTCTTTTGGCAGGTGAACAATGGAGGAGTGTAGCTTGTTGCAGAATTCTAGTAACTATTGTTGGTTGGTCTCCTTCCCTTTCCCGCTATAACATCCAAGGATTATAACAAAAATCTGAAGTGAAGGATAATAAGAATATTTCTAATACTAAAATCACAGTCCCAACCTTTTGAAATTGTGTCATAGTTTTAAAATTGTTTTGCACTCTCTTCAAAATAAAAATATCTCCATAGAACTTTTACTCTTGGAGCTGGCCTGCTTTGAAGGAGATGATGTTCAAATTAATGCCACATGCAAACCAGTAAATTCAGTCTTCCACTTTCCTAGCTTCCAGTTTAGTGCAAGCATTCAGGAACTGTCAGTTATTCAAGATTATCTATAAAGTTACTACGTGAACTTTATTCTCTGCAGGTAACTTACAACCCTCTTTGAAGACGATTAAGGCACCAGAACACTTCAAGGAGGACAGTTCAGAAGCTTCAAGTCAGGAGGAAGGTAGTTGTGTACTTAAAGGTGGTTCTCTGAGAAATTTTACCACACTCAGTTCTGGAAATCATACAGTTGACTGATTTCTTCATTGCTGAGAGATTTGAATGAAACCTGCTTTGAAATTAATTTTTGTATACTTTCAGCAGTTTCCTTAGGAGGTTGCTGTATAATTCAAGAAGTGAGAGTGTCCATAGACAGCATGGATGGAGTTCACAACTGTGTTGAGCAACCAGAAGGATGTACTTTACAATTTACTTGAGCCAAGATGTTTGTAGTTTTTTATGTCTTTACCTATTCTTCAGATGACAGGGTTCAAAGTTGAGTGCAACATTTCAAGAGTTGCAGACTGTTATCCATGAAATGTGACAGATTGGTCTATCCTTTAGTTTTACACAGAAAGGATGTTCAAGTTTTCCCCTTCTTATTAACCTATGTTGCTTTTTTACTCTGGACTGTTAGTAAGGACTGCTTGGGATTATAGTGAGTATTGATTACACTCTGAGAAATGGATGCTGTCCATATACCTCAAAACCAGTTCACGTATGGATGCAGCAGCCTAGTGGCTAGTCAGTAATTTCACTCTGAGAGGAATGACAAGACAGTTTTGCATTGTGTTCAGTAGCAAACGGGTATAAGCTTCCAGTAGGTGGAAAAGATGAGAAATAGGACTGAGTGAACATGGGCCACTGAGCACTTGCACTAGCTTTCATAGAATGGCACATTCTTGTCCTGTTATGCATTACTAAGAAGCAGCTTGTGGTTATCTTATGTGCAATCAGTAATTGACACATGCAGTTAAGACAGCTTTTTCTTATTTCAAAAAAATCATTATCATATTCTTTTGTAGAGTTCAGAACACACCAAGTAAATTTACAATATATTTAGAAATGGCACAACTAGTGTTTTATATACTGTTCTTAAAAAACATAAATCTGTATACCTGATGAAACTACAAATGCATTTCAGAACACCTTTTGTGCATTTTGGTGAAGTGCTACCAGAAGTTTAAAAATTGTGAATTTTTATTTTATTTTCCAAATCATAATTTGGACTTACGTGTAGCAATTAGGGGAATTCAGGAAAAATGATAGCTATCAAAAAGGCTAAGATATCAACAGCTGGAATTAAGAAAAGCTGCTTTTGTTAAAATTTAACAGCTGCCCTAAAGAAAAGGGTATGCCATGTCTCTAAAGTTATTTCTAGTTTGAGGCAGTATCTCTTTTTATGTCAAATGAGATTTGTAAGGCCTTACTTGCATAGTGAGTCTTGAGGTTCAGAATGCAATAATTCTGTGTATGACTTCTTTTCATTCACTATTCAGAATGTGTGACATAGTTTTGAGATTAATTGTAGCAGTTCAGAAAAAATACAAAATTCTGTACTTTTCTGACTGAATCCTTTCTTCTCTCTCCATCTTCTCATACTGGGTGGTATTCAGTCACACATTTAGTACTTATGATTAAATACAGAGTTGAGGAAACAAACAGTTGTTATAGTTACGATTTTTCTGTTTCATTCTTCTGTGACATGAAAGGTAAAGAGTCTTGATTATACTGTCTGTACAAACTGCTCTGTCCTTTATGCAACACCTGTTGATTTCAGCACTGTAAAGTAAGCCTAGCCTTTGTAACAGAGATGTCTTCTACTAAGTTTATGATAGCTATGGAAAGATTAATTTGTTGGATTGATCTAAAAGAGGAAATAGGAATCGCTATTGAAATCACGCTTTGCTGATTTTTTTCCAGATGTAATGCAACACACAGCGGTTCACAAGAAACATAATGGAAAAAGTCCTGTTGCCAAGTAGGTACTAGGGTGTAATGTGACCATGCTATGTTTCTGCACTTCATTTGTTAGTGATTTGAGACTGTATCCTTCTAGATTAAAGCTTGTTTGTGGGGTGGTTGGTTGGTTGGCTGGAGTGTTCTTTTTTTATTCTTTTGTTGTTTAGGGGGACATTATTAGCTTAATCTGTATTAGAAAAATATTTCAAAAGATCCTATTTCTAAATCTGTAGGGCCAGGTCATTTGCAACACTCTTCTTTCCCAAATTTTGTAAATCCTCACTACTTGAGTTGATGTTTTGATTTGTGTTTATAAGCTGAGTTACATAAATTAGTATTTGCATGTATTTGTCCCATGTGCACACAAGCACATGCATATGCTGAAAATTTCCAGTGCTCTTGATTGTAAGCTTTTCTTCAGCAGCTTCAAAGGTGACTACAGGAGGAGGTAGTCCATTTTTCCCTTGCTTAGTAGCAAAGGCATGCATACCTTGCTGTTATGTCCATTGCAGGTGGAAACACTCTTGACCATTTTAATGTAGTTTTATATATGTTTTCAGATACATGAAGTATGTAATGTGAATTTACCTATTAATGTATTTTGACCAGAAACTTCAGATATGTGTGCACATAGTTGTGCTATATTAACTATATTAAGAGAAAAAAATGGACACAATTTATTGTTATTTACAGTTTTGTGCTGTGTTGTTTTATCTGTAAAATGTATTTATCTCAGGGGGTGGAATATTGCCCAGAATTACAATAATTGCAGTATAAACATAGCACAAAACAATGTTGGTTAAGGTTCACAGATCTTTAACAGACAAGAGTGTTGTGAAATTGCTAATTGGACAACTTAGTGGGTTGTTTCTGTTTTGTATTTTAACTCTTCTACTTACTTTCAACTTGCATTTCTTCAAGAAGACAACGTTATCGTGACAAAATCTGTGATTGTACCAGTGGATATACAGCCTGCTATGAGGTTGTAAAAGTGTATAGCACTTAATAGAGTATAGCTACTACTTCAAAAAAAAAAAAAAAAAAAAGTCTTTTTCTTATTCATTGTATAATACAGTTAAAACTGAAGCCGACTGTAATTTAGGATCTGTCATGTAGGAAAGACAAGGACAGATCTTTCCGCAAACATCTGTGATACAAACTCCTTTTGCTAGCTATTATTTTCTGTTTATATAAGGGGAAAATGTTTTTGGTACTTGACTGCTACTTGCCTGTTATTCCTCTCCTGTTCATGTTATGTGTGTGTCTGTGTTAAAATATGTGCCTGTTATGGCTTCTAATGGCACCGAATGAATGTATATAAAACTGTCTAGGGTCAAGAGCAGTTCATCTTAAATAGCATTGGTGTACATCTCAGGAAAAGTTTTACATCTTTCTACCTTTTGTTTTTATTCAGTATGGGAGCCGTACTCTTGAAGAGGTCCAAAAATTTACTGGCAGCAATGAGATGGACATATGAAATAAAAAAAATTACTAATATCAAAGCTTACATTAAATGATTGCAGATTTGGCAATGGATTCAGTTAACTATTCAGCAGAAGTTTCTAAAGTGACCTTGTTTATATCTGTGCAGGCAGGGGTTCATGTCTGTATTTTGGGACCTTCTTGGGTTCTCACCATTTTCTTAAGCTGTTTTAAAAATACTCTATTCTATTCTATATTTCTTTAAGTAGTTTGAACACTTTGAGCACTTCCTTATTTCCAGAGGCATTTGGTACATAGCTACTGGAACTTCAGCATGTCTTGTGCTTTGGACTAGGTTTCTGACATCATGGGAACTGAGTAATGTTTCATATTGCAGTAACTTTCATGAAGCAGGCTTAAATTAAAAGGGACACTTTCAATTATCAGCATAAGTGTTTCAATAAGAATTTTCAAGTCATTTTATTTTAATTTTTATCTATTATTTATTTTCTTTATTATATTTTTATATATTTTCTATATTATTATAATTATATATAGTTTATTTTTATATTGTGTTATTTATTGTATTATATATTGTTTATATACATAAATATATAGTATAATTAAATCGTATATTATTTCTTTTTTTTGGCATACAGTCAGTAGTAGGGCATGGTTTTCTGCAACATGTGAAAAGTTTGTAGGTCCATGTGCCCTACTGACTCTGTCAGAACCCTGACTGTTTTTCCAGCAGTCTTTGCTGCCCAATGCTCTCAAACCTAGTTAAATACTGTTTCTGACTAGCTGCTGTTAAGAGAAGCTGTAGTGGAAGGCATTATAAGGTCCAAAGTAAATGCTATATGCAGTCCCCTTTCCCAGTACTACACAACTATCAATTCTGAAAGTAAAAATATAAAGTAAGATGACCGTTTTGAAACTCAAACGTAATATCTGCAGTATGATTTGTAAGTAGCCTTGCACTTCTTTTCTTAAATGTCTCATGATTTCTGAAATAGGGATTACAGATTAATTCCAGCTTTATCTTGAAATATAAGGAAGAAGGAATAGGAATTCATTTCTGTCTGGAAAATTTCCTTGCATCTGTTGCGAAAAGGACAAACCAAAAGACTTTATGTGCAGAAATATCTGTGGAAATTCCTCTTTAATGTACTATTTTCTACAAATTCTGTTGTTCTGAATTTTGTGTCAAGTTACAGTAGATAAAAAGGAACTCCAATTATGTTCAGATCATTAGTATAACTTTAGAGAAGAAGCACTGTAATTTACGTCTTTTAAATCCCTTGAGAATTTCTAGGGTTTTCTGAAAGCAAAATACCACCATTTCCCAACATGATGCAAAAATGCCTATGTTTGTGAGAAAAGCCTGCAAGTTTGTTAATGTCAACATCCCTTTTGTTTTCTCCTTTCAGCAGCACTAGCAGTGCAAAATGTTCTTCACTGGATGGCCTTAACGCACAACACTCTGAGCAAAATGGGGTAATGGACTGGAGAAGGAAAAGCTGTATTGTCCAGCATCACCCAGAGCACTGTACAAACTTACTTGACCAGGTGTGCTGCTGTTTTGTCTTTAAAGCAATGTTCTGAGACACTTGAGAAGACTGCCCATTAAACAATCAGATTTAGCTTTAAAAGATGAAGAGGACTGCTAAAATTGTATGAATAACTGTGAAAATTAAAGTTGCTACTGACCTTGATTAGAAAAACTCTCACAATTACTTACGATTTCGTGAAGTTGCGTATCTTGTTTATGAATTTGTAAATAAAATTTCACAGTAGGATACAAGTAATCAGAAAAGTCTAATGTTCATTTCTAATCACTTTCCTGTTACTGTTGTATTTTTTTATGACGGTATTTTTACATTACTGTTGTAATGTCATGTATATGAGGGAGGGAAGGTTGCGCACTGCTTACATCTGAAAAACTGTGAATGTTAGAATTGCTTAAAATTACTGTTATTCTACATGCAGAATTTGGCTATTGATTATTATGTGGGGTATGGCAAGTCAAACAAAACCACTTTCCTCATTTCACAAAGCAGAATAACGAATGGAGATTTGCTTCTAATGGTGAAATGGTAGACTCCATCAGAACTTGAAATGTTACAAGCTTCAGGCAAGAAAAAACCCCAATATGCTAAGGCAGAGGAAAAACTACTTCCTGTTTAAAGAATGTCCATATATAGTGTATTTGGACAGAGATTATTTTGTGAGTTTTCGTAAATTTTACTCCTTTGCCAGATACAAGATATTGCTAGCAGCTAGTAATAGTAATGAAGAATTATGCAGATGGTATGTTCCTTTAGGCTGTATTCTAGAGTTTAGTTTAGCAGCAACCTCCAATTTAAGGCTGGATACTTGCTTTGTCACGACGTAAAAATAACTTGCCACATGTACTTCCCACCACCCAACCATCAAATAATTTCACTTAAACTAATAAATTATGTAGCCCCTTAAGCCTTGTGATTAGCCCTTTTAGTGGGTACATTATTCAACACAATTGTTTTTACTTTCAAGTGGAACAATAGCACGCAAACAATAATTTGATTATTTGCAAGTATTAATTTGCTGAGTGTTTTGCTGACAAGACAAGATGCGTTATTCCAAAGGCCTGGATTCACCATACAAGTAGTTGTATGGTTATAAATCCTGTGAGCACACTAGTCATGGACTCAGACCTGTCAGTCTAGAAGGGTTTTTTTTATGATGCAGGCAGATTCTGTTTGACTGGCGTCTTTGTATTTTCTGTCTAGCATACAGTGGAAAAACGAAGTCTGCCTACAGTAAGTAAGAAGAAAGGAAAGCCACAGCTGGAAAAGTAAGTTTCAAATGTAACCAGTAATCCAGAGACAAAGTATAATGCATGCACTCTCATAGTCTGCAATAAATTAGGTGATTTGTTTTTTGCTATTGTGGAACAAGAGCTGGTTCCAGCCTACATAAAACTCCTTATTTTATCTTCTGAAAAGAAATTACTTGAAAATTACAATATAATTGTATGCATTAATTTATCAAAATATCAGTTTTCATTTAGCGAAAAGATGAAAGAGTGTAAGTAAGTTTTCAGCTGATACTGAATTGCTTTTTTTTCCTTTTATATTTATTTGTTAAAAGGTGTAAAGTTGTCCAGAAAACACTGGAAGTCAAAATTAACATTACGCAGTGGGTGGCAACTTGCTGAAATCTTTTATTAAAGTCAGTTTGCGTATTGGAGGGCTTCAGAACTTCATGTGGGCTCCACAATCCTACACTGTGAGGAAATGAGAACATTTCCATCCTTATCTAATACTGTGCCTACTTCCAAGTTGACTTTCTGTCATTTTGTTATGCTGTAGCCAGATACTTTTATGCCAGTCTGGTGTACAGCTTCATGACACACAGCAATTTCCAAAGGCTACTTTAGTATTAGCTGCACCATTGCAAGCACTGCTTGCAAGTTAGTTTGTGATATATCTCACTAATAGCCTTTATCTGTTTATTATTTACTTGCATTGTTATAGCTATTAAATATATATGTCTGGCCTTGAGTCACAGCTTTTGTTTACAGTGGCATTATACATTCATTCATGGTTGATTATTTGTGCCCGTGCATTTCAGGGTGGGGGGGAAACAAACACGAAAATTATTTACACAGGGATAAAGCAAAGAAAGCTGACTGCAGGTTGAATAACAGGACTAATGGACTTAGAGTTGCAGCATCACAGCACATCCATACAGAAACAGGAAAAGGTAAGATGTTTTGTCCCAAGCTGTTTATATGAAACAGTATTTCTAGCTTTGCTAATTTATTAATTGTTCTGCTGTAAAGGGGAAATCACAAGACTGAAATCTGTTTTGGTGCAAATCAGCATGTTCGCTGTCTAGCCTGTGCTTCGACTTGCTATATAGAACATGCCAGGCTCAGTATTCTGTATGCAGTTGTTTAGGGTATGTCTCTTTCTGCACATAACTGGAAAAATACTAGCAAAGCCTCTGAAAATTGCTTTATGTGGAGTAGTAGCTACATAGTTACTGTTGGGCTACTTCTATATGGAAGTTAGCAGTCTGAGTGTGTGCAGGTTCAGCATCTTGTTATTAGTGTTCTCTTTTCAGCTCACTAGTTTCTTCAGCTGATGTGCAGTGGCCCTTGAGGAAACAGTATAAAAACCCTCTGGTGTGAACCATTGATGATCTGTAGTGTGTTAACCAAGTGACTACTGAGCTACAACTTGGAACTGTGTATGCTGCCCTAACAGAGTTTTCAGGTTTGGGTAATCCAGCTAAATCTAGTGTCTAGGGCAAAGCTTGCGTGCATCAGTCACTTGTAAGACAGAATATGGAAAACGTTAGGGTTTGGAAGGGACCTTGAAAGATCATCTAGTCCAACCCCCCTGCCAGAGCAGGATTACCTAGATCAGGACAGACAGGAACGCATCCAGGCAGGTTTTGAATTCTCCAGAGAAGGAGACTCTACAACCTCTCTGGGCAGCCTGTTCCAGTGTTCTGTGACCCTCACTTAAAGTTTGAATGAACACAAAGAATGATCTTTGTATTCCTTTAGTAAGTTGAGTTTCCAGGCTTTATTACAAATTTCTGAAGGGCTGCGTTACCTATTGACTTTGCCTTCCTGATTTTTTTCTAAGCTGACAGTATCAGTTGTGGCCTTGCCTCTCTTATACTTAGTGCTTATGACGGAAAGTTAACAAAAGTATTTGGGTAATCCAACTAAATCTAGTGTCTAGGGCAAAACTTGTGTACATCAGTCACTTTTTCTACACCACCTAATTGGCATGTGTTGAAAGGACTCTTAAAAAGTGCCTTGTCTTGCTCTTTTTTTCCACTTAGGATACAGTCTTGATTAGCTTTCATTCTTTCTTCTGAATGCTTCTCATCTTTGATGAGAGTTCCAGGTGGATCCCATCTTTAATTGCAGTCATGTGTTTTATGGGCAGTTTTTGTTACCTTCTACAAACAGTATTTGACTAAAACTTTGAAGAATTCACATTTCACAAACACAGTAAAAGCAGGACAGTTTTAGAAAGCTATAGCTAAGGGTTGTACCAACAGGAAAGATACTCTACAGGACAGCTTTGCTGTGTACATTTCTGATTGATGACAGTTTCTGTTGTCAGGCAGAATGCACTGAGCTTTTCTGAACTGATGAGAACTTTTAAGAGGTGGTACAATTTTGTGTGATGTTGTGCAAAGTTAAATAGGGAATGCTTTGACATAGGAGTTCTGTCTGCTCACTACACACTACTTTACAGAGTGAAACTGCCTGCCTGATACTGTTGCCTAGTTAAGGCTACTTCAGGAAGAAACTGCAATACACAGAGTCTGGAAGCAATTGGGTCCTGCTCAGAGATGAGCTTTCTACTTGTGCATTTGTGTAGAAACCTCAAAATATCTTTTGAGTTACTATGTTGGAGACATAGCCTAAAGAGAAGAAATCATGTTGCAGTCTGATTCTCTGCCTAGCTTTATATATCCAGGCTGTTTGAAATGCTCTGCTTTGAGTCAGTAATTCTTAACTGCATCCAGTTTTCTTCCATTTTTTTCCTCCTTGTTTTAAGCTTTTCTGATGCATCAGTTACACTTGTAACTTGGAAGACTTGATGCATTGTAATTAGCACTTTAAACTTGCTTGCAGTCGTGAGAGGTTGACACCGCTGCTCCAGGTTATGTTAGGAATTCAAAACACTTGTTAAAATAATTTAACCAAATACAGATTTAATCCAGGAAATGATTTAAGGAACTGAAGCATTAAGGCAGTGTTTTGATGACTTATTCCAACCTGTTGCACTTGCATTATCAATAACAAATGAATTAATGTATAAATTAATAGTTTATTCTAATTAATAAAATTAATAATATTCTAACTTTTGTCCTGGATTTTTGCCAGACGAGGTTTGGGGGTTGTAGTTTCCTTTAAACTAGTGTCTGACATACATTCTGAGAGATGGTGCCTCTTGTCTTGCTCCTTCATCACTGAGGCTGAACTTGAAAGCTAGAGCATGCTTGCTAACTACTTGACTTTTCTAGTAGGATCCAAACCCACCCTGAAAGCTGTTCTTCCAGCAAATGAGTTTCCCGTGATCTCATACAGAATGTAGAAAACAGATTGACATTTCTATGGTTCACCTCCTTTTCTTTAAACAGATTTTGTTGGTATAGTGTGCTTAAAGCCTGCTCTGGAAGAGGTAATCGTGAAAAGGTGGATTATTTTGATGCTGCCTGCTGAGTTATCTTTCTGCATTTGCTGGTATGACCAAGAAGTATTGCATCTCTTTGAATGGAAATATTTGATTGTTACCATTCAGAGGAAATTATTATTGTAGTCCAATTTGGTATAAGCATCACAAAATTTATTAGAAATTATGATCCTTTTCACTACTCTGCATAAATATGACTTTTTAGTATCACCTTCTTTAACACTAAGGATTCAGTCACTGTAAATTTAGGGACAAGACCAGTCCTGAATGCTAGGAATGTGGGGGATAAATGCAATTAAGTAGGAGCAAACAAAAATCTGACCTAGTGTAAGATGTGAGCAAATCAGAATAACCTCACTTCTGTATACTGAGATTAAAAATAAAGATGCCAATTTTTATTTTTAGATCTGAATTTGGATGCTGGATCTGGCCATGATACATGTGGAGAAACGTCATCTGAAAGTTACAGTTCTCCTTCTAGTCCACAACATGATGGGAGGGAAAGCTTTGACAGTGAAGAAGAAAAAGACAGAGGTTGTATTTATGGATAATGTGCATGAAAGTTTTTATTCCTAGATTGATGTCTTTCTTGTATTAATTGTAGTTATTTTTATTAGCTGCTTTTATTTCTGAATTAGCCACAGAACACATTTTGCTTTGTGGGTTTTGTGATGGGCAGTTTGAAGGCTTCTAGCAAGATTGTTTAAATACCACTTAGATAACTACATACATGTAGTAATTTTCTGGCCTCAGTGACATAGCTCTCTTGAGAAATTTCAGGAGTACAATAATGGGAAAAGCTTTTGCATGAAAGGGACTGGCTTTATATCAAATTGTGTGTGGCATGTCTGAAAGGTCCTTCTTTTTGTACTGAGAGTTTATTTTCCCACTCTGTCCATATTTGAGTAAGCTATGTTAATGTCTTTCTAGGTAGTTGCAAATTCATGATTTGGTCTGTGTCCTACTCTAAACATTTGCAGATACACACAAGTCAAAGACACAGTAGCTAGTTGGGCATGTTGATATAGGTGAGTGATGGAGATTGACTTAGCTTGATTTGGATGAATGAAAATAATTTCAGTTATTATAATTCAGGAGGACATAGCTATCATCTATGTCATCAAACTTAGGAAGTTTTATATGGGTAAATGAGTCCAGGGCATGATTCTCTATTGTTTCAGATTTGTTCTTCTGACTGACAAATGCTTTTGTTTCTACAGATACAGACAGCAATTCTGAAGACTCTGGGAATCAAAATACAACCAGGTTTACAGGCTACAGTGCTGTCAGTTCATCAAGCATGAACAAATCTTGTGCTCAGATCTCTTCAGCGAATAATGAAAATGGAAGCCTTTCAGAAGATCCTTTGAATGCAAAATTTCAACATATTTCCTTCATGCCTGCCTTACACTGTGTGATGCACAGCGCTGCCCAAAAGCCTGAAGCAGTAGTCCCGCCACCTATATCTGCAGATGGTAAAACAATGGGAATGCTTGTTACCACGCCTGTTGCTGTCTCACCAGTGAGAGAGTCTGCAAATTCACCTCCTGGTGGAATGGGCCCAGTGACTTCTGGTGAACCTGAGAAACGCCTTGAGCTGATGACATCCCCTTTGCCAGTCCCATCCACTTTTCTTCCACACTCTGTCCAGCCTGGTAGCCCTGCTTTGCATTTGGCAATACATAGATTGAAAATGCCCTCTCCACAGGGATTATCAGAAAGTTGCACAGTTAATGGACCACAGCAGCCGACAGGAAGCTTAAGTATTGGATCACCAAATACTGCCTTTATCCCAGTCCACAATCCGGGTAGTTTCCCTGGATCCCCAGTTCCTACTACAGATCCCATCACAAAACCTGCATCCCAGGTGGTAGGACTGAATCAAATGGTGCCTCACATTGAGGGAAACCCAGGAGCAATCCCTCAGCCTACCAATCTAAAGGTAGTTCTTCCAGCAGCTGGTCTTTCCACAGCAGCACCACCACCTCCACCAGCTTCGTATGCTTTGCCAGGCAGTCCTCATGCTACCAGTGTGTTGCCCAATCAGAATACAAATGTGCTAAACACTGTAGCAACTTCCTCACCACCTCAGTCAGCTGGTTTAGGTGTTGGTCAGGTCCAGTCCACTGTTCCTCCTGCAATACCTACGCATACACCAGGCCCTGCCCCTAGCCCAAGCCCTGCTTTAACACACAGCACTGCACAGAGTGACAGCACATCCTACATAAATGCTGTTGGAAATAATAATACTAATGGGACAATGTTGCCTGCACAGCAGCTGGGCTCTGGTCCTTGTGGTTCTTGCGGACGTAGGTGTAGCTGTGGGACCAATGGAAGCCTTCAGATTAATAGCTATTTTTATCATAACCCACTTCATGGACAAGTCTACAGAGTTCCATCTTTCTTCACTCTGCCATCACTTTGCAATGGCAGCTACCTCAATCAAGCACATCAAAGCAATGGAACACAACTTCCTTTCTTCCTGCCTCAGTCTCCATATGCAAATGGGCTTATGCATGACCCAGTAATGGGGAGCCAAGCCAACTATGGTATGCAGCAGATGGCAGGATTTGGGAGGTTCTATCCTGTATATCCAGCACCTAACGTAGTTGCCAACACAAATGGGTCAGGACCCAAGAAGAATGGGAACGTTTCATGTTACAATTGTGGTGTAAGTGGACACTATGCGCAAGACTGTAAGCAGTCATCCATGGAGGCCAGTCAACAAGGTAATCATGATAACTCCCAGCGGACTTGCTTTTGAGTTTAGCAGTTTCTCTTTACCTTTCTGAACATGTTGTTTCTGATCTTGCAGAAAGGTGTGCGTGTGTATGTTTTGTGTAAATGGTTGTGCATTAGTGACCTGCTCTAAAACTGCAAAGTATCTTATCTCTGCCTGAAAATTTTGTAGACCAGTACAAAGGAACGGGGTTCACAGTGTGAAGTTGCAAATGGGTGTGATTTACATCTGAAAGTCAAACTATATCAGTCCTAAATCAATTCTTTTTTCACTGTCTTGTTTTTGGCATTGTGTTGAGGTTTGCATGTTGTTTCAATTTTTCCATTCCTGTTCAGTGTGTTTTTTGAGATTCATTGGCAAAAAGTAAAAGATAATATCTGTCTATGATACAGATGGACTTGGACTCTTAAAACTTGTGAGAATTTTAAAAAAAAAACAAAAAAAACCCCAACAAACTGCCCATTTGATAATTTAACTATTTTAAAGCTTACCTTTGCACAATCAGCCATACTTCTGTGCCCCATCACGCAATATATGAAATGAAACATGCTTTAACTATTCAGACAAGTTGCAGCAAAAAGGCAGAAACCAATTGGAACTAGAAATCAAAGGAGTAGCTTCAGTCTTATATGATATTTCTCTCTTTGTCCAGAAGACTGGGGAAAACACAGTGTTTACATAAAGCACGAACTATCTTTGATTCTTTGCCTGTGCCCATTCTGATGTTACTTGTTTGGTCAGACTGGAAAAGGAAAGGTGAACATTGGTGGAGGTCGTCTTTTCTTTGCTTTTTTCCCAGTAGCTGTAAAGTCCTATATCTACAGTCTCTCTTTTTTTTTTTTTTTTTTTTTCTTTTTCTTTCCTTGAAGTTTTAGCAAGCAGGTGAAAGAAAATAGTACAAAATCTTAGGACCTACTTTAAAAGAGCTGGAGGATGATAGAGTCTTTTGAAGAGCATGCCCATTTTGATACCTTGTAGTGGTTTTGTAATCCATTTTCATTGTGAGCAGTGACTTAGTAGTTCTCTTTCCTGTTTTAGGCACTTACAGACTGAGATACGCACCTCCCCCTCCCCCTTCCAATGATACCTTGGATTCTGCAGACTGAAACAAGTAAACATTGACTACTTAAACTGAAGCTTGGGAAATTGGGGGAAGGTGTGTGTGGGAGGGGGAGGGTTGGTCTTGTGTTTGGGGACATTCCCAGTTTTATATTCTTTTGGAGTTTTTCATTGCTTTTGCACCTCTGTTCCACACAAGAGAAGAAAGCCGAGTTTCTGGTCTCCTGGTTCCACAAAAGGCTTGTGTAATGCATGTAATTCAAACACACAGCCAAACAATCAAAAAAAGCATTCAAACCATGCTTTTGCACTGAAGACTTGAGACATGTGCAATGTTTACTGCATTTAACAAAAAAAGTCCTCTGACCTCTGACATCATGGTGGAGCAGCCATATGGTGAAAGAAGAAACTTGGTCATGTTCCCCGTCACAATCTTCTCCCCTACCTCCCTGTTCTCCTTGTGCTGCTGTTTTATTTTCTTTTCCTGTTTGTCCATGTGGATTAGTTGGACTTGCATGAGTGTTTAGCAATTCATACAGACCCTGCCCATACTCTAAATTAATGCTCATGAATTGAGGGGAGATGTTCAAACGTCCTGTTAGGAGAGTCCAAAGGAACACGTGATACTGTGTGTCTACTATACCTGATAATAGTACATATACACAGCTCTTTAGAGTCCCAAATAAATGAAAATACATAGAGCAGGAAGGGGCTGAAACTGTGTGGAGTGGGAGAGATTTAGAAAAATGAATGAGCTTAAATCAACAATTTTTTTTTCCTTCATTGTAGCTTTTTGGCCTGTATGTTCAGCAACAAAGGTGAAAAAAAAATGGTATGAATGTTATGCTCAGTGTGTTTGAATTTGTAATGAAAGTGGACAGCAATTTTTTCCTTTTTTAAAGCTATTCTACATCATGTCAACACAGAACAAACATTACTTGGTTGAATATTTTTTCCTAAACTATTACAGTGTTGCATTGTACTTAGAATGTAAATGTTTTATTTCAAACTGAACAAAAGCTATGGTTTTCTACAGAATAGTCAGGTATTAGTATTAGAACCTGTCTACCAAATAGCAAAGTCACTATTTTGTAACAATTTACCACTATGCGTAATTACAGTATAATGTGAAAGACTGAAATGCGTGTTAAGATGGTATTAATCATGTCAGTATCATGAGTAAGTTTAATGCTGCTGTATTTTTTATTTTATTTTTAAAAGCCAATATATGTACTAAATTGCTTCCAGGTAATATTTGATTTCCTAAAGTGCACTGAGGTTATCTGGAAGATGAGTGTATTTTTTGACTGCTGCATTCAACACCGATGAACAATTACCACTATATATCCATAGGGTTTGGCATTCCTCACAGTTCATGGCAAAACTGTTTTTTCTTAAAATGAGACCTGGTGTCCAATAGAGGGATGAAATAAAACAAATTTTTCGTTCTGCTGTCTAATAAATTGCTAAACAAACAAAAAACTTGAAGGAAAAAAAAGCTTGATTACTACATTACTTCATAAGTAGCATTTATATTTATAGCACCAGTGTACATTTTGAAACTTTTTTTGTGGAGTGGGGGGGAGCGGGGAGGGAAGTAGATGAAAGCTTTAATTTAAAAAAAAAAAAAAAAAGTTTAAGTAGTAAATTAAAATTATTTTGATTAAAATTTTTATTTGATCTGGGTATTTTTGGACCACTTGAAATAAATGAACTGCGTTTGAGTTGAAGTGAGGGTGTTAAACCACCAGTGGACTTGTATTGTGAATTACCTGCCAGTTGTACTTTATGGAATTATTTTATGATTTAAAATACTGTACTGTAAATAGGAGGTATGTTACCTTCTCTTTATTTGTATGTTTACCATATACTTTGATATTTGAAATGTACTGGAAAGGTCACTTATATTTCTAGAAGAGATTGGATTTTATGCAACCTTTTTCCTTGAATTAACAGCAATAAAAAAAAAAAAAAAGGTAAAAAAAAAAAAAAAAAAGTACTGTCCTTTATCACGGAGAACAATGAAGTGTGATGCTCTGCCTCTGTGTATAGGGATGGGATCACAGCAGGTTTTGGAAAGCTACCCTTTCAGTTGGAATCTGTTACTTTTAAGGCAAAACTGAGAGTATTTGACTTACGGTAAGAGTTGTGTGTCTGAACTCAGGATACTGTCTCCCGATTTAAACTTCTTGAAGATAGATGGATCTCTGGAGAAAAAGAGGATGACCTTATCTGGTAGACCCAGGACTTTGACTAGCTCATTCAGAACAGTTAAGCCTGTCTTGTATTCTTATGGCTCCTGGATTTGGGCTAAAACCTGGTTTAAATACGAGGGGTTTTTGACTGCAGCACAGATAGTGTGTGTACTAGTCATGTAGTAACTGGAAAGTGAGATCTTTCTATCTGCTAAAACAGATGAAAAGACAACAGGAGTTGCCAGGAGTAAGGAAGAAGCTTAGAAATGTATGGATTTACAGCTGCGGGGTCTGGTGTGAATGTAGTACCTGAATGTGCCTGACTGAAAGAGAAGAGTATATTTACTCTTGTCACCTCACTTCAGTGTACAGACAGTGCTTTTACTTCCTACTGCTTTGCAGCAGCTTATCTACAGAGCTGAGGACCACAGACTGTCTTAAATCCTTATCCCACTTTACTCCCCAAAACAACCTCCTTCCTGAGAAGCCAACTAACATGATAAGGCTCAAAGTAGCCAATGAACTCAACCTCTTTTTGTCAGGCATCTCCTGGGGGGGTATTGAACCAAGGTGTCACACAGATGTCATCTTAGAGATTCCCTTTCTGCAGGTTTCTTTTGTCCCCTCTCTGGACCCAAGGGAGTGCACACACCTGTCCAAGGAATATATGAATTATTGTATCATTCTGAAAATACAATCTGCTACTTACATTTCCATCAATGCTGCAAGTAATGCTGATTTAATAGATCCTGGTTGGATTTTTCAATTCAAAAATTTAAAAATGCATGTCTTCCAGCACAGCAAGCAGTATAAAATGCCTCATTCTTCTGATGTGTGTTTTGCTGGAGGCCTAACAACAGTTATACCTAGCAGTCCTCCTTGGCCACACCACCTGCTACCTGGGCAATTGGTTCAACTACAACTGCAGTTCAAGATCTTTCCCACTGAAAGGCTTAGAAACAGTTGGGTGCCCTAAAGATAAATGAGAAAATCCCACTAACTGGTTGGCCTGGGCAGCTATGCAAGCTGTCCAGGAGTTACTCCTGAGTACTGCACTGCTCCTGGTTTGCATTGCTTGATGCAGTGCTGTTGCAGCTGGACACCCACAGTTTGTACAAACCATTTGGTTCCTAAAGCTGGAATTAAAAACAAACAGCGTGATGATGCACTCTGCTTGCTTATGAGTGAACAGATGGCCTCATTTTCCCAGCTTAAATGACCTTAGGAGGGCAGTGAAGGTCTTGATTTGGCTGATTCTACTGGAGAGGTGAAGGAACAGAGGTCATATGTGTCATACAAAGGTAGGTGGAAAGTAAAAGGTGCAGAGAGGTATGCTGAGAACTGCAAAATTTGATCAGTGCTAAGCTTCTTCAGTTGGAAAGAGGGAAGTACCATTGTTACTTGCTTCAATTTTGCTAATGGCTGCCGCTAGAGGTGTGCTGACCTGAGCCTCTTGCAGCTCCTCCTGAGATAAGGTGTCCTGAATTTTGTGTGCATAAAAAAGCAGCTTTGACCAATAATGCTTCTTGCTCAGGGCTGGTAACCATGGCTGTGACAATTAGGTACAGTATACATATAAAGGGTATGAGGACTTCACTTGTGTTTGTGAGGAGGAAGAGCTGTCCTAAAGGCATTGCTGAGTTTATACTAGAACTCAAGTGCCGTCTCGGTTATGTGGACAGGTGCCAGGTACTAACCTATAGTCCTGTGCTCTTGTAACAATGGAGGAAGGAAAAGCACATCTGAAAGCGTTATTGCAGAGAGAGTGTGCTGCTTCTCTACCCACGGCTCTTCTATGCCTGAGTTGCTAATCAGGGCAAACAAACAGGGTGCTAGTTGTGATCCAGCCTTTGAGCTAACAGCAGCAAGACTGTTGTGTTCCTGAACCTAGGTAAGCTGTACATTGGAGAAGAGTAGAGATCAAATGTATGAACAGTGGTATTTGGTCAGCCCAAAAGTCCACGTAGGTCTGCAGCCTGTCTCCAGCAACGATCAGGAGCAGCTATTTCAGAGGAAAGTACTTTAATACAAAGGAGAGGGGGAAAAAAAGGAAGAAAGAAAGTGGTAATTATTGCAGACATGTTGCCTGGCAGAATAAAATGAGTCTGAAGTTCATCCTCACAATAGGTGGCAGCATAACTCTGCCAGTGGAACATATGGGAACTTCTAAGGTACCAAGTCACATGCTTCAGTTTAATTTGGTTTTAGCACCTTTGTGCCATCTAATTAAGCTTACTTGGGGGATTTTTTTTACTCTGATTTTGTAATATTAGTTTCTGTAGCTTTTTCTTATGTTTATATATTTTCTTACATGAATCATAGAATCGCAGAATGTTAGGGTTTGGAAGGGACCTCGAAAGATCATCTAGTCCAACCCCTCTGCTAGAGCAGGATCACCTAGAGCAGGTCAGACAGGAGAATACCTGAATTGTCTCTTTAAATAAAAAAAAAAAAAAAAAAAAAATCACCAAAAAAACCAACAAAACAACCCAACAAAACAAAAAAAACCACCCTCAAACCCGAAAAGGCATGCAAAATGCACATCTAAAATATTAACTACCTAGAGCTAAAATAGACCAGGTCTCATAGTGAACACTGAAGACCCACAAAATTGGAGCCAAATGTGGAAGCTGTGTCTTAAAAACTACTGAGCATTAAAATGGTTCTAGACATTCATACAAGGAATGCTTTCTGAGGATGATATAGCTTCTTTTGCAACGCAGAATAATTTCCGAGGGAGTTTAGGTATCTTTCAGGATAATGTCTGTCATATCTCTCTCTGCTTAGTCTGAAGGTTCACAGATCAGATATTTATCTGGAATATCTCATGCTCTGAAACATATTACCCAAGAAACAGAACATAATAAAGCCATTATTTTTTACATTGATACATGCTCACTGACTAGTGTAAAGGGTCACTGTTGTGTGGATGAGTCAATGAAACAATGTACAAAAGCATAGGCTGAAAATTTTGCTGAACTTAGTGAAAGCATAGAATAGGTGTACCTTAATCATTACTGCAATCATTTTAGAAACCTTCTCTTTGATGTAAAATGTCCATTTTTTTATTGACTTCTAAAGAATGTTTTTTCCTGAGAACGAGGATGTTGATGACTAGTACAAAGTTAACAATTAGCTCCTACTGATGCTAATTGGTGCAACTACAAAAACATGTGGCTTATTGCTTAAAAAATGTACTTGAAACTTAAGTTTGCTGTTAAAGTACTAGTTAGGGACTTCTCAGGAAAAAAAAAGTATTATGCATAACAAAATATCACTTATGTAAGAAAATACGACATTAAAATAGTCTTATTTTACATCATTTGTAGTTTGAAAGTTTAAACCACAACTATTTCAACAGCGTCAGATTTTTTTCACGTTTTGACTGAAACTAAGTTTTGAAACTGATGGCACATCTAGGGAGTCAATATAACATATAAAAGTAATTGTGTTGCTATCAAAATGCTATTTCCTTTTTTTTTAAAGGTGTTTTTACAGGATATGCACATGCCCTAGCAAAACAGCAGACAGTTTAGCAGTGGCAAGACATGGATGAAACCACCGTGGGACTTAGTTTAATTGCTCCTTAAATACCAGATTGGCTCTGAGGTGCCTATTTACAAGGATTTCTAGGTATTTCAAACTAAGCATGTAAATCTTTACACAGGAAATAAAAATCATGAATGAAAAGATCAGTAATGTGAGGAGGGGAGAGGAAGGGAAGGCAACATCAACACAAAAAAAAAATACCAACAGGCATTGGGATGTGCTTGAGATAAGACAATTTTTACCCATCACTCAATTTTTTACTGCAGTTCAGATCTGTTTCATAGCAAAGAACTTCAAAAAGCAGCTGCATCTCTTTGGTACAAAACTAGCTGAATTCTGCATTCCACCACATGCAGCTGGCCACATCAGACACCTAACAGAGGAGATGGATGCTTCCAGCACTTTGTAAGGCTAAGTTACGCGGACTTGGAAGAGACTATAACAACATATTTAAAATCTTACGGTGTTCATAATTCTTAGGGATACGCAAAGTTGTCGGCTCACTAACACCCTTTAGAGTGTTGTCTCCATTTGATTTGTTTTCCCATTTTAATGTGTTTGCCTTTTTTTTTTTAATTTTCCTCTTGCCTTTGCCCTGATTAGTCTTTTGAAGTCTCTTACATGCATGCTAGAACCATGCATGTGGTGGAGGGCCATTTGAAATGCTTTAATCCATGGTATGCAAACTCCCAAACGATAATACTAGAAACTTGCTAATCCAAAATAAAATAGCCTGTGCAAGGGGGTAACTATTTCAGCATAAGCCTGTGCCAGTACCTGCCATTGGGAAGGTAGCTAAATGGGAGCTGGAGCTTATCATTGCACTTTGAAACCATCACATTTTTCTTCCTTTCTAAGGAAGGACGTCTGATTTCTAGCATATTTTCAGGTGGAGGAGGCAAGGAACGGAATGTTGATTTCGAATTAGACAGGAAAACAAATGTGCTTGGCTACTCTACAACTCAAGTGTGATGCCTAAAGGCTGTCATACCTCCAGCACCACTGCAGAGAGCAGCTACCCCAAGACATGACATCTGTCACTTTGTCCAAGCCAGAGCTGTCTGGCAAAGTTGTTAGAGACTTAGGATAGTGCTTTCCTCAGTTTTGTTCTTGATCATGGAAGAGACTACTGTACTGCCTTTAATGCTGTCTATTGACAGCAGGTTCCTAATGCCAGTGCCTACATGGGACATCCAGAGGGACAGTGCTGTGCTTTTCCATTGCCTATCGCAGACCTGGCAGGTTTGCAGAAACAGGACGGTTATCTCATGATTGGCACTCTGCCTTCTGGATAAGGACAAAGGGACCACTGTCCAAAACCTGGCAGACAATGTTAAAGAAAGATGTTCAATTTCTGAAGTTTTTTTCAGGCACCTGGGTGCTCTATGTTTTAATCTACACCAGTGGCCTGCCCTGACCTCCCTGCTCTTCCCAGAGCACCTCAGATCAACTAGGGCAGGGGAATGCCTCCTCCTGGCCAGTGCCAGGTGATGTGCACAGTAGCTAGATAGCTTTAAAGCAAGTTTTGGTTTGTACGTGGATAGGGGTATGTAACACGCTGCACATGACAGCAGAGGAGTGGGGGCTGCGATTAGGAGCCATGGGGGACCAGGACTGCACAGTGGTGGTCTGTACCGCAGAAGCTTCATTCCCAAACTTCAATCATGTCTGCTTTCTGTTCAATTTTAAAAGCAAAAACCTTCCTAGCCAATAGTCTTCTCTCAAGCAAGTACAACAAGGGTTCAGACAGAGTAGGTCAGAGACCAACAGTACCAATGGTGTGTATGGCAAGAGTATGAGCACCTAGAGAGTTTAATAATTTATTTGGGTCCTTAGTGTTTCTCACTCTTCCCAAAACCTTCTTGATTAATGCCTTAAAGATGTGCATATCTTTAACCAGTTTTAGATAACTTCCACTCACCCCCTATTTTTCAGCCTGCCTTTGTTTGGAAATGTATCTAGTTTCTGGTTGAACTCTTTAAAGCTGCTTACTTGTATGATGGACATGGGTGATGTATCCCATATGCTCACTTCCCTTTGGTCAGTGAGCTCTTCCCATCTCTGTCTCTGATGGAGGGACATGCCAGGCTCCTCCTGTTGCCACTTGAAAGCTGGGAAGTGTCCTTGGTTCTTTAATAAAATTAAATAAAATTATTTTCACTTCAAGTGTTCTTTCGCTTGAGCTATACACAGCATTGCTTTGCTCTGCTTAGGTGTTTGCATATCATGCTGTAATTGTTTCATGTGTGCCAGGATATTATTTTTACAGCTGATACAAGGAAACATGAGAATTTAAAGGCAGGAGATGGAGTGATGGCAGGGGAGCCACTGCAGCTGTCTGTGCCATCCCCATCTGGTAAGCAAGCCATGCTTCACAGATCCACCATGCAAAGCACCAGTGGTCTGTTTTTTTGATAAAGGACAAGGTAAAAACAAGCCAAAGATAATGGAAAAATGAACAACTGGCATCGTAAGGGCCTTGGGAGCACTACCAGGCCTTAAGGAGCCTGCCCAGCCTCCCATGGGGCTCCACCCACCTTGGCCTGAGCCCAGCAGCCCCAGCTCAGCTCAGCCAGGGGCTTTGATGCCTTCTGGAGTGATACTGTCCGTGTGCCTCATCCTGGCTAATTGCTGGACAGGTCTTCACAGGTGGGTCTCAGACCCATGTTGTAGGTGCCCACCCTCTCCTGCTGGATGCCTTGAGTGGACCATGGACCCGTTCTATCACTGCATCTGGGGCTGTTGATAGACCTGTGTCCAGCTGCTAGCTCTGCTGGGGGGCTGTGTAGCAGCTGGGGTCACCTTTGCTCATGGGGCAGCCTTGCTCTCCTGCAGGCACCTGGCAAGCGTGGTCCAGTGTCTTGCAAATCTCACCTCTTCATTTCACACCATGTCCCTTCTGCAACGTACTGTCTGAAAACCCCTTCCAGGTAGGTAATGGTTTCCTTCTTACTGGTTCTGTATCAGCTATGGACCAAAGGACAGTGTGTGGCAAGTGAAAAGAAAGATGCAGGTCATCCAGTTTGCAGAAGACACCATTTTAAGTGCTTGATAACTGCAGTAAAACTGAAGAGTAAAACACAACTGCGGAGAAGGAAGAAGAGGTGCAAAGAATCAGACTCCAGATATTAGTGTCACTAAGAATTGTTTATTTAAGGCTGGCTCAGGTTCAGACTCGGTCCCAGGTATTCTTGAACTAATTTCTGTTATGCAATACATGGAAAGCCAAAGCATCATGGTGTTGACTGAGCCAGCTGTGGCTCTGCAGTGAAGCAAGCAGGGCTTTTCAGCTACCCTTTTATGAAGTATTTTTGCAGCAGTGCAGAAACCATTAAACTGTGTGGCTCTAGATTTCACCACTCGTTTGAGACCTATTAAAATAAGGTATCACATAGGGCACCTAAGGCAGCAAGGACAGGTAAAAGGGCAGATTTTTCTACAGACCATCATTGCTTTACCAGAGAAAGCAAAATAAATTTCTTTAATTTACAAATACCATAATCTCAGCTAAAAACTCATTTGTCACAGCCTGTCAATGCTCACGGTATAAAATGTCACTTTTCCCTCCCTAAGACAAAGAACAGCAATAATCCTGTAGTGCTGCTTTACACATGTGAATGCAAATGCATTTTGAGTGAAGGTTGGTTTATTGCCTTAGATGTTTCAAGCCTATGGGCTGTTTGTTCCCAGTCAAGGGTTTTGCCTGCCCTTTGTTTTATCTATTAAAAGCAGAGCAGCTCCAGCCAGGCTCTCAGGGGTGAGGTGTGCAGATAGCACATGGGAGGACCAATTTGGCCTCAGCTGGGCACAATTACCCAAAGGAAAGACAAGGCCGTTGCTGCCTTGATGGCCATTCCCCTTGTGCCGCTTCTATTCAGTCTTCTCTCACCTCATTTTTGGCCTCAGATCCTACTGTGCTGCCACCTCCCATGTTATCCTTTCTACCTGTTTGTTTCCAGGGAGGAATGAAAACAGATGCAAAATCCTCACTAGAGGTCTACAACTAAGTGTGTTGGACAATACTTTCTCTTCTCCAGTTACACCATTTTCCTGTCATTTCCTTCCCTTTCATCCCCTTGTGAATGCTGTACTCTGCTCTTTGTCTGCCTCAGTTCATCCACAAAGACCTTGCTCTAGCCTGTTTCTTTGAACTTCACTGGATGTATGTTATTTCTCAGAGCAATCTTTTTATTCATGTATGTATTTTTATTGTGTTGTTTAATTTAGCATTGTGTTATGTTAGGATGATATAATGTTTTGTCTCAAAGAGCTTTAAAAGTTCAGAAAATGTAATTAGGGAAAAGCTTGCTTTACAGATTAATTTTCTTCTGAGCATCAAGCAGATTAGTCTTGTCTGTTTACACATGGTGAGCATCAGTAGGGTGTTGAGGACTATGCGTGTCCAGGGCACAGGGTGTTGGACAGGAGCATAGTTGTGGCTTCTGTCCCTCATGGGTTTTAAGTAAAAATTATAGTGCAGGTGAGGTGGTAGCTTTGGTGGCCACCAAAGTGGCTGGCAGAAGGATGGTTGACCTTTACTCTAACAGGGCATGAGGTGGAAGGTGTATGTGTATTCAGGATGCTTCTGCTGCTCAAGAGACCTGGTTGGGAATGCTTCTCCTTTCCTCTACAATTTCATGTCCTCCTGATGAAATGCCAGCTGAAAACAGAACAACAGTAAAAGCTTCCAGATGAACGTAAACAGACAAATCACAAGCTAAGAAACACTGATGGCCTCTCATTCCCACCACTGATACATCCAAGTGCTCTCCATAAGCATGTGAAGCAAGATCTGTGGGACATTCCCCTACTAGGTTCATGACTATTCTTTAATGAGTTGCTATCTTTCCTGTCCTACTTAATACTGTATCTTTTATTGTTGTAGGCAGGGAGACTGATTCAGTAGCCCACACACAGAGGTCTAGCATCATTTGAGAAACCTTGTCACACCCCAGTGGGCATGCCTCCTGTATACATGTCTCCTATATGTCTTGAGCCTTATTTTCTGTCCCTGTATTGATGCCACAAGTAGCTGTGGGTGGCTCAGGTGGCAGTGAGACTCCTAGGTGCAGGCAGCTGAAGAAGGCTCTTGCCGTATGGCCTTTACAGTGAGAGCAATGGGCAAAATTAGCAATTTTCAATTGATTATCAATTAACAATTTTCATCAATTTTCCCCCTCTGTTGTTCTAGCTACAAGTGAAATTGCATCCAAATGGAGAGGACACTGACTGGACTCTGACAGCCAAGCTTGGCGCTAGTGCTTCTGATGGGACTTCTTTCTCCCCTGGTGCTGTGCACTTCCCTTCTCTTTCACTTCTTCCTTCATTCTGAGCATGTCCCTTGTGAGAATATCCATGCAGCCACAGGCCTCCCTGTCCCACTCAGAGGGAAAGCTGTCCTGTTTTGTGAGTACCCATCTGTGAGAATGTTTGTGGCACGGGGCTTTATTCCTTCTCTTTTTAAGCTTACAGACAATGCCTCAAGGATGTAGCTACGGTATGTAGAAGCGTCCTAGAAATCACTATCTGGGCACTTAAGAATTCTCTATATAATTATTTTCATCCCTCCATGAAACACAGTGATGCTTTTGTCCCCTATTGCACTGATTGTAAACAGTGATATGAAGCTGAAGGCATAAATCATATTGTCTGTAGCAGGCATTTCTCTGGGAGAAATATGGGCAACCGGATTTAGGAGCTCAGAGCTATGTCCATGCTCCTAAAACAGTCTTGTTCTCTGACCATGGGATGGAGTGCACAGCAACACTCCACGCCACACAGCTGACCCCTCTGTCCCAAGGTGTATGATGCCTCTCCATGATGTCTTTTGGGCCTCCGCCCAGCATATCGCTGGCACCACTGCCTGGGCAGGTGCAGCTGGGCTCTGGCAGGGTGATGCTGCAGCATGTGCTGGTGATGGACATGGGTCCTCTGTGCAACTCTTGGACCCATGTAGGTATATCCCTTAGTCCTGAATGTAATCAGGTGGGTGGGAAAGTCAGGGAAGGAAAGGGGGGGACGAAAGCACCCAAGTTAGATGTCAAATGCAAGTTTAAGAAAGAGCATGAATTCCATCTTTCAGAGCAAAATGAAAAAGCACCAATGAATTACTCTATAGGCAATAAGGAGAAATTTCTGGATCAGTAGTCCTTGTCCTTACAGTAGTTTTCAGCTTTCCAGACATCAGCTGGGAATATCATACTGCTGTGACAAGCAGGTCTTGGAAATTCTCGACGTTTGTAGGAGACAACTTCTTGCCACAGGTACTCAGTGAGTCAACTAGGAAGTATGTCCTCCTGGACTTGCTATTTGTGAATACAGAAGGACTCCTGGAGGATGTGACAGTAGGTGGCTGTCTTTGCCATGGTGATTATGAAATGGTTGAGTTTAAATTTTTCAGTTTAATGTAGAAAAAGGACGTCAGAGTTGCTACCCTGTGGTTCAGGAGAGTGAACTTTAAGATACTCAGGGAGCTATTTATCAGAGTACCTTGGGAATCTGCTTTTGAGGGCTTAGAAATCTATGAGTGATGGTCGGTTTTTAAGAACCACAGGACCAGGCAGTTCCACTGTGTCATAAGTCAGCATTGCAGAAAGCAATTGGAAAGTGGAGCGAGTAAGCAAGGATGACAGGCTGTGTGAGCTTGGTTGGCCGAAAATAGAAGGCAATGTTAGCCCTTGCTGTGCACAGCCTTCCTTAATGTGGAAATGAGTACAATATTAATTGGCTTAATTTCTGTACTGCCTCCAGTCTGCCTTGCAGAGGGGGTTTAATGCTTTTACTCATGGCATTTGCTCCTACAAGTCCTCAGTTGGTGATTTTGTGAGCAGGAGCCTCAGCTTTCATTTGCTTCCCATTCAGGGTCCCTTCACCAGAGTAATGTCCCCACTGCCAGTGCCACTTCCTTGGCTGCATGTGGTCCTTTTGCCAAACCCTGACGTTTTTTTTTTTTTTTGGTTAACATCAGAATGGAGCTGCAGAATAATTGCTCTTTCACTTTCCTCTTAAATAGGCCATGCTGCTCGGCTGCATAAATGTTCTCTCATGCATCTTGTCAAGCCTGGCTAACAGGCTTCTTTAGAGGGGAAAAAAACCTAAAACTTTTCTTCCTTGTGGACTGCCCCTGCTCTGTGTGACAGCCAGCAATTGGCCCCAAAGGATGAATACTAAGCAACTTTGCTAAGGTGCAATTCAGCTATAAGACATCCCATATATCCGGGGCTGTACTGAAAGACCTTGAGGGCGGGGGAACTGAAGCCAGGGAGGAAGGTCATCTTGGCAGCTCCACCCTGCTCAAGCACTTGGCCTAAAGACAAAGCTGGTTTTTTGCCACTAGTGTGCAAATCCCAGTGACGTGGGAGGACAAGCTACAGATGCAAGTAAGTTTCCTCCGGAATTAAAGATTTTGCTGTCAAACTATTCAAAAGGAAACATGCCGAGGCTGAAGTCTGCTGGCGTGCACTGGCTCCTGCTCTGCATGCCTCAGCTCGCCTCAAATCTGAAGGGAGGAAGGGAGCCCTGGGGGAAAGATGGAGAGGAGCAAGACAGGCTTTGCAAAGGCAGCCACAGTGCCCTTGCCCTGCTTCTCCTTGTCTGCCTGCCCAGAGGCAAATATGATCATCTCAAATTCAGTAAGATTTGGCCATGGACCGTGCAAAGCTCTGACTCTACCATGGAACAGTTTTCACTGCTTGATGAAGTACTTGCTGCAGAGATCACACAACTGACCATGTTTAATAATGTTTACACAATAGAATTTTTTTTCAGAATGGAAGTTTGCTCAGCCTTCGGTTCTGGTTGGCTTTTATTGTGATGTTTTTCCAATGTACAGAGACCACCCTGAAGGAAATGTGTGTGGAAGACTGGACCATGTGCCTTGCTGGGCTGAAGCCCATGTCATTCTCACAGAGCCAAGGTGGAGCTTGTTATCAAAAAAATAAAGGTATAAGTCAGACCATGGGGAAAAATGAAGCACATGGAAGGGGGAAGATACTCATGGAAATAGCACTCATGCCTGGAGGGGTGAGGAAAGCAGCATAGGAGAAGCTGCTTGGCTGCCTTGCATGACTGCATATTCAGAGGAAAAAAGGAGTGGCACACGAGTGTGACCTGAGATTGCTGCCACAGGCTGTGCCTTACTCTACAGGCACTGAGGTAAGGGCAAGCTTGTGTTTTGAATTTTAAAATGAAGAGGAATGATGTAGGGACTTAATAGACATTCTGAAACTCCAGTCCAAGACTGCAACTTCTACCATCACCCACAACTCACCATAGAATTCTGTTCCAGACTGCTCTAGCTCTGTTACAGAGGTAATTAGGCTGGATTTTGTCCTGCATCTCTCATTCAAAGGTTGTTCCAGAGCCTCCTTGCTCTGAAAATCAGAAGCCAGATAAGAAGATGGGAGAAGCTACAAGAGGTCAGCTGAAGGATCCTTCTTTGTATCATATGCCCAGCATTAGTCAGTAGCATATTTGAACAGGAAAAGCAAAATCTTTTAAATTATGAGAAGATAGAATATAGCCAAACCAAACTATGGGCCTCTCTGGAAGAAAACACATAGTCTTTGTGAGATCACATCTGAGTGTACCATGTCTGGGTGTAAGGTCCTTAGTACAAGAGAAGCATTGACACACCAGAGCAAGTCCAACAGAAGGATGTGGTGTACCAGAAGAGGATGAAAGAGCTGGGTCAGTCCAGCCTGAAGAAGAAAAGACTGAAAGGAGATCTTATTGCTGTCTGCAACTACCTTACAGGAAATACAGAGACAGGGTTGTCTTGGAAGAGTAAGTTGTGGATGCTGAAAAGCTGCTAGCAGAGGGATTTTCTCAGGTTCTCACAATATTTGGTGAGAGTCTTGCCTTTCTCACCAGTGTTATGAAAAACAGTAGGATGGTTTTTGTAATCTGGACCAACACCTGGTGTTTTGCTAAGTTCTGTTTATGGTACATTGGAGAAATATTTTGAAATGGGTGTTGTAGGACTTTAGCCAATCACCCTAGGAGATGGGTGACCACTGACGAATCGCAGTCATTAATTAATTAAATTTAGTGTTGCTGCATCTCTTTGCTCCCAGTATAAACAGCGACATACAGTGAAAGGATAAGGGGCAGCAAACAGAAGTTACACATAAGAAAATCCCAATTAGGCATTAGGAAACAATTGTCAAAGGGATGGTGGTCAAAATGTCTCCTGCAGATATGTGCAAAACTCTCCCAGACAAAGGCTTGCTCTGACTTTCTCTGTTCTTTGGGTAGAGATTGGGACAGACAGTACTTTTCAAGCTTAGTTATTGTGTGATTCTATGTTTTGTTTATGGGTATGATTTTATGATTTATGATTTTATTTTTTTCATTTATATGTATACCTGTACTTTAGGCAATTACAAGTGTAATCACCATCATACAACACTTCCCATAATAAAAGTCCATTTTCACCTTCTTGTAGTGTTACCAGACAGCATACATTTAGATCGAAATTGTCAGAGAAGCTATTTGTGCAGCATCTTTTCTTTCAGTACGTTCATCTCTTTCCCTTTGCCATTCCAGTTTACATGTTGTAACTATTTCAAAGAACAAGATTTCTGAAAAGTCATGACCAAGAGTCAGGTGGTGGCTTGGAAACCAGGTAGCATCTCTAGCAGATGTGGCTTGCATGGTTATCAGATGACTGATGCTCCAGCTATACAGATGATCAAGGTCCACACTTGAGCTCGGCTCCTGGGTTTTCTTTCTGTAGTGGTTCTCTTTTCTGGAGGGTAGCACCAATAGTTCTATGTGTGTGTTTCTGAGTATCATCTGGAGTTGGTGGGAGCCCTGGTCCACTACCTCCAAAATCTGGCCATGGTTCCCCGGGGTTTGGTGCCCAGAAGATGCCTATGGCTTGCACAGTGGCTCTATCTGCACACTGGGGACAGAGTCCAACCTTTTGATGTCAAGAAGATCCATTGGGCAATTGCACAGTAAGATAGGATGGCAGGTCCAAAGGGAAGTAGGTCCTGCCCCTATGCCATCGACAGAAGGCCAATTGCTCTGAATTCATGGCTCTCCAAACTCAACTGCATCACATTTGGTTAAAATGGCTACAACCTCAGCACAGCCCTCTTTGTGCTGTTTTAACTACATAGGTGAAAAACATATTTCAAATGAAGCTGGTGAAGCTCCAGGGCATGAGCAAAACACTGGCATAAGTGTCCATATTGCTCCTTTTGCAGCCTGTCCTCTAACACTTTAATATAGAAGGCAGCACTTAAACCAGACACTCATACCCAAAAAACATCACTCTCATTTGTGAACCCTTTATGAACCAAGGAAAAAAATCAACAAGGAGTTTAAAAACCCAACAAAACTGTATTTCATCTCCTCTGTGTCAGCAGATTTGGAGAGTAGGTTTAGAGTTGTTTTGCATCTGTGATGAAGAAAAAACCCAATAAAAATTAGTGTGCGATTCCCTGTACGGGATTAGGTTTCATTTTAAAACATTAATCAAACAGAAATCTTAGTGTAAGCTTCTCTAAGATTACGCACTCTGGCATGAATGTAGGAAGAAATAGTGTAAGGCTGGGAGTTGGGAGATGAAGATTACCATCTTCTCTACCATGGTGCATCGTGCAGTGTGATCATCTCCTGCTTCATTTCAGCTAGATCTTCCAAGCTAGCCTTCCAATTTCAGTGGGAGCTAAGGACTGAATTATTGTTAGAAGATCTGTTTGCTCAGTTTTCTCTCCTTGCTTCTTGCTCATCTTTGAGCTGTTGCAAGAGCTCTGAGATGAGGATTGGTCACTGTGTTTGTAAAATGATGTGCTCTGATCTTTATTGCTCTTCTCTGAGAGACATTATAAGGAGTCAAGTCACCACACACTGTGTCCCTACTTGGGCTGTGCCCAGCATTACTGACCGCAGCTCGATGTCTTGTTGCTGTAAAGAGAGGCAGACGTGTAAATGACCCTGGATAGGCTATGGTGAGCTGCAACCAAGGGCTGAAGCGAAGCTGAAACTTTTCAGTGTTGTGTGACTGGTGTTGAAGTCCTGAGTCTGCTGGGAGACACTGGCAGCAACGCCCATCCCTGGCACACTGTGATCTGCACATGGCTTTTATCCTCACCTGTGTATTCACAGCACCTGTGTGAGGACAGACATAAAATAAATCAGGTGTCCACTCATTTTATTTTCACACACACACAAAAAATAGTGTTGTGCTAAACTTGACTAGAACAAAAAAAACTCAGCTCATATATCAGACAGTGTGTTCCCACCATGACCAAAAGCCACAGCAAAGTTGACACTCAGTCCTGCAGCTTGAGGCAGCACTGGTGATCCCCACGTGTTTTTGTACAGTGGTGCCTGACTTTCTCCCCTCTCTGGATAGAGCAAAATCTTTTGCAGCTATACTTCTGCTGACCCCAGGTACAAAGGTTGGCCAGGGAATGTGTGTGGGTGGCAGGAGCAGGTTTTCACCTTCTCTTTGATGTGACATACATTAGAATAACCCAGGGTTTATGAATCCCAGGTGGAAAAAGTCAAGAATGCTTTCAGCAGAGCCATCTCAGAAGTTGCAGAGCCAATAGACAATTCATATTTTCTTTTGCAAGACTCATTTTGTGCATGGGACACGTAAGATGTCAGTACTTTAGGGCAAGGGTTGGTCATCTTTCCTGTGTGTAAAATGGCATCCACCCATGCAGTTCAAATACAAAACCAAAGTGGTCACAGACCTGCTTCAGCTTCTGACCTCATTTTCCTCATGCTTTGAGGGAAAAAGAGTTCCCTGTTTGCCCAAACAAGTAAGTGGTGTTTGATGTGTGTATCTGTACACAGTTGGGCAGGGAGAGGTATGTATGGTGTACAGATATGCTTGTGCTTGAAATACAGCTTTGACTGCACAGTTGTACCACAGATGGAGGTGACAGCAAATAATGCTGTGTATCAACAAAAGGTTTTTCCAGAGTTACACAACAGTTGGATTCTGTACTGTCAAGAAACTCTTACTGTCCCAACGTAGATGACAACATGTTAATTTGTTTTGCATCGAGATCAATGTGATTGGCATAGTCAAGGGAACAAATATAACACTTGTGAACTCATACTTGGTGTCTACTACAGTGGAGAATGTGAGGTGTCTAATAGCCTCTCATAGAGGTCCCATCTGTGAGTAATAGGGAAAAAAAGCAGTGGCAAAATCCCAGCTAAGTGCATTAGGTGGTGGTAACATCTCAACACAGCGCACATTTACGTGTGGCCACAGTGAAGCCTAAATTTTCCACTTCAAATAGCCAGGAGAAAAAATCCCTGTCAAGCCTGGTTTCCCCAAGATATGTCAGATATATCCAGGGCCACTCATGCTGCCAGGAGAACATTCTAGGCAAAAAAAAAAAAAAGAAAAAAAAAGGAAAAAAAAAACCCAAACCCTAAAAAATGTTAGCTGCACCTATTTAACTGGCTTATAGAAAGAGGGACATCTTAGAAGAAGTGCCCTGATGAGCTCTGGCTTTGAATGTTTTCCTGTTGCTCACAGAAAATTCATGCTGTAGATCCCTTGCAATTGCAGCATCTTGATTATTTTTGCAAGGCAGATGAAGTTGCCATCTTTTGACTGTGTCCCCAGTGAACTCTCTTTTAGGGTACAACCATCTCCAGGCAGAGATGCCTAGATTCATCTGGGAGCCCCACGACAACAGACTAGGAGATCAGTAACACATTGCAAGGCTTTTAGCAAATGCACCATAGCTGCTACACTGAGTATTGATAGCCTCTCCCCTTGTTGCAGGAACAACCCTGCAAGTCAGCACTGGTGGCAAATAGAGATTTGGCAATATAGCAACATGCCCTCTACACCACCTAAAAAAGAAAAAAGAAGGTTTACTACAGAAATCCAAGTTGCCAACTGCTTCAAAAAAATAACATTTTTTCTGCCATCCATGGGAAGACAGGAAGAGCTTGGCATGAGAGACAGGTGGGAAAAATGACCAAGAAAGAGGGGAGACTCCCAAGTGAAGCCTTCAGCCCCTAAATGCCGTGATAAGGGGTGAAGTTCAGGAAGATGGGGAAGTCCATTGTTGTGATACAATGTTTATTTGACCCTGGAGTTGTGGCATAAGGCTGTGTAGACATTAATTGAAAATGTGTGTCAGGACTTATGCAATAAAAAATGAAAGTAAAAAATGAAATCCGGGTATTGCCCTTTGTCACAAGACAGCATTCACACAAAGTTGTGAGATTTCACCTCTTGCTTGCAGTCCATGCATTTTTTTATCATCTCTCTGTGATTAGATTACAGCATGGTTTTATAGGACAGCCTGAGCTTTTCATAAAATGTCTTGGCAAGAAAGAATATCTTATAGGGTATACAGTGAAAACGCCAGGGGTTTTTCATAACATGAAATAATCTTTCTAGATATATTACTGTACCAAACAGAACCTGGTCTCTTTATATCTTTTGTTTCTTGGTAAATACAGTGCTCATGGCAGTGAGGAATGTTTGAAAGGAAAAATCTTGCAATAGAAGGTGTTATCTGAAGGTTTTTTTATGTTCACGGGGCACATTACTGACAGTTGCTCTGTGCTTCATGACAAGCTCAGAGAATAAAAAATCACCAAGAAAAATTACCAGTGTTTATGCCCCTCAGTCAGAATGTGGCTGTACTTACTAAAGCCAGTCAAAAGAAATAGTCTTCTACATGTTTTGTAAAAACTTTGAATAATTTTTACTACCCTGCATTTTTTTTACCTTTCTTAAAAAAACTTTGCAAACATCCTTTCCAAATCCTGCAAGCTGATTTCTTTACTTTCTTTTTTAAGAAGAAGTACCAAATGCCTATCCAAATCTGTGTTCTGCCTCGGGCAGGCCAAATTCTCATTAACACTTGAGGTTCAGCCAAGGATACAGTTCTTTTTTTTTTCTTTTTGTTCTTTTTTTCTAGTTGATTCACTACTTTTGTCATCCTCACACACTGGGTCAGCTTAAGGATTGCAGCCAAATGAAAGCAGTAACTCTGAGCTGATACCCAGAGGAATGGCTTAGGTTCTGCAGGGAGCGGGAACTATCACTCCTGCTCCAAATGAAGTTATACAATTGGATGTGTTACAGCTGGGATACAGACATTATCTGAGAGTGCTTTTGCACGGGTACAGTGTATGTGAAAGAAGGTACAACTTCTCATGTTGTAATTTCTTGTCTCTCTCATTTTCTTCAAACCCTAAATTACCCAGGCAGACAGGAAAGTGCCTGTACTTTGCTCATCCACAATTAGGAAGGAAACAAGTTTAAACGGTTCGTGTTTGTGTGTGGCAAAGGGAGCGCTAGTGCTACCCAGTCTGCCCCTGAAATGATTCCGAACAGGACTAAATAGTGTTTTGCAACTGGGCTCTCAGCAAGTAATAAACTGCAGTCAGAAGGCACACCTGCATAATACCACCAAAAAGCCAGCATGCTTTTGCATGTATCATGCTATTGTTATTATAATGAAGCTTAACTAGATGTAACCAAATTATATGACTCTATAGAGCCTTTTAATGATCTTAGCTGCATACCTAGTGGTAGGTAAAAGGTAAAACAGCAGCACTAGACGAGTCATTTCTGGACGCATTACAAGTAATTGGCAAGCACAAGCACCCCAGATTTGCAATCTCACTCATCTTTGTTTCCTTAGAACCCTGTATCTTCTTGCCAGCATCCGTGTGCTCTGGCTTCTCTTTGAAAAGGTTTTCCTTTACTCAGCTCTCTTGTTCTGGCTATGCTTGCGCAAGCATTGATAAATGTTTAACTCTCTTGATACTTATAGCCTGGAGTAAAGGAGAAAAGCAAGTCTTCTATGGACAGGGAATAGTATTTTCCCCTAAATTTGGCCTTTTAATTATTAAATGAAGAAATCAGGGTTATGTTGGCCTAAAGGTGCTACTTTTGTTATGTGCTTGGCAAATGCCTGAAGTCATTGCTTCACCAGGCAATTTTAGTAAATTGGAGCATGTTTCTGAGCCTGTGCCTCATTGCTTGTCCTGCTGCCTCATGTTTTCATAATCTCCCCTACACGTAGCAAACCTACTGCAGCTGTCAGACAGGATCCTGATAACCAGAAATGAAAGTAAAGGGGTGCACTCAGTGAATGCCTGTTGTGCAAGACCCCATAAGTTTCAGCTGTATGAGCTAAAAGGTGTGTGTTTTCCTGACAGGCAGTTCAATGAGGAGGGAAGAGGGACACGAAGACAAACTGCAGGAGCTGTCTGGATCCCCAGCCTTGCTGTAAAGAAAGAGGAATCCACATGCCTGCAAGCTCTTGTTGAGTATAGCTGCATGCTTACACCTAGGATGCTGGGGAAAAAACACCTGGCAGTGGAAAGGTATGCTGCACAGTTTAAGGGGTGAGGCAAAGCAGATGGTTTGTCCCAGGTCCTGTATGTATGAGTTCAGGACAAGCACAGGTCTTCGCATTATAACATAGCCCAGCATAAGGAGGGATCTAGACCCATCTGTCATGGGCACTGTGGGGACCCCAGTGAAGAGGCATGTCAAGCCCTGAGTGTGCTGTGGCTTGCTGGGGGTGGCATGACAAGGACCAGGGTGACACAGCACTCACTGGCTTCACCTGGGAATCTTAAAGCTTCTTCTAATTGATAGCCCATTCCCTGGCCTTTATAGACTATTTCCTTATCGTGTTTCCTGGTGCTCTGAAGAAAAAAAAATCCAACACAAATCAAACCAAATAAAAAACAATCCTCTAGCACTGCAGCTTAGGAAAATTATGGCAGCTGTGCTCATCTTACCACTGGGAAACACTGGCTTCTCCCAGAGCAGTGTCTTCTATAAGAGGAAAAAGTAGAATAAGGAAAGGGTAGAATAAGAAAAGAGGATACATGCAGTCTGTTAAACAGTAAGAGCTTATTTTTCAGTTGGGTTTTTTTTTTGTTTGCTTGTTTGCTTATTTGTTTGCTTTCTTTTTACCTACAACAGCATCATATGCACCACAGCGCAGCCAAGGCACTTGAGGGCTGGCTGCCAAATTTCTGCTTGTGCACAGCTGCAGGCACCTTGAAATAGGAGTGAAATCCCCTTCAAAACCTGGCTTTGCCATTTAGTGAAAGATGGGTGCACATACTGTGCAAAATGTCAGTCAATGGCATGTGCAAGTCCTTGGGTGTGCTGTAGACACTTGTGTGATGGGATAACCAAGCTGCACAAAGCAAAAACATATCAAGATCTCATATAGCTGGCCTCCATTTGTATTTCTTATTAAACATTTGATGAATGCTAACTGCCTAGCTTACTTTACCCCTTTCACCTACCATGACATTGACTGGCTTCTCCATTTTCCTCAATTGATGCATTTTTAGGAAGATGATCATCATAGATGTGAGGAATGAAAAAAAGAAAGGATATCCAAAAAAGGAATGTAGAACAGAGACAACCCTATGAAAAGGAAAGTGTTAAGTGGGCAAAGGAAAATATAAACTGAATGGCAGGACACTATCACCAGTTTACAGTAGATAGGAAACCTGCTATGTCAGGGGATAAAAGTGAATGGAGTTATTAATTTAGATAGAATATTAATTTTCTATCCACTACTGAAAAAAATTTGAATTTCACCCTGGGAACTGCATATACATGAATTTTATTGATACAAATATATGGAAGAATTGCAGAGGAACTTCATTTTATATGAAATTGCTCATGGCAAGATTTTAAAATTCCATACTACTTCAGAGTATATCCACTTTTGCCACTGTATTCATGGAGGAGAGAGAAAAGGCAGGACCTCAAATGGCAGGAGGGTTTTTATGAGATAGGCACTTCAGTAAGATCACCCAATACACAATTCAACTTGTACCACTGAGAAGAGAGATTGCTGAGCCAAGGCTCTCGCTGGCCTTGTCAAAATCAGGGAAAACAGATGAGGAGTGATAAAAAATAATCCACGCTTATATTGGATGAAGCCCCACAACAGCTCTTGCTTCAATATTTCAGAAGTCAGAGTTCAGTTTAATCAGGCATAGGTCTCCTAAGCAGAGACATTCATGGCATATCTGGGGATGGGTAGCTGCAACTCTGTCAGCAAAGACCCATTTTTCTTCATCATTAACAAAATGTGTTTGGTTGTTTGGTTTTTTTTTTCAGCCAAAGAGAAGAAAGAAGTGGTGGGTGAGTCACAAAAAGTTGCCACTGGCGTTTTCCAAAGATTATGTCAAATATCTGTACATTGGCATTCCTGTTACCCACTCCCTGCTTCTCCGTGTGCTGCCTTAGGGAAGTCTCTGCTCCCTGGTTTGAAACGGCACAAAAGCTCCAGTGTTAATAGTATGTCTGAGTTTCCTTAGGGCTGATGTATGCTGCCATAGAAGAGTGTTTTTCACTCTGAACCAACTCCTTTCAATGGCACTGTGAAAAATAAGCCTTGTTGGTCCTGCAAGCTAGGGTGGATATTGCATGCCTGGGACAACTGCATTTGTGGAGATTTGTGGATCATGGAATCATAGAATGGTTTGAGTTGAAAGAGACCTTAAAGATCATCTAGTTTAAATCCCCCTGCCATAGGCAGGGATACCTCCCACTATACCAGGTTGATCAAAGTCATATCCAACCTGTCCTTGAATGCTTTCAGGGATGGGACATCCACAGATTCTTTGGGCAACCCATTCCACTTCCTCACCACCCTCAGAGTGAGGAACTTCCTTGCATCTAATCTACATCTACCCTCTATCAGTTTAAAGCCTTTGTCCTATCCCCTTGTCATACATGTACTTGGAAAAAAGTCTCTATCTGGCTTTCTTGTACCCTTTAGGTACTGGAAGGCTGCTATAAGGTCTCCCTAGAGCCTTCTCTTCTCCAGGCTGAACAATCCCAACTCTCTCAGTTTAAGTTACACATTGAAAGTGCACATTGCATGGCCATGTTGAGCTTTTTGTCATCCAACACCCCCAAGTCTGTCTCCAAAGGGCTCCTCTCTATCTAGTCATCAATCCAACCTCTATTTGTGCTTGGTATTGTCCCAAACCATGTGCAGGGCTTTGCACTTGGCCTTGTTGATCTTTATGAGGTTGACATGGGCCCACATCTCCAGCCTGTCAAGGTCCCTCTGGATGGCATCCTTTCCTTCCAGCTTGTTGAACACTGTATTGTATGTGTGTATCTATCATGCTGGACCAGTGAGCAAGTCCTCAACCATGCTGTTTCCATGAAACCTGATTTATTGCTTTATTTTATTTCTAGAGACAGGTCCCGGAGCATGACTCACTTATTTGCTTTCTAAAAGTTCCACCTTTTATTCTTTAATAGTTGTCATCCTTCATCGCCATTACAAAAGGGAAGCACCCAGGAAGAGGAGACTGCACGCCAACAAGCAGCACATACAAAGCATTGCCCCAGCATGGAGAGGCAAGAAAGGGCTGAGGTGCTAGTGAAGATGGGATTAGCAAGGCAGATCAGGAAGGCCAGGTATCATTCTGTGGGTGCAGACCTCTATTCACTGAAATGAGAAAGCTTTCATTGCTTTCCTTTCTGTAGGAGAAGGGTTTAGTGCCTTTAGATGCTGCTTCTCTTCCAAAAACACCAGTTGCATGTGGGTGGATAATGCATATGCCATCAGCACCAAAGGGTAAGATAGCTGCCTCTAATAAGGAAGGGACAGAGGCAAGAGTTCATGCAGCAGTCAATTATCTGTAAATTGACAGTTAGATTTCGACTGACTAACGACACCTCTGGGCCATGAGTAGTTGTCTGCAAGACTTGAAGGAGGACGAGTCAAACTGTGGTAGTTGAGAAGGACAAATAGGGTGGCTGCCTTTAAAACTGTGAGGAAAGGAGAAAACCGGTCAACTTCATTTCAATACCCAGGAAAACACTGGAGAAAATAATCAAATGGACTAGTTCACATGATAAAAGGAACATGAGTGTGTCGTAGACGGTGGGAGAATTACGGCACTCAATGTGAGCAATCAGGCAATTCTCATTTATTGTTAAGACCAACACTCTTTTATACAGTTATTAATGAGGCTCATACATAGTGCAAAAGCAAGCTCATTATTGGTTAGGCTATAAAAAGTCAGACCTGCCCAGTTGCTTATCTCTGTGGTCGTGCAGCTGGTGCAGCTCCACATATCTTAGGCCCCAGGCATCTTGTTGTTGTAGAACTCCCATTCTCAAGGAACAATCTGACCTTGCTATTCTGTACACTATCTGTGTCCTGTGCCTGTGCAGCTCCTCGTCAGCAAGTCTCTGCATGGGAATGTGACCCTTACCCTGTAGCCACTCTCCCACATGAGTGAAAGCAAATTTATTTAATTTTCCAGCCAGTCACCTGTCCTACAGAAAAGAGATAGGCAGTAAATGTCATGTATCTTGGTTTCCAAGTACTTTCGACAGTGTCTCTGATGTCATTCTCATCCTAAGTAAGCTCAAAAAGAGATTTACAAGAGGGTGACACAGAACTTTTTGGAAAAAACATAGCAAGAGGCTGTGGTGGTGGGATGTACCAGGAACAACAGGGCAGGCTGGTGCCAGGTCTGTCACCTCAGCATTGTCACTGGTGTCACCAAGGGCAGAAGGGACATTATGCTGGTCTGCACTCCACCCTGTGGGGTGGGCCAGGGAGAAACAGAGTGTGCAATTCAGAGGAGGAACAAGGTCATACAACATGGTGCTATCAGGCAGGAATGATGGACAAATCCAACTAGACAATAAGATGGCTAAGCAGGACACTTACTGGTGAGCTAAAGCCTGGGTGCTTCGTATTTCTGAGAAAAAAAGCAAAAGTTGTGCTGGGATGTACAAAAGAGGATAGAGCTTGCAAGGTGCAGGCAGAAGCCCTTTTCCTCCACCCTGCAGGGGCAGAGCTGCAGATGAAGTTCAGGCAGTTGGTTTTGGCGTATTGCACCCTGAGAAGGAGTGCAACACAGTCAGACATGGTGTGGGGGGCAGCCGTGGTGCTGACAGGGGCCTGGAGAACATCACCTATCAGGAAAGACCAAAGGCACTACAGTTCTTCTGCCCAAAGAAGGAAAAAATTATTTCAACATGTGAGTCTGTAAAGCATTAGGGAACTACGCTACTCTCTGCCTGTGGGGCAGCAAGGAAGTTTCTAGTTAGTCACTGGGAAATAATTATAGCTGGTAAGGGCAGTGAGGCAAAGGATAGATGGCAGCAGTGGAGGTGGTGAAGGTTCCATCACTGCATATAAAAGACTTACCTATTTGTTTATTTTTCAGGTATTTACATTAATTCCAAAATGAATTCCATTAATTTCCATTAATTCCATTTAAAACACAGTCTGAATCCAAGTCTAGTTATAATCTATCATCTAACTAGTTTTTTGGTATTTTGCCTGCTGAATTTGTGAAGGTTACTTTTTCATAACCTTCTCCAAGCAAGGTGAGGCATAACAGAGGCATCCCCATAACTTTATCATTCCCTCCGCCATTATCCTTCCATCTGGTTGAGCATTGTAACACTACAACTGGGAAAATCGTATCATGAGGTTGCAAAAGTGGTAGAGTTTCTACACTAGAGAGACATAGGCTGGCTTCTGAATCACTGGGTGATTAATAACTAATACGTAATTGTTGGATAATCTGTTTAGACAGTCACAGTATAGGAGATTTATTAGTATTTTCTCTGAAGAACACTGCTACCAAAATAATAAGATTTTAACAAGTCTCCTCTTGGGTAATCCTACTGAATTACCAAAATAGTGCAAAGCTGCTTCATCTTGCTATACATTGTAGTGAAAGATTCTGCCTTTTTACCAAGGAAAGTGTACGCATGTTCATAAAGTAGAAGATGTGGCAGATGTTGGGTTACAGAGATAAGGATTTGCATGTTCGGCTAGATTTTAAAGGAAAATGATTCAGCTCCTTTTTAAGTATCCAATTTACCTTGTTTTGAGCTACCATTTGGGCAACTCGTCTGCCAGTTTTATTGGCTTGACTCATTATTTTCAGTTATTTCCAACTTCATTTATGTATCTTAAATTATGTGTCCTCTTTGGAAAGTATTTAAAATGTTATGCTGTTGCAAAGTGAAACAAATTTTAACTTAAAAATGAAGAGTCTCTTTTCATAAACATAACTCCAGAACAAGGTGATGCAGTAAATTAATGGAATGGGCTTCAAACGGTGAAAACAGTATGTTTAAAGACTTGGCAAAGGCAGGAAAAAAAAATTAGTCAAGTGACACCTATTTCTTATAATTACTTGACACGCTGATAGAGCTCATCACTGTTGGCCTCAAAATTAAATCATTGTCGTGCTGCATTTCAAAGCTGTGATTCAGGAGCTGCAGGATGTGTCTTTCTGTTTCACAACATTGTTATATATGGAGATACCTATACTGTGAGGATGCTGAACCTAGAATATTCCTGTGTTGCAAAAGTGTGGTTTATTTGAACACTAACCGAAATATACAGAACTTGATAATTTATCAATTTACTCTTGGTCACTAATGATCCCATGTTAAAATGATGTATATTTGTATAATGGGCAGATATTTCATATTATAATGTGTGTTTTGTTCAGCTGTATGTTCAATGTGATTTGCAGTTATGGTGTAGAAGCAATCTAAAAAGGTATATTTGCTTAGTGAAGGTAGCCAGGATCTTCTACGTAGAGGAGCAGAAACATCAGCTTACAGAAAGCGGTGTCTTCCAACAAAACAGTTTCAGCCAAAGAAATGGAGCTTAGAGAACAATGCAATGTTACAGCTGAAGTACCAGTATAATCGTGGCTGTAACATTTGCTCAAATGTAGCGACACTAAAAGTTAGCATTTCTGTCTGTGTTGGTATTCCCTGTTAAAGCAGAGTGTAAACATATGAAATGACCCCAGTGCATCAGGGAGTTTGGGAACAGAAGCAGTTTGCTATCACAACTACCCTTCCCCTGCCAAAGATGGAACTTCCCCAGCAAAATTTTAATTAAGATATCATTTGGGTTGCTTTCCAATAACATTACAAGAAGGAAAATGGGTTCACGTACATAATTAGGTCCTTTAATAAGGGATGTTCATGTGTCTGTTTTACAGCTGGAACAAAGGGTTAGGGTTAGAGTCTTTGCTTGATTTTTGCCTTATAGTAAGAAATTGTGTTGAAGGAAAATAGGGTGAGAGCACAGTCCAGAGAAAAAGAACTAACTTTCTCATAAAATTGTTCAAGATTTTTCTTTTGTTGCAAATTACTGTTGAGTTTGATTAACCAGAACCCTTGAGTTGTTTATTTTATACTATTGTGATTTCCCATAGTTTGAAGCAGTGGGAAGCCAATCCTAGCCCCTGTCCATCAAATTCACTCATAAATACATGCTGCTAGTTTCCCTTCCACAGTATAAACACAAGGGATTATTCAATTAAGTTGAAAAGGGACACATTTAAAACTGATAAAAAGGAAATAATTTTTTTCATAACATGTAATTACTCAAACGAATCCTTTCCTTTCTCATATTATCAGAACCAAAATCTCAGCAGGAGTCTAAAGCAGACTGGTAATACATACAAATAAACAAGAGCTTTGGAAGGGATTTACACTCTTGTGCTTCTGGGAAGAAGCCAGCATCCAAACACTGCAGTTTTGGCAGAAGGTTTCTGAGGCTGGTTAACCCACACCATCTACCATCACATTCCCTGCATCTTTCCCTGAAGTGTGCGATAACAATCACTCTGCAGCAGGATGCTATCTAGAAGGACTGTCAGTCTAATCCACTTACATACTTGAGATGTAGGTAGGAAACCTTACAAATGATTTACAAATCTTTTCTGTATCTCAGCTCTTACAAAAAAAGAGCTGTTGGTTATTGTATCTATTGTTATGCTCATTAGACAGTGACTGCATTGATAACCAATTTCTTGACATATGACTCAGACTGCTAATTTCAGCCTGTGAAGTTTTGCCTCTCTTGGGTTTTTTGCATGACAAGGCCCTCAGCAATATGATCTCATTTTGACCAGAGGAGGTCCAGAGGCCATCCACCATAATGCACATTACTTACCAATACTTCCCCTCTGCAATGAGATGTGTTCATTGTAATTCTTATATAGAGGCTTTCCGAATTCCTTGCCTTCCTTCTGAGCATGCATCCCTTCAGAGCTACACATTGGTTGTGGAGCAGTCTGCCTTTGTACCTGCCTGGCCTCTATCACTCCACAGTGATCCTGGAGCAGTGTGACTGCTTCCTTTGACAGCTGGTCCACACCATTGATGAAAGGAGGAGAGTCAGCAGAGTCTGAAGCTGCTGCTTTCTGCATGTTCCTGCACAGCTTTCCTGAGAGCTCCTGAGTCTGGCTGCTGGTTTTGGTCCATCTGATTTGGAACAGCGTTCATTCTCAGAGTAAGCAATGAATAGCAGGTATGCCTGAAGGCAAATGCTTCTTCAAGGCAGCAGAGCTCTGGCTAAAGCACCTGAAAATAAAGCCTCATACACTAGGAATGAGCAGATACTTTTTGCAAGCAATGCCCCCATGTGGGGGAATGATGTGGTAAATGGTTTTCTGCCAGTCACCTAAGAATCCACTGCATGTTCCTTGCAGCCAAGAATGGTAGGACACAAAATATCTGGCTATCACACAGAAATGCATGCAGCCCAGCTGTGCTAAGTCATGGCGGATGTGAGCCCTGCCATCAGCCCATCTGCATATGCTGCGGAGAAGAGCTCTATGGCTAGCTCTTATTTGCTATACTATAGACCAACTGCATGGAGAAAACATCACTCCTGTTGGTTATATTTAAAAGCCTGATTGCTCACAGTCTTAGGTACCAAGCTAGCTCCTTCCTTCTGCCTCTTCAGCTCTGCAAGCAAAACCTTGACCATGTGCTCCAGGCAACACCTTTGTTGGAAAATGCACACTTGAAAGCTTAACTTCCCAGCAGTATTGAATCCTGCACCCACTATCACTGCAGGACTGATCTGTTTGGTGTGGCAAAGAAATGTGTCAGGTAACTGGAAGCTGAAGTTTGTGATACTATTATGAAACAGATTATTAGTATCTGTTGGCAGGAGCAATATTCCTAAAGATACAGCTGACTTTCAAAGCATGGCATTTCCCAACTGTTTGGAGGCCACTCATGAGTTTTCACATGTTCATTACCTGTCTTCTAAAGAGGCCAATGAATATTTTAACCTCAAGGCATGTCTTGATCTGTGAAATAGGTTAGGTCACAGATGATGAATATACCAGTGACAGTGTCTGGGCATTTATGTGTTTGGGAAAACTAAGAACTTATTCTTCTCTAGCAATGAGAAAGGACTAGATGGAGTCTCATAGAGCATTCAGCTATGTTCTTGGCATTTGCAGAACAGCAGAGGATACTTTGGAAAGCTGAAAGCAAGATGCTGCTGCCTCTGAAATTGTTTGCATGCCAAATGAATGTGACTGTAGTTTGCTGTAGCCTGGCCAACATTTGCAAAGTTAATGATGCACATTTTCACCTCAGCAAAATCTGGATGGTAAGATATTAGCTGTTCTCCCTTTACTATGGCTTCCCTTACACAAGCCTCAGGCCACCTTCTGCACAGATTGACAGAGAGCCCAGAGAAGAACCTTACAGTGACGAGCGCTACTGAATGGGGAGCCATATGATCTATTGGTGAAATGGTGGACTCATTTTCCTAGAAGTTTTGTTTAGCCCCAGCCGTGAATACTGGTGATCATGACAGTGTATTGCTAAGAGCTCTCTTAATCTCATGCAATAGCACAGACTTATGAATATGCAGTCATAGCTGAAATGGCCAAGTCAGTGAGCTAGGGAGCGATGGAGATTTTAAGCCATGGCATCTTTAGTAAGGCATGCTTACATGCCACTGACATGGCATGGGAGGGCAATTCCATACACAAGTGCACAGCTGCCCACCTAGAAGTTAATGGACATTTTATCACTGCAAAAATCCTTGCTCTCCTAGATTTAACTCCTTATAGTCTTCTTCATCAGAGACAGTTCAGGTATGTTCCTTACTGATTTCCTGAAAGCCCTTCTGAGAGGGCTGCTTGGGGAGTTGCAGATGCAACAGTGAGCTATTTTACTATTAAACTTCTAGGTTGATCCTGCTAATATTTTAATTGTATGAGGATTTATTTTATTAATCTCCTTGGAGGGTTTCTATGTTTACTCTTAATAAATTACACCTTTGGTGTAGAAGAAATAAAGTTAAAAAGGCTCCTTCAATGTGGATAATGTGTATCTTTGTTTATATTTCCAGTAAGTTACTGTAGAGATGGCTGTTGATAGCACTCTCTACTAGGATAAATCATCAGTAACACATATTTTAGCTTCCACTATGCTATTCTCACTTCAGTGCTTATGCTATTCACAAATAAATAACATGCATTTATGTGATAGATCCTTACTGTATTAAAGCAACACCTGAAACTCTTAGGGTGCAATTAATTTTAATGCAGAGCATTTCCATTACCCAGCTGGCAGTGCAACTCCATTTATACTGGAACACTGGAGTGGGCAACACACTGTGCTGAAGCATCAAATACAAGTGAGTGGGGGCATGAACTTTCTAAGCCAACTTTCTTGCCAAACCTCCTCTATGGAAGAAACATATTCTCGGTCTTGAATGAAAGGCATTTATGTACAGCCTTTTAACAACAGACAGCATCCACTAAGACATTTACAAGGGAATTAGTGGGAGATGACTAACCTCCTGAAAAGCTGATACCAAAAATGTCTGCATCTCTTGGGTCACTTCAAATATGCCAGTCATGCTATTTAGGGCTATATATTATGTAAAACCATTACATTCAAGTCACTGTGTTGGCTGCAGCTTAATAAATCCACATTAATCCATCTCTATCAGTAGTGATGAATACTATACCTTGAGGAGCTGTGTGTAGGGCTCTAAAGCAAAACAAGCTTAAGATGCCATATGAGCATGAAAGATAAGAATAAATAATTACAAGAAAGGATTTATAAAGTTCTGGAAGAAAATCTTTTAGTTCATTAATATCTAACAAGCAATGAAAATATTTTTCTTTTTAAAAAACCAAACAAAACACGTAGCTTAAAATGGAAGAGACAAAGACACAGTAAGAAGATTAGTGTATAGGAGTTGCTGAGTCTACTGGCAATTACAAGGTCTGGCTTTGCAATTAGTATCAACACAAATTAAAAACACAATCTGTAAAATGCTGCTTTAATTTTCATATGGTAGTTAATACAACACTAGAATATATAACACAGACCTGTAATCAATTTGGGTAACAAAGCTAGTGTTTCTTTTTCTCAAATTTGTTTCCTCTGTACATGGCTTTCAGCCACACGGTTAACTCAGTGTCAGCTACTTGTTACCTTGAACAGCAGTGGAGATGCTTCTGTTTACTTCTGTAAATTGTCTTTTTCATATGCAATAGGAACAAGAAGTTTGTGCTGGAGAAGAAATTCCAAAATTTGCTAAGGAAGCTGCACCTCCCAGCTGTTTAACTGCGATGGTAACACAACTCGGACTGTGCATGTCAAAATAGGAAACATTTTTGTAATGAAAGGATCTCCACATCATGCTTCTGCTGCTGGCTGAGGAAAACCTTACCTTGCTGGAAACACCCCAAGAAACCGAAATTCAAGCAGTCACGTAGTGCTAGCAAGTATTGCTGAATGTCAGTCAAATAACCTAACAGCAAGATTCCACACCTGGCTCTAGTGCCTCTGTCCAGAAGAAGCTGGGACGGGACTTTTGTTCAGAAAGAAGGGATCTTCACAGCCTGAAGCTTCACTTTCAGGACACGAGGACCTGTCTTCTGCCCATCACCTTGAGAGGGTTTTAATGTGCAGCCAAGAAGGTAATTGTGCCTTTTCTCCTCTCTCTGTATTACAGAAATAGTTACACTTAATCCACACTTGTAAAGTGCTTTGAGGTGCACTGCTGAAGAACTTGTAGCAGTGACACTGTTAATTGTATGAAAGTGGTTTTGGAATCAGAAATTCAGATCAAAGCTTGCTGAAAACTATTGAGGGGGTTATAGGTACCAATAACCTTCTAAGTAATGCGAGATCAATGTTCCTGAATATATAAACACAAGGGCAACTGTAAGATAATTTACAGCCTAATTCTATTTCAGGCATCAATTAATGGAAACTTCCCAGTTCAAGAACAGTTCTTAATTGTATGCTCAATCTATGTGCATATTCAAACTTAAGAGTTCCTTGAATAAGCATCATCTTAAATGCTTTACTACACTGAAGGCCTTAAATGATGAGCACAACTAGCATGGCACATATACACACTGTTGTCTGTATATCAAAATAAATTTTCAGTTCTTTGTTATCTGTATATCCAATTTGCTCTTAACAGTTGTGACAGCTGCACATATGGATGACAGATACAGGTGCATACCTAGCATTTTAAAAAATTAAATTAATCCCCCCTGATAAAATTACTATTTTGAAATCAGTTTCTACATGATAGCATTCAATTTCTCTTTACAAAGGAAAATATTATTATATTGTTTAATTGGAAATGGTCCCTTTGCTCATTCATCTTCTGGTCTTTGAATTTCTTGTACAGTGGTAAATATTTTGTCTTTTGCTTCAGCATTTTGAGATGGAAATAAGACTCTTGCTTCCTCATATGTAGGGAAATTCTCCCTTGCTAGAAAAACAGGCTACTAAAGAAGAGAGCTGAGTAAGCTCCCTAACATTTTGCAGGGTTTTGAAGGACATTAAATTCTTTCTTTATAAGTTCCCTCTCCACCTTCTCTTGTTAACTGGAACCACTAAATTGATTCATACATTCTTAAAATAAAGATGATTACTTAACAGCACTATTCATTATGACTTGGACCAGAGAAAGTATAAATATAATCTCTTCCACACTAATGTTTCTCAGCACTCATCTCAGATTTTGATTCAGAATTGACTTGTCAAGTTTTCTGTAGTCAAGAACTGGGAATTAAGTAATTCCTGTTTAATGAGGGCATACTACTTCGAAATTATATCCTTGAAAACAAAAACCAAACTGGGCAATCATCGTGTATTTGATACAAATAAAAAATTATCTTTGAGTATACTTCATGATAAAACTTAAGTTTACAAAGACCGTGTGCTGTTTTTACAGTACCATGACAGCAGAGATTCCAGAAAAATCAGAGTGACAATAAGCCATCATTGAATTGCCCAGAAAAATATCAGTTGTAGATAAACCAAGGGGTTACACAAAATGAAGCGGGGTAACGTTAACAAATAATAGAACAGAACTGGCAGTAATACAAACTGAAGCTGATCTTCTCTTCTACAATCACAGTGAAAATGCAAAGAAAGCCACAGGCATTAGCTGATGCCCACAATCAGTAGAAGTACCTAATAACAACACAGTGTATCCCTGAGGGCTTTACAGAATTTGTGAGAATGAGGGGAGGCAGATTTTAGAAGCTGAACAGAAGTTAACATACTCCAAGCACCACTGCAGTTAGTCAGCTCCACCATTGCATACAGGAGCCTGACACCGTCTGCCATAGCTGTAGTAGATGCCAGCAGAGATGTAGGCAGTAAAGATGACAACAGCTCCAGCCTCTATGAGGACTTCAGCTAGGTTTTCATCTGCTCTGTTGCTCAAGGGACCCTCTGGCTCTGATAACTCCGGACGTAATATTGTCCACAAAAGTCATCGTGTGGCTTCAAGACCTTCTGGCATTTTCCTGCAACCGTTTGTGGGAGTGTATGTTTTCATTCAGTATAAAGAGTTTTAGTACGGAGTCATTTACAGTGATCTGGGATAAATTACTTTTTATTTCCTTATTTTTTTATGACAACCCCTACAATCAGAAAACTCTTCTTCAGGATTGACAGATTCTGGTCAGAAAACAGCAGACTACAAAACACCTTGCTTCATTTTACCTGTCTTCCAAACAGCTGTCATCAATCAAGCTGTAGAAAAAAGAAGTGTGTATTTCACCCTTACACTTCCTTCTGACAAACATCAATTTCATAAGCTCAACTTCATAAGTTCCCACATCTCAAAACAGCACTTAATACCTATCAAAATTCCAAATTCCAGGTGAGTTTAGAAGTATCTATCAGTTATTGGAAAATGGAGAATAGCATAGCTTTCTCATAAGCATGAGATTTCAATTTAAATATGCATATACTTACATATTTCACACACACTTCCCTACATAAAGCAAAAATAAGCAGGCTTGGTACCACTAACATTTGGAGATGCTGGGTCACTACAGAAACTGCTGCCTTCATATTCAGGAAAATCTGAAGAGTGACAACATGGCCCCTTTTTAGCTCATGGTGCAACTCAGGACTCACAGGATGCTGGGAGCCTCACGGCAGACTTCCACTCCTGAACAAATTTCACAGGGCGGTGATAAGTCCAACAATATTTTCATCCTCAGGACATCAGTACCACTACTTTGTTTTTTTAATTGGATAAAGCCCTTCATTAGTAAGTCTACTGGCAGTGGTGAGTTAGCGTAGCAAGAGGGAGAACAAGGTCAGCTCAGTCCCTGACCTCTTCTCCAAGTTGTATCACAGATAGTTGCTACTCTGTGTGGACTCAGAAAGCTGTGGTGTAAATCCAGTGCTGGAACTACACCAGTTCACCCCGTAGAGGACATAATGCAAGGCTATTTAAATGACTGTAACTCTGTGTTCCTACACATTGTAGGCTATCTCACCAGAGGAGACAAAAAGACCATGTTTAGTCTATCAAAGAGAGAATACAAAGTCTGTCAGAGGATACTACTGCTGCCTAACAAGTACCTGGAGGGTAAACACTCTTGAGTTAAAAATGCTCTATTTGATAAAAAGGGCAATGCAACTCTGACTGTGAGCAAATGGGTATAGATTAACCATGTGTAAAATTCAGACCAAAAATTGGAAGGAAGTTCCCACCAGCAAGGGCAGGGTGGCCCTCTGACAGTCTTCCAGTTAGGATAGAGGACAAATCAGCTCAGTTAATTTCAAAATTATGTTCAACTTGTAAGTTTAAGATCATTTAAGACCATTAAGACCATTTAAGACCAGATGTTCTCTGAGTGCCCAGCCCGCTGAGCTGGAAGACAGGGATGAGGAGCAGAATGAAGCCCCCATAATCCAAGAGGAAATGGTCAGTGACCTGCTAGACACACATGTGTCTATGAGGCCAGATGAAATTCCCCCAAGAGTATTGAGGGAGATAGCAAAAGTGCTCACCAAGCTACCTTCCATCATTTATCAGCAGTCCTGACTAATTGGGGAGGTTCCAGCTGACTGGATGGTAGCAAATGTGATGACCACCTACAAGAAGGGCTGGATCTGGGGAACTACAAGTCTGTCAGTGTGATCTCAGTCCTAGGGAAGGTTATGGAGCAGATCATCTTGAGTGCCATCATGAGGCACATACAGGAGGACAACCAGGGCAATCAGGCAACCAGGCCCAGTCAGTATGGAGTTATGAAACGCAGGTCCTGCTTGAGTAACCTGATCTCCTTCTATGACAAGGTGACCTGCTTAGTGGATCAGGGAAAGGTTGTTTATCAGGACTTTAGTACAGACTTTGACACCATTTCCCACAGCATTCTCCTGGAAAAACTAGCTGCTCATGGCTTGGATGGGCACACACTTTGATAGATAATAATCTGGCTGGATGGCCAGGCCCAGAGAGTGGTGGTGAATGGAGTTAAATCCAGATGCCAGTGGGTTACAATCAGTGTTCCCCAGGGCTCTGTGCTTTCTTTATCCATGATCTGAATGAGGGGATTGAGGGCACCCTCAGTAAGTTTGCAGACAAGTCCAAGTTAAGGCAGGTGTGGTGATCTGCTTGAAGGTAGGGAGGCTCTACAGAGGGATCTGGAGAGGCTGCATCAATGGGCCATGGACAATGGTATGAGGTTCAATGAGGCCCAGGGCCAAGTCCTGCGCTTTGGTCACAACAGCCCTGTACAATGCAACAGGCTTGTGGAAGAGTGGCTGGAAAGCTGCCTGGTGAAAAAGCATCTGGGGCTGTCACTCAACACCCGACTGAATAGGAGCCAGCAGGGTGCCCAGGGGACCAAGGCAGCCAACAGCATCCTGGCTTCAGTCAGAAATAGTGTGGCCAGCAGGAGTGGGGACATGATCATCCCCCTGTACTCAGCACTGGTGAGGCCACACCTCAAATACTGTGTTCAGTTTTGGGCCCCTCACTCCAAGGATATTGGGGTGCTGCAGTGTGTCCAAAGAATGGCAACAAAGCTGGTGAAGGGTCTAGAGAGCAAGACTTATGAGGAGCATCTGAGGGAAATGGGGTCATTTATCCTGGAGAAAAGGAGTCTCCCTACAACTACCTGCAAGAAAGTTGTAGAAGGGTGGGGATTGGTCTGGTCTCCCAAATAACAAATGATAGGACAAGAGAAAATGGCCTCTAGTAGCACCAGAGCAGGTTTAGATTGGATATTAGGAAGAATTTATTCACAGAAAGAGTTGTGAAGCCCTGGAACAGGCTGCCTGGGGACGTGGTGGAGTCACCATCCTTGGAGGTTATTTAAAAGATGTGTAGATGTGGTGCTTAGGGACATGGTTTAATGGTGACCTGGCAGTGCTGGGTTGGACTTTGTCTCTTTCAACCAGAATGATTTTATACAGGATCTCCGCTCCACAAGGGAGAAAACTGGATGATGTCCCAGGAAACCTCTTTGGTCCCATGTTTCTAAGTAACACTGGAGACCCTCTGTGTTCTGGACTTTTCCTGCGTGTGCATGAATATTCAGATATTTGAACAAATTTGAGAAAAGTAGAGTTTCTCTCTTTTTGCTTCCTCCAAAGAAGAGAAGGGCTAGAAACTGTTTTCTAGAATCTCTCTTTTATCTCAAGTATTACTGCTATCAATAATGTTCTCAGAGCTTGCTCTCCTTTTGAGCGTGTCTGTGTGTGCACATAGAATATTCCTCTTACACATTTAAATCAGGAAACCTGGCATAACCTTCACAAAGTAGATGGCGTAAGAATGACACAGAGCAGTAGAAATAAACCAGAATGTATGAAGCAGCCAGAACCAGAGCTCAGTATACTTGGTGATGCACTTTGGCTGTGTGCTGCTACTGTCAAAGGTTTTGGGCACCAGTTTCAGCCTTTAATAGACAAATGCTGCTGTCATCTTTTGTCAGTCCATGCTCTGGACATGGTCCTGGCTCACTCATGCAGCAGGAATTCCAAAGACACTTTGCTAGTGATTGCAACTCCAGACACAGGCCAGCAAACTGCATGGTCAGACCATAATAAATTTAGATTGTTCTGTTCAGAAAGCGGATGCATTCCATATAAAGGTAAAACAACAGCTTTGTTGTTATAAAACCTTTAAAACATGGTCACGTATTTCCATTGCAAGTTCCTTGGGGAACACCTGTTTTCTGTGTTGTGTTTCACCCTGTACAGGGTGTGAAGATGGTAATGTGGAAGTGTGGGCCCCGCTAACTAAAGCCTCACTAACTAAGATTGATGTTTCAGTCAGAGTTTATCTTGGGGTTCTCAGTGATGATTTATGTCCCCTACCATTGGCATAACTGGTTAACTGCCCCAAACTCCCACTTTACTGCAGTCTATAGTATTTTTGACGAGTATCTAGCAAAATTTTTTACTGTGATTTTATAAAATGTATTAAAAAGGAAAGATTTCAGGCAATTACAGCCCTATTCATCTGGCGTTACTCAGCTAGGACATCCCTAGGAGTGTAAGAGATTTCTCTGAAAAAATACCATAGTATTGTGTCCTTACAGTATGAAAACTCATGCTTTCAGACTGATAATTCGATTTATCCGATCGCAATTTTTCCTTTCAGTAATAAATTTAAAATTGTATTTTGGGGAAAAAATGTTGCTATTTAATGGTTGCTTCTAAGCAATGTTAAAGAAATATTTTCAGTAATTCTAGTCCCTGAAATAGTGTCAGACTAATAGCACTCAAACTTCCTCTGTAAGTCTACTCACAAAGCAGATATTTATCGCTATGTGTATTCTGTATATTTCCCATCGTATTTCCACATCTCTCTCCATTCTGGATCTGAAGAGATCATCTCTCCTTGGATGAGAAGATTGCCTGGGCTTAGCTGTTGGGTTCTGTGCTGAGAGCCAACACAGAGAGCACATCAGATTGGAGAGTGGAACAGATACACTCACTGAATCTACAAAAGCGTTTCACCTATGCTGCTAGATAGCTATTAGCCAGCAATTACTGCTAAGCACTGACATTCTCAGAGAGGCAAAACACAAGGGTGACTGTACATGGTTCTCATTATCAGCACTCCAGGCCATACGGTTTCCCTTGATCAGCTGTTTCTGTAAAACCTTCTGGTAAGACTTAAGAAATATAACCACTGAGCATAGGACGAAGTCCTAAGAATTATTTTAAAACGAAATCAGGCCCTTGCCATAAGGAGTGGCGGCACACCAAGCCTCTGCGGGGTGAGCGAGGGGAAGCAGTATTGACCTCCAGCTTATTCTGGACTCCCGCCCCCACACTTCGCCGGTCAGAGGCTCACGGATTTTGGAGATGGCGGCGGCAGGGCGGCGAAGGAAGCTGGCCGGCGGATCACGGGCAGGGCTGAAGCACATCATGCGGCACAGGCCGCACGGAGCTGCCGGCAAGGCCTCCGCACCAGGGAGGACAGCGGCGGTCGTTAAGGCGTGACTACACCGTGGCGCAGGCAGGCGTACGGCCCTCACGCAGGCAAAGCAGCGACACAAACCCCGCCCTACCAGCCAGCCTGCCCGACTTCCGGGAAAAAGGCTGGGGGACAGCCGTGCCAGGGCGCCCGCCCGAGGGAAGGAGGCGCTCCCGCCCCCTTCGCGTACAAGAACAGCGCCGCCTGGCATGGCGGGAAGCTGAGCAGTTGGCGGCTGGCGCTGCCAGGACCTGTAATTGGCGGGCCTTCATCTTAGGACTACACTTCCCAGCGGCACCCACAAGCCCCCACCAGCCTCTTCTCAGTACCAGGCGCTGTCACGTTATGTTTATCGACGAGGTCCCGCCCCGCCGCGTGAGCAGTGGCGTCACCTTAGCGAGCCTCCCTCTCTCGGCAGCAACTTGTCAGTGGCGAGGTGGGGGCTGCTTAATATTCATGAGCCGTGGGGAGCGGCGGCTGCTTTACTCGGTCTCTGCCTGCCTAATGGCGTTCGCGACAGCTGGGGAGCGGAGCTGAGCCGGGCGCGCGGAGTGAGGGCACCGGCGGAATGCTCCCTGCTGCTGCGTAATCCCCTCCGGGACGCGGCACCGCGCCGCCCCGAGGTGGGCGGTGGCATCCCCAGCCCCGCGGGCAATGGAGCCCGCGCAACAGCGAGCGAATGAAGCCCCAGCGGCGGGCAGCGGACGGGGGGAGCCGGAGAGCAGCTCTGCGGGCAGGAGGAGTCAGGCAGCGCCCGTCACGGAGAGCGGCGTGGAGCCGTTGGGCGGTGGCGGGCAGCTGGACTGCAAAGGAGGCAGCGGCCCGCGGCGGAGGCGAGGGGTAGCCGGCGGCTTCGTTTCCCCCGTGGCGCTGGCGGCTAGCGGGACTACGGTGGCCCCCGGCGGGGCCGATAACGCCAACTCCCTGCTCTTTCGGCGAGGGAGACTGAAGAGGAATCTCTCCGCCGCCGCCTCCTCGCCCGCAGCTGCCCCTACTGCCTCGCTAGGCACCCGCAGCTTGGACAGGAAAGCGCTGCTACTGAAGCCGCCCCGGCAGCTGCAGCCCCTGCAGCCCCCCGAGCGGGACTGGGTGCGGCGGGACCTGCAGCGGGGCTGCGTCCACGTCTACGAGCGCCACATGAACTGCTATCTGCGCCCGGTGCTCTGCACCCTGGAGACCACGGCAGCCGAGGTGGCCGCCCGGTTGCAGCAGCTCGGCCACCGGGGCGGCAGCAGCGTAGTGCGGGTGCTGGGCAAGGCAGGCACGCCGCCGCAGCCCCCGTCTGAGTCGGCGGCAGCTCCCGCCGAGGCGCCGCCCGAGCTCGCGGCAGAGGGGCGGCGGCCGCCGCCGGAGTACAGACCGAGGAGTCGGCGAGGGACGCGGAGCGGGCTGGTCGGAGGTGACTGCGGGGAAGCGGCGCGGCCCGGCCGCTTGCCGCTGGGCGGCAGCGCTGAGGAGAGTGAGTTGACCAGCTGCCGGCCGAGCCCGGCGCCCTCTGACTTCAGCCCCGGGGCGCCGCCGGCCGAGCTGTACCTGGCGGGGCCGCTGCTCTCCTGTCCCTCCCTTCTGGGCGAGCCGGGTCCAGCTGGCTCCGACACCGAAAGCTTCAGCCCCAGCGCCGAGAGCGTCTCCGACCGGTTGGATCCCTACAGCAGCGGCGGCGGCTCGTCCTCCTCTGAGGAACTGGAGGTGGAGCCGGTTGCCCCAGATACGGGGGAAGCAGGTGTGGGACTGGGCCGGGTCCTTCCCTGTCCAGCGGAGCTGTCCCCGGGGAGGGCAGGAGGGGCGCCAGCGGGCGCGGCCGGCGGGCGGGAGCCGCCGGCGGCGGCCGCGCAGCTGGGGCCGCCCGCCCTGTACGTGCAACTCCACGGAGAGACCGGCCGGCGGCTGGAGGCCCACGAGAAGCCGCTGCAGATCCAGAACGACTACCTCTCACAGCTTGGTTTCCGGGACCTGTGGCGCGTGCAGGAGGAGGGCATGGACTCGGAGACCGGCTGCCTCATCCGCTTCTACGCCGGTGAGCGGGGCGGGGCGGTGCCTGCCGGGAGTGGGCGACCGGCGGCGTGGTGGGCACTGGGGTGAGGGGAAGGGAGGACGGGCGGCCGGCTGTGCGCTGCTCCTTCGTCGGGGCTTCGTCGTTCCCGAGAGGGCTCGTGCGTGGAGGTCCGTGGCGGCGGTGGGCGGGGCTGCCCGAGCCGGCTGCCGGGGTAAGCCGGAATGTTGGCGGGTAATGGAAGTCGCTCTCCTGTAGTTTTCCGTTTCCAGCAGCGGTACTGGGCTTTCGAGGTTAAATCATCCTTAATCTATTGCCGTCCGTAGTGACGAGAAATAACAGCGGTGCCGCTGCTGGGGGTGGAAGGTCGAAGGCTGTTTCAAGTGTTTGCTGGATGCCGGTAGTTCACTCCCAGTTCAGTAGAGTTCCGGTGTGCTGTGAGACCACCTGATAAAACGCAGAGTCTCTCACTCAGAGATTGAGGCAGTAAGCGAGGGAAGTATGCAAGTACGTGACATAGCCCTTGGAAACAGGGTAGTCAAAATCTTTATAATGAAAAGATTTTTAATGCAGCTTTGCTGTTACAACTTGAGGTACAGAATTTGGGGAGTACTGAGTGGAAAAGTTTGCTTACATGTTGTAATTATGCAGCCTTCTGCTGTTTTAGAGGTTTAAAAATACCTGGTGTGTCAGTTGAATTTCTTTGTATAAAGTAACCTTGGAATTTTGTAATCTGTAATCATGGAATACCTTGGGTTTTAACTCTTTCTCTTTCTTTGAGAGATGGACAGAACTGTTTAATGTCCGAGTAAGTGTTCAAATACCTACTAAGTTTTCCTGTGAAATGGGTAAATATGGTATCCAAAGATAAGGTCATGCCAACAAAGTAGCAAATGCCGTCCATCCCTTTGCCGTGGCATCTGAGCAGAGGGGTCCTTCAGTGAACCAGGAGAATTCAGTGCTTTAATTCTAAAAAATAGAGATTCTTCTCTAGTGAATTCTGCTGAATGTCAGATAGAGGTGGTAATGGTGAGGTGGGAAGGAGAGCAGTGCACTAGGTAAGTGCCTTTCTTTATTCAGAAGAGAATGTGGGAGTGGTGGCAAGTGGTCAGTTCAGATTTTCTTCAGGTTTGTGTGTGTTGGCTGTATAATGAATCCAGCATTAACAAATGCAGCAGTAGAACTTGTTCAAGGATTGACAGAAATAGGTTAGATATGTTGGAGATAGAAAGGAGCTAAAGTATTTTTTTCAGATGTTGATGGAGGACTGAACAGTTTCTCCACTGTTCTGCTGAGGGTGGAAGTCAGCAGGTGATGCTGGAAGGGATGTTGTTCCCTTTATTTCCAGTTCCACAGTTAAATGGGGATGCACAGACATGTTTTAAAATGGGACAGCTGTGTGCCTGTTTTCCTAACGGGATGTGTTCCAAAGAAAACATAATCAGCAAATATAGCTAAGTTGAGCTTGTTTGCATGTAGTTTTTATGTATTAAATGACTAAATCTGTATGTTGAAGATAGATGTTCTAGCTGTTTTATTCTCTCAACTTGATTGCTAACATAGCTCATATATTTTGGGTTTCCTTGTACAAAACTACTAAATAGAAATGTATTTCTATGAGTATGTGTAGGATTAAATTAACGCAGATTTCTTACCCAGGTTATTGAGCTAAGAAATATGCCTCTGTACTTTAAAAATGTAGTGTTTTTTGAAATCCTTATCTCTTTGAGGGGATCTGTGATACATCTAAAGCACCTGTGATAGATGCTTGTAGCAGAATGGTTGCAGCATCTAATGTGCCAGACCAGCCAAAAACAGCTATGAAAGTATTAGTGGTTTTGTGTAACTGTTTTTGCAAGTTAGCTCTGATTCCTTATTTTATACATACACCCCCAGAAGATGAAAGGGAAGGAGAGAAACTTAAAAAGAACACACATCAAATTAAACTGAAAAGGGAGTGGGTTTTAGCTCCAAAGTTAAGGTGTTTTGCCTGGAGAAGTACCATTTTTTTAATAAATGATCCTCTGGAACCATGCCCTAAGGAAAGCTTTAAAACAGTGATTTCCTGTTTCCCTAGGACTTCACTGGTTTAAGCAGCCTTGTTTCTCCCAATGGATAGAGAACCACTAGCATCTCTATCCCTGTAATTTCCTGCAAGCTGTCTCAGTGGGATTTGACAATCCTGGTCTTATACTGATGTAAAATGGCATAAACCTAGGCTGGATTTATTGCACTGATTTTAAAAAGAATTCCTTCACCTAATCCTCTTGGAGGGAGGAGAAGAGAGCACAGTGGTGACTTTTGGGCTTTTTTATTTTTAGGGGGAGACAGTTCTAAGTCTTGAAAGATTACTATAGTGAAGCAGTGTTACAAATATAGTTACAAATTCAAAATACGATGAAGCATCCAGTGATTTTTAGTGATTACTAAAAATTGTTAATTTCTCCAGTTGTGGATCTGGAAAATACAGATTAAAAAAAAATATGCTAGGAGAACTTCAGAGAATCAGTTTTTGGGGTTTTTTGTTGTTTTTTTTTCTGTTTTTAAATTATGACAAAACAGATTTGTTAATCAGTAGCAGTCCACCAACATTATATAAATGAAATATGTTCTTTTAATGCAGAATTCCAGATTTAAAAGCCCCCCAACCCAAAATTTGACACTGTGAAGGTAACAGTGCTTCCTGTATGTTGCCTCACTTTGTTTCAGAATGTGGTTGGTGCATCTTTATTTTGGTATGTCCCCTCCTTACTTTGACTGTGAGTGTGTTTGATTTTTTCCAACCTCTTGAATTTAAGCATTAAACAGATAATGCTATTGCTAAAACAGAATTCCTTACAGCTTTAAGGGTCTCATTCTACTCCATGTAACATCAATTTGAGCACAACTGGGCATTAGTGACTGGTCATATAGATCAACTTTTCTCTCTGTTGAAATCTATCTCAACAAAAGATACTGTCCTCAAAGTTTGAAATACTCAATCTCTATTTGAAATTATATGGTTAAATAGCTTTCTGCTGAGATTACATTACTGAGTTATAGAACTGTATAAGAATCCATAATGCAATTACAGTCATGATAATGTTTCTGAGAGACAATTTAGGTCAGCCTATTCCTAAAACTGTAAGAGTGGCTGTGATCCAGAAGGTTTCTCATAAACAAGTTAGTGTTCTTTTTTGCTCTGTAAAAATAATTTTCATAAAGCCTAAGTTGTTCTAGTGGCTCTCTAATTTGCCTGTAGAAGGACAAATAGATTAATACACCAATCTTGTCTAAAAACTGCAAAACTGCATATTTGGTTTGCAGCTTTATATCAAAAATAAGCATGGAATCATCTGTACTGCTGTGTTCTGGAGCATCTGCGTGGCAAGGAGGATGAGTAACACAATATTGAAGACTGCTTCAGTACAATGGGCATTTGAGGCTTTTTTGTCTTACTACTGAAAGGTGATGTTACTTGTTTTTCTGGCACTTGGCCACAATTAAATTCTCTGCTCCCTGATGTGACATAGGGCTTCTGCACTTGCTGGTGTCATCAGATATATTGCTTTGGTTGCCTATAGGCAGAATATTAAGAAATACTGGATGTAATTAGGGGTGTTTATTTTGCAACTGACTGTCAGATTTTATTTGGGAAGAGATGCTTTTTGCTCTTGTGACTTTTCTAAAAAGCTGTGAGGAGAAAACTAATCCAGCTCTTTCTTAAAGTTCATTACAAGAAATACTGCTTTCTCCAGTATATAGATAAGGGTAGGAAAATCTAGTGTCAGGATCAGTTGCAGTGATCTAAGCAATTGTTTGTTTTGAAAAAGGTACTCTTTGTAGTTGGAGTTACACTAGGACTACCAGCTGTATGGATGGGAACATGGTTTTAGATGCTTACTCTTACACAAACCCAGCGTAGGATTGGAAATATTGAGATTTGTGGAATGTGACATGTATTGAACCACTATCTGCTTGTTGCACTACTTGGTGAATAACTCGGTTCAGCTATTTAATACATGGGTAAACTTGGTTTAAGTTCACTAAGTGCCATTCAAGGGCGAAAACGTGCCAGAGACCTGCTTCTCAACTGAGGGCAGAACAGCTGTGCTGTAAAGAGCTGCCTCTGGTAAAGAGCTGCCTTTGGAGCACTGACTTACTTCTAAAATCCAGTGTCTTATTTAACATGAAAGAAATTAATTCACATTAAGGTGAATGGATGTTTTTTTACAGCTGTGATTGGACAGGAGAGGTCTGAACTTGTCTGAAACTGAAAAGCCTCTTCCTAGAACTTCCATGGTCTTGAATTCTTTTTTCTTTTTTTCTTACTAATGAGACTTGGATGTGCATTCTTTTACCTTGTAATTATTTATGTGATAGCATCTCTTGCAAAAAGAAGTAATACTGAAATCTTGTCACTTTGAGAAACTCTCATTTCAATTACACGGTGTATTTAAATTCAGGCCTGGTCCTTTGTGGGACCAGAGTAGTGAAATTTCTAGTCCTGTTCTGCAGGAAAGCTTAAAATGGCTGCAGCGCCTTTGGCTTGCTCCACCAGTTCATGTGCATAGCTGTTTGCTTATCTCCCTGCAATTGGAGTGGGGTCTTTCTAACGCAGGCAGCTTTTGGGGGCTCTGAGGGTGCAGCAGCTGCTGTGCAGATAATGCTGGAATGCTGGTGGTACTGCAGTTGAGCTTTGGTGTGTGATAACTAAGTAAGGTGGTTTTTTTTTTTTTCAGCTTTTAAATTCTGTTGTACTCCTGGCTAGCATCTGTGATTTAAGTCTACATGTGAAGTATCAACATGGGAGATTTCAGTGTGATGTATGTAAGTTACTGTAGATACTAAATATGTATTATGTAAATTGGTACATCCAGGAACTGAATTTCCGCACTGCTGCAGCACAGAATGCACCATTCTTCTTTTTTTTTCCTCTCCTTTTATATATTTTTATACTTATCCATTTTTCCATATCTCTCAAGCTATTTCCTTAAATTTTTTTTTTTTTTTAAACTGTGCATAAACATCTTCTTTATGATGGAACTGCTGATGGACATAAAAGCCTGTGTACAGTTTAAATATCCATCTGTTCTGTTAGGGAACTGATAGGACCACTATGCATCTAAAACACTACAAGGTTCTTGGGAAGATAATACTGAATGGTACCAAAAGAAGAAACATTGATTTGAAACAGTGGTAGCAACTGGTTTGTGCTTCTTAACTACCAAAATCTAGTCTGTAGTTTTATAAAACAATGTAAAGAGGGATTTCTTTGTTATGTAAATAATCCTCTGGAAAAGAAGCAAGTATAAATCAACTTGTTGGAGAAGGTCAGTTTGAAAAGTATATACATACAGAATTCCATAGAATAGAAGCTTAGAGATGGAAATCCTGAAGACTGCTACTTGTTACACTCATCTTTTTAATTTGGAGAGAACTTGTATCTTGCATGCTTACAGCTGTATTTCCTTCTGTGGGAAAGTGGCCTGAGAGGTGGTCATTTTGAATTAACTGTTTATGATATTAACATCTTGATTTGGAAAATAAAAAAAACCAGAAGAAAGCAAAGACTGACTTTCTGGTTGCATTGGACAGTAGAAGCAAAGACAGTTTGACTCTGTCTTCATTTCACTGATTGTGGTATGGGGAGCACTGGCATTTTAATCAGATGAATCTGTGCATGTACTTGTTTTCAGCTTCCTTTGACTCTATTTTATTCCTTTGTTTTAGAACTGCTCAAATGAGGATTTGCATTCTGGGAAGCTGTATGTCTGAAATAATCCTGTAATAACTTCATTCTTTGACCCAGAGAACTGAATAATGTGTTTACCTTGGTGGCTTTTGTTGGTTGTGGTGGGTTTTTTGTGTTGGTTTTTTTTTTTGTGTGTGTGAATTCAAATGGAATAGCCTTTGAGGACCGGAGTCAGTGCAGTTTGTGTGGAGAAGCTAAGTTTTGAACTTGCTGAAAAATGAATATGTCTTAAATTTTATACATTTGACTTTAAGACAGGAATGCTGAAACACTAAGATCCTCACAAAATATTTTGGAAACTTCACAGGAAGACAATGTCCTCATTTTTAAAATAATGACTTGCTTATGATAATCAATTGTGAGATTGGAAACCTACATTAAAGTTCCAGCTGCATGGTAATGACAGAGTTGTGTACAGATTTGAGGTAGTTAAGCTCTACAAATCTTATGTGAGAAAGTTTTTGTGAAAATTCTAGATTTTCAGATTCATACTTCACTCAGAAGTGCCTTGGTTTATTCTTTCTGTAATTTTTGTCCTTCAAATTTTTACATTTTTCAGTATGAATTTTTTTTTGTAAATATTTTTTTCCGGTTAGGCTGGCATTTGTCCAGTATGCTACATGAACATAGATATCACTTTCCAAATATAATTAATGACAAATTATACCATTTTCCAATGATTGCTCTTAAATACTGAGGCTGTCTTAGGTATTGGAGAATTTTAAACACAAGTCTTTTTATTTATGATATATTTTAATTGACTGTTAATTTTTTTTGTTTTGTATGTAATAGTGTTACGTGCAAAGAATAGACATCACTTGCCTGTTGGAGTGCAGCAGGTATCCTAAGAGCACAGAGTACAGATTGTAAATGAGTAACAATATTATGTCCTTCTGAAATTCTATTCAGGATTTCAGGTAGGCAAAATTAATAGTAAAAATGAATAGTAAATGAATAAGTAAATTAGTAGTAAAACCAGTGCTGGCACACACAATTTAGTGTGTGTATATTTTTTTGTTTGTTTTTTAAAAAAAAGCACTGGCAGTAATCACCTGTCTGTAAGTCACACCCTCCATACCCTCTGCCACTGTCAAAAAAATCATTTAGTTACATAAGCTGATAGTCCAAATTATTTATGCCACTTACCACAATGAAGATTCCTTATGCTTCCCTGTTTAGCTTAATAGCTCATCCTGAGCTTTTGGGTTTAATGGCTGAACCTTTCTGCTCTTTTGATTCTTGTTAAAAATACGTCGAAGAATGGGAATGTTGGAGAATCTTTTGGGGGGTTTTGCATCATTCCCCCTCAGTGATTTAGGGGGCAAAAATTGTTCTTTGAAGAGCATTGCTTTTAAAAATTGCAGCTGTTATATTGGGAAGAAAGACCTCCTGTAGTGAAGTCATTTAATTTCACAACATAGTATACTGTTCTTTGAAGCTTTTTCTGTCAATAGGGATGTAAAATCTCTTCTGCTGACTTTGACTTATTTGAAGGGATTCTGAAAACACTCATCACCCAACTAACTGTGTGTTCCTTGGTTTGACAATGAAGAATAACTGTTTACATATTGATGTAAAACACCAAGTTTCAGGGGATTTTTCTCTGCAGTTTTATCTTAACTCTTGGTGTAGAAGAAAGATTAAATTGTGTAAGTGGAGAAGCTCTTTAAAGTTTAACTCAAAATTTTTGTGGGCCAGAGGTAAATATGGCCCTCTGCAGGGTATTAATTGTTCCTGTTGTTGTCCAGTGGCAATGGGAATCTTCAACTTCACTAGGCTCTGAATTGTATTCATAATTCTCAAAACCCCATAATAGCCACTTGAACCCATTCTTCTCATCTGCAAGCACTCCAAGTGCCATGCCAACTTATTTAAATAGAGACAAAACAATGGGCCATGGTCCAAGGGATAACAAGGAGGTGGAATGCTTTTGAAGTTCAGGACCCTAGGCTGGAGGTGCAATTTACATAAACCTCATTATGTAATCTGAATGCAGTTTCCCTTCCTGTTAGTTCAATTTGTGAACCTTTGTGTCCAAAGAGAAAGAAGATAGTAAGACCTGTAATTAAGGTAAGTAGCAGACCCCTCCTTTTCTGAATGCATGCTCTGGTGAGGCGAGAATTTTAGATGCAGCATTAAGGGTGGAACAAAACCTGTGATTCAGGCACCTTCTGTTGATGAGAATAATACCTACTTTTTTCCATTGAAAAAGCTGCATGCCTCTTTAAACAGTAGCTATGCCTAGTTCAACCTACTATTTGCTTTAAGCTTTTCTGTACCATTTATTTTAAAGTTCTTACTAGCCATGATTTTGCTTTTATATAAACCATAGATAGCCTTTATCTAAGCAGTTCTCATCAGCTCTAAAGCTACCTTTGAAACAAGTAAGTTTCTAAGTGGACAGTGAGTTTTCTGATCAGAGTTGCATACAATGACATTTTTTTGTTCTCAAACTCTTGCTTTCCCCCCCCCCCCGTCTGATCCTCTAACCATTTCTTAAAGATGATAATAAGTAGTAGCACTGGGTTTGTGATAAGAGTCATGCAAGTAGTAAAGCTACTGCTATATATGCAACCTGCTTGCTCATAAGATAATTGGTCATATCTACCAGTGACTTCGTATCACCAGTTATTTTAAAATTATTGCCTCAAATTACAAGTGATGGAGGAATGTGTTTTTCCTCCTGTGTGTTACTTACTGGGACAGGCAGACCTCTAGAGGACAAGTGTCTGTTAGCAGTCATTTTATTTATGAAACTTAATTACATCTGAGACAGAGTAATATTGTATTTCACTATTTGCGTTGTGCATCTACATATATTTGCTTTCATACTATGAAGACTGCCTGTTGGAATAAAAATGTTAATGACAAAAATGAATGAAGCAGTGGAACACCTGGAAGAAGGCTAGCATATGTAATGTACTGAGGTTAACAGGACAGGAGTGCTTGGTTTCTTCTGTTATCTGTATTAAACGGCTACAAACAGAAAGACAAGATAGTTTGTGGGTTGCAGATGGAATGTTTCTCAAAGTGAAGTTAATCACGTATGTGTAGGAGATGCAATTTAACATTTCAGAAATACAAACAGGAGCATGTTGAAAGCTGTATGATGTGTAATTATATCAGTCTTTTTGTTGTTGTTTTTGGTTTTATGTTTTGTTTCCCCTGTTTTAGACCTAGAGTTGTGGATTTTTAATGTATTGTCTTAATAAAAGCTTGGAGTTCACTGTGTGGTTGTGTGAATTAAAATGTCAGTTGTTAGAAATGGACCAAAGCAAACAGTTAATGTTTTTATCTTGGCTGTCCTAGCTCTGTGAAGTGTCTGTGGAAGTGTATTATCGTTTTCTTTGTTTGTTTGGTTTGTTTTTTGTTTGTTTGTTTTCTGTTGGAATGAAAATCATGTCCCTTGTCTGTATCAACTGAAATAGAATCTGTAGTCTGTATTTTGTCTGTGAATAAACTAAAGATTTATGTGATACATTTCAGACTGTTAAATGCAGAAAGTGTTTCCATGTCTTGACTTCCAGAACAATGGTATCACCTGTATATTCATTGCCCTTAAGATTAGACTATAGTACTGATACCTGCTTGGTTTGTCTCTTTAATCTTCTTAATCAAATGCCAACTTTAATTCCTCCTAATACAAGAAGAGTAAATGAAACTATTTTACTTGATTTTATTTTACAGATTCCATACTTGAAGTGTTTCTTGTAAGGAAAAATATTTTGGAATATTTCTTCTCTTAATCCATGTGATAGAAGATCCTAGTTTATTTTGCAACTTCCATTTTTTCCTTCATAATTGAAACCTAGAATGAAAACATGTTGATCAGCATTGCTAGATACCAGAAGACAAAGATTAAGATGCCTTGTAGCCTGCAGTGGACTGTCATATTCCTTCTGTGAGTGTTGGAATAAGTGTTTTTCTGGAGAAAAAAATCTATTAGAGTCTAGGGTGTATATTGTATTTAATTTGCAACACTGGGTGGGGTGTGATCCTTTGTATAGTGCTCCTCTGGAGTGTGAGCAATTTCAGCACCTCTTCCTGCTACATTTTTGCATTAGTATGAGGTGTATTTTGAGTTCCTAGCAAGTAACTGATAATACTTACACCGTGGAAATGGAGGAATGCAGATTTGTCACCTCAGTTGTGAACAGCACTGCTTTGAGACTGTCAGAAGACTGCAAAGCATAGATCAGCCGTAGATCCTTTTAGTCTAGAATATGCAGCAAAATATTTTATATTTATATATTTTTCTTTTTTTCCCCTTTATTTTTCTAATTTTTTCCCCCTTATTTTTGCATTTCTTCCCTTGGCTTCCCCCCAACCTCCCCCCCCCCCTTTGTCCCCCCCCCCCCCCCCCCCAGCATTACAACTGCATTACTTGTGGAAGAAAGCATTCATTCTAGCATGGTTAGCACAGGGCTGCAAAAATAAGCAAAATTCTTTCCAGAAAATTGGTGCACATAGCTACAACAAAAGGGCAGGCTTCTGTCCACGAGAGGACTGCATATGTGTACTTGTCACTGGTAAATACAACTGTAATTTTAATAGGGTACACTGTTCTTGTGCCTATACATTGTCCTCATTCTATGAGTTTCTTAACCACATTGCACTTACAGAGTTGATGTATTGCCTTTCCAGATGTAATATTGTTACTTAAGATTTGTTTGTATTCTGTGCATATTGGCAAGCTTTGATGAGAGATGTTATTTGACACTCTCTTCAGTAGGCTCTTTGGACATTGTGCCTTGGCATTCCATGTATTTTTGGTTGCACTGGCTTTTTACACGTGCAGGTTTCACTTTAGCTCAGTTCTTTATTGCTTCTGTCCACTAAGTTTTCTAAATATATTGGGCAAGTAGTCAGTTGAAGTCCCTTGAGATTTTCTCCGTAGGTATAGCTATACTGCTTTGCGGCAAAATGTGTCGTTCAAAGACAGGGTGGAAAGTAATAACTAACCTTCATACCAAATGTATATGCTGTCCAAACTGAAACATGTAGCATAAAGTTAATACACACTAATCTTCTCACAGCAGAAGTGAATATAGAATTCTGTGATAGTAGTGTCCTCATCCACAGTAGAAGGGAAATAGCACAATATCCTTACTTCCCTAATGAAAGATTAGGCAAACCTTGTCTTATCATTTATACATAAACATCCCTTTTTGTCTTTTCAGATTCTCTTCAGCATTTGCTTCTCTGCACTGGAGTTACTGTTGTTCTTTTGGCAGAACATGCTTAGGATTGTATACCTTCATGGGACTGTCTGCAGGCAGACATGTCTGGCTTCTTTGCTTTGAATGGGAATATTAGCTTCCCTTCTTGTTAGTGAAATGCATGGTGTTAGCTAGTTACAGGTCTCATTAAGCCATGTCGCCATGGCCACTAATTGAGCATTTCACCGTGATTTGAATTGATGGAGAGCTGTCACCTTTCTGGCAAGGCACAAGGACGAGGTGCTGGTATCAGTAGAGGTGTCACATGTAACAGGCTGAGTTCCTGAATCATAAGCAGGGCTAGCTGAACAGTAAAAATGAGTACATGGTGCTGTGGGTCACTTTAATCTTTCCTGTTATGTGCTATTCTCACCCTGTCCGTTGCCTTTCATGTACGTGAGGCTGTTGAGAGATTTGGTAAGTGGTAGAGGAGTCAGTAAGAGGAAGCTGCTTTGATTTTTGTTTCCTAATGACCTGTAAGGCAAATTGCTGAGTGCATTTGTTCCTTGCTAGTTTTAAAGGGGGGGAAGGAAAAACACAGGGGTTTTGTCATCTGTTTGCTAGCTGTAGTTGCTCTTATTGACGTGTGTGCTTTAATTTTTACTGAAGGCAGTTGAAGTCAAAAGAGGATTTGAATGCTGACATTTGAGTGCAGCTAGTCAGGGGATGAAGGCAGAGAGGTAAATACAGTTGTAGCTTCCTTGTGAGTGTCGCAAGTTACCTGGTGAGTGAAGAGCAATGGTAAAAAAAAAAAAAAAAGTGATAAAGAAGCCTGGTTTGTCTCAAAGTAGCTGGTGAAGACTTGTCTGCAGGTAGAGCAGTGCTCTGCCACTGTTGCCAGCTCTGTTGGATGCTGGCAGAGCATGTTGGTGACATCACCCGGAGGAGAGGGGGAAGGTTAGGCAGAGTCACTGGGGCTGCTTGTTCTATACAGGCACTTGGGAAAGGGTTTCTTTCGTATGCTGTCTAATAGATTCAGCCTTTTATTTTATAATATAATTAAATAACCAAGCCTTTGTGAGGCTCCTGAATTCCTTTAATTTAGCGGCAGCACAGAAGCTGAATTCAAAGCATTCATGGGCCTGTACTATCTTCCTGACTACTTGCCAGGCCTATTCATGCTGTTTTGAGTGCAGGAAGTTCTCACATTCATTCAGGGTTGTGGGAGGGTGGGGGTGGGGGGCGTTGTGTGGTTAGCTTTTATTTATTTATTTTTTTTAAGCAAGGGAAATGATTCTAAGGAAAATTCTTCAGCAATTCCCTGCGACCAATTTACCAACTGTTAATCTGTGAGTAAATAATGGGAACAGTTTATACACACGGCAGCTCTTGAGAAAGAACAAAGAATCATGAGAAGTTCACAGTCCACAGGCCCAAAGATAGCTGAATACTTTGGTATGTTAGGATTTGTCTGAACAGGGATAGACTAGTACTTTTTTGTTAGCACATGTACTCTTATATAATCTGAAGTACTGAGTTTGATGAGGAAAATTTTATTCTGACACGTGGTATCTGCCTGCTTATACTTAATTTGCTTAAGGTAAATAATTTTCTTCTATTTGAGTTTTAATGAGCTAGCCAATACATTTATTTTCTTTTACAGATTGTTACTAAGGCTCTTTTGAGTGGGGGATGAGGAAATGTATTTGCTGCCTGGTGAGGAGGAAGCCGGTAACAGTGGCCTTCCTTTGATTCAAAAGAAGGATAGATAGAGAGAGGACAAGAAGGTGAAACAAAACCAAGAAAGCAATGACTAAAACAGAGTAGACAGGAAGTAACAAAATGCTTTGCAAATTTAAGCATTCATTTCACTATCCAGCAGCTGTCCCACATCTCTGATCTGTGGTACCTAATCATTATAACTAGATACCGCAAAGACAAATGTAATTTGGCAAGTGTATAAGAGAAAGTGACTTCTCAGTGTGGGTTTTCTGCTGGTAGAGCTGATGTGTTGTGGGAAGTGCACAGCTATTTACAGTGAGTATGGCAGGTATTCAACAAATTGCATTTTCACCAAAACAAACAAAATTGGGATAGTACAGTTTTCTGCAGAGTTGGTTTTCACTCGTAAACTTCCATGTCTGGATCCTCTGTTGCAAAATGGAAAGAACATTGGGTATACACCATTTGGTAGGTGTGAATAAGCAGGAATAGCTGAAAAACTTTATGTAGACGGTGAGCTATATCTAACACATTCCACTTGGAAGGTGAATTGGAGGTGGGAAACCCAGAGTTCATCTCTGTGGATCATAGGATGTGCTCAAGTACGTGTTTTTGCACTAGGGTATAAAACTTGAAAGCTGATGTACCTTTACAAATAATGGTTAAGCTTGGGTTACCTTAAGGCTAAGTAATCACCTTTATAAGATACCACCTTTATTGAGATCCTGGTGTGCATAGGACTTAACAATGCCCCTGCTATGAGACTTAATTTGATACTGTGATGTGGTTCTACAACTTCCTGTTCTCCTGAAAAATGAAATGGCTTTTTGAGTTGCATTCCTTTCCTTTGGAATTTCTATAAGGACAAGCATTGCTCTTATACTTTGACAGTGAGTATTTTGGCTCTTTTTACCCATATCTCTTTTCATCCTCTTATCTTGCAGATTTTTAGACATCAGTCTCTTGATGAGATTAAGTGTTGTGAATGAAGTAGTTTTCTTAAGGTGACATAGTTTCTGGAATCCCAGTCTGTTAAGAATATTCATGTATTGATTATGGAACGTTACCTCATGTTCAGCTCTGTGAAAGTAATGGCAAATGTCTGGATTGTTCTAGCAAAAACCCAGGAAACAAGGTGTGTAAAATTACTGCCATTGGGTAGCCTCTTCATACTGCTCATTTTTTTTCTTCAGAACTCGGAGTTTTGATTTCTGTTTTCTATTACAAGTAATGATACAGAATATCTTTGGCAGCTTTCTCCTTTTAAAACAGCTTACCGTTTTAAAATATAAAAGTACTGACAGCTTTGCTTTTTACAGATTTATATTAAAAACCTCCTTCTTGCCTATATGTGTAAAAATATATAATCTGTAAGTTTTTAACAACTTCAGGATTTAGAAGGTCATTACTTAAACTTTATGAACAGTTCATTTCATAACAAGACCAAAAAAAAGTGTATGGAAGCAAACACTTGCTTCAGGACTGGCTTTCTGGTATTTTTTTAACAGCTTGTTGAAGTCTTCAACAAAATAAAGATAAATACCATCAGCTATTCCACACATTCTTAAGTAGTGGAGGAGGGGAGTATGTCAGTTGACGGAAGGTTTGCATGTTAAAACTGTTGACAGGCAGCACCAGAAGTGGGCATCACTTGGAAATGAGAGCAAATTGATGTTGGAGCAGAGTGGATAATGGAGAAATAGAGAAAATTAAGAGAAACCTAGCTGTTTTTAAATTAGCTTGTTTCTGCATCTAGAATGTTAAATTTTAAAGAGAAGGTAACTAACTTTGAAAGTCTTAACTGTGTTGTGAGTAAAAAGAGAGCTGGGATACACTGGAATTATAGAATTGTTTTGAAAATAATTTGAAAATATATTTTGAAACGACCTTTAAGATCATCTAGTCCAGCTGTTAACCCAGCACTGCCAAGTCACCACTACACAATGTCCCTAAGAGTCACATCTACATGTCTTTTGAATATGTCCAGGAATGGTGACTCCACCACTTTCTTGGGCACCATGTTCCAGGGCTTTACAAGCCTTTCTGTAAATACTTTTTTCCTAATACCCAAACTAAACATTCCCTGGTGCAACTTGAAGCCATTTATCTCTTACCACTTGTTACTTGGTTGTGGGAAGTGATAGTATCTCCCCTCAGCCTGCTTTTCTCCAGGATAAACAACCCCAATTTCCTCAGCTGCTCCTCGTAAGTTGCTTTCTAGACCCTTCACCAGCTTTGTTGCCCTTCTTTGGACACACTGCAGCACCCCAATATCCTTGGAGTGAGGGGCCCAAAACTGAACACAGTATTTGAGGTGTGGCCTCACCAGTGCTGAGTACAAGGGGGTGATCATGTCCCCACTCCTGCTGGCCACACTATTTCTGACTGAAGCCAGGATGCTGTTGGCTGCCTTGGTCCCCTGGGCACCCTGCTGGCTCCTATTCAGTCGGGTGTTGAGTGACAGCCCCAAATGCTTTTTCACCAGGCAGCTTTCCAGCCACTCTTCCACAAGCCTGTTGCATTGGGTGGTTGTGATGGGTGGTGTGATGGTGGTTATGGTGGTTGCATGAGGTGGTTGTGATCCAAGTGTGATGGTGGTTGCGGTGGTTGCATAGAGTGGTTGTGATCCAAGTTCAGGACCTGACCCTTGGTCTTGCTGAACCTCATACTATTGGCCTCGACCCATTGATGCAGCTACTCGAGATCCCTCTGTAGAGCCTCCCTACCTTCAAGCAGATCACCACACCTGCCTTAACTTGTGTTGTCTGCAAACTTACTGAGTGTGCCCTTGATCCCCTCATTCAGATCATTGATCAAGATATTAAATAGAACTGGCCCTGGTACTGCACTCTGGGAACACCACTTGTGACCAGCTGCCAACTAGATTTAATGGCATTCACTTCAACTCTTTGGGCCCAGCCAAAGTGTGATTTCCTAATCTTTTTTATAGCATATGATGGTGAGTTAATAAATGCTGTTGCAAAATGGGGAGTTGGAACATGTGTAACTATACTGTTGCTCCTCCTAGTTCTAAGAATCATGAATAAATGAATGCTCAAGAGTCCCACTTTGTCCTTTAATGCTGAGTCTTTTTGTTTAGACTCTGGTTTATATGTGAGTTGAGCATTTGCCACAACATGCTTTGTGCAATATACTACTGTCTGCAAGTACCAGTCTCCATAGGATAGTGGTGTTCCCTCTGCCTTTCTAATCTGGTATTAGGGGCCCATCACACAGGTAAAGTAGCAGTCAGACTTACTGTGTGGATGAGCTCTACACGTAAAAACATCTTGGTTGTTAATGAAAATGATTTACATATTTCCTACCAGCAGTGGTATAGGGTTTGCTCTATTGAAACATGCGCTTTTGTAAGATTAAACTTGTCAGTGTGCGTGCATTGAGCAGAATGTTGTAAGATAATGCTGTAGCCATCATGTGAATGGAAAATATTTCTGCAAACATGTCTATATATCTAGATACTTAAGAGGATAAAATTAGATTTTGGAATTTCCCTCTGTCCCTGTGTAGCTTAGTCGGCTCTTAGACACTCTTGTATTATGGTGATAATGGTTTTCTGCCATTGTTTTAATGTCAGCGTTGCCCTGTTCTTTGCAAGAGCTTAATGTGTAAACCAGTAGCAGTCAGTACCAATCAGGGTAGTCAGATGGAGGTTATGTTAACTGGCAAGTTTCCAGCATTTCTTTTGTTTCCTTGTGAGTTTAAAAACTTGAGTAACAACTTTCTTGTTTTAATATTTCTACTTCAAACCATGGAAGCTGGGAAGTACAGTCTTAAAAACATGCATTCATTCATTGGTCTTCAGTGTTTGCATTTTATGATGATTATATAAGACACTGATTTAGCTGGGGCTTTAACTTCTCCCAGGATTCCTGTGTCCATACAGAATAAAACTTAATTGCATAATCTTAATGATAGAACAGTGCTATGTTCTTTTGGTCTACATATTTTTGTGGGGAAACATTCTGTAGGCAACTGTAGTGGATGCACCATGTTGTCTGCTTTTATTTTATTAAAAAACCCAAACAATATGTTCAACTTTTGCTTAAGTATTTTGAAATGAGAAATTTCTTAAGAAAGCTTTTGGCTAGATGGTGAAATTTGTTGTGCCTGGTCCTTTCCTCTCCATTTTACTGAAGACTGTAAGGAACATTGTTTTAGCACATGCATTTCTTCCATAGTTCTGATCTTAAAACTGGGGGGGGGGGGGGGGGGGCAACGGTGATTTGCTTTTTCAATAGCTGCCTACGTAAAAGAAAACCGGATGGCTTGACAGCAGTGGCAGCCAAGGTAGATTCCAGGTGGTATTGGTAAAGCATGAGTGCGATGTGAATAATGTCTCTAGACTATACATGCTGTTCAACTTTGCTGCAAATATAAGCACTGAAGTCTTTGTCTCAAGAGTGCCTGAGTGCAAAGTTAATTCTGTCCTAAAGCTTTTCACCCAATGTGAAAAGCAGTCTTTCCTGCAAGGATTCCTGTAAGTCACAAGAATACTAGCAGAAAGCTACCTTCCTTGCTGCATATAAGAAGAAGGAAAATGTAGTAGAAGCATGTTAATCCTTTGGCAAACTTGCCCTTTGCAAGCACTGCTTGCATGGAGGGGGTCCTTGCATCATGTTCAGTGTGACTGCAGGTTGCATCATGCTGCTTTCGCCCCTGAGCTCTTGCTAGGCTTCTCCTGGCTGGGGTTTTATGTATCACATTCAGAAACCTATGGGGTCATGTCCTTCTCTTGGGAGTACTGTCTTGGCACAAATGCTTGCAAGGTGGAGATTTTTTTCTTTTCTTTTCTTGTCCTGCCCTGAGGTATGGCACTGACATGATAGAAAGTCACAAGAGAGCAGCCTTTTGGTTTCTACAGTGTGGGTGACAGTGCTGCAAGCAACAGCATTTGCCTATCTTCTGAGGAAGCCTTCCAACAAATTGGCTGGGCACTATGCCCTATTGTTGCGTGGTTGTCTAAAGCAGTCAAGCATTCTTCCATTTTAACTGACATCTGTCCAGAGCTGTGTTTGGGTTACAGCTGTTAACACAGATGTTTGATGTGGCCCTGATACTGGAATTTTTAATAGTTTGCATTAGCTAGTTGCTAGACTAAATCATCTAAAACTTCAGTGGCTGCAAATATCTTGTTTTAATAAAACCTACTGTTAGTTTCTAATCCAGTGTGTGATTAGTTGCAAGAAATCATTGCAGTGCTTTTGCAAAGTCTTAATTTGCTGAAGAATCAAAGTGTTGCTTGAAGGGACTTTTAATGTCAACGTTGCACTGTCCTTTGCAAGAGCTTAATGTGAAAACCAGTAGCAGTTGGTAACTTCCTTTCTCTTCCCTTCTGCCTGAGGAGAAAGGGAAAAAAAAAAAAGATTTGGGAACTTAAAGGTTCTATATATAAAATATAGAAGGAAAAAAATGGAGGATGTGGGAGGAGTTTGAAAGGCAGAAATTGCTTTGGGTCTATAATAAAACAGAAAGAAAGTAAGTCTTCTAACATCTTTAAGCTTTATTTCTGCTTAGCTTCCTAACAGGCTAGGTTACATTATTAAGTATGTTATTCTAGGTTTTTGTACACTTTAAACCTTAATCAGACTTCAGAGTGCTTCTTTCAAGCTCAAAGCCAACTATCTAGATTACTGAGATTAAATATTTGTGATTGTTGGAGTTGGAGTTTTACCGCGGCTTTTCTTTTTGTGTGTAATTTCTAAAACATAAAATGAAAAAAATGCAGTCATAGGCAATGGCTTTTTCGTTGTCATGGTTTTAGGGGCAGACAGAAGGGACACAGAGAGCAAATACAGAATTTTCTGGGCCGGGGATAGACAGTGCAGGCTTCTCTGCCATCTCAGTTGCACCATTGCGTGTGAAAAATCACTTATTTTAAATTAAATAAAAGAACTGATCTCCCCCCCCCCCCCCCCCCCCGGCCTGTAACACACCTTGATTTACTTCAAGGGGAGGGTTCTTGTTTGTTTTCGGGATTTTAAAATTTTTTTTCTAAAGAGATCTTGTGTGCTGTCCTAAACTGCTGCTCTTGGAGGCTCTGGGGAGTCTGTCCCTGTTTGCACAGCTTTGGGGAAATCTGACCCTTGAGTGGGCTGGAGAACAAGTCCTATGAGGAGATGCTGAGGGAATTGGGATTGTTTTGTTTGGAGAAGAGGAGGCTGAGGGGAGACCATACAGCTCTCTACAGCTACCTGAAAGGAGGTTGTAGTGAGGTGGGTGTGGCCTCTTCTCTCAAATAAATAATGACAGGACTAGAGGAAATGGCCTGAAGTTGAAGTTGCACCAGGGGAGGTTTAGGTTAGGTATTAAGAAGAATTTCTTTCCTGAAAGCGTAGTCAGGTGCCCAGGGAGGTTGTGGAGTCACCATCCCTGGAGATACTCAAAAAACATATAGATGAGGCACTCCAGGACATGCTCTACTGGGGTGGTGAGGTGTTGACAGTTGGACATGGTGATCTTAAAGGTCTTTTTCAACAGTGACAATTTTGTGATTCTGTTTGAATGAGACTGAAATCTGTTTCCTTTCAAGGGCTCTCTCTACTGAAGACAGTAAGTTGTCAAGGTTTAGGGTAAGGGCGGCCCCTCAGACCTATAACAGACACTCTCTGTTAAACCCCCTCCCTCCCCAAAGGGGAAGAGAAAGGGAATAAAGAGAGAGACTTAGTCATTAGAAAAGGAAACTAGAACAGCTTTAATCAAAACAAAATAATAATAGCAATATATACATATATATACAAAACCAGTACTGAACCTAATCCCCTCAGTGGCAATTACATCACTGTCACCAGTGATGCTGTGGAGCAGGCACCAGGGCAGTCCCAGACCGGGCCCCGCAGCAGACGGGAGCTGTGTTCAGGAGCTGGATTCTGTTACTGGGTTCAGGAACACACAGACTGGGATTGAAGGCAGAATGGACAGAGTCCTCCTTGGGTGCTCCGAGGAAGGAACCGAAAGAGGACCTGAGACAAGCCAAGCTGGCAAAGCAGTCCAAGAGGGCAAAAGAGCCCAGAGACCCCTCGGATCCCTCAGCTCTATGCAGAATATGACGTGTATGGGCTGGAATCCCTCGCTGGTCAGTTTAGGGTCACCTGTCCTGTCCGCTCCTCCCTGCAGGTGCAGCCTTTCACCTTCTGCACCCCCCAATGTGGTACACAAGATCCAGCAGTGGCCTTGGTCTGCACACCAATCCTTGGTAGTAACTCTACCCATGGGGTGTTATCACTGCTAGAAGCAGACACTGTCTGTGAGAACAGGCTGCTAACTTCAGAAAGTACAGTTAGTTAGAAGAACTGAGCTGAAAAGTAAAATTACTGAACAGAATTAGTTCTGTTCTCACTCAAACCAGGACATTTCTGTTACATTTCTTCCAGGAAAGCTTCTTGAAACAGCTGCTTTCTTAAGGCCCGAGTTTACGTGGTGTGTTTTACTCAACTCTTCTGGATATCTATTAAAAGAAGAACACGCTGACTTGTGCTTACTAGACTGCTGGGCATGGTTAAGTAAAATGTATGTGATCTGTGATTTGAAGAATCTTGTTACTGTTTATTTCTTTCATCCCATAGAAATACATGGTAATGGGATAAGCTTTCTGAAAGAGGGATCTTGCTTGGTTTATGGGGCAGTGCTGGCTTGGTTTTTAATTGTGGTGGTGTATGTAACAATTCTGTGCTCTGTTAGAATAATCTTCTTGACTTGCTGATGTGGACTAAAAATGCAGTATTTTTTTTCCAAGTTTGGTTAGTCTTTAGTAGAATTTTCTGATGGTAGGATTTTGTCTGAAAGATTTATTTTAAATCGTTTTTTGGTTTTTTTTTTTTGCCTTTATTTCTTATCTTCAGTGAAGTAACAAGACTTTGCTCTGGAATCACCTAGAAGTCATGTCTGCCTATGAATTCCTTGCAGTTGATCTTACCTGTTTTCATGGGCCTGATGCTGTACACTAGAGCATGCCACTTGCATGGTTGCCTTTCACAGCCAATTTCTTCCATCCCACTGTAAGACTGAAAAGCATGTTTTTTGGGGATCAGCTGTATAATGTTCAGCAGGCAGTATTTCTCATTGTTTCCCTTTTGCAATATTGATACTTGAGGGCTCTGGAGGAGTCTTAAAATAAGGTAAATGAGTGTCAGTATCATTACCTGTGCCTGTGGACATCTTTCACGTAGATGAACAAGGAGTAGTGGTGTCAAACTGTGCCCTCTTGTTCATGTGCGTTTTGTTACTAAAAAGGTTCCACTGCAAAATCAGATGGCAATAATGTGACATTGCTTTTTAAACATCTTAAGAACGTTATTTTTGAAGTATCTTAAATGAGGAGTTTAGCTCTAGAAGTTGTTGACTTCTCACAGGCTTCTGACTTAAGCCTTCTTAAAAGAAAGAAATGTGTAAATATTCACATGATACCTTTTTTCAGTGAGTGACCTCCCGCATCTCTGGTTGCATACCATCCAATCCATGTATTACAGGCTATATTTAGTAGTGTGTTGAACCTGTGCAATTATATATTAAGTATAATAATAATAATGTGATTTTAGTATTAATCAAAAACTTGAAACTCCAGGCTCCTTCATGATTATTAATTTTATTGTTTGGATGCTGAAAAAAGACAAGTCGCATGTGGTTCAGTGACTAGCTCTTGTAGGGAGGGATACAAAGGGACATAGCTAGAACACAAAATTCGTAGTGTCTTTGCCTCTTGAAGTTTGTGACCCTTCTGTCAGCTAGGCTTTTTTTTGTATAGGAGTTGTAAAACATGTGTAAAGGCTGCATGTTTAAAACTTCCTTTCTAAAACAAAGGGAACTGTAACAGTATGATAGGTGAAAGGAACTTGTCTTCCTCTTTTTAAGAAACTCAACCAGGAGAAAGTTCTTCACTTTCCTAGTCCTTCCAGGTGCTGGGTTGTCACCTTACACAGAAGGTTTGCTGGTTGTGTCATTAGTGGTTTGAAATATGTTAACTCTGCAGCGGGCTTTCTTACTATAGAGTATTGCATGATGTGTGACAGCTAAAGAAAACATTTTCAAAATCCGTAAATGACAATTATAAATGAACTAGTGATGTGGAGGAATTCTCAATAAAGATGACTGTCTTTCTAAACACAAAAATTGAAGGTTAAGCCTGGATGCCCTAACTTGCATAAATTCTAAATACTTAAGCTCCAGGCATAAATGAAACTATCTTGCTTTTCTCTGAAGTAGCACTTGGTGTAGATTAGAGAATTGCTTTAGGGTAACTTGCACAGTAGTGATAGTATCATGTTGACGTATCTACTGGCTTCCTCTGGATCCAGAGTTCAGCAGAAAAGACTCAAAGGCAGGAGAAATTGGTAAGATGTTAGGATGGTGATTAAAACTAAGCATTTTGCACTGCTCCTGGTACTTTTTAGTTTCTCCACTGTGCAGATGGCCAAAATGTTTGGATGAAGTCCTTTTGTGTAGTGGTGTGTGTTTATTTTTCCTGGGAGACACTTTGAGAAAAAGGTTCTTCTAGCCTGCCTTGCTGAAAAAGGAGCACCGCATAGAAAATTTGTTCTGCAGGAAGAAGCCATCACTGGTAGAATTTTTTTGGTGTGTGTGTTTTTTGTTTTGTTTGTTTGTTTTGTTTGAAGTTCTGTATTTCAGGTAATATCTGCATAGTATTTCTGGCATGGGGATTTTTTGAGGAGGGATTAAAAAAGCCATATTCTGGTCAATATTACCTTGCTGAGATTTATCTAAAATTCATAATATTGTCTACGTTTACCAGTTACTTGATAGTGTTGCTATATAAGAGAAAGATGTAACCCCTTTTGCAGTAGTTTTGTTAACATGCAGATGAAATATGCACACAGAGTTGACTTCCAGAGTAGGAAGTGTTGGCTGTCAAATGCAAATGTTAAAACACAAATTAAGAATGGGTGGTTATGCTAAATGGATGTGCTTGCTCAAATTTAAGGCAGATGTTTTCTGAGAGATTTAAGGTTTTTCTTCTTTGTGCACTGTAGTGGGAAGTATATTGGCTATATTCTGTGCTGTTTGTTCTTCCAGAAGCATGTTTAGACAGAGAACAGCCTGCTTGGGTAATAGGGCAACAGGGTAGCTTGGGCAGCTGTTTCAATAGGTGGATTTTATGTATTCAGACATTGTTTTGAAAGAATGTGGTTTTCGTTAAAGCAGTGCTCCATAGTGTGAGTGCCCTTCCTGAAACTCATTTGCTTCAGACTAGCCAGAATGAATTGGTGGTTACCTGTTTGTTCTCATGGTAAGATTCTAATGCTAAGAAGGAAAAATGTTTAAGCATAATGATTTGTTTGTTGGGGTGGCAAGAGGGGGAATAGAGAAAAGAAAAAGGAATGTGTGTGTTACATTGTCCCTTTATCCTCAGTCATCTCCATGATGAACTATATTGCAAAGACTAGGGGAAACACTCTCCTAAGACAGTATTGGTTAAGGTGTTTATACCGGGGAAAAGAAACCTGTGTTGTACCGATTCCCTTGGGAGTACTACATAGAGTGCTAGTGCTACGCAACCTTCTCCTTGAATGTAGGTGACTATCATAGAAAAAGAATGCTTCAGGTAATTGAGAAAGGAATTTACAAAGTTGCTAGGAGGATTAGTTTAGATGGTAGCAAAATGGAGACTGGAGAATTTTACTTAAAACTAAATGCTTGGGATTGAGTACAGTCCAAAACTCAGAGTGCTTTCATCCCATCTAACAGAATGTTTTTTTTCAGACATCTCTGAACTGTGAACTGAACTGAAAAAATAAGGAAAATAAACGTGATTTCACTCTGATGTACATGAACATTAGTTAAGAGTATGTCTCCAAGTTTCTCAGCTGGTACTTGAAAAGAAATTTTCAGAATTAGCCTGCCTTGGAGACAAATGAACTGTGCAGGAGAAAAGTAGACATCAGTTTGAGCATGTTATATTTTCACAGGTGCTAATGTCCTCCCTCACTGTTGCCCTACTTCTTAGCCTTTAAGATCTTTCCTATTTAAAAATGTGTTTTTCAAGTTTTTTCTACTAGAGAAAACTACTACTACTTCTACTTTATATATAGAGAAGTCAATCTTACATTACTCTGCTGTCAGTGGGGTGAGTTTTACCCTGTTAAATGTTGCTTGTCACGCATGGATTATCAAACTCTTGAAGAAAAGACTTTCTTCTGAGGAGGATGTGTTTTCTTTGCCAAGCACAAAAGTCAAATATCTTCATGCTGAAGACTGAAGCAAAGGCATTGGGCTACCTCAGTGTTATCTTTGTGCACCTACTGAATTATCTGCGCTGTTCAGCCATGGTCCCACATTTTCCTTGGTCAGTCTTTTGCAAGTTACATAGCTCTCAAATGGTATTCATTGCCCTTGATACACCTTGCAACCTCAATTTCAGTTGAGCTTTGGCTTTCCTAATGGCATCCCTATAAGCCTGGGCAGTCTTTCTGAATTCCTCCTTTGGGCTGCACTTGTGCTTGGAGGGTGTTGCTGTTAAAATTGTGCCAGCTTTCCTGAGCTTCTCTGCCCTTTCAGAGCTGCCTGCCAGGTGATTCCACCTGCTGGCTTCTTGAAAAAAGCCAGAGTCTGCTTTCATGAAGTCTAGGGACTGTACTCTGCCTCTTTTCTTCCTCACTCCCTTTAGGGTCTTGAACTCCAGTATTTCATGGTCACCAGAACTACAATTGCTCTTGATTGCTCTAAGTCAGCTATTCTTTGCTGAACAGCAGATCAAGTGTGTAAATGACAGGAACGTGCGTATTGAAACTTCTCTGAAGTAACTGAACCTGGGAAGTCAGATTTTATATCTGAGTTATTCAGTGAGAGTTTCCTATGCCCCTATTTGAAGAAACAGCACTGAAAGCATTTTAATATCAGATTTGCTTCTAGAATATTTCTCTTGTAACTTCTAGCTACTGTCATAGATATATTACATCCATTTAGTAGTTCAATTCTGCTGTTTCTTTTTGCTGTATCTGCAGGAAGTAAATGGTGTTTAATTTCATGTTTTGCTTACTTCTCTCTCCCCTATCCCCCAATGTAGTTTGTCTCTTGTGTAAGTGTGCCTCTAAGTGTGTGTTTGGTGTGTGTGGGTTTTTTAGGTTTGTGTGGTTTTTCACTGTTTGTTTGATTTTTAAAACATTGATCTTGATGAGTTTGAAGCCTTTGTTCAGGCTTTTCATTTTCAGTGGTTGGGAAAGAGGAAGGCAGCATACAAAATGTCTTGACAGGTGAATCTTGTGAGGGTAAAAAGTTCAGTGCTGTCTGCTGCACCCGTGTTGATAGCAAGGTTTTGGATTCTTGTACAATATCTAAGGCCATTGAAGTGTACCAGAACTGTGCTGGGGAGAAGAACTGGATGACTCCCTGAAAAGTAGAAGTAGAGAGGGGAATGTGTAGCATTCTGCCACTGTATTTAAAAATAATAGGTAAATAAAAATTGTATACATATATATATGTCTATGCAAGAGCAAAAATACCTGGGTTTAAAACTGCAGTTTTGTAAGTTTGATTCCCTTACTAGTGCTTGGTCTCTAACCTTTCTGAGGTACCCAGGACCATGTAATTCTTCAGTTGCTGCAGAGACTGCCTTTTATAAAGAGTGAGTTAGATAAAGACGATTTTGGGATACCTTGGACATGAGACTTACAGTGAGGGTAAATAGAGTCCTTTTTAGGAAAAGGGAGCAAGGGTTCATATTATTAAATAATTCTATAGGTGTTAATAATACTTGACGTGGTTTCTGGGTTTTACTTTATACAATGGTTTCTCTAGTTTCTCTTATCTTTATCTAGCTGTCTGTAGAGGGTAATAGGTTTGGTGACAGACAAATGTGTTGTTTACAGATAGAGAGCATTGTTTCTCTTATGACAAAGAGTGAAGGTTCATCTCTCTCAGGCTGATGCATAAGTGAATGGGCTTAACTCAGGGAATGAAGCAATGCCAGGCCAGAGTCATCAGATAATGTGTGGCATCAAACTGGTCTGGGCTAAGTTGGAAGTGCTTTCTATGCTCAGTTTCATTTTCCCTTCTCTCTCCTTTTTCTCTACTGTATTTTGGGGTGAGTCAAGCATTTAACAGCATCAGGACTTACATGTCATCATGAAGAATGTTCTCTGCCTTTTTCCCTTCAAACCAGACAAGGAGCAAATGCTTCCTTCTTCTGGAAGCTTGTTTATCTTTAACCTGGATGTTTCAGATGTTTGTTGTAGCAGTATACCCTTGCAGAGGCTGTTGGTAAATGTAGAGAGTGGTGTGCTGCAAGAGGGCAAGACTGGAAAACCAGAAGAAGTCTTTACATAGCAGTGGATTTTTTGTGTTCTAGTGCGCCAAGTCTGCTTTGCTTCTTGGGCTAACGGTGCCTCTCCAGTTGTTCTTGAACAGAGGTTACGTAAGTGTTTTATCACTATTACCTGTGTTTCTCTTGTTAGATATAAGCAGGCTCTACTTTGCTCTTTTAATTTTCTTGTTTGGCTGATCTCAAAGACTTCATGCAGTACGAGTGTAGTTCTGTAGTGCTGTGAACATAGCACCTGAACTTTTTGTAGTTTAACTGGGGAGGCTGGACAGGCTTTCAGACTTGGGATCTTCCAGCAAGGGTAATCTCTTGCAGAAAAACCTTGGTTGCAGGGAAAATGTCTAACACTGTTTCAATCCTTTTGTCTGCCCTGTGTTATTGTGGTGGTGGAGTGGATGTGGTGCCTGGATACTCCTAGAAAGGTAAAATAATCTAAAAGGCCTCTAAGGATCTCTGGATAGTTACAGATATTGTTGCAGCTAGCAGACATTTCTCAGTAAACCTCCCTTTAATTATGCTCTTGAATTTTTGTTCAAAGATGGAGTAAGGGGAAATACAATTTTACTGCCTTGTTTCTGCTGGATTCATCTGGTGCTTAAAATGGTATCCTTTTGTTACCAGTGTACCTGGGCAGATGCGTCCTTGAGGCATCAGTGCTGGTGCAGACTCAGAAATGTTTCCAACTGGATTCTAAATTTCTGTTACTTTCATAAAAGATTTATTTTAAGAGGGAGGAAACTAGTTGGTGGAAGAGTGATGACTTTGGCCAGCTGAAGGGTTAAGTTTACTGTGTAGAGCCTACATGAAAAGCTCAGGAATTGGAAGGAAGGAAATTCTTCTAATCAAATGTTATATAGAAGGGGTACTGCACAGCAAAAGCAAATGGGTATAATACCTAGGTTTTTGAAAATTAACTTCTTGGCTGACTCCTCAAATAAGCTGTGTGTGTATATGGAAGTTGGCTGAATATAGTGCAGAAAGAATTGGAGACAGAATTGGGTAGACTGTTTTGAGGCTTTTCCAATAGGAAGCAAGAGGAATACCATTTGTATGTGTGGAGCCGAGGAAAAGTAGGAACAGCTACATGTCCTTACCATTCTAAGTACTGGCCAGTGATGGGTTGTTTACCCTGGTTCATACATGTGTTATCTAATAATGAAAAGAAAGCAATTGACTTAGATCATGAAAGCTGAATAGTGAAGAGGAAAAAAACCCCTCTTTCTGGGTTACTAATGTTTCTATTGCTGAATTGGAAATGAAGTTTCTTGTTAATTAAAAGTCAAGATTCATTAGCATTTCTACTCAGAAATATATTTTCTTGTCCAAGTTAGTACATATGTGTTTGGAAAATGTATTTCAAGCTGTTTTAAGCAAAACTTTCTATGTTAATGGATTAATTTCTTAATATTTTTAGACGACGGTGTTCTGCTTTTAGAAGGAATTAAATATATAGAAGTTTACCATGATATATCTGTAGCAGCATCTCCTGTAGAGCTATTGTTCTCCATTTTTATTGCTTAAAAAAATATACATGAGATAATTGCTTTTAATAGCAGAAGCTTCAGCTGGAGAATCCAGCCAAATAAGTTTTTAACATTCTAACAGAAAGCATGACATCCCATATGACTGCTTCAGATGACCATGTGCAGGTATGTTTTAATACATAGATTAGTAGGGAATGGCCATTTATTTTGATGACATTCAATGCTGTGAATAGTATCCCTGTCAGAAACGGAGGTTAAATCAATATAGACTGAGATTATATTTCCTTCCAAGTAGCTACTCTTTGTTTTCATTTACAAATGTTCTGCATATTCTTTGAAACAGCTTACAGAACTCCTACTAAGTTGTTATAATTTCTTTTTTTTTTGTTTTTAAATCTTTATAAGGACCTGTCTAGGATTTATCTTACCTTGGAGAGCACATTCTCCTTGGTGAGATGTGGTATTTCCCTCTTAGATAAAGCAGTTGTATTTTTGTTTTCATCAGTTCATGAAATTGAGTGTTTACTGCAATGGAAATGGTACTGGCTTTACTTTGATACTAATGATGTTTAATCTAAATAACATGTGAATTCAGTCTTTATTTACAAAGAAACCCCAAAAGCCAACACTTGAAAATGTGTAGCTTTAGGCACACTATAGGCGTAGTTATATAGGCATAGTTATATAGGCATGTCTGTTGTCTTGCAGTGCATATGACTGACTTCACATCATGTGGGACTGTGTCAGGAAAAAGGCCCAGGATTGTTGATCACTGATTTCTGTGACTAAACAAAAACCTATTTTAGTTGTGACATATGACTAAGTACATAAATCTATCTTTAATTTGTCTCTTTAATTTTAATTTCTGAGTAAGGTAACTTTTGTTTCCCATTTGAAGACGTACAGATGAGTAACACCTAATGAAAGCCACTTAAAGTTCTACTGCAGCTGTTTGGTTCAATTTGTATCTATATTCCAAAACAATGAGACAATATTACAGCAAACATGAAGGATTAACCTCTAAAATACTATAAATCCATGGAATATACAGTATTAATACTTGTCTTTATACATGTGATTAAAATATTCCTTTTAAATGGGACTCTGAGATGATAATTGCTCGCTGCTTGAATTTGTTTAATGTCATAGCAAAGGCTCAGATATCAGTTTTATCTGATGCTACCTTTAATCTCAATTACTCTATCACAAATTTACTGTAAACTAGGGAGTCTCAGGTGCTGGGCCCTAATGGGTTAAAACTTCAGTGCACTTCACTGACTTATGAGCTCAGAAATTTACAGAAACAGAAGACATTGAATCAAAGTTGTCTTTATTTTAAAAAGAAAAAACGCTATTTTGAAGGTGTCATTGTACAAATTTTAAGCCCTTGAGAGAATACTTAAGCTTGTCTGTTTAGTGGCAAACTTAATTGATTCACCTTCTCATTGCGTAGAAGGTAACTCAATTATTGTAGGAACAAACTGTCTCTAGAGATAGAAGCTTGAGTGAATATATGAGATCCTGGCTTCAATCCAGCAAATGATGCCATGACTTCACTTACTTTTGGGGCTTAAAATTTTATACTGGAGTCCTTCTGGAAGAATTAATGCACGTGGAGAGCAGGGGGAACTGAAGTTACCCGTTTAGTTTTGTCTGACTCCATAAGACATTGCTGTCAGTTTAAAAAGTAAGGTGGAAACTTGTTTTTATCTGTGCCCTTTCAGGATATTTACTGATCCCTGTTGGGTACACAGATGCACAAGGGTGGGGTTTTTTTTGTGGTGGCTTTTTTTTTTTGTGTGTTTGGTTTTTGTTGTTTTTAGGCATGAACTCTGTTTAGGGACTTATCTACTGTTGGGTCTTGACTGCAAATGAGGTTCCTTTGGTGGTTGTTTTTTTTTGGGTTTGTGGTTTGTGGGTTTTTTTTTTTTGTTACTGTTCACAGTCTATAGATGTATTTGACATATGTAACAAAAAGGATTTGTTGCAAGTCTGGTAATGAACTTTGTATTATCTTGCCTCAGCACTTCAGCAGCAGGTGTGTGGGGATGAGATGTTTGTGGTTGTTTGGGTTTTTCTGTTGTTCATCCCTACCAATTTGTGAGATTTTTTTTTTTTAAATTTTTAATTTGGGAATACAATATTGAGGCTTGTTTCAAAATGACTTGTGAATCTTTTAAACACAGGAATTACTGTCCTTTTCCACAGTATTTATTTTTCTGTTGTGGCTTTCAGTCCACTTTATCTGCTGAAAGCAGTAGGGTGGCAGAAGTATGACCTAAAGCAAACTCAGACAGCAACAGACCTTTTGTTTTTATTTAAAAAAAAAAAAAACCCCAATCAAACAAAGAAGATATCATGGAATAACTTAGGTCAGAAGGGTCGTCATGGACTCAGCTGGTCCCACCTCCTGTTCAGAGCAGTTTGGGTATGGTTACATGAGGTTGTTCAAGGTTTTGCCTACTGAAGTTTTGAATTATTTCTGTGGAAATGGGAAAACCTGCAGTTGAACTTTTTACCACTGATGATGAGCCTTGAGCTTAGTGGACTTATTCAGACCATATCTCAACAAACTAACTGAGGATGCCATGACAGTAGTTGATGCCATGCTCTATAGTGACTTTGGTTGTGCTGACTGACCCCATCCAGATCTTGCTTTTCGCAGGTGAGCGTGGTGTTTACCATACAGAGAGGATGGTGGAGCTAATGACCTCCAGAGCTCTGCTTCAGCCAACTCAGCAGATCTTGCACCAGTGGGATTGCCAGTGAATCTGCAATTGCCTATTGCAATTTATGCTGCTGGTGCCTAGAACTTCCAAAGAACTGGTCTTTCTAGCCTCCACATCTGAGCATTATTGCACATGTGTTCTGCCTTAATTAGACACCTTCTAGACTTAAGTTTTTTTTCCTTTGTGAACTGATTCTAGAGTAGCAGAAGTCTTGTTTTGGGCAGATAATTTTAATGGTGTTTTGGCTCACTGGGGAGGTAAATCTTGCACAGATGTAGTATGGAGCCAGAGTTCATCTTGTACATAAAGCTCATCTTAATGAGTTCAGCTCATAAAGCTTCTGGAGCTGAAAATATTGCTAAATGCAGAAGTAGTTTGTTTTGAACCTATAATAAAATGTATAGAGACTGGACTTGATTAAAGATCTTTTATATTTACATACTGCTGCAAATGCTAGCTTGTCCTAGATAAAAGTACAATATGGAAATTGTGTGTGATTTTCAGGTGATAGTAAGAGCTGTAGCAGCAGATGGTTTGGCTTGTAACTGTTTCTTTATAGGAAGAACTAAAATACAGACAATTGTCTCTGGAAGCTAGCAGTGTTGCTGTCAGAAAGTTCAGAGAAGAGAGTTAGGAGATCCTGAGATTTTTGAAGGAAAGGAACTCACTGTCGAGGTTGACTTCTCCTTAAAAATGAAATACATTTTTAGTGATGCAGATGAAATGGAGTAGTTATCCATTAGTAGTGCAGTTAGTATAGTAGTCTGTTGAGAATTATAAGCACTGGAAAGGGAAATACAACTTTTTTTTTTTTTTACCCAAAACTTGAGTGGAGTAATTTGCCTTGACTCTGATTATTCAGGATTTATAGGCTTGCTTAAACTTGTGTTTGTATTTTCTAACAGCTTGGAAAAAATGGTTTTTTTGAATGTACTTCTGACTTCAGGGGTCAAACTTTAGAAGCTGAGCATGAGTAACATGATCAGTGCTTGTTTAGTCTATTTATGCTGTTATGATTGAGCTTGTAATTACATGTTCAATCCAGTGTGCCCTTCTGGAAAAGTATTTGTTTCTGTTATGCAAGAGTCTAAACAAGTATTTGTATTCAGCTGATTGCATTTCTTCAGCCAATGTGCAATCTTTAAAAATAAAAATTAGAGACTTAAATATACTTATTGTACTAAATTAAGGAGAGCAGTTAGTCTCCTTATTTGGAACAGAGTATGTTTAGAAAAAAATGCTTATGAATGTTATGCACGCTTCTGTAATAGAGGAAAGGGTGAAGCATTTATTGATGTTCTTTGAGTTTCTTACTGTCTCTGGGTGGGAGGTTACCCACAGATGATATATAAGGTATATGACCTCCAGAGCTCTGCTTCACTAATACTTCATCTCTGAAGTCCTTTCTGCTGTACTCTGAAGATGGAACAGGGATCTTTGTAGCATGGGATACATGCTGCTTTTTCATATTTCCCATGCAGTATTTCAGTGTTGTTGGACTGCTATCCTTCGCAGAAGCTTAGTCATGCTCCTTTGCAGAATCTTTAGCGTGCAAGTAATGAGGGGACTGAAAGCTTGCACCGCTCTACACGAGTGTTTTTCAGTCTTGCTCTTCGTGCAAACAAGTTAGCTTTTAAAATGCTACATGCTGGTTTTGAATATTGAGTCTGGTGCTTTCTGAAACCTTGTCTGGCAATGCTGGATAACACTTTTCTCCATTGGAACTCTATAGTGTGGGTTTAAAGTTTAAACTGGCACTGCTGTAGGATGCATGGGGTAAAAGGAATCTGAACTTCTCACCCAGGAAGGTTGTAGGAAGGTAATACCTAGTACTTTTTAAAATTAGAGACTAGGCTTCAGTGTGGAGGAATTTGAGGTACCTGAGCAGAAAATACGATTTTTGTGTAAATGCAGACTTTTATATCTTTGTTTCTGTTTGTTATGGACTTCCGAGTTTATAACTTTTTTTTTTCTTTCCTAATGATAAACGTGTATGGGCACTCTTTGTCTTCACCAAGCTTGTGTCTTTGCCGTGCAAGATGTAAACCTCCTTACTAGCAGTAAATTATAGTGATTTAAATATTTTTCTGCTACTTATTCTCAGAACAGCTATGCCTAATGCTTCTTAGATGAAGTTTGGATAAATACATGCTCAACAGATAGATTCCTGGGTGGCTAAATTATGAGTTGTGAGCTCAGACCTGGTGCTTGTATTTTTTTTTCTTATGGATAGTACTTTGAGTTTTGTATTGAGCATTTTTGTACTGTTCTGTGTGTGATGGGCTTAGATGTGGGATTGTAACACTGATGGTAACAAACAGCTATTGTAGTCTGCGTTCCAGAATGAGTGTCTACTCTATTCTGTAATTACTCAGGGGTAAAAGAGGACTCCTGAGTTGTTAAAGTAAGCCATTTTCTGCTGCTTTGCTGTGTAACAGTCTTCCAGACTGTAAAGAGAGATTGTGTTGTCACTTCATGTGGAAGAGTATGATACAGGTTTATTCCAGTCTACTCCTCTCAGTTTGTCTAGCAAAGAGCTTCTTGTAAATTGGACCTTAGGCAAGTTTGTATTTTGTTGTTGGCTTTGGGGAAGTGTGTGGAGTGGAAAGTGGCATGTCACATACTAATAAGAAAGCTATATTTTAACTCCTGCTGTGGCCTATGACTGACTGAATACATGCTCCTGTATGAATATTCTGCCTCTGTGTCTTCCTTATTGGTGTGTGGTTTCATCTGGAGGAGTTCTGCATTGGGACAGTTGCGCATCAAGATTTAGGGCTTCTTCAGTGGATGTTGCTAGGCACTATTTCTTCAGTAACTGTGCAACAGCATGATGGATCTGTCTTCCCAGAACCAGTCACAGTATTGAGTGCATACATTCCTTTGTAACCTTAAATCTTGGGCATTTGTCTGGGCTTCAGACTCTGCAGCTGACAACCTGGAGTAACACAGTTGTTGCTCACCAATCTGGGATGGTCAGGATAAGCTGTGGATCTGATTCTAAAATGATCCTTATTTACTGGGGATGTCTAACTCACTGTTTAAGTTTTTGATGTTAGTCATTTGCAGGCTCTGGCAACCTAGCAGCTAACTTAGAGGTAAATGTTTTGTTGTGGTGGAGTGTTGAGTGGGCGGGCTTGTTTGTTAGTTTGGTTGTTTTGGTTAGGTTTTTTTCATCCTGAAATGTTCCTGGAAATAAATAGCATCTTTCTTGTCAGACTACTTTGTGACGGGGTGAAAACATTGACAGTGTACTCCCTGGCTGTGATCTCTAATCACAGCAGCACTGAAGTCCTGATTAGTAATCCTAAGAAGTTATTTACCATAGAGTTGGAAACCCTGTTCCTTGAGGAATGGATGCAGTTTTAGCAAAAGAGTTTTTGCTTTCCATTAGTGGGGGATCTGAAGTCTTACAAAAATAGACTGTTGCAATAGGTGGTCATAGACCCTCAAGCTAATCCTCTGGTTCTTCAGAATATTTTCTTCTGCCTTGCTTCTCATACAGGGAGAATGCAAGGATTGACAGAGACAGTGGCTGATATTTTTCATACATGTGTTCCCACTTTCTCCAGACATCCAAGTGCAGGGCAGTATCATTGCTCTCATAAAATGGTGCTCACAGGAGCAGGCACTGTAGAGTGTTCCCCCTGCTGCTGAGCACTGTGAAGTATCATGGAAGAGTTTTGGGGGACAGTGCTGTGCAAGGTCAATTCTCTTGCCATGGTCTGGCACAGTCGAGTCTTTTGAAGTCCTGTACGAGAGGAGTCATGGGTGTCATGTTAGGGCAGTTATGTTCTGGTCGCTCCCATAGAGATAGTGCTGCTCAGCTTTTTGTGATCAGTGTTGGAGGCAACGGAGATGTCTGCTGTTGTACTGGTGTATATGAGCTGCAATTGCTGTCTCTAAAGGTGCTTTTGCTTTTATTTTAGATAGTTAAAGGCTGACCCTCTCTCCAGGGTGTGTGGTTCGTAAGTACTTTTTTCTACTTTGATTGATTTCATCCTGAATGTTAAAAAAAGAAATGGAGAAGGCTTTTTAATAAAACACAGACCACAATGTCTAGATTTATATTCTCTGCAGCAAATAGCTAAGGCAGCAAAGAAAATAATCGTGTCTTTGAAGCAATTAAAGGACTAAAACTCTTCTATTTTATAGTTTGTACAATGCGGTCAAAATTGGTAGCGATCCTGCATTTGTTTGTCAGACAGCTTTCCACTATGAGAGAGTGGTGCAGTTGCTGGTAAGAGGGCCAAACTGTTTGGGCTTATTTTCCATATAGAATGTCTGCTTTATTCTGAATTATTTTTAGAAAATCCTCAAGGAAAATATTTAAACTACTTTTGAGAAATACTAAGACAGTTAAATTTTCTTCCTTTAGAAGAGGTAGGACTGTATGCATCTACCACGAGGGGAGAAGTATTAACAGCTTTAGCACTTCTGTATTCTGGGGAAATAAAAATTTGCTAGAGAATGTGTATTTTACTCTTTCAGTGAAAATCTTCAAACTTCAAGCAACTGAAAATCTTGGTGTACACATACTTTGAGGAAATGCAGTTTGGAAACTGCCTTCTTAGCAGATAGGAGCTGTCTAAAACATTGAGCTTCTGACCCTCCTGAGATGCCAAGGGGATTTCTTCATCTGCAAATAGTATACAAAAAGTGCTTCTTCTGCATAATATGCAAGTGAAAGCAAGGATATTGTCTTACTAATTTTTAATTTATTTATTTTCAAAACCCCAAAGTTTTACTTGCTTGCAAAAGGGAATGAGAAACTATCTTGGTATTGCCTCTAAATTAGAGGCTTTTTAGACATACATAATGTTTCTGTGGGTGGTGTTCCATTGCAGGACTGTTTGGCATATCTTCATTTCCCAAATATGTATGTCCTGACACCATTCAGCAAAGGCTTTGAGGTGTAACCAATTTCCTTGGATGAAATGTCTCAGTGCTGTGTTTTGTCCATATTGGAATCTTACTAACTTTAATGCATATTTTAGGTTTAGGAAATAATTTATGCTTCATGCATGCTTCAAACGAAGTGCTAGTGATAAACTCTTTCTCATGTTGTGTCTCTTTGGCTCTGTAAAGTAATGGAGGTTTCATCCTAAAACAAGAGGAGGGGTCACTGCATGATTTCTGGCTAAATAATGCAGTCTTACAAAATGAGTGCGCTTGATATGTTTATTGTGGGAGAGGCTTACCTGGTATTTATCATTAAAGACTGGAATTTAAGTCTAGTTTTCTTTACCACAAATAAAAAGTCACGTGCAGGCTTCAGATGAATGAATTTTTAAGAAGATTTATTCCTAAGTTAGGCTGGTTCAGCTAGGCTATTCTTGGGTTTTTATTGGTGCTGGGGTTTCAAATGGAGACTGTTCATTTATATCTAAAGAATCTTCTGTAGAGATTTTTAGACTGTGAAAAGTGTCTTGACATTTGGAGGGATGAGGAGGAATTGTCTCACTGTCTCAAATATTTGAAAAAATTTTAACAACTGAGGTCAGGAGCAGTTGACTCCAGCCCTCTGTAATAGGCAGATGAGCCAGATGAACATATAGCATCATTTTTTCTGTGTTGTTTGTAGTGTAGTACTCAGTAGAACTTCCAGAAGTAATTTTATTTGTACACAAATCAGTGTCTTAATTGCTGAGTGAGAGGATTATACTTTAGAACGTAGCTGCACCCTCTGTGATACACACAATGAACACATTATATGGTTCTGATTTTGTTAAATAATTGTGTGTTTTCTCTTCAGATGTAGCTGCTATAGTTTAGAAAATGGAACAGGATTACTTTGAGAAATTGAGTCATGAAATCATGGAAAAGAGGAATGCAGGGAAAAATCACTCCTTCCAGCTTCTCTGCAGCTCTTCAGTGAGAAAAGAAGGGTATTTGATGTCTCTTGGAATTCTTACTAGTGCATGCTCTTGAGAAGTTGGCAGTATACACAATAATGGAGAATTCTGGTCATTGGTACCTGTCCTATTTAGGCTTGCAAAGACTGACAGGTTTTAAAATTTAGTAGTAAACCCGTTCTTGAATGTTCTTTAAGAACTCGTAAGTACCACGAACTGTGGGATAATGGCTTCTCTCATACAAGATAAGGTTTTGCCAATGATGATTGATGACTGTTATGCAGAGTCCTTGATTGTATTTTATGAGTGAGAGAAACTTGTGTGTGTCTCACCAAAATCTTTATCAGGGAGTGGAGAAAATCTGAGAGAACTCTTGATTTGCTCCCTGTTGTTAGATTTATGATCAATTTTCATTCCATATCAAATAACTACTTCAGCTTTTGTTATGACACAATATGAAGACCAGATTTTACTTAACTTGTCAGTGTAATTAAGCCAATATTGGGCAAATTCTTAAGCTGCTTCTTGGTTTGTTTTCTGTTTCTTGTTGAGGAGACTGCTGTTATTAAAAATGAAAAAAAACATAGTGAGCTGATGGGGGTTGGAAAGTTGGAAGAATGACTTCAAGGCCTGAAAATGTTTGACTTAAACAGACGCATATAATTGTAAAGTAAAAGAATAACGAGTGTATTTCTCTTATAGGCAAAAGGGGTGATGAAAATTTGCCAGAGCTTGCTTGCTTGTTAGGACATCAGAAGCCTCCATTTCTTTTTTTTTAGCTTTTGTCCAACAAAATACATCAAGTTCTCATTTCTAAAATTTTTAACCTCTTCAGTAAGGTAGAGGAACACTGTGAAGATGGAAGATTATCCTGTTTGCTAGTCCTCTTCAGTTGTATGTGGAATTTTTCAGACACTGGCTAAAGACTACTTTGTCTTATTCAAGCTATACAGTTCATAGGCCTTGTGCAGCTAGGCTTCTCTCTCCATGTATTGATTGATTTATTTATTTATTGTTTTAATTTTCTATATGCCTCCTAATTCTGTATTCAGCCCAGCCATCATGTGTTGGAACTGACTATTACATCTTGCCGAAGGATTGCTCAAAGCAGGTGACAAGAGGTGACAGAGTGGTTTTTTTGCTTCGAATTATTCAATAGTGGGTCTCTAATTGACATTACTAATATTAACCTGTAATAGAGACTTCTGTCCTGGTAATCCATCTGGATTGCTTGATTGGGTGACAGTTAATTCTCACCACCCACCCGCCCCCCCCCCCCATTTAAGTCATTAAATCAGTTAGTAGGAAACCTTCTGTAAAAACTTCAGTCTCAATGTCACCTACTTGTTCTTAAAGTATTACAGCATATAAGATGTTCATGATTATAAAACTGGCCACTAGCCTGTGGCAGGAACACTTGGAATGGTCACCAGCCCTTTAAGGGTTGAAGTAACTACTAGTGGTATTTACTAATCTTCTCTTCCTCTGCACATACCCGTCTCAAAGCAGTTTTCATCTGGCATGCTGAAGTAGGAAAGCTTCAATTACTTCTACAGAAATACCTCTTAGCAAGGAGTGGGCTGATTACCATTATCCCATGGGCTTTCTGTGCAGGACTGGGTTGTCTTCTAGGCAAATAGGAGGAGATGTGTTTCTCTGTGTATGTTTGCACTCTTGAGTTACGGGTGATGTATCATCATGGGCAAAGCTGAGGGAAAGAAACAACCTCCTTAATGCCATCAGCCCCCTGAGAAATTGTGCCAAGTATGCCCACTGTATCTTGTAGGGCAGCTTTTAATGAAGAAAACCCTTAATAAACATAAATAGACAAAAAATAAAGGCAAATCAGTATTGTAGTAATGCAGCTGACTTTTTGTGTAGCCTGCTTGCTTATAAACATGTACAGTTTAACTTTTGTGGCAAATAACAAAATCCTATGCTAGAGAAATAGCAGGAGTCTCAGGTGAAACTTTGGTTCTGTAAGACAATCAATGTGCACAGGGTGCTATAGTGATAACAGATGGGGGAAGTAAAGGTTGACAGTCATAGCTGGAAGACTAGGGCAACTTCTGGTGTTCCTCTCATAGCTGGAACTCTAGAAAGAAAGCAGAAAAACTGCATTGAAAGGGGTTGAAGAGAACGGACGGGAAAGATGAAAGGGAAAATATGCCTAAGCACACAAATTGCTGAGAGCTGCCACTTTTTTTTTTTCCCCCTTCCTTTCCTCTAGTTGCACTAAACATACACAGTTCCCATAGCACAGGAGCCACACAGGTTATGAAAGCAATTCTTACTGTTTCGCGGCAGTATTTATTAATACCGCTTTAATTTATCATGTCATTTGTCCCATCAAAGCTGCAGTATTTTGCTTGATGAGGAAAATAGATAAAGCCTTTCTCATCTTACTCTGGAGATAATGAAAGCAACTGTTACTTATTTTCAACTCTGTCATTTCAAGAGGGAGGTACTCCAGTATACACTGCTTGAAATACTGTGTATGATAGCCCCTTTAAGCACTTCTTTGATGACAGCCAGTAGAAGCGTCCAATTCTGATGAGGAAATCCTACCATGGAGAGCGCGGTTTAAAATGGATGATCCAATGTCTGCAGCTGAAGGAACTCTTGCTATTTCTGTCAGCACAGAGGTTGTGCTGTGTCAGGGTAATTTATAAAGCCTGATGAGCCACATCAAAGTTATAAAACAGTTGGTAAAAGCTCTAGCGCTACATCAATACTGTAAGCCTTGTAAACCCAGTAATATACAAAGCAATTGACATCTTAATGTGTGTTGGGAGTATCATCTTTGAAATTGTATTTTCAGTTATAGCATATTTTACATTGTTAAAAAGAAAACATCATTTAAAATGTGCAGTGTTGTCTAGAGCTAGGCTTTTCTGCTTTGTTTTTTTTAGTCTCCTCTTTCTCTGCTGCAAATGATTTATGGACCTGTAGAAACAGACTTGCATGTTGTCAACAGAAAGAAACCATTGCTGTCACTGAATCATGAAATGCCCAAGTTTCATCCAATTATTACATAAGTTACACTAAAAATAATACCATTGAAGTCAGCAGTAGGAAAACTGAAAGGGAAGATAATAGTAAATTTTATTTTTTTTTTTGTGGAAAGCATGTGCATTATGATAGAGATGAGATCTTGCTTCTACCACTGACTCACAGTGGCCTGAGTCAAGGCTGTCCCTCATCTTAACCAGCCACAGAATGAAGATGATACTTTTTTATGGTGGTAATAATTGGTAGCAAGTTAGACAATTAATGTGTTACTGTAGAAATGTTCAATGCAGATGAGGAGTAAATAAGGCAGAGGCTGCTAACTAGAAGATGAAATAATTTTGTCTCATTCCAGAGCAAGATTCCCCTTTTCTGACAGTGCTTTACACATATAAACTCCTTCTTTCAGAGGCATTAATGACCTTTTGCAGAGTGGAAGACTCTGGCAGTGCAGCTTTTCTAACCTCTTCTTTGTGTACTTGGATTAAGTTTTAGCTGAAAATTTTAAGAACTTTGAAGGCCTAACTGATGCAGCCTCATGTGTTAACTACTAATCAATATATCACATAACTTTTTTGAGAGTTCTGCTGCAAGTCTGATGACTTCTGTTGACATTTAGAAAAGCTTGTGAGCACGCTTGATCTTGTGAGCTTCACGTAGCACAGTAAGATGGCTGATAATAAAATCATAGAATCCTAGAATCATAGAATCATTATGGTTGGAAAGGACCTCCAGGGTCATCAAGTCCAACCTTTGTCCTAGCATTTCTCAACCACTACACCATATCCTCAAGCTCCATATCTAATTGTTCTTTAAACACCTCCAGGGATGGTGACTCCACCACCTCCCTGGGCAGCCTGTTCCAGTGCCTAACCACCCTCTCAGTGAAGAACTTCCTCCTAATATCTAATCTAAACCTCCCCTGATGCAACTTGAGTCCATTCCCCCTCGTCCTATCATTACTAATTTGAGAGAAGAGACCAACACCAGCCTCTCTGCAACCTCCTTTTAGGTAGTTGTAGAGGGCGATAAGGTCTCCTCTCAGCCTCCTCTTCTCCAGACTAAACAAACCCAGTTCCCTCAGCCGCTCCTCATAGGGCATGCTTTCCAGCCCTTTCACCAGCCTTGTTGCCCTCCTCTGCACTCGCTCCAGCACCTCAATGTCCCTCCTGTACTGTGGTGACCAAAACTGGACACAGTACTCAAGGTGTGGTCTCACAAGTGCCGAGTACAGGGGTACGATCACCTCCCTACTCCTACTGGTCACACTGTTTCTGATACAGGCCAGGATGCCATTGGCCTTCTTGGCCACCTGGGCACACACTGCTGGCTCATGTTCAGCCGGCTATTGACCAACACCCCCAGGTCCTTTTCTGCCAGGCAGCTCTCCAGCCACTCCTCCCCAAGCCTGTAGCGTTGCTGGGGGTTGTTGTGACCGAAGTGCATGACCCGGCACTTGGCTTTGTTAAACTCCATACAATTGAGCTCAGCCCATCTCTCCAGCCTGTCCAGATCCCGCTGCAGAGCCTTCCTACCCTCAAGCAGATCGACATTTGTGCTTAATTTTGTGTCATCTGCAAATTTACTGAGGGTACATTCAATTCCCTCGTCCAGGTCATTGATGAATATATTAAACAAGACGGGTCCCAAAACTGAGCCCTGAGGGACACCGCTTGTGACTGGTCGCCAACTGGATTTTACTCCGTTCACCACCACCCTCTGGGCTCGGCCATCCAGCCAGTTTCTAACCCAGCGAAGAGTCCTCCTGTCTATGCCATGACCTGCCATCTTCTCCAGCAGAATGCTGTGGGAAACGGTGTCAAATGCCTTCCTGGAGTCCAGGTAGACAACATCCACTGCCTTGCCCTCATCCACTAGGTGGGTCACCTGGTCATAGAAGGAGATCAGGTTGGTTAAACAGGACCTGCCCTTCATGAACCCATGCTGGCTGGGCCTGATCCCCCCATTGTCCTGCACTTGCTGTGTGATCACCCTCAAGATGAACTGTTCTATGAGATGACAGCTATAGTGCTTGTGAAAGGAGGGAACTGTATGACACATGTGGAGCATGGTGAGAAGAGCCTTTGTGTATTGAGTCGTCCTGACATATGGGGATGTCTCTTGATATTTTTTCCTTGCAGTTGCTCTTAGGATTTTCAGAATTGATCTAGAACGTTTTGAGTGGCTGATGTTTTGGCAATTGTCGTTACAATGCTCTGACCAGAAATTAATCTCAGAAATTATATTTAATGTTTTCAAAACTGTTTTCAGTGAAACAACTAACTGATGACAGACAGTAGTCCACACTAGCTTTATAGTATATTCCTAATGTGAATCCAACTTCCAGATCCTAAAATCCTATGATCGTTTCCTTCCTCGGAGCACCCAAGGAGGCCTCTGTCCGTTCTGCCTTCGATCCAGTCTGTGTGTTCCTGAACCCAGTACCAGAATCCAGCCCCTGGACACAGCTCCCGTCTGCTGCGGGGCCCAGTCTGGGACTGCCCCGGTGCCTGCTCCACAGCATCAGTGGTGACAGTGATGTAATTACCATCAGGGGGCTGGGTTCAATACTGGTTTTGTATATATTTGTATATATTCCATTTTTATAATTAGTAATTTCATTTTCATTAAAGCTGTTCTAGTTTCCTTTTCTAATGACTAAGTCTCTCTCCCTTATTCCCTTTCTCTTCCCCTTTGGGGAGGGAGGGCGGGTTAACAGAGAGTGTCTGTTATAGGTCGGAGGGGCCGCCCTGACCCTAAACCTTGACAAGGATGCACACCTCACTTCGGCTCTCAATTTGTCAGAGTGCATTTGGAGTGTGACAGAGATCAAAGTGTTTAAAAACTACAAACTGGATTCACTTTGACAAGTAATTTGTTAGTTGTGTTATACATGAAGATCCAAGTTTGTCATGTTCTTCACAGGGATGTGGAGGCACTCGGGAAAGATGTGGCCTCAGTAGAAGGTAAGCTGTCTGGGGCAGGCTTGTGTTTTATGTGTGCATGTATGCCTTGGGTTTTTTTGGGTTGTTTTGTAAGTTTGCTGCCTGTATTTAGATATCACCTACCACAGTGGATTCCTGTGCTATGATGAGAATCCTAGGTGTTAGTAAACAAAATAAGTACACAGAAACAGTCAAAGCAGATGGTTACATGAGAACTCTTGAGAACAGAGGAGGCATCAACAGTATAGTGAGAGCCCAGTGAACAAGAGTAGTGAAATGTGTTTAACCATATCTTGCTAGTATGTGGCTTTTTCCATTTCTGCTTCTCTAAAGAGATCAGCAGAGTTCTGAGCTGGTCTACAATGAAATTTTCATTTGAAATCAGTTCTCTGGGAGTCTGCTTGTAGAAAGGACATCCTTCTAAACCCTATTGACCTTCCTTTCAAAATCACAGCAGTTTTCAAGAACAGCTTATCCGTGTAAAGAGAAATCAATGGAGTTTAGTCTCTGTGACAAAGAGTGTTGTTTCTTAGCTTCATAAAACCAAATGGAAAGGCGTGAGATTTCTCTTGTGTTGCTTTGTGTTTCTTTTAGGTTCCTGGTGTTCTTGTGTTCTTTTAACTGACATCATACTTGATATAAGGAGGGGGGACTGAACTTAAGTTCAGTGATAAGGGAAGCCAATACTCTAATTTTGAATTGTTACGTGGAATGACTGATGGCAGAGTCAGCATTAATTGGACATTGCCTGGGTTACCTGGCTCTGCTGCTCTGTTTGTCTCTGCTCATTAAGGCTGTTTTTCCTTTTTTAATTTGAATTCTCAAAAAAATAAAAGAGAGTCAGTATGGGACCCTGCTTCCCTTCAATGTCCTTCACTTTGCTGCTTTACTGATAGCTGGAAGGAACTGGATTTGTTCTTGCAGCAGTCCAGTCTAGTATGGAAGCAGAGGATATTCTGCCATCTTTTTCTTATGGGAACAAGAAACAGAAGGGGCACTGTATGCTGCTTAGGTAAGAAGGTTGATAAAGAGACTGTCTTTTAAATTCTAATGACATCCTTTTGTTTTACCTTGTTCCAGAAGATTTTAATCTATTAAAAAAACCCAACAAAACTACAAACAAACAAAAAAAACCCAAAAAAACAAACCAAAAGAAAAAAATGAAAGCGGGAAATATTAAAAATTGATGCCAGCTTTTTATTTAAGTGGAGTATTAAGTTCAAATCTGAGTGTAGGGGGAAAGTTTTTGAACTGTGAAATCAGAATCAGCCATGCAGGTAGGACAGATACTGTAAACTGTTTCCAGATTTCAGAATGACCTCCTATATTGGTTCCTTTCAGTTGCTTTAAGTAATATCTGTTATAATTCTAATTACAATTTCTAATAGCCTAGATTCCTGAAAGGAAATGTTCATTAGAGGAAATGTGAATTTTTATACCTCTAAAGTTAAAATGAGCAAATGCTTTGTTGTTAAGGCATTGCACACCTGGGAGAATGCAGTTCTCTATACAGTGAATCTTTTCAGCATCTCTGTTAGAAAACATTGTAACAAACTATTGCTTTAGTTGATAGAGATGTTTTTTTGAGACACCAGCCTTTTGAAGATCTGCAGAGTGCCTGGACTTAAACACAACATCTGCTTTAACCAAGACTTCACATATTCTTGGCTTCTTGCTGATAAGCAGGGCTCTCTACCATGAGGCTGCAGGAACAAATGATCAACTGCATGGTAGAAGGAATTTACCTGAGCCAGTCTAGCGTCTTGTTGAGGCTGTGCTGTAAGTTTTTGTTTGGAATTTTTTTTGCTTTTGGAAAAGTTCCTTATACCCCATCAAAATTGCAGCACATGTGTATGCGTGGAAAATGTACTTTTGTCTTCTATAGGATTCTTAGGGGGATTAAAAAAGTAATTTCACCATTAAGAAAGCACATATTTTGCTTTGTCTTGTGGTCTAAACATGCAGAATTTCAACTTCCATCACTGTCTATTGTGACATATTTCCCAGACTGGAAGATAGTTCTTGAATTTTTAGGCTAGCATAGAGGGGACTTCAAGAGTTGCCCTTTTTTGCTTTTTTTTAATAGACTAAAAAGATGAAATTGTTCATGGATTTCACTTAAATGTGGATCTTCAATGTTTTCATTTTTACTTTTTTTTTGTTTTGTCTTGAATCAAATCTCATTTTTGTCTTTCACTTGTGGATTTCACAAATATTATTGGACACAGTATTTTACTAGCAGTTGTACCAGTAATATAACACTTTTAATCCTATTTGCTATTGTCTATTTATATTCTCAAGGATAAAGTCATCCCCTTTGACCTTGCAGCATGGAGGTTTTCTGATTCAGGTGGGAAAACAGATCAGACTCATGTGCCTAAAATTGTTATACAGGGTTGTCAAGACTGACCTGTTGTCAAGATCACCATACGTGGTGGTGATATGTGGAAGGAAGGACAGCTAGAATGGGGGACGTACAAGGAAGCAGCAAGAGACCTGGTCAGGAGAGCTAAAGCTCAGTTAGAATTAAATCTAGCCAGGGAGATTAGGGGTAATGCCAAAAATTTCTATAGGTATATGAATGGAAAGAAAAAGACTAGAGAAGGTGTGGGCCCCCTCAGAAAAAAGACTGGAGAACTGGTGGCAAGTGATGCTGAGAAGGCTGAGGTCCTCAATGACTCCTTTTCCTCAGTTTTCATTGTCAAGGGCTCCAGCAACACCCCCAGAGTCACAGAATCATAGAATCATCTGGTTGGAAGAGACCTTTAAGATCGAGTCCAACCATTCACCCTGCACTGCCACAGTCCCTAAACCATGTCCCTCAGCACCACATCCACATGGTTTTTAAACACTTCCAGGGATGAGGACTCCACCACCAACCTGGGCAGCCCATTCCAATGCTTAACTACCCTCTCTGTAAAGAAATTTTTCCCGATATCTAACCTAAATTTCCCTTGGCGTAACTTGAAGCCATTCCCCCTTGTCCTGTCATTTTTAATTTGGGAGAAGAGGTCGACCCCCGCCTTCCTACAACCTCCCTTCAGGTAGTTGTAGAGAGCAATAAGGTCCCCCCTGAGCCTCCTCTTCCCCCAACTAAACAATCCCAGCTCCCTCAACCTCTCCTCATAGGAGAAATTCTCCAGACCCTTCACCAGCTTCATTGTCCGTCTCTGAACTCACTCCAGTACCTCAACATCCTTCTTGTAGCAAGGGGCCCAAAACTAGACACAGTACTCAAGGTGTGGCCTCACCAGTGCCGAGTACAGGGGTACAATCACCTCCCTGCTCCTGCTGGCCACACTGTTCTTGATACATGCCAGGATGCTGTTGGCCTTCTTGGCTGCTTGGGCACACTGCTGGGTCATATTCAGTCGGCCGTCTACCAGCACCCCCAAGTCCTTCTCCGCTGTGCAGCTTTCCAGCCACTTCTTCCCAAGCCTTGGTCTTGTTGAACCTCGTGCAGTTGGCTTCAGCCCATTGCTCCAGCCTGGCCAGATCCCTCTGCAGAGCCTCCCGACCCTCGAGCAGATCAACACACCCACCCAATTTAGCGTCATCTGCAAACTTGCTAAGGATGCACTCCATCTCCTCATCCAGGTCATTGACAAAGATATTGAAGAGAACTGGTCCCAACACTGAGCCTTGGGGAACACCACTAGCAACCGGCTGCCAACTCGATTTAGCTCTATTCACCACCACTCGCTGGGCCTGGCCATGCAACCAGTTTTGGATCCAGCAAAGCACACATCCATCCAAGCCATAGGCAGCCAGTTTCTGCAGGAGAATGCTATGGGAAACAGTATCAAAGTCTTTGCTAAAATCAAGGTAGACAACATCCACAGCTCTTCCCTCATCCACTAGATGGGTCATTTTATCATAGAATGAGATCAGGTTTGTCAGACAAGACCTGCCCTTCATAAATCCATGTTGACTGGGGCTCATCATCTGGCTGTCCTGTATATGTCCCATGATAACACTCAGAATGATCTGCTCCATGAGTTTACCTGGCACTGAGGTCAAACTGACAGGCCTGTAGTTCCCTGGGTCTTCCCTCTTACCTTTCTTGTATATTGGCGTCACGTTTGCCAACTTCCAGTCAGCTGGTACCTCTCCAGTCAGCCAGGACTGTTTGTAAACAATAGAAAGTGGCTTGGCGAGCACCTCCGCCAGCTCCTTCAGCACTCTTGGATGAATTTCATCTGGCCCCATAGCCTTCTGTACATTTAAGCTGTGCAGCAGTTCATGTATTGTCTCCTCTTGAAAGAAACCTTGATACTGTTCCCCATCTCCATCATTTGGTTCTAGAGGCAGATCACTCAGTGAGTCAGTCTGACCATAAAAGACCAAAGCAAAAAAGGCATTGAGCACCTCAGCCTTTTCCTCATCCCCAGTCACTAATTCTCTGTTTGCATTTAGCAAGGGGGGGACATTCTCCCTAACCCTCCTTTTGCTGTTTAGGTATTTATAAAAGACAATAAAAAAAGCTTCTATGTTAGTCGCCAGCTTAAGCTCGAGCTGAACTTTTGCCTCTCTTATTCTATCCCTGCATCGTCTCACAGAATCCTTGTAGTTTTTGTGAGTGACTTGTCCCTTCTTCCATAGGTCATAGACCTTCTTTTTCTTCTTGAGCTCTAGCCAGAGCTCTCTGCTCAGCCAGGCTGGCCTTCTGCCCTTCCGGCTCATCGTCTGGCTCACTGGGACAGCCTGCTCCTGAGCCTTAAAGATTTCCCTCTTGAGAGTTGTCCAGGCTTCCTGGGCCCCTTTGCCCTGCAGGACTGCCTGCCAACCAGTCTCCCAAAAAGGTCAAAGTCTGCCCTCTGGAAGTCCAAGGCAGCAGTTCTGCTGGCCCCCCTCCTTACCGCTTCTAGAACTGAAAATTCTTTAATTTCATGATCACTGTGCCCAAGACATCCTCCAACCTTCACACCATCCACAAGTCCTTCTCTGTTGGTAAACAGCAGGTCCAGCAGGGAGCCTTCCCTGGTTGGTTCCCTTACCAGCTTCATCAGGAAGCTGTCTTCCACACACTCCAGGAACCTCCTGGACTGCTTCCTCGCTGCTGTATTCAACTTCCAGAAAATATCTGGCAGATTGAAGTCACCCACAAGAACTAATAGCTGTGATCGTGGAACTTCCTCTAATTGTTTATAGAATATTTCATCTATCTTCTTCCTGTGTGGGTGGTCTATAGCAGACTCCCACTATGATGTCAGCCCTGTTGGCCTTACCCCTGATTTTGACCCACAGGCATTCTACCCTTCCGTCACTATTGCTGATCTCCAGACCATCAATTCCCTGCCTAACGTACAATGCCACTCCCCCTCCTCTCCTGCCTGGCCTATCCCTCGTGAAGAGTTTGTAGACATTCTAGCATGCCACTCCAATTGTGTGCATCATCCCACCATGTCTCCGTGATGGCAACTATATCGTAGTTTCCCTTTTGCACCTCAGCTTCCAGCTCCTCCTGTTTATTGCCCATGCTGCGTGCATTAGTGTAGAAGCACCTTAGCTGGGATAGTGATCTCCCTGCCTCTTTCTTGGAGGCAAGAGGCCTAACTCCTGCTTGACTTCTCCCCGCCAGTGCCCCAACTACTAGCAGACCAGTGACATTAGTGGCTGTCCTATCCCCAGACATAGTGCACTCAATCTCTGCTGGTGCAGCCACCCCAAGTAGCTCTCTGGGACATTGTCCAATTAGCACCGATGTGCAGCTCTTAGGTTTAGTCTCAGCAAGCCAGACTCTATCCCCTTCCCCCTTCAAATCTAGTTTAAAGCTCTATCAATGAGCCCTCACAGCTCCAGTGCAAGGATTCTCCTCCCCTTATGTGACAGGTGTGTCCCATCTGATGCCAGCAAACCTGGTGCAGTGTAGAGTAACCCATGGTCAAAGAATCCAAAGTTCTGACTGTGACACCAGTCTTGAAGCCAGGTGTTGACCTGTCAGGCCTTGCTGTTTATTCCCTTCCCATTCCCTGACATTACGGAGATTGAGGAGAACACTACTTGCGCTCCTGATCCTTTAAGCAATCGTCCAAGGGCCCTAAAATCTGTTTTAATGCTCCTCAGGTTCCCTGTTTGGGCAATTTTGTCACTGCCCAGTTGAAATGTTAGTAACGGGTAATAGTCTGTAGGTTGTACCAGAGTGGGGAGCTTCCTAACCACATCCTTAACTCGGAACCCAGGCAGGCAGCAGACTTCCCTGTGCAGTGGGTCAGGTCTGCATACTGGGCGTTCAGTTCCCCTCAGGAAAGAGTCCCCTGTGACAATGACCTGACATTTCTTCTTTGTTAGAGAAGTTTTCAGGGTAGGCTTGTCCCGATTAATTCTTGGTGAGGTTTCCATTCCTATTGAGTGTTCTTCATGGAGGTTAGAGGACTCAGCCTACAGAGCCTCGTATCTATTGCCTACAGGCACCTGAAAGGGTGGAGGATTAACTAAAGCAGCACATCTACTACATCGGGTGGGAACTTGCTGCCATTGCCCCTCATTATCAAGATCGTTACTGCCACCCTGATGAAGGTGGGACAGGGAGCTCTCAGGGTCTCCTGGTTTAATAGTTAGCTGGGTCTGCCCCAAGGAACGCAGGATGCTTGACCAGTAATCGATCTCCCTCTCGCTCTCTCTGATGTTCCTCCGTCTGTCCACCTTCTCTCGGAGCTCCGTCATTAGTCGGAGGGGTTCCTCTCCCTGGGCACACCTCGCGCAGGAATGCTCACCGCTGCCGTCTTGTACTGGTGTCACTGCAGGGCACACCCTGCAGCCCGACACCTGGGGGGCTGCCTGATTCTTTTGTAGCTCTGTCTGCACGGCTGCATCAGTCACGGTGGGTGCAGATCTCAGCGAGGCAGCCGGTCTCTGACGGGTGGAGACCGCTCTCACTGACCTGGCTAAGCAGCGGCTCAGCGCCCTTCCGCGCACACTGCCGCTCCACGCCCTGGCTGACGTGGCCCGTTCTGTTTGCCCGCTCTGGTCGCAGCGCTCCCTAGGGGTTTCTTTTACAGTTCCAGGGGCGATCGCTGTCACCCTGGCCACGCCGCCGCCTCGCCCCCTCCTCCCGCGCAAGCTGCCGGCTCCGGGCTGACTCAGCACCCCCCGTGGGCTTTCCCTTCAAAGGAAAAACTGCCAAATGCCCCTCAACTCACCCGGGTCTGCCGCGCCGTTCCCACGCTGCTCCTCTCGAGAAGCTTCTGGGTCCGTCGCTCCGTTCTCACGCTGTTCCTTTATGAGCAGATGCTCTCAACAAGTGGTAGTTTACAACAAGGGATAGTTTACTGCCCTTTTAAGTACTTGCCTAGTAACAAAGACTTTCCCTTTTAGGCCTTTTGTTCCCGAAGGCTTCTTATACCCTGAAGGCACAGTTAACAGCTGATTAACGTTACTAGCTGATTAACATTGTTTAAAATCCCCGCCGCTGAGGGTGGCTCCGCCCACGCTTTCTCGGGTGACCGCCCCCATGCTGCAGGTGCCGGCTCGGGCTTGGTACGTGATGATCATCGCAGAGGATGATGGCAGGCATTGGATAGAAGAGCTGCCTATTGCAAGTGAACGTATGGTTTGTGACCATCTGAAGAACCTGAAAGTGCACAAGTCCATGGGGCCTGATGGGATACACCCATGGGTGCTGAGGGAACTGCTGGAAGAGGTTGCTAAACCACTATCTATTATATTCCAAAAGTCATGGCAGTCCGGTGAAGTCCCCACTGACTGGAAAAGGGGAAATATAACCCCCATATTAAAAAAGGGGAAGGTGGATGAACCTGGGAACTATAGGCCAGTCAGTCTCACTTCTGTGCCTGGTAAGATCATGGAGCGGATCCTCCTGGAGGCACTACTGAGGCAGATGAATAACAATGAAGTGATTGGCTACAACCAACATGGCTTCACCAAGGGCAAATCATGCCTGACTAAACTGGTGGCCTTCTGTGAGAAGGTCACAACATCAATAGACGGGGGAAGAACAACTGATGTCATTTACCTGGACCTGAGCAAAGCCTATGACACTGTCCCGCATGACATTCTGGTCTCCAAGCTGGTGAAATATGGATTTGATGGATGGACAATTCAGTGGATAAAGAGCTGGCTTGATGGCCGCTCCCAAAGTGTGGTTGTCAATGGGTTGGTATCCAAGTGGAGACCAGTGACAAGCGGAGTCCCTCAAGGATCAGTACTGGGACCAGTCTTGTTTAACATCATTGTCAGCGACGTGGACAGTGGCATTGAGTGCACCCGCAGCAAGTTTGCCGACGACACCAAGCTGTGTGGGGCAGCTGACACGCTGGAGGGAAGGGATGCCATCCAGAGGGACGTGGGCAGGCTGGAGAGGTGGGCCCATGCCAACCTCATGAAGTTCAACAAGGCCAAATACAAGGTCCTCCATCTGGGTTGGAGCAATCCCAAGCACCAATGTAGGCTGGGCAGTGACTTGCTTGAGAGCAGCCCTGAAGAAAAGGACCTGGGAGTGCTGGTGGATGAGAAGCTCAACATGAGCCATCGGTGTGCTCTCTCAGCCCAGAGGGACAATGGTATTCTGGGCTGCATGAAGAGAAGCATGGCTAGCAGGTTGAAGGAGTTGATTCTCCCCCTGTACTCCACTCTCGTGAGACCTCACCTGGAGTACCGCGTCCAGTTCTGGAGTCCCTGTTACAGAAGGGGATGGATGTGCTAGAACATGTCCAGAGAAGGGCCACGAGGATGGTCAGAGGGCTGGAGCACCTCTTCTATGGGGACAAACTGGGAGAGGTTGGGGTTGTTCAGTCTGGAAAAGAGAAAGCTCCAGGGAGACCTTATTGTGGCCTTCCAGTATCTGAAGGGAGCCTACAAGAAAGCTGGGGAGGGACTTTTTAGGCTGTTGGGTAGTGATAGGGAATGGATTAAAGCTAGAGATACGTCGATTCAGGTTGGTGATTAGGAAGAATTTCTTCACCAGGAGGATGGTCTTTAAGGTCTCTTACAACTCTGACAATTCTATGATTTTATGTGTCTGAGGTTAGCTACTATAAGAATATTATGTGTGTGGTTTTAGTCCTTTTATTGGTTCTTTTTGGTTTTGGTTTTTTTTTGTTTGTTTTATGGGGGGGGGTGTGTGTGTGTGGTTTTTTTTTTCTTCTTTGTTCCCACCCCCCAAAAGCTGTCTGGATTTATATCAAGGTCTTTCTGAATTAAATAGCTTTCACATATTTAATGTGTTGACTGATGGCTGGACATTTCTCCGTAGCCAAAATGTTCAGAATTTCATCTATGCCCATTAATAGTTTTCTGGAAGCTAGCATCTGTGTTATTTCTGCAGAATGATAATTTTCAACTTGTAAACTTATCCTGCTAGAAACAATCTCCACACAGCACACCCCGGAGCCTCCACCTGATTAGATCTTCCATTAGCACTACATCTCTCTCTTTGCCTGAACTCTCCAAGTCTTTCCAAAATTACTTTCCTTATGCGTCTTTGTGGATTTATAGTGATGTTCCACTAGAAACACCACACACAAGACTGACAGTTGCCAGCTGAGGTAGTAGTAGTAGCTGCTGGGAAGGTAATCACATAGAATTTAACCAGATGCATTATGGCTGCCCTTGGTACAGGGACATGCTCTGATGCCTGTCAAAAGGGTCAGCTGGTTTGTCACCTGAATCTGACTGTCATTTATGGCTTCACGTTTGTGCATTGACAGCTGTATGTTTTCGTGCTCTGCAGCTAATCCAGTTGACTATATGGTTGAAAGGTCTTATTAGTTATTTTTTGCTCCCACTGACTTCTCTTATTCCAGTCACTGAAACCATCCCTGCTGGTCCTCACTAAACTTGCTCACCTTGACTTTTCTTTATCTTTCATGGCCTGCTGACCAGTTGTCTTGATACTGTCTTCCTGCATGTTATGAAGAATCTGGAAGTCTTGCTTTAGCAGAATTAACATTTTCAACTGTGCTTGCCAAGTTTCTAGAGGGATGGGTTGCACCTGTTTGGTTAAAAGCGTGTTGATTTGGTATGAATAAAGCAGTATGTTTGGAGACTGAGCGTTTCAGCCTAGAAGACCCTATATGTGTGGTTCAGTTATGTAAAAGCATGGCTTTCTGCCAATGCCACATAACTTTCCTGATTTATTTTTTCTTCTTTTTACTTCTAATTCAATATCATTGAAATAAGCAGTAGTTGTAAGATTTGACTGAGGTGGAAGAATGTTCAGAGACAGGGTATTAATTTCTGCAGGACAAAAGATGTGTGGGTTTGGTTTTTTTTTTTTGTGTTTGGTAGTGGGGTTTTTGATTGGCTTTTTTGCAGAGTGGTGTTTGGGATTTGTTTTTTCCCCATCCTTTTTCTCCGTGTGTGTGTGGTTTTTGTTTTTCTGGTGTGTGGGTTTTTTTGGGTATTTTTGGTGGTGATTTTTTTGTTTTGGTGGGTTATTTTGTTGCTGGTTTTGTTTTGTTGTTTGTTTGTGTTTGGATTTTTTAAGGTTCAAAGTGTACACTGGCTTTTTCAATAACTGGAATCAGGAATGTTGCTTCTGCTGAACTGTTAATAGCAATAAAATTGGTACATAGGCAAGCTGGTATTTAATAACATGCTACAGAAGTGCTTGTGAGTAATTGAGATTGGGTTCCCAAAATGTTAAGCGTTGCACAAAATACTAATTCATGCCTGTGACATCTGTGTATAGGCAATACAAAACTAAGGTAGTTCAAGAAAGCATAAACAAGCAGAGTGGTCATGTAGTTGGGCAGTGGGGCAGGCTTGTTTGTTAGGCAGCTGTGCTACTTTCTGGCCTTGATTAATTGTGGATTGACTTAATGGAAAGAGGTGAAGGTGAGTTGCAGGGGAGTAGGAGGGAAGTGTGGCAGTAGTGTTGCAGTCTATGGAGGAGCTTGGTTTGGAAAGAGTGGGGGAGAAATTGCATCTGTCATTAAGAATCAAGCTGTAGCCTCTCAGTCTGGTAGAGGAAGAAGAGGGGCAAGGTTCAGGCTAACTCATGAGGCCAGTGACTTCCTTGCAGTCTGAAAGGATTTCACTACAAGATATATTCCTTCTGTCCTTTGGACTGTGAGTGCTGTTTCCCCATTTTTGTTTACTCTTCAGTGTGAGCTGTGGCAATAAATATATTCGCAGTAATTAGAAAAACTAATCCTTTATGAGAAGCAGAGGCAGTGCTTATACCACATACAAGTTGTCCTTAGGCACTTCCTGCTGCAATAAAAAGCAATTGTTTATTTGTGTGCTTCTCTCCCAAACCCTTCTCCATTACCTTCTTCTTTGATATTTGAAAAATACATACCTTCTGTTCTGCCTATTTTACAAGTGGATGCTTAGTGTCAAGGATGTTTCTGAAGAAATGCCTTTAACTTAGAGAGGATGATCAATATGGTGTGAGGAAGGATGAGGAATTGAGTTTTCCCTCCGTCATGGTTCTTCCAGTACCAGAAGTGAACCTGGAAGTATCAGTGCTCTGTTAGGAGATGGAGATTCCCCTTGAGCCTCCCTTCTTTTAAGAGGCTGACATCTAAATCGCAGTTGGCCCTCTTGTGGTGGCTGTGAAATGTTACTGCTTTCCTTATCATGGAATTGGTCTCCTGTGGTTTACTATAATAGGATGAGTCACTGAAACGTTGTCTAATAGCTGTTGAAATGTCTTAAGGTAATTTTCTTACTTAACTTACTTATTCTAAAAGTGATGCTAATATTTATCTGTAACTTACCATATATTTAGTTCTACAGAATTCCTTGCTGTAGGTGTAGGTGCTGTGAACTTCAGAGGAGTAATGCCTGCCTGTTCTGACTGCATTGGGCTCTGAAGAGCCAAAGTCTGTTTTCACAGAATCACAGAAAGTTAGGGATTGGAAGGGACCTTGAAGGATCATCTAGTCCAATCCCCCTGCCAGAGCAGGACCACCTAGATCAAGTTACACAGGAATGTGTTCAGATGGGTTTTGAATGCTTCCAGAGAAGGAGACTCCACAACCTCTCTGGGCAGCCTGTTCCAGTGCTCTGTGACCCTCGCCATGCAGAAGTTTTTCCTCATATTTATGTGGAACCTCCAATGTTCCAGCTTGCACCCCTTGCCCCTTGTCTTACCATTGGACATCACTGAGAAGAGCCTGGCTCCATCCTCCTGACACTTACCCTTTACATATTTATAAACATTAATGAGGTCACCCCTCAGTTTCCTCTTCTCCAAGCTAAAGAGTCCCAGCTCCCTCAGCCTTTCCTCATAAGGGAGATGTTGCACTCCCTTAATCATCTTTGTGGCTCTGCACTGGACTCTCTCAAGCAGTTCCCTGTCCTTCCTGAACTTCTTGAAAGGCCCAGAACTGAACACAATATTCCAGGTGTGGCCTCACCAGGGCAGAGTAGAAGGGGAGTAGAACCTCTCTTGACCACACCCCTTCTAATACACCGCAGGATGCAATTGGCCTTCTTGGCACATTACTGGCTCATGGTCATCCTGCTGTCCACCAGGACCCCCAGGTCCCTTTCTCCTATGCTGCTTTCTAACAGGTCAGTTCCCAACTTATACTGGTACCTGGGGTTGTTCTTTCCCAGGTTCAAGACTCTCCACTTGCCCTTGTCGTATTTCATTAAATTTCTCCCTGCCCAACTCTCCAGCCTGTCTAGGTCTTGCTGAATGGCAGCACAACCTTCTGTTGTGTCAGCCACTCCTCCCAGTTTTGTATCATCATTGAACTTGCTGACTGTGCACTCGGTTCCCTCATCCAAGTTGATGAAAATATTGAATAGTACTGGTCGCAGTACCGACTCTTGAGGGACTCTACTAGTTACAAGTCCCCAGCTAGACTCTGTCCCATTGACCACAACTCTCTGGCTTCTTTCCTTCAGCCAGTTCACAATCCACCCCACTACCCACTTCCAGACCACACTTGCCCACTATCTAGACCACACTTCCACAGTTTACCTGTGAGGATGCTGTGGGAGATGGTGTCAAATGCTTTACTGAAATCAAGATAGACTGCATCCACTGCTTTGTCATCATCTATCCACCTGGTTATGTGTTCATATGCTTTCTTTCAATTAAGCAGGTAACTGTTCAGAGTATCCAGAATAATTGAAGGGCTGTTTCCTTTTCTGTAAGTTTGTAGGTCAAGCATGATGTTTCTCTCTATGTGACTGTGGTATGCACATGCTTCTGATGGGAGGTGAAGTTGGATCCTTTATTATTCTCAGAGGCATGATGAGGATTATAAAATGAGGATGTCTCAAACTAAGGAATTCAAGGTCTGCCTGCAGTAATAGCATCTAATAATATCTTAAAGATGACAGACTTCTTACCGTATACTCTTGTGATTCTTATTTTTTCCCCCAAATGGGAGATTATGGATGTTATGCTACTGTTTGCATTTAAAGTGGTGTTTGAAACTGGTTTGTGCAAGCTACCTTGAATGTGACTGCCATTCCTTGTTTGGATTTGATGCTTGAGGAATAAGACAAAGAATACAGAGAGAGCTTTTTTTTTTTTAAGTTCTGTCAGACTCTTCCCTTGATATAATTCTTCTGTGTCCTAGGCTTATTCTTATTCCAAAACTAGTGGGAATGGGTGAGCTTACAGGACAGATTTCACTGGTGTTGGAGTGCAGAGGAGATGAATTCATCCCTAAAGAGGATTTTCTTAGGATTTTCCTCCTAACTGGTGAAATTATTTTAGTGTAGATACAGTATGGTAATTAAGTATCTCCAGTTCTGAAATGACTGAAGAGTGTTTGACTTGTTATATTGCTTCTGGGAGAAATACTTCTTTCTTGTTTCACTGTGTAGTGCATGGAACAGGCACATAACTTTGCAGTCCTGCTATTTCTAGAAATTGTATTCTGTGATTTAGTTGCATAGTATCTCCTTTATCAGTGATGGAAGAAAGAAGGCAGTTTCAAACACTACAGTTGTCCAAAATAAGCAAATGCCGTAGGTATCAGCTTAATGCCAAGAAGAATCAAAGGTCTTCGGCTATCAAAGCTGTGAATCTCAAATCCTTTGGTAGTTTTGTGATTTTTCTATTTCTCATTTGTACCTTAGGATGGGAGGTCAGGGGATATGAAGAGTTGAACAAGTATGTAGATGCATGAGAAGAACTTTTTGAAGGGATATTGTTTTCGGGGAAAGTACCAAAATGAGTTCACCTCCATCTTGCAGCATAAAAGTGTGATGTGTCTCTACAATAGCAGGAATGCTGCAGGGTAGAGAAGGTGTTGCAGTGTGTGCTGTAGGCCTTTAGCGCGTGAAGGATACCTGAGTCTCTGACAGGAAAAATGCTACTAAACCCGGTACAGTATTTTTGCCTTCACTTTATTTTCTGTAGGTAAGTCTGTGCCCCTTGGTAGAGGCTACAGGAGTATAATTGGCCTAAGACTAACCATAACTGTAAAGCAGTCTCTGATGTGTTGTGCTGTTGGCACTAGGCTAAATATTAAAAAGCAAGTTTAATCAAGAATGGGATATACCACTAGGGAGCTGTGGCTGTTTGTCCTTGTTTCAGTGAGAACAGAACTAAGTCTGTTCAGTGATTTTACTTCTCAGCTCAGTTCTTCTAACTAACTGCACTGTCTGAAGTTAGCAGCCTGTTCTCACAGACAGCGTCTGCTTCCAGCAGTGATAACACCCCATGGTTAGAGTTACTACCAAGGGTTGGTGTGCAGACCAAGGCCACTGACGGATCTTGTGTACCATGTTGGGGGGGTGCAGAAAGTAAAAGGTCACACCTGCAGGGAGAAGACAGGACAGGTGACCCCAAACTGACTAACGAGGGATTCCAGACCATATATGTCACATTCAGTATAAAGCTGAGGGATCATTAGAGAGAGGGTTCCTCTCCTTACCCTGTTGGACCACTTTGCTCAGGTCCTTTTCCAGTTTCTTCCTTGGAGCATCCAAAGAAGACTCTGTCCATTCTGCCTTCAATCCTGATCTCTGTGTGTTCCTGAATCTTATACCAGAATCTTGGTCCTTGTCTTGGTTTGAAAGACAGGTGTCTGCCAAGGAAGGCAGAAGCCCCCCTTGGAATGGAAATGCAACCCCCTCCCCTCCGAATGCTTAGAATTTTGAAATTAAGGGGCTTTCAGGCAAAGATATCAGGAGTAGGAATAACAGTTCTTTACTAAATATATATATATATCAAGGCAAACAAACAACACTAACTACGGTAGTAACAGGAAAAACAGCACAGGGAATCCAGTGCCAACCTCTCGGGGCTCCCGGGGAGCAGGGAGGACGCCATGGTCTCCCCGCCGCTCCGGAGCCAGCTCAGTCCCCACGGGGCAATGGCCGACGGAAAAAGCCCACGTCACAAACCCGCCTGGGCAGCCGATCCCGGTGTCCAGCAGGGTCCTCGGGAGACAGCAGAGGGTAGGAGGAAAAGCAGAGGGTGAAGCAGGGACGAATTCTCTCCAAGCTGATCCCAGAGTCCAGAGGATCCTTGGTAGGCAGCCAGGAGAGCAGGAGACACAGCAGAGAGGGCAGGAGACGCAGCAGGGGTGAGTTCTCCACACCACGAGGGCAGCTTCTCCTCCAATGCAGGGAGCAAAACCAAGAGAGAGCCCCAGGGGCTCCACCCAACCCCCTTTTTTTTCCCCGGCAGGCTGGACCCCTCCCCCTGTGGCCGGGTCCTTTTGTCCCTCTTAAGTACGGCCATTAACCTTCCTGACAAACAAGTATGGAAAAATTCTTTAAGACAAGAAGGAAAACAGATTAATTCCCCAAAACCCCAACAGTCCTGAACACAGCTCCCGTCTGCTGTGGGGCCCAATCTGAGACTCACATGATGCCTGCTCCACAGTATCAGTGGTGATGTAATTACCACTGGTGGGATTTGGTTTGATACTGGTTTTGTATATATATATGTATATATTCCTATTATTTTGTTTTGTTTTCGTTAAAGTTGTTCTAATTTCCTTTTGTAGTCTTACTCCCTTTCTCTTCCTCTTTGGGGAGAGATGGGTATTAACAGAGAGCGTCTGTTGTAGGTCTATGGGATTCCCCTGACCCTAAACTGTGACACTGACTCTTTGAATTCTAAAGCTCAAAGAAGTTTGAGCATGAGCAGCCTGGAGGATCAAATAATAAGTTGCAAACTGAGAAGTGATATTTTAAGCATTTTGAGTGTTGGAGTAACGGAGTAACAAGCTTCAGCTGTACTAGTATGGATGAAAGCCTAGCTTTTCTGTGGATAGTTGTTTTAATGTTTCTTCACTACTTTTAAATAAAATTTTTTGACACCTTGTCATTGAGTTGGTGGACAATTATAAAATTTTATCTGAATTCAGTGAATATTTCCCACAATCCTAGCAATTTGACAAAGGATTTACGTAAGTGAAAGTACAAGCCTTCATTTGGGTTTTCAAGGACACCTTGTCAGATACTGTGGTTTTGCAGCCTGTATGGAAGGGAGGGAGCAGTTGTTCCAGATGTTTTAAGATTTGAAATGAGAAAGGAAAAAAAAAAAAGGTGGTAAACACGATAAATTGGAATACTGCTTGCATTAATTTATTCATATATGACATTCAAAACTCTATCTTCAGAACTTATTTTCATCTTTTAAAAGGTTCTGTAAACTGATGCAGAATGGTGAGCACAAAGTAAGGTGAGTATACCAATGGAGGAAGTCCTCAAGGCTTCATCTGTACTTACGTTCCTTGACAATTTATCACCTTGCCTCTCAGATGAGGATAAGGAAACCATTTTGTTGTTACAGGAAAGTTAAGGAATATAATATTTTGCTGTTCGTTTTCTGCTCTTTGTTAGCCCTTCTTTTCCTTTCATGGGAGGATCATACATCTAGTGTACTATGTCTCCAGATTGTGAAAACTGGACTAAAACACATGTAGCAAACTTGCTGCTGTTCCTTTCCTTGAGTCTGGAGCTCAAGAATGACTCAAATTGACTAGTATCAGTTTGCTGAACGGAATTGCAGACTGTGTAGTTTGCATCTAGATTACTTTAATAAATTCTAAAACCCAGCAATGCGACAAAATTAACCATACAAAACACCCCAAAGCCCAACTTGCAGCGCAAGGTGTCTATTACTTTGGGGACTGCTACACAATGAAATCCAGCTGTTGCCTTTTTCCTCAGGTCTGTTTCTGTGCTGAGAGCAGTAAGCTCTGAACTCTGCAAGGTATTTAAAACAAGCCAACTTGAAGTGAATTTAGAAGAGAAACAAATGGATGAAGGAGTGCAGAGGTGCCACTGCTGACCCTGCAGGTGGAATGGAATGTGTCTGTTTACAGCTGCATAAAAATAACCCTGCCAGGATACACGTTGCCTAGGCAGGAATATCTGTTCAACTCTCTTACTTTTTATCTTACTTATGCGGACAATAGAAACTTTATTGGTTAATCTGTGTGTTTAATAATCCAGTGTAAACTGAAGTTTGTGTATCTGATACTTACCTGAAAAAGCCAAATGGTGTCAGATTGCTGTGAGCTACCTGATGGAGATGTTAAGCTGCAATATTCAGCTTCCATGACCTTGCTTTTCAGAGACTTTTCTAGCTGTTGTTTTTTTATCTTAATTAATACAATAGCTCACTTTTCTGACACAGTGTTTGTCAGGGCACTAAACCTGTGAGCAGACGTACTGTAGAGCATTCAAAAAGCAGGGCATGAGCTCCCTTTAGTATGTTCATGTAACTTTCAGGATTGCTATTTCACTTCATCAGAGTGGCCTTTCAGCTCAGCAGCCTTTGTACTTCAGAGAATGCTTGGACACATTTACATCAGCAAGCAATGGTGTGGTGTATCAGCTGGGAGGCTTGTCCATTTGAAGAGTAACACAGAGACTATTGTTGCTAAGGAATAGAGACAGGCATTGGAATTGAGGTCTGGAATGTGCTAGTTTTAATGCTGCTATGTTCAGTGATGCCTTGTTTCATAGGCAAACATCTTTTTGAACAATTTTTCCCAAATAAATGCAGCCTGTGATATAATGAAGACTTGTGGTTGATTTCTTCCTTCATGAAACACTCAGAGGTATGTTATCTGATGTTCTGTTATAGGTAAGTTATTTTAATCTAAAGTGTATTCTGTGAAAATGCTTGGGAGTTTCCCTAGTGGTAGTTCAGAGACTAGTACATGCTTTGTACATGCTTTAAGTGGTGTTTTAGCATGGAAAGAGTTCATATTTAGCCTGCATGGTTTAGGTATGTTATATGCAACTGGTTGTTACTTTACCTTCTTTGAGTTTTTTCCCAGATCTTAAAGATTACTTCAATTGTAGAAGATTGTGACTTGGATATTGACGTGCAAATGACTAATAGCTCCAGAATTTCTTGTCTGAGTGTTTTCCTGATACATATCTGGTGAATGGAAGCTTCTCCTGTGTGTTTTCCCAGTGCTGCCACTTAAAACCACACATTGCTATTACTTCTGCGGACTGATTGCAGCAGTATAATTTTGTATGGTGAGACGTATGGAATGAAATTCCATGTAGTGATTATGGTATGTTTGTGGATTTAGATCCAAAGTATTTGCGTTCATGAGATTTTCATCTGACTTACCATTAAACTTTTACATATGGGGAAGTTGCCTTCGAACAGCAGGCATAGAAATTACAAGGTGGGAAAGAGATGGTCAAAGTGTTGGTTGTAAAAGGATTCAATGAGAGATAGTAGCTTAGAAAAAACTCGAGAGCTGTTTTGTAGCAGGAAAATTTAATTGTTTGTAGGAACACAGTTGGTGTCAGGGTTTAGGGTCAGGGCAGCCCCTAGACCTATAACAGATGCTCTCTGTTAACCCCCCTCCCTCCCCAAAGGGGAAGAGAAAGGGAATAAGGGAGAGAGACTTAGCAATTAGAAAAAGAAACTAGAACAGCTTTAATGAAAATGAAAATAATAATTATAAAAATGGAATATATACAAATATATACAAAACCAGTATTGAACCCAACCCCCTGATGGTAATTACATCATTGTCACCACTGATGCTGTGGAGCAGGCACCGGGGCACTCCCAGACTGGGCCCCGCAGCAGACGGGAGCTGTGTTCAGGAGCTGGATTCTGGTACCGGGTTCAGGAACACACAGATTGGATCGAAGGCAGAACGGACAGAGGCCTCCTTGGGTGCTCTGAGGAAGGAACCGAAAGAGGACCTGAGCCAAGCCAAGCCAAGCAAAAGCTGGCAAAGCAGTCCAAGAGGGGAGAGAAGAGCCCAGAGACCCTTTAGGTCCCTCAGCTCTAGACCAAATATGGCGTATATGGGATGGAATTCCTCGTTGGTCAGTTTAGAGTCACCCGTCCTGTCCGCTCCTCCCTGAAGGTGCAGCCTTTCACTTCCTGCACCCCCCAATGTGGTACTTGGTCTTGGTCTGCACACCAATCCTTGGTAGTAACTCTACCCATGGGGTGTTATCACTGCTAGAAGCAGACACTGTCTGTGAGAACAGGCTGCTAACTTCAGACAGTGCAGTTAGTTAGAAGAACTAAACTGAAAAGTAAAATTACTGCACAGAATTAGTTCTGTTTTCACTCAAACCAGGACAGTTGGTCATAAAAGTGTACTGCCGCAGGTGTTAAGTGGTAAGGGAGAGGCGCACTGAAAATGAACTGCCAAGGTAGAAGATATAGGAATACTTTCAAATGATCCTGCTGCTGAACTGGAGACATGGTGTCAGGGAACCCATAAGGGGATGCTTACCCTCTTGCCCTCTTGTATTCAGAGTGCAGAGGAAGTGTGTTAAGAAGGTTGTATAAGGAGTGAATCGACAGATCGGTTTTTTGGGTTGTTTTTTTTGTTTGGTTGGTTTTGGTTTTTTTTTTGGGGGGGGGGGGGGGGGTGGTGTAATGCTTGTTTTTACTTGTTCTCTTTCAGTATCTCTAAAGTTAATCATTCTCTTCCAAGTTATGACTGTTGGTGAGCAACATGCAGCTCATGGCTGTGCATTTCATGAAGAGATGAGACTTGTAAAGAGGAGCAACTACTTTGAGACAGAAGGGTGGGAGGGAGAGAGAGAGAGAAAGTGTTGCAAAGGTGAGTTTGGGAGATAGCAGCCCTTTGCTGAATACAATTTAAAGTGCTTGTATGGAAGAGTCAAAACAAAGTGATGAGCCCTGATGACTCTGCTTGCCTGGATGTAAAAGACAAGTGGCTGTAGTAACTTCCAAAACTCATGTTAACATTGTTGCTGCTCTGCAATGACCTAGCTTTACTGTTGAGATATGTCGTGGTTTAGGGTCAGGGCAGCCCCTTAAACCTGTAACAGACGCTCTCTGTTAACCCCCCTCCCTCCCCAGGGGGGAAGAGAAAGGGAATAAGGGAGAGAGACTTAGATTAGAAAAGGAAACTAGAACAGCTTTAATGAAAAGGAAAATAATAATTATAAAAATAGAATATATACAAATATATACAAAACCAGTATCGAACCCAACCCCCTGATGGTAATTACATCACTGTCACCACTGATGCTGTGGAGCAGGCACCAGGGCAGTCCCAGACCGGGCCCCGCAGCAGACGGGAGCTGTGTTCAGGAGCTGGATTCTGGTACTGGGTTCAGGAACACGCAGATCGGGATCGAAGGCAGGACGGACAGAGTCCTCCTTGGGTGCTCCGAGGAAGGAACCGAAAGAGGACCCGAGCCAAGCCAAGCAAAAGCTGGCAAAGCAGTCCAAGAGGGGAGAGAAGAGCCCAGAGACCCTTCGGGTCCCTCAGCTCTAGACCAAATATGGCGTATATGGGATGGAATACCTCGTTGGTCAGTTTAGAGTCTCCCGTCCTGTCCGCTCCTCCCTGAAGGTGCAGCCTCTCACTTCCTGCACCCCCCAGTGTGGTACACAGGACCCAGCAGTGGCCTTGGTCTGCATACCAATCCTTGGTAGTAACTCCAAACATAAGGTGTTATCACTGCTAGAAGCAGGCATTGTCTGTGAGAACAGGCTGCCAACTTCAGAAAGTGCAGTTCATTAAAAGAACCAAGCTGAAAAGTAAAATTACTGAACAGAATTAGTTCTTTTTTCACTCAAACCAGGACAAGATACTATTAAAAGATTAATACATTGTTTTATTGTTGTTGACAGAGCATCCTCATAGCAGCAACAGAGCAACCTGATCTGCCTAATTCATGCAACAGCATAAACATACACCTTCTTCCTAGAATATGAAATGTATGTTGTACTGAGTAACAGGCATTCTTTCTGTTCTCTGTGCGTTACGCGATGTTGTACACATTAAATGCATATCCAAACTGGGAGTTTTAAGACTGGCATCCCTGTATACTGAATTAATATGAAACTACATAAAATATTAGTTGACTGCTTCAAAAGTTGTCTTCAAAAGTGTTCAGGGCGTGTCAGTTCTAAATAACTTCTTCTCATGCATAGGAAGATGGATTAGGTTGACTGTATTGTAAAATAATTTTAGGCAGCTACACTGGTAATTCAGTATAGCACGTTGTTGCTGTTTGTTAAAATGAAAGCAATAAAGAGTAAGACTTGCTTTTGTTGGTTTGGTTTTAAAAGTTTTAGGTTTTTTTCTTAACAGCTGTGGGATCTTCATGCACAGGAGATCTTTTCTAACCTAAACAAGTCTCAGATTTTATGATACAGAGGTTTTTAATTCTTTGCCCCACCTCGCCCCTTAACAAAAGTGACTTTAAGTTCAAGGGAGATGGTATTGTGGTATATGCTGCAAATTGTTGTATAGATGTGGAGAAATACTGCTATAGTAGACTTCTGGTTTTGTCTGGGATAGAGCTAATTTTTCTTCTTAGTAGCTGGAATAGTGCCGTCTTTTGGATTCAGTATGAAGAGAATGTTGATAATATACTGATGTTTTTAGTTGTTGCTAGGAAATCAAGGACTTTTCAACTTTGTATGTTTTAAGCTCCACTTTAATTTTAGACAAAATAGTGAATTGCAGCTGAGATGCAGTTGTGGGGTTTTGTCTTCACCAGTAAGTTGATCCTGGTGTGCTGTACAACTTGCGTGGTGTGAATGTGACCCTTAATGTCCTTGTATGCTGTAGTCCTTTTTTGAAGCTTTAATAACAAAGCCTGAGAAATTGAAACAATTAAACATCTTCAAGCTCTCCTCTGATCATGGAGTTTCATTGTTAGCATTAGGCTGTAGAAAGGAAAGAACAGCCTATGAGACTTGAGTGGGATTTTGTATAATCTAAAAATGGCTTCTGAGTCTTTTCATTCAATGAAAGCTATAGTCTCTTTGATATCAAGCACCCCATATTAAAGTTAAGATGAATTAAATAAATATAAGTTCTCAAGTTATTGAGGAAGGATTCCAAAGAAAAGGTAAATGGACAGCAGAGTCTCAAACTAGCAAAATTTTAGTTGTATTTGCTTCAGGGTAGCCTGTTTCTCATTGAGTTGTGACATAAATAAGGATTGTATGTAGTTGAATTTGTGTAATCTCTGTCTGAAATAAGTGCTAATTCAAGTGAGATTTTTGAGGATCAGTATTGTAATTTCTGCTCAGCTGAGAGCTCTAATTCTGCTGCTGCCGAGTGGATCACCTATTTCTGTGTGGGCAGTGCTTGTTGGTGCCATTTCTAAGATAGATCTGAAAATACTGAGCATCAGCAGTCTTCATCTTTTGGATTTTATTTTTTTTTTTGTCCCCTTTAAGGTGATGAAGTTGATTTACCACTTTGAAGTTGCTAGCATGGTTTTAAGTATCTTATTTTGAGTTATGGCTGTGACTCATTACTCTCTAGCTTAAGAATGTACAGGGATTTGGAGACAAAATGATGATTTATAAATGTTGCAAAGAAATGTTGTCTCCAGGAAACCATAGACAAAGATTTTTGCTTGGAATACTTCAATTTTGCAGGTGGTTTCTTTTTCTTGTGCTTTACTGAATAAGTTTAGTTTTATGTCAGAACCAAAATAGCTTTATTTATCTGGTCCTTAATAAAATACTGTGCTCCAAACTTTAAGACAGTGCTTTTACATAATCCCTACACTTTGATGAGTTGCACCATCTCCCCTTTTCATAAAAATTCTGAGCATTGCACATAAGCTGCTTTTGACAAGGAAATGTGAATTATTTATTTATAATGCTACTTTTAATTCTGTTGAAAACATAGTTCATGCTAAACTTTTAGATATCTTACTTCAGGAAAAGAAACATTATCTGAGTTGGCTTTTTAGCTACAGAAGTTTGTCAGCATCAAGGCCCTTCAGAAGATCTGTCTCCAAGTGACAGATTTGCTTTCTGTACCTCAAAGCCACAAGATGATATGCTATGGAATCTCATCCATGTTGTCTGAAGTAAAGACATCTTTCATCTGAGCATGGAGCTGTTTTGTTTTAATACCTCTTTCACTGGCTTTTCTAGAGCAAGTAGAAAAGTAAGTGCGCAAGAAAGATGTAGGGCTGTTTCTTTGTGTCCCTGCTTAAGAAATTATTGTGTTCAAACTAAGCTTTCTAGATCTGGGTAACTTTGTAGTATGCCACACAGAGAAGAGTCTGCAAATGGGTCTTCATCTATATGCTTTTCTGACAGCTGAACTCAAGTGGGTATCATTACCTGCTGTCTGAGTGCCACTTCTCTCATCATGGTGTGCATTTCCCATTGTGCGTGGTGGAGGACTGCTGGCTCCTTCACTCCTAAGAGCTTTGTGCCTTCCTGGTGATCTCTGTAGAATGGTGGTAGCTTAAACTTGGACAGCAAAATTTATGCTGTACTGGAGATGGGAGAAGAAAAAAAAAAAAAGGAAACAGTGGGAAATTGTGGTCAAGAAGGGTCTATGACACTGTGATCACTTTTTGTATAGTTTTTTTGTGGGGTTTTTTTTGTTTGTTTGGTTTGGTTTTTGCTGTCATATGACCTGGCATAGCATTTGTGTTCCAGGTGGTAAGCTCTGTCCTGTGGCATGTGGAAAGTAGTTTCATGTGGCTGTGAGAATAGAACATACCAAAAGGAGTGATCCAGAAATAGCTAGGCTGTTTGGAGAATTGGTATTTGAGATTCCTGTCTGCTGTATGTCTGTCTCTTTTATACACAAAAAGAAGTGTGGGGTGTTTTGGGATTTTGTATCTTTGTGGGATTGGAGTGTGTTTTTTAGAGTTTGCTTTTGTTTTTCTTCTTGCTATGTACAGCAACCTGGCTGAAGTTACTGAAATGACAGGGTCTGTATATGGGAGTATTTAAGCTGGGGAATCTTATGCTATAATGGAATGATAGGAAATTTATGCAAAATGTGAAATGAAATAGTACTTACCTCTGTAGTCCTGAATCACTGTCAAGCAAAATTTGATGATACCTTTTCTCTGATCAAGTGCTTAATCCTAAATTAAAAGAACAAGCACCAAGTATGGAGTCCCTTTCTGGTTTTAATATCACAGGTAGGGAATTCCTATGACTGTAAGGCTTGCCTTTTATGGATTTGGTCCTTTTAAAAAAGAATCCCAGAAATGCTAAATGGAGACACAGAATTGTGAGTAGAACCTTACTTCCAGGAGTTTTTGAGGGCCAGTGGTTCATACATTTAGGCACCTCTAACCCTGTTGTGTGTATAGATAATGGTAGGAGCAGAATTTAGTGCTTCAAGATCTGGGCAACCCCTAGAAAAGCATTACTTTGTTCCAAAATGTGATTTAATGTTAGCTATTCACTAGCCTTGTCTCTGGAACAGCATTTTCTTTCTCAGATTAAAAACTGAAATGGGAGGAATTACATTCTTGAGTACTGGAACAAGAGTGGAACTCAATCCTCCATTGCTGGCAGGGGTGGTTTGGGTAAAGTATGTCTTTATTGACAGTGCATAGTCTTGTCTGTTTGTGCATCTACCAAAGAAAGTATCATGGTCTTGATAAGCTTGTTAGGGATAATTAATTCCCATGCAACTAATGCAGTAAAATTGAGGGAGCTTTTCTGATTAAACAATACATATTCCTGCTCAGATACAAACTGACATGATAATTTCTGTGTGGTTCTGACAGCTCTTTCTTTGAACTTAATTACGCACAAATAGGTATGCAAGAAACCCTTAAAATGATAATCATGTTTAAGGCCAGTAAGTAGGTTTAGGCCAGGTTTGGGGCCCCAGTCATCTCTGAAAGTCTTACTGTGAAAGAGTGTGCATGAACACATGTGTGAGGTGTGCAGAACAGCAGGGATTGGCATCAGGGCTCCACCACTGTCATGCGGCTTGTGCTGGTATTACAAATCAGAAATTTCAGTGACCTTGAAAATACTGTTTGCTTCACAAAGGGGCAGAAGGGAAATCACTTGGTTAAATTTGTCAGTATATTCTGGCTCAGAACTACATATTTTCTTAAACAATTGCAGGAACATATCCTAGGTATGATACTATCATCCTATAAACAATAATGTATTTATTTTCCAGTAGCAGTCTTTAAATTCTCTCTGATATGCATACTGCATCTTGCTCATTGCACATCTGTAGCCAGTGTGAATTCTCACAGCAAACAAGTCCAGAGGCTAACTTGTTGCTTTTTTTTCCTGTGGAAAACTTTCCATCTTAAATAGGTAAATTGAAAATGATTCCTCACAGAAGAGCTTTGTGAATGTACTCACCAGCTCAGGGAAGCTGCTTGCTTTCTTCAAATCCAAACAAAGAGCAGACAATGTATATTTGAAAGCCTTTTTGTCATGATTCAGGTCACTTGTCCTAGTTTCGAAAGGCTGACTTGGTAACATCAGCTTGAGACTTAAAATGGGATATGTCAGTATTTCCCTCTTCCACTTAATAAAATCCTAGTCCCATTATTCCATCCCTGCTCTCCTCCCCTTGTTAAATAGCTTGATTCTGTCAGGTTGATTGAATATCTAAGTTCTGTCTGCTGGAAAATGGCTTCATATAAATGAACCACTATTTCTAGAAAATGGAGCAGCACATTGTTGCTGCCTATGTCTGTGGGCTACCCTTCAGCATAAACCCACTAAAACCAAGATGAAACGATGAAAACTACAGCTCCTAGTGTCCATGGGCTCTACCTTTTTTGCCTGAGGTTAGCAGGCAGTTGTGTGAGCCAAGCATCAGTGGGCTATACTTTGGCCACATGAGTTCATATATCATGGGTGATGGTAAAAGAAATTGTTTTAACCACTGATTGCTGCAGACATGCTGAAGTAGCAGGTTGCATTTTGTAAATATGATTTGCAGCTAATGAAGCAGACGAGAGAGAAGCAGCCTTTTACATAATGCTGTTCCTTCATCACTAATATGACTAATCTATTTGGACAAGTAATGATGAATTTCTGAATGGCTTATTGAAGGATGTTTGAGTAACACAGAAACAACAACCTTTGTACAGGCGTGATAATCTTTTTATAAGAACGTGTCTAGGTTTTCTTCAGAAATGTACTATTTTTGTTTCAGAGCAGTGGGATAACAAGTCTTGGGACACTGCATTAATTAAAAACAAATAGAAAAATAAATTGGGCAAACTTGATTGTATTTGCAGGCTGCAAAATGTTTAGATCATCTGTGAATACAGAAGAGAGGAGAATGGGATTGGGGATGCATAGTAATGCAGAAAGTGTGTTGAGGGACAGATAAAGCAGCTAGTGGCTGCCTGTATAAAGTCTACACTTTTTGCTTGGGGGGGTGGGGGGCAAGTTTCATAATTTACCCATAAACTAAGGAATTAATAAAAAAAGCCCTGAGTTTCAATGTACTTGTATTTTCACAGACTCTAGACAAATCTGCATTAGTTCCAGGTTGAGGGGTCTGGGGGCTGGGTATTTTTCTATTTGGTAGATTCATGGGCTCTTTTTCCCTTTCTGAGTGTGTATGTAGAAGACTGAATCTCAAATGATGAGTAGATTGAATGTACCTCCTCCCCACGCCCCAACCAGTGTAATGCTGCTGGCGTGTCCACTTAAAAATGTTACTTCTGATGTGCTATACTGCAGTGCTGGCTGACTCTCAAGGTGAGGAGACAATAAATGAAATAACATTTGTATTATATAAAGTATTGGAGTTGGTCATATCTCTACATTAAATTGAATCTGTATTTTGTCAGTAAGAGTAGTATTGTGGTTTTGTGCTGCTGCTTTTGAACCCGGATAGGGTTTTTTTAAAACTCATAACGAGACAGTATACAAGAGGCAGACATTCTGGTTATGTGGGAAGCATGCAGCAGCATCAGAGCCTGCAGCATTCCCTGTTTTCCCAGCCTGCTATGTCCTTTGTTTTTTGTTTTTTTTTTATGGGATACATCTGCAGCAAAAAGCTATTAATACCATGCTGTCTTGTATTTGATACTAACTTTTATCCTGTAGTAATGTACTTCAGAGAAATGTGTTTTAATGTGATTCCATTCCTCTTTTGTTTTCATTAAATAATACATTTGATAATGCCTTGGAGCACTACTGTCCTTTTGCCTAAACCAGGAAGTTAGAAGAGTGTATCAACTAATGGCCTTATTCAACAGGAACCTTACTATTTGCTTCAGAGCTGCATAGATAAAGATGAAGGTGACTTGATAATGGGTCCTGTGCTTTGTAAGGACAGATTTCCCAAATATGCTGTTTTCATCACAGTGATATTTTGGCCAGATCTCTCTCTAAAACTGCTTCTGTCACATTTTTCCCTTTCAGCAGGCGTCATTTGCAGAAGAGTTAAGAGCCTGTCCGATGCATCTCTGGGAAGACTGTATTTAGTCACGGGGAAACTATCTGTTGCAACTATTTTCAACGTATGTAAGAGCAGTCCTGAGCTACTGTACTGAGGTTATAATTGTGACCTAGTTAGGACTATTAAGTATGCAAACAGATTTTTGAAGAAAGCCTAACTTCATGTATCGATTTGTATTTACTTTGCTCCCAGACAGATTTTTTTTTTTTTCCCTGATGAGAGTTGGATGAACACAGATGCTCTGCTTGCAGCTTGCGTAGAAACTTAAAAAGTAATTTGGTGTATGTGCTTCTGTGTGGTTTTTTGATTGTTTTCTTTTTTTTTTTTGTTTGTGTGTGTGTCCTGAAATGGTAAACAAAGCATAAAATTTCAAAGGCAAGAAAGGCTGGGATAGAAGTTTGCATTTCAGTCCAGTATCCTGATGCCTAAGCACAGTGCTTAGAGAACATTTCCATGTTCTCCACAAGCAAACTTTACTGAGGGGATGTGAGGATTTTCTTTCCATGCATTGAATCCTATGTGGTGAAAACTTAATGTATGTGGATTCAGAAGCACTGGCTTAAGGTCTTGGAAAAGAGCACCTTCATTTTCATTACAAAGTGCTTCTAGGAAAAAAATATCTCAATACAGTTTTTCAGAGAAAATTACTAAATTATGTGTATTTGGTTATTCCAAATTGAGCTGATAATCCATTATCTCACTCAGCTTAGATTTTGAAGAAAACAGTTTCTCAATAAAGAAGTTAATTTAGAAAAAAAATATTTTTTTTTGTTGTTTCCTCTAATGATCAGGTTCTGGTGGACTTGAGCTTATTTTCTGAAGAGAGTGAAAAGATTTTGAAACTACATGAAGTCTTCAGACTTTACTTCATCATTCAGTAAAACAAGACCTCGGTGAAAATTGTTAACACCTCACCTCTTTGGACCTGAAATCTTGAAGTCTCCAAATTCAAACAAAGCCCTTTTCTTGGAGAAGAGCAGTCAGTTTTATTTCCTTAGTAAGTCCTGGGTGGCTTGCTCTGTGTATTTCCAGGTATTACAAAGTGCTAGTCAGCTTTCCTCAGAGGTGTCTTATGAATTTGGGTACCTTTTTTCCAAAGCTTGTTAGGACAAGCTGTCAAATGGAGAAGTCTGTCAAGCCTCTAGGACTGAGATACACTTGATCCCTGGTTGAGCATTGGTCTAACAATGTACTTTGTGTAATTTTTACCATTACTTTAAGGTAGCTTTAGGAAAACCATCTCCACTGAGTTAAGTAACTGTGATCTTGGCTTACACTTATAAGCCTCCTAACAGGACTTTGGTCTGTTCATTTCACCCTGGGGAACACCTGAACCGCTGCCAAAGTCAGTTTGTGGAGACAGTGGCAAGTTCCACCTTGGAAGTAACAAAACTGGAGGCAAAAGTATTTGCGGGGGGGGGGGGGGGGGAAGTGTTAACTGACAGTGATTATAGAAAAAGAGATTTCATTCTCCCTGAGGCCAGGAAACTTGTGAGAGTAATTATGTTTTTGTTGTTGTTTTTAAAATGCTAAGTTGTATGAATGTTTTACTACAGTTATGTTTGCTCAAAGCCTATCTGTTTGTGAACTAGTCAAGATAACTGTACGTTTTGTAGGAAAAACACAATTAAAATAAATATGTACTAAAATGTTTATAAACTCACCTCATGAGTTCTCACATTATATTAACAATCTTAATTACAAAGAGTTCAGTGGAGCAGCAAGAGAAAGTATGTCTCAACAGCTTTTTATACTATGAGTTAATATGCAAAATGCCAAATGGATGAGGTAGACTACACAGTTCCCTTTCCTTAATTACGTTCCAGGTCATTGGCTTGATTTGCTTCAAAAAGCAGCAGGAGCCCATTATAAAAATGCAGATTTATGAGTAGGATATTGAGCTAGACAAACTGGGGCAATTGGAGGCAGGGTTTCACTCTCCTGCACTGGAAAGGCAATTTTCCCTCTCATCCCCACTTCCTGTTAAATTTGCAGGTGTTCCCTTGGTGTCTGACTGATCATAAGCCTTTGTCTCATCATGTCAGTTTGATAGGAAAACTGAAATACTGATGCCAGTGTTGCCTGAAGCTGAAAGCAGTTGTTGATGATTGTGGTTGCCTTTTTCCTGTGTCACTGAGCAGTTGGTTCCCCGAGCTCTTGGAAGAGGTGTTTCTACTGGTGATAGCAGCATGTGTTCCCCTCTCCCTGCTCTGTTTAGAGAAAGCCTGCCCTCAGGGCCTCATCCCTCCCATATGTACACATGAGCACAAGCATACATGCAGATGTGCACACACAGGCACACAGCCCCATATGACCATGACAGCAGCTGTTCCCAGCTCAGTTAACACAAATTCAGTTATTTCGGCAGCACTAGCTGACTGAGCAGCCATTCCGCATTTTCTTTAGTCAGCTGGCATTGTGGGGAGGGGGTGTCAAACCTGGTATGTTGCCTAATGTTCTGAGGCATGTTTACCCACACCAACTTAGGTTTGTGAGGACAGACCTGCTTCTGAGGACTTGCATGAGTTCCCTATATTCTTCAGAATGCTGTGAGTTTCATCAGCCATTAATCAACAGGCTTAATTTTAATTGCTGCTGATAAAATAATTATGTCCATCAGGTCAAGGGAGGTTCTCCTCTCCCTCTACTCTCCCCTAGTGAGACCACATCTGGAGTATCCTGTCCAGTACTGGGCTTCCTAGTTCAGGAGAGACAGTGTACTGCTGGAAATAGTCCAATGGAGAGCTATGAGGTTGGTTAAAGGACTGGAACATCTCTCTTATGAGGAAAGGCTGAGAGCCCTGGGGCTGTTTAGCCTGGAAAAGAGAAGACTGAGAGGGGATCTTATGAATGTTTACAAACAACTGAAGGGTGGGTGTCAAGTAGAAGGGGCCAGTCTCTTTTCAGTTGTGCCCTGTGATAGGATGAGAGGTAGTGGTAGCAAGGTGAAACACCTCAACATGAGGAAAAACTTCTTTACTGTGAGGGTTACAGAGCCCTGGAACAGGCTGCCCAGAGAGGTTGTGGAATCTCCTCCGCTGGAGACTTTCAAAACCTTTCTGGACATATACCTGTGTGGCCCGCCCTGGGTGATCCTGCTCCGGCATGGGGGTTGGGCTCCATCTCCAGAGGTCCCTTCCAACACCTGCTGTTCTATGATTCTATCTCCGATTCCTGTTTTTGCAGTGTTCTTTCTTAGACTGCCATCTCCTTGTGTATGCCTTCACACATAGTATGCTAGCCAGTGTATGCTCTTAAGTGTTTTCTTTTATTCCTGCTTGATTTTGCTTAAGATTGTATTTTGGGAGAGATTTTTTTTTTAAAAATCTATCCAGATGCATTTAAAACTTAGTCCTGCAAATGTTTGTGAATGAGATCTCGTCAACTTTTCCCATTATTTTTCTGACAGTGAAGCTTAATGCATGAAGAGTAGTGTCTAGTAGTCTAGTAGTGATCTCTAAAGAATGCCTTTATGTTGTGGATGTATTGTGTCATGCAGTAGGTCTGTGGAAAGAGGAGGTAAAGGAGGGGATTCTTAGCCACCTTCTCTTGTTCCTTCTCTTTATTCAGCTCAGTAAAGAGGTTGGTGAGATAGCACAGGAAAAGATTTCTGCCATTAGGGTACCTGCCTATAAACTCCAGTCTATTTGCATTTCTCTGTGTGGAGGTGACTTCACCCTTGGTAAATTTGCAGATGGCACCAAGCTGGGTGGAAATGTCGATCTGCTTGAGGGTAGGGAAGCTCTACAAAGGGATCTAGATAGGCTGGATCACTGGGCCAAGGCCAATTTTATGAGCTTCAATAAGGCTAAGTGCCGGGTCCTGCACTTGGGCCACACCAACCCCCAGCAGAGCTACAGGCCTGTGGAGGAGTGGCTGGAGAGCTGCCAGGCAGAGAAGGATGTGGGGATTTTGATTGACAGCCACCTGAACATGAGCCAGAAATTTGTCCAGGTGGACAAGAAGGCCAATGGCATCCTGGCACGGAACAGGAATAGTGTGGTCAGCAGGAGCAGGGAGGGGATCATTCCTCTGTACTCAGCTTTGCTGAGTCTGCACCTTGAGTACTGTGTCCAGTTTTGGGCTACAAGAAGGACATTGAGGTGCTGGAGAGGGTGCAGAAGTGGGCTACCAAGCTAGTGAAGGGTTTGGAGCATGTCTCTGATGAGGAACAGCTGAAGGATCTAGGTCTGTTTAGCCTTGAGAAAAGAAGGCTGAGGGGAGACCTTATTGCCCTCAAGAACTACTTGAAGGGAAGTTGTAGCCAGGTGGGAGTTGGTCTGTTCTCACTGGTGACAAGTGACAGAACATGAGGAAATGGCCTGAAGTTGAACCAGGGGAGGTTCATGCTGGCTATTAGGAAGCATTTCTTTACAGAACGGGTTGTCAGGCATTGGAACAGCCTGCCCAGAGAGGTGGTGGAGTCACCATCCCTGGAAGTGTTTAAGAGACAGGTAGATGTTGTGCTTAGGGACATGGTTTAGTGATTTTGATAAGGCTAGGAATAAGGTTTGACTTGTTGAACTTGAAGGTCTTTTCCAGCCAAAACTATTCTATGATTCTGTGACTTGTGAAATGGCTTTCAGAAAAACAAATGATGTGATCCCTTCCTTTATAAGGACCCACAGACAATTGGTCAGTTGGAGTGGGTGGCTCAAAATGGAGATCCTGTTTAATTAACATCTTTTGTGTTTTAGGTTTTTTCTCCCTGATTATAGAGTGGAGGTTCCAGTACAGTTTTAATAAGATTAAGATGGGCTGAAATTTAAGAAAATGTGCATTGAAGGGGAGTGGTTTTGATTGGGCTTTTTCTTGTTTGTTTTTAGATGCTAGTATTGGACATGGATGGAGGATGGTACAGTTTCAGTTGCTCTGATTTTTTCCAAAGTAAACAGTTTAAATGTATCTATAGCCAAAATATTTTTTTCTGATGATAGAGAAAGCATTAATTTCTACGTCAGAAAAATGTAATGCTATTATGGTCTGACTGCTATCGATGTACTTAAACAGACTTTCTTGTGTTGTGTCTATACTGAACACTGTTCAAATGAACTGTCTTCTCTCTTGGTAGTGAGAAGTCTTGGATTCAAATGCCAGTAAATAAAGTGTTCAACTTTCAAGATGGCATCCCCAGATATGTAGATGGACACTTAAGACACTTCTGGGTATTTTCACTGAGAGGAGAAACCTTTGACAAGTAGCCCCAGCTTCAAGTTGATTCTACCAGTGTTGTACAAAGTACTCGTAGTGAGTATTTACAGGTCCCTTTCTAAAATTATCATGATCCAGCATTACAGTGGTGCTTTGAATTTCCAGCTTTCTCAGGTTGTTTTTAGTACATTTGCTTTCCTGTCAAAGTTGAATTTACAAACTTGTTTTGATTTCTCCTAGATGACTTTAGGAGCAGTAAATCAGACTGTGTACTTGTAAAACTGGACCTTTTTACAGTTTTGTTTTTTCTTTTTTCCTCACTGTGAGTGTGGATATTTTCAGCACTTTTCTTACAGGGATGTGTAGCATGAAACAAAAAACCTTAGGGTGTAGTCAGCCTTGTGAGCTAATGCTTGTGATTGTCCTTTCACAGACCCTTGGAGTGCTCTCGATAGAAAACTAATGGGTTTGGGGATGACTCAGATGTGTGATAGTTGACGTAATTTGAAAAGGTAATGGAAAACACCCAATCTCTAATTTTTTTTTTTCCCTCGCCTTTGTAATGAAACTGTATGACGTATGCTCCTAGACAGTTTCCATATGCTATCCAGATACTTGTAGTCTCTGTGGTAATAAAGAGAAGAAACAGTGTCAAACATACTATCTGTGGGGATATGATAAATCTTCTCTGCCTTCGCTTTCAAGAGTTGAAGGGCATTGTGAACATGTTCCCTTTCATGTTTCTTCATGATACATGTCTCTCACTCCCCATTGTTTCCTCCTTCTTACTTTATAAATCATCTTTCCTTCCCTTGTCTTTGGTGTTTTTTTGAACACACATACATACCCCCCCTCCCCCGAATGCAGTACAAAGTACAGAGTTCTGATGTGTTTTTATACATTGACATACAAATTTAATGTATGTCAACATTATCTAACCTTTGTCACTGCGCAAGCACTTACAGGACAGAAGACATTTAGAGCAAATCACAGGGTGCAAAACAAGGTTGTTGGCTAGAAGCAGGCAGAAATTGGAGTTTCCAAGGGTAGCTGCTGATCCTGTCTGTTGTTTTCCATCATCCAGGCTTGTGTGATTCTTTGAAGCTGCTCTTGCTGATACGTGAGAAGTGAAAAAGGGCTTCTACAGCTGTTGTTAGGAATGTCTTCTGCCTATAGAGTCATAGAGAGAGAGGGGAAAGAGGCAACCAGAGAGAGTTCTCCTGGCTTATTGTAGCTCTCGCTTTCTAGCTGAAGATGTCATGTGTGCCACTTACTGAACTCAAAACTGCAAATCAAAAGGGCTCTTGTTTTGACTAGCTATTTGAAAAAAAGATTTGTATAAACACACTACATAAAATCACACACACACACAAATATCGGCTACTGTTACATAGGAAAAGCAGCCAAGGTATAGACACAAAATGTATGAACAAAGGTTACATAGCAAGTTGGGAGCAGACTGGCTGGTATGATTGAGTATGGAGGATAGGGATGGGATGTTGCACAGCCAGAACTCCTTCTAGTCATAGCATTGAAATCTCATGTTAGTGCAAATGAATTTGAATGTTTAGTGTTTAAGACTGACAGATAATTCTCTCTAATGTGCTTGTGCTGTTTGTTCTGGGTTTTGTATTTTTCTGTCTTCCTGTTAACTTAAAGCAGTCACCCAATTTTTACCTACTAGTTCTTTTTAATTTATTAGGTAATGTGGCTTTTGATTGTAGGTATTCACAACTCCAAATTCAGCATTCTGGCTTTCTTTTTACAGTGCTAAACTTCGGAGGGACTTGACTAGAGAGCATATACATCTTCAAGTATTGTTCCATTTCACAAGTATTTTGGATATTTTTTTTAAGTTAGACCTATCTGAGATGTGCTAGTAATAGCCTTGCAATACTGTACAGAATTGTTGTGATATAAGCTGCTTATCAGCTAGGTCCTATGGTAAAACTTGAGTTTACATTTTGGTCTATAGAATAATGCTGGTACATTGTCTATTGTAGGAAGTGTCAAAATGTTTTACCTTTACAAGGATTTAGATTATCACATATTTTTAGATATGTTGTAGAATGCCCAACCTATTTATTCTGATGAGAGGAGTAAGGAGAAAATCACTGCAGTTGGAACTTGAATGCATTTAACAGGCAAAATAGTTTAGTCATCTTGCAGTTAGTGGAATTTTAATCTAGAATACATTGCAAGATGGCTGTCCTGGTTTGAGTGAGAACAGAACTAATTCTGTTCAGTAATTTTACTTTTCAGCTCAGTTCTTCTAATTAACTGCACTGTCTGAAGTTAGCAGCCTGTTCTCACAGACAGTGTCTGCTTCCAGCAGTGATAGCACCCCATGGTTAGAGTTACTACCAAGGATGGGTGTGCAGACCAAGGCCACTGCTGGATCTTCTGTACCACATTGAGGGTACAGAAAGTGAAAGGCTGGACCTGCAGGGAGGAGCGGCCAGGATGGGTAACTCTAAACTGACCAACGAGGGATTCCATCCCATATACGCCATATTCAGTTTAGAGGTGTGGGATCCGAAGGGTCTCTAGGCTCTCTCTCCCCTCTTGGACTGCTTTGCCAGCTTTTGCGTGGCTTGGCTCGTGTCCTCTTTCGATTCCTTCCTCGGAGCATCCGAGGAGGCCTCTGTCCGTTCTGCCTTCGATCCGGTCTGTGTGTTCCTGAACCCGGTACCAGAATCCAGCTCCTGAACACAGCTCCCGTCTGCTGCAGGGCCCAGTCTGGGACTGCCCCGGTGCCTGCTCCACAGCATCAGTGGTGACAATGATGTAATTACCATCAGGGGGTTGGGTTCAATACTGGTTTTGTATATATTTGTATATATTCCATTTTTATAATTATTATTTTCATTTTCATTAAAGCTGTTCTAGTTTCCTTTTCTAATGACTAAGTCTCTCTCCCTTATTCCCTTTCTCTTCCCCTTTGGGGAGGGAAGGGGGTTAACAGAGAGCGTCTGTTATAGGTCTAAGGGGCTGCCCTGACCCTAAACCTTGACAATGGCATTTGTGTTCATATATGAAGTTGATATGAAGCAATCCTTAACCTAGTGTGTGTATTTGTTCCTCTGTAGCTGCTTTTTAAACATTTGACTACCCACATGATTCATCCGCAGTACAAGTCAGGTAGGTGGAGGGTTGTCTAGGGGTTTGTTCAACTTTTGCTAGTGCAGAGCACAGATTTCTATCTTCCTGTCATACTACTAAGACATACAGATGAACTTCTGCTGGGTCTGTCACTGTTCCTTCTCAGAGAACTGCATGTTCAGGTAGTTATTTTGAGTTTACATTGCTATGCTTCATGTTGCGCATCTAACAATGATAAAACCTGAAAGCTGCTGTTAACTTCAGCTGAGTCATCAGTGCAGTTTTGCTCTTCAATTCCATCAAGACTGAAGCTTTGCCCAAAACAGTTGGCTATCTCAGAGTTTTTGCCAATACAGCAATCACTTTAGACAGGGCAAGTATCCTTTAGGATGCTGGGGATTTTACTGTGCTTGTGGCTTTATTGTGCATTGGAAGTATAACAAGTAGAATTCAATTTCACATGACTTTGAAACTAAATGTGCATTTCCAGAATTCTGTTCAGTTGTGCTTTACAGAGGCTGAGTTGGGGAGAAAGGGGAAAGATTAGTTGAACGTTCATTGGGTCTCATCCTACAGAAGCTGTACATGCGCTACATTCAAGTTGTGTTACTACTGGCAGGTTTGTAAGGCTTAGCTTTTGGGCCCTATCTATTCAATTTTCACCTCTATCAGTGCATATGACTGTAAAACTGTTCAGAAAGTTTTTTCCTGAGGCCATCTTAATAAGAGGTAATTTGAAAAATGTTGCTAAAATGTTCTTTTTAAGTATTATATGTAAGGGATGTGATTAGATCCTACCATAAATCTTTTCAGTGTAAGACTAGTTGTGTTTTAAATTTACTTTGAGCAAAGATACTTGGTAGAAGACCTCACTGAAGAACTTAGTATCTTCTTTTAGTGAATCCTAAACTCAAGATGAGGAAGTTGTTTTAGGTAGTCCTTCCTGGAAACCTCTAGACCAATATTGCTGCTTTTTACAATTTTGTTAAAGCACAGGAGGAAGATGACATTTTTTTTCTTGCTGGTTCCTTGTTAGCATTTTTCAGTTACGTTTCCTTGCAGAGGTGGCATATGTTGCTTTCCCAAAGGACCTCGTATTGAGTTTTGCTACTGCAAAGCAAGCAGTGGCCCTTTTCATGACCTTTCTTCAAAATACTGGAAAAATATATTCTTCAAAGTATTTGGACATTACAGAATTCATCCTGCACCCCACTGTATTTCTAATACAAGCAGAACTGGGGTGATCAAGGGCACCTTGAGAGTCTCATTGTTTTGCTGAAATAAACAAACCTTCCTGCATGTAACTTGCTTGAATTTCCTGGAGACAGTGAGGGGATGGGAACTTGGAGGGCTGAGAGTTTGAATGTGAAAGACCCGTGTTTCAGCTGCAGGAGCAGTCTGTACGGATAGGTGGAATGAAAAGTTTAAGAACAGGTGTTTTTTTAGTTGTTATTTGGAGTGGACTGTGTTACTGGGGTTTTGCTTGTATGTACTGTACTCAATTGTAAAACCTGTCAAAACAGACTGGAGCCTCTAGATCTGTAATTCACTTGTTACAGCAGAACAACTGAATTCCAAGGCTGTGGGTATGCTGCCCCTACACAGTAATCCAGATGAACTTCTGCTGTGCTTGCTTGCTTTTAATTGCAAGTAGTGTCCTATTCACCACTGCATTTCCTACTTTTAGCTGTTATCCTAGTGTAGAAGCTGTGCTGGTTAACAAAAACTCTTAAATGCATTCTGCTGAATCACTGTTAAGCTTTTCTTAGAAACTTATGGCTTATGAAGGTTGATATATAACTTCTAACAATAAAGCTATTGCAACCATTTTCAACTGATAAATATGTGACACTATTTAAGTGTTGGTAGCATGATTTTAGGGCTCATGTGTGAAAATGGTTAGTCTTGTGAGATACAGGGAATGATCAAGTGAACAAACATCAAACTCCATCTCAGCAGGGAAAAGAGAGAGGAATGTTTTCTGCGTTATGAAATTCATACAAACCTTTCCTGCAGTGAGAGTTTGATATAAGTGGATGGCAGGCTTTAAAACTAGTAACAATGTTTTATTATATCACATCATAAAGCGATATTGCTTGTCTTTAAGGATGATCTTCCTATAAAGTAGGAATATATTTCACAAACAGTAAAGGTTTGTCTGTCTTCTGCTTAGCCAATTTTGTCTCATAGTGAATGTTCCTTTAAAGATGAGTCGATACAGTTCAGTAAAATCCAACAGTTGTAGTCTGCTTTTGTTTTTCTGGTGGAAAGGTAACAGCCTTCAAGTGGTAGACCTTGAAATACCCTCAGGATGAGGGCAGCCCCTTAAGAGATAAAACAGATGCTCTCTGTTAACCCCTCTCCCTCCCCAAAGGGTAAGACAAAGAGAATAAGGGAAAGAGATTTATCGATTAGAGAAGGAAACTAGAACAGCTGTAATGAAAATAACAATAATAAAAATGGAATATATACAAATATGTACAAAAAGCATTGAACCCAACCCCCCTGATGGCAATTATGTCACCATCACCACTGATGCTGTGAAGCAGGCACCAGGGGGGTCCCAGACTGGACCCCACAGCAGATGGGAGCTGTGCTCAGGAGCTGGGTTCTGGTACAGGATTCGGGAACATATAGATCAGGATCAAAGGCAGAACGGACAGTCCTGCTCAGATGCCAGCCAGTGAAGAAGCGAGCAAGAAGCTGGAAGCCTTGTGATTCCTCAGCTTTATACTGAGTATGATGTATATGGGCTGGAATACCTCGTTGGTCAATTTGGGGTCACACGTCCTCCTCTCTGCAGGTGGGGCCTTTCACCTTCTGCACCCCCCAACATGGTACGCAAGATCCAGCCTTGGTAGTAACTCTGCACACCAACCCTTGGTAGTAACTCTAGACATTGGATGTTATCACTGCTGGAACCAGACACTGTCTGTGAGAACAGGCTGCTAACTTCAGACAGTGCAGTTAATTAGAAGAACTGAGCTGAAAAGTAAAATCACTGAACAGAATTAGTTCTGTTCTCACTGAAACCAGGACAACTGCTGAGTCCTGAATGAAACTTAACTACTTCAGAGCTTCCCCTAGGCCCTAGAGTGCAGCTAAATGAGGAGTATAATGAGTAAAGTCTATGCTAATATTTACATGCCCATGAGAACAGCATAATGGTGACTGGGTCACTCTCCAACAGAGCAATACAGAATCAATTGACAGGCTTGTGTTAAATCTTACAGGAATGTTAAAGACTCTTAAGTAGATTTGAGTGCAAAAATTAAGCTGCTGGTTTTGGGATGGTTTGCCAGGTGAAATTTTGCCATATATATATACTTGAACTGTTACCTTTGCAGAAACATCCTCATTTGGTTGTTAGCAGAGACTATGGGGCGAATCCTTGCTCTTGGTTAAATATAAAACCTGCTAATTGTATGCCTTTGTTCTTAAATTATGACAGTGTGGACCTTCACAAGGAAAAATACTTCTAATACGCATATAAATGTAAGTGGGCTTTCTTCAGAAGTTTAAAATAAAAGTGAGGGCAGTACAATAGTTTGCTTTTCTGCTTCCTTTGCTGTCTGTCTGTGTCCCCTGCCCCCCCACGTTTTTTGTTTGGTTTTTTTTTTTTAATTCAACTAGCTGCCTTCTTTTTATACATCTCATTGTGCTGGCTCTTGCCTGAAGTCATCACTGCTCTCCTTATTTTGACAAGAATGCAAGCAGAAGCAGCCTTGAATGACTTAGAAGCTTCAAAAACATTGCAGGCAGTAGCTTCATCTGAATTTAATGAAACAGTTTGGGCAAAAGTAGAAATCTACAGAATGATATGGTAGGGTTCAGCAACAGTGATTGTGGCACAGTTTCCTGAAAAGTGGGCAAAGGCACTCAAGGGCTTTCACTGATTTGAGCTAGCTGAGGCCTCTCTGCACTTACATTTAGGCAAGACCAATGCTGAGCCTCAATTTGCAGGTTTGCAGGCAAGGCAGGTATGAAGTGTTCCTGATTTCAATTCAGAGGGATGTTAGGGAGGTGCTCCAGATGTGAACTGGGAGTCTACCTCCTAGCCTGCTGATTTCACCTGATTAGCTAGGAAATAGTCCAGTTTTCCTTAGTGTATTCAGACCAAAATCTTCAAAATTGATGAGTGGTTTTTAGGGGTTTTCTCTTTCAGCAGTGCATACAAAACTTGATATTCACAAAATGTTAGTGTATAAAATATCTCATTTCTTACTGAAAGCCATGGGCAGCTTTAATTACATATCCTCTCCAGCAGCAGCCACCATGTTAAAACTCTGGCTGCTACATGCCATTTATCTTCTGTTTGTGCTAAACTACTCACCATGAGATGTCCCTAAGGTCTTTGAGTAAAAAAGAGACACAAGAAATTAAAACAGCCTGGCTTGAGGACAGCTTACAAGGAGCAGCTGATGCAGTAGGGTTGATGCAATGCTGACATCGGGTGAGTAGCCCAGCAGTGTAGATGAGGATGATGACCTCTGTAGCTGGCCCAGCTGTAGAAGGAAAAGGACATCCCTAAATTAGACACTCAGTGCCATTCAGTCACTTCTGAAGAGCCTGAAATGGACATTTTTTCCTACTGAATAGGTTAAGCCTCTCTTACCCCTGATGAATACTTGAGACAGCTCAGATCAGGCAGTCTCTCCAGCTGGTTGGGCTGGCTGTGCCATGAAGACCTCAGATTTTGTTTGTTTGTTTTCACTTCATCAGACCAATATTAGTAATAAAAATAATAACTGCTGCAGAGAACTGAATACATTTTTTTTATGTCAACACTTTTCCCTGCTCTTATTTTGGTAACGTCTTAAATCGTTCTTTAGAGACAGACTTTATTTGCCATACTTTTCAAATGGGGGAATAATAAGCACTTGCAACTTAATCAGCCATATAGCTGCAGACATATTTTTTCTGAGTACTTTTATGTCCCATAATAAACTGTTATTTTATAACTTCTGATGGTACTGTATTCCATATGCCTTCCATCATTATATTTATTTAATAGAGTTTGAAGTCTTTGCACTGTGTGGAATGTCAGTATGTTGCATACCTGGAGCTTCCTTGGGCTGCTTGTGGTGAGGTCTTAGGTCTTCGATATCATGGAAAGATCTCTGGTGTCTCATCCGTGCTTCCTATGAAGCAGTGTAGGGTTCATGGTTCCGCCATTTCAACCAAATATCCTGCTTTTCTCTGTCCTTGTTTGAAATACCACTAGTTGCCCTCCAGGACTTGGGACAAGCTTAAACTGAGGGGAATTCAACCATGAATGTCAAGATACTCAAATGAGTAGTCTGCACATAATTCCTTGAGGCATATCCTCTAATGCCTCACAAAGAACAAAAGTCCTGTTGTGGGGGTGCTTAGAAGTTGCTGTAACCTTGGAGTCCTGACAGGAATGAAAAACAGTCTTTTTATGGTTTCTTGCTAAAATACTCAAATTGCTCTGGTTGAGCTTATTATTTGAAAAACATTTTCTGGTTTGCAACTCTTGTAGATGTTCTGGCATATTCGCCTTCACTCTGATCACGGCAGTGGTAATTATCTTAGAAGTTTTGGGCAGGATTCAGATTTGTGTTTCAAGTCACAAAGGATCTTCATTAACCATTTTATCTGCACAACTGTCAGCTTCAGTGTAGTATCACAGGCCCCTGTGAAAACTCATCTACTACTACTACTGGGTATAGTTAAAATTGAAGAAAAACCTGAATGTGAATCTCATGCAGTCTTTTAATTCTTGAATGGGAGATCTGTGAGACTGAGGAATGTCATTTCGGAACTGCTCATACTGTAAACGATGCTCCACTGTCACTGGTAGGTTACCTCAAAACCAACTGATTTTTGGTAGTGAGGCTATGGTTATGCCGTAATTGTGATCTTTAGCATAGAGGCATTGTGGTGAAGTCCAAATTGCTCCATCTCTCTTGCAAATTGGGGGGGGGGGAAGTCATTTCCCTTCTCATTTGATTATTTTCTAGGACACAGAAAAGGCAGGTACACTTCTGAGCTCTTTGCTTGTCCTTCACTCCCCAGGATGTCAGAAATGAGCACTCTTGGAGCTGTGCAGTGGGGTGGTGTGGGACCCTGCCACCTGCTGCTTTCCTCCCTGAAGTGAGGAACAGCCAGTGTTAGAATTGCTTCACACTGTTTCCAAATCCCATCTTGCTTCTGTTGTATCAGAGCTTGCTATCATTTAAACTTCTCCTGGTTTTATGCTCTACTAGCAGCAACGATCTGAACTCTTTAAAGCTGCAGTCTGTCCAAGCTTATATTTCAGTAGGCAAGGCTGCTTCTTCTCAAACAACTTTTGCTCACAGTTACCTGCAAAACTGAGGATTTAGGAATCTGGTTCGACAACTAGGTGGTATGTCCTTGAATAACCTCTACTTAAAATAAAATCAGCCAGGGGCTTTTGACTTCCACACACACACTTGCATGATAATAGAACATTGGTACCACCAAATCGCAAAGATGACAACCTTTTAGCAAGAATAAAACTAAATATGTGAGCAGATTGTGTCTTAAGCAACAACATGATCTAATACTAACCGTAAATTTTTCAAGTTACAGAATTTGTGGAAAAGCCCAGGTTGGAAGGGACCTCAAAAGATCATCTGTTCCAACCAGGTAGTTGGTTATATAGTGAAGCAGACAAGAATAAGATGAAAGAAACCATTTGTTTTAATGAAATAGGCCCAATATTCCATTTCTGTGTGTTCTCATCAGGAACATTCTAGCTTTTACATAGCAAGGGGTAGTACTTGATGGAGAACAGCAGCTTAAGTCCCTAGAGTTTGAAGGGGCTGTTGTTTAATAATTTTTTTTTATTATTTGAAGGAATAATTGAGGATTCTTACCCTGGTAATTTTCCCATCAAACCTTGAAGTTTGAGAGAAAACACAGTTCATAACTAGCATGAATACTTCTAGTGATAGCTCTGTTCCCTTTTTTCTAGTAAGCATTTGCTGATGATACTAATTGTTCCTGTGACTTGGAGCCTCTGTGAATTTATATGAAATCTGAAGAACTGCCTTCTAGAGATTTCTGAGTAGTTTTACAGGTCCAGCTCTGCCTGACTTCATGTAGCTAGTCCAAGAAAGCCTTGTTGGTCCTAGAAAGCAGGTTTCTCAGTTTCTGATCCCCCCCCCCCCCACTTTTCTAAAGATTAATTTTTCAGCACCTTTGGTGAAGTGTAAGCACCCAGTGTGGTGGTTTTACCACCATGTTACACATGTTACTTCTCTGTTGCTTTTGAATGCTGTCATGTTTACTGTCCTCTTGGCCGCGTTACTGTAGCAGGATCTCATCATCTTTGTTATCCACTGTAATCACGAAGAACTTCAGGGTTTAGTATTTTCCAGGACACGGGTCTGCCCATATTAAGTAGGAATTATGCCCTTTTGTCTTGGATGGGTAAAGTTGCATTCAGCTATATTAAAATACTAAATAAGCTTGACTCTCCAAGGCATTGAGATTGTACTGATTGAACCCCTTTAGTTGGGTTGTGCTTTTCCAGTCAAGTTAGAGAGCGTACAGGCAGAAACAGGCCCAGAAGATAATAGCAAAACATTTTTGAGGTGAAACTGCTCACAGCCCGAACAACTATTCCTTATACGACCGTACTAATACTTACCAGATACTTTTTGCTCTTGTTATGGAGATGTTATTTTTTCTGTCTGTGGTTAATTCTTTAATCAGTGCTTTGTGGAATGGAGTCCATTGTTCTGTACAAACTAGGTAAATTATCAGGTAATAATTAACTTTATCAACCATATTTTTCTAAATGTAACATTTAATTTCCCTTTTGTATTTAATTAAAGCTGAGTTGCTCTATTTTACGCCCTTGTATTCCCTGTCAGTCTTTATGTAGTTTTTTGTAGAAAGGATGTCCTGTTTGCCTCTATTCTGTTAGACAAAAGTTTTTATCCACAGCTCCTGCTGTTAGATTTGAATTTGCTTGACAGTGCAATTCGTGCTTTCTTGGGCACTGTTTTTGTATTAGAAGCCAATACTTTGTGGACATTAAAGTTTCAGTCTTTCAGCTTCAAGCAATAGTGAACTCCCTGCAGATTCAAACTGGCAGACATCAGTACCCTAAATGCTAGTGTTTATTAGAGCAGAGCAAGACTTGAGGGTAACTATGCCAAGTCTTGGTTCATTAAACTGTCAGGAAGATTCAAGAAGGTTGCTTTTAAAGATAAGAGCAAGAATTGACACAGTGTAGGTGGGGGCAAGAGAATGGCAGTGGGTAGTCCATGTGGTAGGTGTCTTCTGCCTTCCGTAGGTAATTTGAAGGCACGAGCAGAGTCAGAGCTGTCATACAAGCAGGAGTAATAGCAAGTTGGAGTAATAGTGTGAAGTATTTGTCACTGCTGCAGTTTAATTGGCACTGGTCTGAAATACCGGGATTAGAAGACAGGATCAACTCTCTGCTTTTTTTGGAGTTGTAACTAGACATTAATTAATTGATTTTTTTAAAAAGAATTTTGGTAATGATTAGTGAAGGAAAATGAGTGATTTATGATGGGGAAGCTATTTAGAATTAACGTAGCCTTTGGTTTGTTTATCAAGGGGAACTCCCTTCCAGAGTTTCACCAAAAATTTGTTTTTCACAGAAATTTGAACTGGTTTGCCTTGAACATAGTTACCTCTTGTCTCTGTCTGCAAAAGACATGGTATATTTGGGTGACTCAAATCAGGGATGGACTGTTTAGGGTTTGATATAGGGTAACTTGAGGTGGATAAATACATCAGATTAGAATGAATAAATTTTGTCTCTTACCATTTATATCCCAAAAGTATGTGGTCAAACTGGTAGTCTTGCTAATAATCTTAATTATTATAAATAACAACTCCATTGTAATATAGACAAAAAAGCTTCACTCTTTCCAGAGTTCTTCTCAGACTGAAGCAGTGTCTTTGACGGTTTCATCTAGATTGTATCTGTTTATATTGTGACTCAGTGTCCTGGGGGGCCCACGACAGCTGGTCAATATTCAAGGACCACCTTCTCAGTGCTCAGGAGCAAACTATACTGGCAAAGAGAAAGGCAGGAAAGAAGGCTAGGAGACCTGCCTGGATGAACAAGGAACTCCTGGACATGCTGTCATGCAAAAAGAAACTCTACAAGGAGTGGAAAGAAGGACATCTAGAATGGGAGGTGTACAAGAGACCTGGTTAGAAGAGCTAAAGCTCAGAATTAAATCTAGCCAGGGAGATTAAGGGTAATGCCAAAAACTTCTATAGGTATATCAATGGGAAGAAAAAGACTAGGGAAGGTGTGGGCCCCCTCAGAAAGAAAACGGGAGAACTGGTGGCAAGTGATGCTGAGAAGGCTGAGGTCCTCAATGACTCCTTTTCCTCAGTTTTCATTGTCAAGGGCTCCAGCCACACTCCCAGAGTCACAGAAGATGATGGCAGGGATTGGATGAAAGAGCTGCCCATTGCAAGTGAAGATCAGGTTTGTGACCATCTGATGAACATGGAAGCGCACAAGTCCATGGGACCTGATGGGATACACCCATGGGTGCTGAGGGAACTGGTGGATGAGGTTGCTAAACCACTATCTATTATATTCCAAAAGTCATGGCAGTCTGCTGAAGTCCCCACTGACTGGAAAAGGGGAAATATAACCCCCATATTCAAAAAGGGGAAGGTGGATGAACCTGGGAACTATAGGCCAGTCAGTCTCACTTCTGTGCTTGGTAAGATCATGGAGCGGATCCTCCTGGAGGCACTACTGAGGCAGATGAATAACAATGAAGTGATTGGTTACAACCAACATGGCTTCACCAAGGGCAATTCATGCCTGACTAACCTGGTGGCCTTCTGTGAGAAGGTCACAACATCAATAGATGGGGGAAGAACAACTGATGTCATTTACCTGGACCTGAGCAAAGCCTTTGACACTGTCCTGCATGACATTCTGGTCTCCAAGCTGGTGAAATATGGATTTGATGGATGGACAATTCAGTGGATAAAGAGCTGGCTTGATGGCCGCTCCCAAAGCGTGGTTGTCAATGGGTCGGTATCCAAGTGGAGACCAGTGACAAGTGGAGTCCCTCAAGGATCAGTACTGGGACCAGTCTTGTTTAACATCATTGTCAGCGCCATGGACAGTGGCATTGAGTGCACCCGCAGCAAGTTTGCCGACGACACCAAGCTGTGTGGGGCAGCTGACACGCTGGAGGGAAGGGATGCCATCCAGAGGGACCTTGACAGGCTGGAGAGGTGGGCCCATGCCAACCTCATGAAGTTCAACAAGGCCAAATGTCAAGGTCCTCCATCTGGGTTGGAGCAATCCCAAGCACCAATGTAGGCTGGGCAGTGACTGGCTTGAGAGCAGCCCTGAAGAAAAGGACCTGGGAGTGCTGGTGGATGAGAAGCTCAACATGAGCCATCGGTGTGCTCTCTCAGCCCAGAGGGACAATGGTATTCTGGGCTGCATGAAGAGAAGCGTGGCTAGCAGGTTGAGGGAGTTGATTCTCCCCCTGTACTCCACTCTCGTGAGACCTCACCTGGAGTACCGCGTCCAGTTCTGGAGTCCCTGTTACAGAAGGGGATGGATGTGCTAGAACATGTCCAGAGAAGGGCCACGAGGATGGTCAGAGGGCTGGAGCACCTCTCCTATGGAGACAGTCTGGAAAAGAGAAGGCTCCGGGGAGACCTTATTGTGGCCTTCCAGTGTCTGAAGCTGGGGAGGGACTTTTTAGGCTGTTGGGTAGTGATAGGGAATGGATTAAAGCTAGAGATAGGTCAATTCAGGTTGGTGATTAGGAAGAATTTCTTCACCAGGAGGATGCTGAGACACTGGAACAGGTTGCCCAGAGAGGTGGTGAAAGCCCCATCTTTGGAAGTTTTTAAGACCAGGCTGAATGGGGCTCTGAGCAACCTGAACTAGTGGGATGTGTTCCTGTCCATGGCAGGGGGTTTGGAACTAGATTATCTTTAAGGTCCCTTCCAACCCTGACAATTCTATGATTCTTCTACCTCTGCTGTGGTGTTTGGACTCAACAGAATGGTCTGGAGAGAATAGGAACTGGATTCTTTGGGAAGCTATTGAAGCTACTCAAACCATGACCATGAATGGCTAGAAGAGACATGGAAGTGCAAAGATGTGGGTCAGCATGCAGTACCTCAACCTGTTTTACAGTTACCAGTCAGTCAATGTGAACTGAACAGTAACTAATTACTGTGGAGGATTAACATTTGATTTCCAGGTCCCATAGTTAAGTCTGGTACCATTAATCATTACTTCTCTGAGCTACTGCAGATTATTTAATGTGGTCTGCTCTCTATGATACTAACCTGTCGTATACTTTTACCTATGAAAGAATCTTGCACCGAAGCTGGTACTTGCTTGCATGGTTTTGAAGGTGTGCTTCATTCGTTGTGTTGTATTCTGTAGCTTGAAAACTTGTTGGTAAAGTCTCAGGATGACTTGAGTGAAAGAAGCAAAGATTCTCTGATTAAATGGATGCTTTTGTTTCTATTTCAGGAAAGCCCAACAGCATTGGCAGCTCTGAACGGGTTCAGCTCTCAGGAATGTACAATGTTCGAAAAGGGAAAATACATTTGCCAGTCAACAGATGGACAAGACGCCAAGCTATCCTTTGTGGAACATGCCTAATTGTCTCATCAGTAAAAGAAAGCCAGACTGGAAAGATGCATGTCCTCCCTTTAATTGGTGGAAAAGTAAGATATTTTATGTATTTGCTTCCTTAACCCTTATCTCTTTATGCATAAAAGACTGCATTCAATCATGATAATTCTGTTCACCCAAAAGCTTGTTTCTGTAAATGGGATTATCAAAGTATATAATTGACTTTTGATTATGGACAGATACAATTTGCAGTGTTTGGATTAAAATGCTAAAGAAAAGCAAGGGAAACACATTCAGTTTCTTTTTATTGTGTTAAGTAGTTTATATGTGCAGTAGTACACAGCCAAAGGATATGTGCAGCTGTACTGTGTATTATCTGTACCATGTCTCCTCATTCAGGTTTTATCTATGCTGGGTTATTTTTAAAATCTGAAATCTAACCAATAAGAGCATGAGATTATTTTGAACATTGGGGTTTATGAATATTCAGCACTGTATGAGTATGGGTCTGTTGCAACAAACATTTTTACTTGCAAAACAGAGTTTTTGGGGAGTTGTTTGGGGTTTTTTTCTGAAATGCAGGAGGTCCAGACTGAACACTGGGAAATTTTTTATTTCATTCACTGTCATTGTGACCAAGTACTGGCAAAGGTTGCCCAGAAAGGTTGTGAAGTCTCCCTCCTTGGAGCTATTTAAAAGTTGTCTGGACACAGTCCTCATCAGCTGGCTGTAGGTGTCCCTGCTTGAATAGGGGGATTGGACCAGATGACCTTTAGAGGTCCCTTCTCACCTCAATTATACTGTGATTCTGTGAAACTTTAATGAAGACAGTAAGATTAAAACATTAATATTTTGATCTAAATAGTGTTTCAGAACATTTGGCTTGATTAGCCAAGGTAATGGGAAGAGAATCATCAACTTGAGGGTGAGTTTATACATGGAATAGTGCTGCTTTACCTTGCTTAATGATACATTTGGTTTTTAAGAGCCATCGGAAGAGAAACAAGCTTCACAATGTTACATGTGCAGACTAGAGCTGATTCATTAATATACTATACTAGCAATGTGGAAAGTAGTGCTGCCTTCTAGGAGCTGTTTTCATGATTCTTCAACTCTTCCCTGGAGGTACTGAAGTAAAGATGTTGTCCATTTTTAGCAGCAGTGTGTGAGCTCTCACAGTGAATTGTTTTCCTGGCTGTAGCACCGTGGAGAGGACATAATGGAGGTCCCCTTATGCCTTCTCTTTTAGATGAAATGCTTTGAGTGTTTTTTTTTTTTTTTAATTTAAAAAGAGAAGAAATTGTGTACTTTTTTTTTAATTCCTTAACATAGACTTTTAAAGTTGTTTTTGCACAGAAATGCCTCATGTAATGTAAAGCATGCAGACTGTGTTAAGCAGAAAGTTGATAACAAATTTTTAAAGAAAATGAGAACCAGTCTGAGAAAAAGGTAGAGGGCTTCTGCTGACAAAGCTTGGGAGGAGGATGCTTGGCACAGAGCTAAGTGAAAATATTCTTCCTCAACCTCATAAATACTCTGTGCTTCCTGGTTTGCAAAAGCTTTCGAGAATGTGGTGCTGAGATGTTGAGACCATAAGTTGTGTGGGACTTCTTGTGTATGGTAACAGAATGATGTATTCTGGGTGTTTTTTAGCAAGTTGAGAAATGCCAAAGAATTTAATTGGGTTATAAGAGAAGCATTTTGTTAAGCCTATTTTTAATAATGATGATTTTAAACTGTACTGCTTTAGGTTGTATAAAGACAGCCTTATACGTGTTTCACTGGGAAAGCTTTTATGGTGCTCAGCCTTGCTTAAAATGTTAATGTTCTTGGTGTTTTTCTCCTTTGGATCCTTCATTCTTCTGTTCTCATTCCTTGCTTGTGTAGATTTCATGAATATTTGACAGCCAAGATCCAGCTTGAGTGTTTGAGAGGGTTAGTCCAACTCTACTACATGAGGTCCTCTTGGTCCTCTTTAATTTTGCCCTGGGGAGTTCTGCAAAGAGTCTTTTGATTCTTGTTCACTAACTGTTTTGTGTCTCTGCTGTAGGTGGAAGAAGTGAAAAAGCACCAGCACTGTTTAGCATTTAGCTCCTCTGGACCTCAAAGCCAGACCTACTACATTTGTTTTGATAACTTCACTGAATACTTGCGATGGCTTAGACAAGCATCAAAGGTGAGAATAATGCTAATTCCTTCCTGAATGGGATGTTCGTAGCATTTCCTCTTCTGTCTTCTCCCTGCAGCTAAACAGTCCTCCTTCTGGATCCATGGTCATTAAATGCTGTTGCTGCTGTTAGTGTAGCATAAAAACTCAAATTTGAGTTCTCTTGGTAACAGGCAATAGGGAGGTGAGTTTTTCTGCATTTATTCTGAGTCTTCTTTCTACCATGGTTGTGTGAGCAAAGTGCTGTGATGGAGTTTCTCCCTTTTCTCATCTTGATCCAGCTGGACAGATGGAGTGAGATCATTAGAGCAAAAAGGATGACAAATATGTGTCAAAATTTCAGTTTAAAAAGCTTTTGTTTCAGTGTTAATAAAACCTAAAATAGTGTCAGATTTTTTTAAGTCATTCCTTATGAAGAGCCTAAAGATTAAATTGCTAGAGTTAAGGATTTTCTTTCTTGCTTGGTAGTGTTGATGAATCTCTCTAGTTGAACTATTCAATTTTAGGAATTTTTAATAAGCAATCATTAAAAGTCAGTAAAAGAAAAATAATTTACTAAGTAAAGCCTTTGTAAACCAAATTTTATACTGTGCTTAGAACACAATTTATGGGAAATTGGGTCCTGCACTGTTTTATTTCACTCTTCAGTTCCACTTTGTGTTATTGAAAGATTGTTTTTTCAGTTACTTGTTTTGTCTTTTAATCCCTGCCACTTTTTTGGTAAATCCTCTCTGAAGTAATTTGCATATACAGAGCTGTTGTATTTTTGTATTTTTAACATGCAAGTTCTTCTGTCGTGCTGTCAGAACTCTGGCTTCCTAGTTGGGCCTAAACTGTCCATTAGTATTATACTCTATAGGGCTGTCCTGTTTATGCTCTTGTCTATGTTAAAGCAACTTGGTTTTATGGAGTACTGCTTAAAGGTATTTATGGCATACTAAATTTGTTTTGTCGTTTTATATTAAAAAAAAAAAGTATTATCCAGCCTGTTGCTAGCTGTACAGCCTGAGTTGTGGGCTTTTTTAAGAGGTTTGATTGTTATGTCAAACTTTCTTCAAGTGTAACTATTTCACCTCCCAACACGTGCATCATTTAAAATGTCCTTTAGGTTTTTTCTAATAAGTTTTAAAATTCTTTTTAAAGACACTGTTCTGGCATCCCAGCTCAGGTCTGTTTAGCCTCAAGGTAAAAATGTCCAACACATGTTTTATGAGAAGGTGACGCATGGTCTTTCAGGTTTTTGAATTCTTGCTGCTTTGTGGCCCTTTCTGGGAGAGTAATACCCTTTTATCTCCAGGGGCTTTGTCATCAGATAAATGAAAGACAAATCTAGTGACTGAGAAAAACAGTGGAAAACAATGAACTTCAGAAGCAGCGCTAAATGGGCCAGAAAGCCTCTCCGAATTACTGGCAGCATAAGCTTTTTCTGTGCCATGCTGTGCTTCTCTCTTTCTCTCTGTTTCGCTCAAATGACTAACAGCATTGGGACGATAGCCAGCGTGAGAACATATCCCCATGCACTCATGGTAACCTCCCATTTTTTGTATGTAAGAGTAGAAAGAAAATACATAGTTTAAAGTGTCTTTTCAGACTGTCAGAGCTGAAGAAGCTTGCTGTGATACTTTTTGTTGGTAAAACATGCTTTCAGGCAAAAATTGATGCTTTGTTTTCCCCAACATCCCAGCCCCAAAGACTGAGACTCAGTGTTCTGGATTCATGGATTTTGAAACAGTAGTTTGTCACTTCAAGTTGCTTTTTTAATGTATAGGTTTTCTATCAGAATGAAAACCAGAGGCAAGCACGATTGTATGTGAGGCATTTGTGTGGGAAGTACTGTGCGGTAACAGTGTTTCTGAAGAGCAGAAACAGAGAAATTAGTAATGCTGCAAAAGTAACTCAAATTCAGCTGATGCTGTTCATATCCAAGTGCTTAACTGTAAGGTGCATCATCCCTGATATACATGTACAAATAAATGAGAAGTTTCATCTTCAGCTCTGTAATTCAGGCAAGCTAGTGCTTTCACACAGGGAAAAAAAACCCAACATTTATATGAGGTCCTCTGCCTCAGGTCTTTGGAAGCTGTTCAAGATCAAAGAAGCTGAAATATTCTTGCTAACCAAGAAAATGCCATGTAAAGCATTGTTTGTCTAAAGGCAAGCAAATTTAGGAAGGGAGGTGTTATGACACTCTAACTCTGAGCTTCGAGTTGCTTGGTATGGGCATTGTTGTCACATGATGCTTACAGACTTGTCTTTAAATGTGGTGTTGCATATAGTACTTGCACTTTTGTGAATTATTATGAATACTATTTAAGTCTGTATATTTAATGACATTTGTTTTGAAACTGACATTCACATTAACTTATGTTCAGTGGTAGGTTTTTATGCAGTCCTTCAAGCTCCTGATGTATGCTGCTGAAAACTGAGGCTTCTGATTCTCACAAGTGTAATGAAATCTTTAATTATCAATTTTAATTCAGAGGGGAATCCCTGGTAAAAGATTTAATGAAAACTGCTCGATTCAGTTTTTATCTATGAAAACAATTTTAATGCCTGTCTCCTGTGTCTTTCAGAAGAGCTAGAAGATGATCTTATTTTAACTTTTAAATAGCAAGCTTAATCTTGAAAGGTTTTTCAAAGGATGCTTGCTCTGCAGTCTTTTTCCCTACAGAATATTGGCGACGTTGACTCTTTTGTAGTGTTCCAGAATGAGAGATCCTAAAGCGTTAGTCCTGAAATAAATATTTGTATGTTAGATGTTTGAATTCATGTTTGCAGAGGCTTGAGCTCAATTTAATTAAAAATGGTCATCTTTCTGCATAATCTGATTCATTCTAGCAGTGAAATCTATTTTAGCCAAGACAGCTCTTATTCTCTGCCCTAGTAAATTTTTGGATGGGATTTGTTAATAGGTGTTGTGTTTGGTTTTCCTGAGAACAGAACTTTTTTTTCGGAATGGGCTGAAATTACTGCAGAAATACTGACCTAATTATTGAATTTGGTGACATACTCCAAATAGGCCATGTTTAGATATGCTAATTTAGCCTGAAACAGGAAATTTTTTAAAGCTGGAAATGTGGCATGTTAGTTAATATTGATAGTTCTATACAACAGTTCATTTCTTTCCTTTTACTTTCCAATTACTGAACTCCTGATTAAGGAAGCTCAAAATGAAAACAACAACAAAAAAATGTGGTCCTTTGTGATCGAATATGTTCGTTTGTTGCTAGACATTGAAAAATAATATTTACAACTGGGATGGGGAAGTAAGGGACATCTTCATGGCTTTCAAGAATTTTATGTGCATAAAGTTGGTATGGTGGTTCTGGAACTTGCACAGCTACTTGTGGAATGATTCTGATATGCTGCCATTCCCTACTTGAATGCCAAATGCAGAAGGACAGGCAAAGAATGTGAAGTTAACAGTGAAGACGACATTGTGAGAGGTTTCCTCGTTTGCCACTTCCAAGACCTAAAAAGTAACATAAACATAACATACGTAACTGAGTGGTGGAATTTCTTGTTGTGAGGCTTGTATTTGGGGTGTGGTGGCAAGCTCCTGTTGTTCGATGCTTCTAATGCTAAACTTAGTTTAAGGTTTTTCAATATGTGAAATTGCTGTGTGAGTGTTGACTACTACACAATCTGTGGCATAGATGATTTATCAGGAGTAAAAAAATTATCAGCCCTCTATGTTCTAAGGCATACAACTAAAATATGTCATCTATGTCTGCTTCAAATTCAGTATCACAGAGCTTAAGCAGAGATGTATCACAGAATTTTATTTTCTTGGAAATACTGTGCATCACTGAGCATGATGGGAGAGGTTATCTGACCCTGCAGAACTTCTCCCCTCAGCTTTAGAAGAGCAGGAAGTGTGCCAACAGGTTCACACAACAGTTATTTCCTGCTTTAGTTTTCAGTTCAAACTGGGCAGGTAGAGGAAGAGGCAATGAAAGACAAGGGCTATAAATAATGCATGACAGCCTCATGTAAGCTGCCCGTCTATGTCCTCACTATACATGTAGATAGGTAGAGCTGTACAGGCACACAGCTGAATGTGTGTGAACACCATTGACTGCTTCCCAGGGTGAGCTGCACAGATATGGCTGTAGTTACACCATGTTTAGTGGGGAATAAGCTGTTGTGTGGAGCTTGGGTGCTAGGGTGGATTTGTACTAAGACACAAAAAACCCCTCCTGTTTAAAATATGGGAATATAATATTAAAAAAAAAAAAAAATCCATGATTTAAAAACTATCAAACTTAAGAGTTTTCTCCTGCGTGCCTTTATATTTTCCCTTCCTTGTTTCAGTCACATTTGTTTTCAGGTCTGCAGTGATGGAAATACCTTTGATGTTCCAGATGACCTTAAACTGCTGTGAAAAAGGAGAGACTAAATTATGTCACTGTACATTATGTTTAAAAAGTACTAAAAATAACAAGAACAGCTAATTCAAGGGAGAGGGTGTGCTGCCATATTGTTCTTACTCCTTTCATGTCAGTGCAGAATGTTCTCTTCAGACATTTATTTGCACCATGAAACCAGCAGAAAATAACAACAGGTTTGAACTTTGTTTATACTATACACGTAAGTAATACAGGAGTCTCTAAAGTAGTAGTCTCCATCTTTTCTCAATTTGTGTAGAGACCTACCTGAAGCAACAGTGCAAAATTAACCTTTTACCTTTTTTTTCTCTAATATTACCCAGTTCTGACCAGCTGCCTCAGTCTTCTAGCTATTTTTTCAGTACAATTTGACAATTTTTTTTGGAGACTACGTTGTAAAGCGTGAGTCTGAACTGTGTGAAGAGGTTGAAGCTGATCTGCGATTCCAGTAATAAGATTTTTGTTTCTGCTGAGGAAAGAAGGTCTGAGTTCTGACTGCACACAAGCTTAGTGTTACAAACCATATTTATATAAACAAAGTCTATAGAATTTAAAACTTAGTTCTCGAACATCATTGCAGTTCTGCAGATGTATTTCCAAAGTAGAAGACCAAGATGATCAGCTTGTGCAAGTGTTTTACAGGAGCAGTGCTGAGGAAATGCAGTTTGCAACAATTGAGCGTTACTGCTTGAGATATATCTGATTTTCATCCACCTTAGAGACAGTGAAAGATAACCAACTGTGGACTGCCTTTTCCTGCAGCACAGAAGATTCTGCTCATTAATTAAAGTGATGGGTAATAAGCCATATCCACTTGTGCATACAGCTTCATCTTTATTTCACATATTGTCAGATACTAACGTCTGACTTTCTCTTATCAGACGTGGTCAACCAGGAGAAAGAATGAAGTGCAGATTCCACCTTCAGTGTGGAACACAGACTTTTCAGATTTTCTTAATACAAGAAATTGTATCTGTAAAGATACAATTCTGTAAAGAAATCTGAAATCTGTAAAGAAGGCTTGAATCCAGTAGTCTCATACTTAAATTAGCCCTGCATTGTATTTGCCTTGGCTTGCCCACTCATTGATTGACATATTTAATATGTGTTTCTAGATAGGCTAATGAGGTGTAAGGTCTTCATTACAGGAATTTTTATTACCAAACTTCAGTTGTCTCTGAAGGCATTAAGGACAAGCTTTTCTGATGTTTACAGCTCAAAACCAGCTCAGAATATCTTTTTTCCAAAGTCTTGTCCACAGAGCAGTGCCTATGGCAAGTGTAGGGAGAAACCATATGCAAGGATAAAGTTGTTTATTTTAAGTTATTTGGGGTGTTACTTGTTTTAGTATCTCCTCTCTAGGTGTCTGTTTAGCCTCCTAAGCAATGGATATCTCTCTTCTGGAGAAAAACTATAGAGAACTGTACCTGAATTTCCATGAGATCTGAATTTCTGTAATTCTAGAATTTTTGTATCTTTGGATATTGGTTATTACCTTTGGTAATTCTACAGAGGATTGTCTGCAACAAACACACTATTTGTGTTAAAGTTAGGAGTTTTTGACATGTTCTTGTAACTTTATAGTCTTAGTCCATGTGTTTGAATGTACCATCATGATCCTGGGCTACTGTTTTTGTGTTGGGCACAGGTTGATGGTCAGGGGTGTGCTGGTTGCTGAGAGGTTGTAACCATATAATAGTTGGTTTGTTTCATATGCCAGTAGTGTTTGGAGGCTTGAAAATAAGTCTCTATATTAGCATGACCTAAAAATGAGTTTAGTATAATACCAGCATTAGTTGCATCTTTTGAAAATAGCCTTTAACCAAATCCAAGGCTCTGCAAAAACCTTGATTTCTTTGAGGATAACAACGATCCAGATTTCTTTGCATTTGCAATTATGTAAGAAGTACCATTCACCTGTTTGCAACTGTCGATTTGACATCTGCTGAAGAAAAAAAGAACCCTGAAAGATTTTCTCATTTTTCAGTGTGACTTTTTTTGAGCTGATCCTTACTTACAGGAAACACGTCTCTAAGTTGAGTACAGGGAAACAATTTTTTTCCTCTAATACCATAAAATGACAATATTGAGATAATGCTTTCTCTAAAAATAGATCCCTAAAAATAAATGCACAGCTTCCTTTTGGCAGTAATTACAAGTATTTGAACATAAACCTCTGGTTTCCATGTGGAACCTGACTTCCTTTTGTGTGTGTGCACACAGTATTTGGAACCTTTGCTCTGCAGTCATATCTGGTCATTGTTGCTGTGGGTGGCTTCTTGTCATCTCAAGTCTGAAAGCAGAAGATTGGGCAAAGCAAACTTGAAAGTGTTGCTCCTCTTTCCCTGCAAAACCTATTCTTTCCATCTTTTGTTGTTCGAAGTTAGGTGATGTGTTGGAAATTAAGAGTGTCTTTCAGTGTAGTCTCCCTCCTAATGGTTTGGGGAGGGAAGTTTGATGGTTTGATCAGTTGGTTAGTTTTCCATGACAAAACAGTTGATTCCAACTGATTCCAAAGTAGGGTAATTGGTGACTTCAAGCTTTTTGCTTAATTTGTGTTCTAAAGAAACTGTAGCTTCACTGTTTTATTTTTTTTCCTTATTCCTTTATGAAATTTAGAGAGTGTGGTCCTTGTTTTTGGACTTGCTACCTTCATTTAGGAATAGAGAGTAGTTATTGAAATATTGCAGCCAAGAGTGAGAACAGTAAACTAGGTGTCACCCACGTATCTGGAATAGCTTTCAAGTAATGTCTTTTGAAGCCTCTGAATCAGGTTCTGATATTATTGAAGCTGAATTTGTGCAGCTCTCGCATAAATACAGGAGGGCATTGCCATGGCTTACAGCTAGAAGCTCAGGGAGGTGTGTTCAATACGAGAGGATCCCAGAATGTTTTCAAGTAATCTTGTGGGATAGAGGTGTGTGAGTGAGCAGGGGAATGTAACTTCATTCTTAATGAATCTCAGACGAACTAAGTGTCTGTAGTGAGCAGATACTGTGAGACTGGAAGAGGTTGCAGGAACTGACATATTGCACAGTACTTTGATACATATAAGGTGATAACCAAGTCAGTCTTGAAACTGAATAGCTGCAACATTGAGAGCAAAATCGGGGGAAGGAATTATTAGCAGAAATTAATTTTAGGGACGTTTAATCTTCTTAGATGACTTCTGTAGTGAATGGAGAAGGAGGAGGATCTCCAGGGAGAAGAGGAAATGAATGGCAGAGACTAGTTTTAGACCTCAGGCCAATGGAGCTATATTTGTGATTGTATTATGAAACACTTGGGTCAGAAGGCCTTTCTGAGCTACTGTGAAATAATGGCATGAAAAGAGTTCATCTTTTGTGATGTGATGATTATTGAACTGTTTAAAAACAAATCCTAAAGGAGAAAGATTACACTGCCTTTGCATTAGCATGTCTATAGCAGGTGTAATTTAACATCATCAGCTCAGTTCTAACAGTCTGGGAATCTGGCTGCCTGTATAGTGTGGGCTGTTAAGTTATTTTAACTGTCTTATCTGAGTTAGAGCTGTAGGGAATGGGATGAGGGTAGACAGGAAGAAGACATAATTACATTGGTTTAAATTCACACCACAGGTCACCCCAAAAGATGTCCTCCTGTAAACAAGGCTTCTCTGTGTCCATATAGCTGGGCTCAGATGTGTCAATTGCTGACATCCACTGTCAGCAACAGATAATTTTTTGTAGTATAGCCAAGGCTTTAAAACAAAGACAGTAATCAGTCTTGTTGCATAGCTCGATGACAGAGGTGGCATTATACTGATGGGCAAAGCAAAGTGGCTTTTTAGCTGTGTGTAGCAAGAACAGGCAAGAATATTGGCTGATACAAATATTTTTCTGTATTTTTGTTGCCAGCTGCTAAAGATTTACAGTGAACCTATGCCATACATTTACCAGTCTTGTAATAATGTTTCCTTTTAAAAAATAATAATGAAAAAGATTAAAATTAAAACACCTTGGTCAAACCTGTTTTATTTAAAGTGCTGCTGGATTTTGTGAATCATTGTGTATGATCGTTGTGTATGTACATAGTAATTTGGCACAAGTAACACATGTTTAATGGAAATTCCTAGTTCTTTGCCACATGTGCCGCTCTTAGGTGGGGAGCAGCAGAAGGCATATTGCCCAAGGGAGGAAGAGAGCTCTTTGGCAGTATTATGTGTGGTGGTATTAGCAGAATAAAGCTGCATTTATTGTGGCTGGGGGAAAATTAAAAACACAATGGCAGCTTTTTGGTGTTTGCAGAGGGTAGATCCAGGGCTCTGTGTAGCACATGTGCTATTATTCTATACTGCTTCTTCGAAACTGCACTTCAATATGCCATACTAGCATGGAAACTGGGGGGATGGGGAAGGAACTTTGAAACACTGTATGCCAGGGCTGCACAACTGAGGTTGCAACAGGAACTGGGAAAAAAGTCTTTTATTACACTTTGTGGTCTGATGTATAAAGTTTAATTTGGCCTTACCCATTACTTTGCCTCTATTATTACAATGGGAGACACTGCAATACAATGATTGACCATGAAGTGTTCAAAAATCGTATGTGGGGAATGGAGAAAGCCACATGTTTTGTCTTCGTTTTTGTTTGTATTTGTGATGCTGATCTCCATTGAAAAGTGGACTTAAAAAAGTACAAGATCTTGTGGTTGATTACAGAACTGACACGTTTTCAAGTGTGTTTTTAACTTTTACAGTTATCTCTCTGGTAGAGGCACCATTTTGTATATGTCAGTTGCATTAAAATCAGTTGCATTAAAATCTTAATTAAATTCGTCATATAACAAAGTGATTCCTTTAAAAAAATAAGCAAGCAAACAAAAAATAAGCAAGCAAACAAAAATTAACCGGAACATAAAACTTGTAAAAACAAAATTACTTTTAACTAGGTTCTTTTCCACAGGGCTTGATTGTTTTAAGAAAGGATTTTTGTCCTTTTTTTGAGATGAGTGTAGAATTTAGATCTATTTTGTCTGCTTTATCATGGTTCACAGTCAGAGTTACAAGTTTTGGTACTTCAGGTAATTTTTTTAGAGTAATGTGCTTTGCTAAGCTCTGCTGGGTTGCTTTTACTGTTCATATCACATTCCAAACAAGTAGTTGGAGAAACAGTGTGTGTAAGCATTAGACCTAAAATGACACATTATCCCTTTTAATTTAACAGGTGTCAGCACTTTTTCTTCTCTTGTGTTTTCAGTGTGATGAGAACTGTACCGTACTGGTCAGATTCTGGCACCATAAACAGACTGAATACTTCGCTTTCAGAAATGACTGCTCAGGATATGCTATGAATAATTTTTGTCTAATACTACAAGGGGAAGAAAAATACTAGCTACAGTAACAAAAGGACTGAACTAATTGAGTAACAAAAATGTGAGAGTTTTAATGGATATGGGAGGACTGGATTATTATCAGTCGCATTGGAGCAAAACACTGCACTGTTTGTTCCTCTTGAAGCTTATGGCTGTGTTTCTATAATAGAGAACACTTACTATGAGTCCTGTGTAGCTTGCAATGGAGAGAAAAATATGAAAAAACTCATTGGACTTCTTTCAATGGCAAGCTACTTCACTTATGCCAGCAAAACCTGACATCTCTAGGTTCAGGGTACTTTATGGCAACGGCTATGGGTCTGCCCAGAACAATTCCTTCATCAGTGTTTAGAAGCTCTTGTAGGCTCTTACTGGGCATTTACTGTGACGAGTTGTTGGTTTGGTTTTTTCTCTTTTTGTCCCTCAGACATGATGTTTGTACTTTCAGAATCCTAGCATGCGAGTCCAGTAAAAATGCCAATGACAAAATGAAATGATTGCTTCTCTTGCAGTAAGCAGCTGACAGAACGTGTAACAGTTTGAACACTGTTTATCCTAGAAGTCTAAAATGGCGGTGAAGTTGTTTGCTTCTCCTCCTTTGATCTAACCACCTCTCGTCCTTCTAGCATTTGACCCCTCTTTCTTGCCCACCATCCACAGTGCCTTGTCCTACTGTGTGGTGGTGCTTTGTCATGCACCTCCGCGACTACTTTATGAACGTATATTTTTAATAGCATTGGACAGTTCTACATTGCAGTGTTACTTTGGTTGTTTTTTTTTTTATATAAAGACTAGTAAATAAGTAAAGCAGCAGGATGTAGTTTATCCAGCTGTTATCCTAGAGGTTTGGTAAGAGTCAGAGTTGCTGTTATTTGAAGATGTTGCTGTTTCTTGAATTTATTACCTGTAGTTCTCTGTGGAATGATGCTAGCTATATGTAGTGCTACGTGTATGTATGATTTCTTTAGTCTCTGTAGACCTTGTTTTACCTTCCCCTTTCTAGAAAACAGTGTTAAACCCCAAATCTCAGTTTTGTTTTTGTTTTATTTAATCACTCTTAAGTGGTTTTCTAATTAATTGAGAGAGTGCTCAGCAGGTTGCTGCTGCTTTGTTTTTTTTCTTTTTCTCCAGTAGGATATAAATGGTATAACTCTTCAGCTATTTAATACTTCTCTTTTGAGCCTTGAAATGGAAACAGGATAATGACTATTATCCACTCACCCCCACTGATTTGGGTATACTGACCAGCCATACAGCAATATAGAAGACTTCTGCACTATGTTTTTGCTGCTGTTACTTGCTAACTAAAGGACTAAACTAAAATTTATGTCAAACCTCTTACCTTTTGTTTATGGTCATAGAGTATTGCATAACTTCACTGATGAAAATTAATCCATTTCACTTACTAGTTTGACAGACCTGTGCACTTTTTCCCCCTACTAGCTGTCCATGGACCCGATTTTAGCACTGAGACAGAGCAAGAGATCATGGCATAGCTTGCAGCAATGATGTAAACCATATCAGATCAGCTATATATGCAAACAGTAACTTCTGCTGTGCTTAGAAACGGCTTATCTTGTGTCAGTAGAGGTTAAGGAAATGTTATTGTTTTATTACAGTATTAACATATTGGTGTAACTTTTGACTTCCAGGTTGCATCACAACGCATAAGCTCAGTGGATCTTTCATGCTGCAGCCTGGAGCACCTTCCTGCCAACCTGTTTTATAGCCAAGATCTCACTCATCTCAATTTAAAGCAGAACTTCCTGAGGCTAAACCCTAGCCCATCCACGAGTAGAGCACTTAGTGAATTACAAAGGTAAAATGATACAATTCTACTGGTCTTCCTGTACCCCAGAGAGCACTGGTCTGCAGGAACTTCCCTAAAAACTTACTACCTCCTTTTGTGGATGATTGGCCTGGCTGTAGAGCTTCAGAAATTTAACTCTGTGTGTTAGAAACAGACTATCTTTATTAGGAAAATTAATGTTTTTCTTGTTAAGTAGAAGGCTCTTTTCAATCCAAAATGCAGTTTTCAGAATGTGTTGTTTTATCTACTTGCTGAGGGCAGACTGTAATTCTTCAGTCTTTGACTCACATGAGTGAGGAAGAGTTGGTGAGCTCCGCATCAATGGGATGCATTCTAGGTGGGAACAGTACTTCATGTGACTTTACTTAGAAGCTTTTTGTTACACCACCACCCCCCCCCC